>OY728126.1:2029639794-2030889794 GCA_963277665.1 Viscum album
AAACCTGGAAGGCCCTGATGTTAGCATCCTGTAGCTGATGGCCTTCCACTTTGGGGAGCCAAACGTTCTCCTCACTCGTGGCACACCTCCCAGTACGTACATTCTCTCCACCACTTTAACCTTCTATTGGACCTCCATGTACGTCAGTAGTGTGATGGGAGTAACAAAAAACTAAAGAGAGGGTCAGAGTGCCACCTCTAAACACCTCGCCCGAGACTCCTCAGTCGGAGAATGGTCCAGAGAAAAATGAAGGAGATCCTTCAACATGATCCCCAACTCTCTCGCTGACATACATACCTACTAGAGGGAGAGTAGCTCCTATATCATCTCACCCTTCATCGTAGAAGAATGGAATTCTGCCTGGAACTCATTCTCGAACTCTTCCCACAAAATCTCACTCTTCATCCTCTCTTCAAGGTAGAGCATCCACCACTGACGCACTGTTCCCCTCATCTGAATGACTACCAATGGAACCTTGTACTCATCCATATCCCGGATCAAGTTGAAAGTTATCTCCAACTCCTTGAACCATATTTCAGTCTCCATGTATGAGTTCCTGCACTCGTACTTCCACAGGGGTTGTCGCTGAAAAACACAAAGAGTCTTTTACACCTGGTCATCCTCCTCCTCTCGATCAATCCTCCAATGATCAGCCAGATTATCATCCTGGGCCTCGATCGCCCGTACAACTCAAGGTCATCATCTGGGTCCACATATGCAATGCAGACAAGGAATGCCTAAGCCCGAGTAGTGTAGAAGATTTATTTTAAATTTTTATTAAACTTGTTATTTATTTAAATTCACAAAACACCTAGAACACAAAGGAATACAAGTCATTATGATGAATGTACCTTTGCTAGGGTCTCTACCCTGTAATCAGTGTAGCCTCACTTTGTCATTAGGTAGGTCCAGATTCCTTGCATCAGATCATGGAGGCCCTAAAATCTTGTGTCCAAGATGATCTTCCCTTGACCAGTTCGCACACCATGATTGCAAAACACATTTTCTCTACCATACAATGAAATCCCTACTATGACTAATTGGGAGATCCATCCTATCTCAAAACCATACCCTTTGATACCACTGAATCATGAACTGCCTTCACCATGATGAGGGAAGGGACGACAAACTGCCAGACCCTTCCTTCAACAATATGAAGGTGAGATAATGACCCTAGTGTCCCACCTTCAATAGGCCCCAGAATGGAGACTAGCACCAAGGTTATATAATCACACGTAATAAGGAAGGCATTACCCTTTTTAGTTAGTAGGATTGGGGGATACGATGGTAAAAACCCAAAAAACTCCCAAAATAAAGGTAAAATTAAATCCAAAACCCATTCCCATATGCATGTTCAAAGATAAAACCATGAAATTACAAGAAAAATGCTAAAGGGAATGTACCAAACGAATGAAAACAACAACAAAAACTATCCCAACGTTCGAGAAAGTATGGTCCCACATGGTTCCCGACGTCCTCCTGGAAACCTATTTATAGTTATATATAGGTTGGGTGAGTATACTGGTATACACAGTTTGGAAAACCAAAAGATCTTGTGCACTAGTAAGGATGCATTCTAATGCCCTATGAAAAAAAGGAAAAAAAGCACCTTGAAAGGAAACTATCCACCCAACCTCACCAAGGAACACTCACCAAATAATGAAATTCAGGTAAAATAATATCAATATCACAACAATTATTAGGTACCCCACAACACATTCACACTAGTTATTGAAGAAATCCAACGCATCAGACCTCCCCCACAATTCTCACTGCAGTCCCACTGCCATACCAACCCACACACACCTCGACTACAAAAACTGCTTGTCCCCTCCAACAGTCCCCTGGGCCACCACACGCATCCTCACCCGCAAACACCTGGGCCACAACAATTGCTACTATGCCCGAAGACTCCTGGGCTAGAATAACCACTGCCACGTCCAAAGACACCTGGGCCTCATCCCGAAGATTCTTGGGAAACAAATCATGCCCACACACACCTGGGCCAACCACCACATCATAACATGTCTGAAGAACCTTGGTCTACAATGAACATCAGGCCATCAAAGCTTATCCGAAGAGCCTTGGGATTATCAAGAGATAGAGCATAAAGAAGATAATAACTATCCACCTAATACGACGTTGGGAAATACAACCACCCCCATGAAATGGGGTTGTTCAACATGACGTTCTCAACTTGAGTGGGGTGGGAATATGAAACATAATAACTAAATTTATAACCATTGGTAGTCAATCACTCTTCCCATCCTAAGGGTTTTTAAAAAATCACATGCACAATCACTCTTTTCACTAGTCATTCATTCAAAACTCCAACATCCACAACCAAGCACAACTCATTCCTAAAAACATTTCCCCATAGAACCCACTACTATTATCATATTCATGTGATTAAATTTAAATAAATCATTACTAATGGGTAAATAATAGGCATAGCCACAAGCCAAGGAATTAAAATTATCCATGTAGTAATTTAAGGATTCACACCAGGATCTTTTGTAATATAAAAACAAAAAATGGGATCCGTGAGATCCCTCGATGTACTGGAACCAAACCAATCCCCAACATATGACCCCACAATGCCCCAATTCTTTAAACTAATAATTTCATAATAGGGGAACCAATCCCCATCCATGTCACCTCACAAGAATCAGGCATAAGTACAATACACATCACCAAAACAGAACAAGGGAGTTATCATATTAAATCATACCATTCATTAAGTTTCATTTATCCTTTTGGTTAACTGGGGTGATTAAAGAACAATTATTGCTCATTGGGAATCCATTTAATCAACCTAGTTTAAGTGATTAACCAGTTTCCCAGTTACAACCATTCAATAATAAGATTATCCTGAAACAAAGGTTCATTAGTGTGCAAGGAAGGACCACTAATGGCACAATTTTCAGTGCACATTATCTCGTATAATTTAAAACACATAAGCAAGGATAAAATAGTAAAACAACATCATAAAACACACCCCTTCATTCTTAAAAACCGATTTATTATCCTCATAATGTTTTTGTTTCATCTATCCAAAATGGAACATTATTGTACCAACCCCACAAGATACAATGTAAGGAGAGTATAAGGAAACCCCTACTAGGATGATCAACGATTGAAGTTTTCTTCCTCGTGACAAGAACTATGTATGCGTGACTTGCAAGGGAGGTACTCAAAGGACTCCATGACTGAGTTAGAAACACTCCAGCATGGGAACACATCTAGCCTCTGGGAGAGGGACTCCAAATGCACCAAGGGAAGGAAAACAGCCCAGGCCAGAAGAAGAATGAAACTTCATGTGATAAAAGGTGAGATCCAGGAGTTATGGGATATGAAATCATGAATGAATTTAAAGGGATATTGTGGTTTCGCTACATTGTTGGATAGTTACCTATGATGGAATTGATTTTTATTTAACAATTATCACTGGAGACGTGGCCATAACAGTTGTGAGTTAATGGATTTCATTTAAATAGTGGAAAAATTTTAACAATGACACACAGTTTGGTCCGTTTAGGGTCACGCCACTCTTCATTTATGGTCTTGAAAACAACCTCATACTACTTTAAAGGGGTATTAAAATTTAAGGAATCGTTATGGGAAAATAAGGGAATGAAACCACTGATAAACCCCCATGGCACCAATCAGTGACCCACTGATCGGGGACACACATCTCATCGATCGGTGACACGATGATGGGTGACACCACAGTGACACCCTGCCACTAACACTTCCATACACACAACCCACTGATGGGGTCCAGGGTGTCGCAAACACCATTATTTGTTAATTTAATGGATCATGAGGGTCTAGTCCATTACAATATCCCATTGTATGAAGTATCATAGAATTATTAAAATATCCCAATAAAGTGAAACTAATCAAACTAGAGACATAGAGGAATTCAATAATCAAAACCAACCCAAAAATCCGACAAATCATAAAGGATTAATGTAATGACGTGATTGAATATAACTAAATTTAACATAATTAAAATTCATGAAAAAGTCTAGAAGACTCAAATTCTTGGGTATGAAACCCCATGTTAGCCCCATCGCCAAGCATCATCCCGTCCACAAATAAGGAATCAACAATAAGATTCTTTTCCTTCATCCAAACCTGCATACATGTAATATTCTAGGGTTCCATACAACGAACCAAATATGGTGTCAATATAAATTAGTAATTTGACACCACCATGTATAAAAAACTAGTTTGGTAATATGTGTATGAAATATATAGATAACCTGGTGTAATAATTAATATAAATATTATTAAAATACAACAACAGCCTTCTTCGGTTCTATTCCATAACATCTTTTATCAGGTCTTATGGCCATTCCAATCCCACACATATAAACAAGGTAAATAACCAAATTTGTGGAAATGCCAAAATATATCTGAGTGTGTCTTATGACCATGCCTACCAAAACAATATAAACTAGGAGGAGTCATAACAATCACTAGGGTCAAATCCCGAATTAAAACATTCAGAACAAAGTCTTATATGAATTACAACATGGGACTAGGTATATACCACTCTTTATAATAAATACAGTATGGTACAAGGATGATCCCAATAAATATCCACAATCAATCATATAATTTTACAAGTTCTAGGGTCGATTTCGATATATAATCTGTACAACATGGAATAAAATCCCTATCATACAACATGGATATCACAATATCACATCACCTTTATCAAGGGTCAATTATGATAATTAAAATTCTTATTTCATATTATATATTTTATTTAAATCATAATTGATTAATAATTACTTCAATAAGAAATAATCCAGAATTTAGGGATTCTATAACAAGAAATCTCCCAAGGTCACATGTCATTGTAAACAATCATTAATAAATTATCAAATAAATTATTAATCAACATTCTCTTAACCCAAGGGAAACTATAACATATTTAAAAATAAATTCTAAATAAAAGGAAACAATGGAATATTTCCACTCATTTATTTAATTAATTTTGGCACATGTAAAGGGGGATCAATCCAAATATTACATAAACTTGGAAATTATCGAACCATAGTGTTAAGATATAGAGACCATACAATTTAACTGAAGATCCAAAAATGCTTCAAATGGTGTAAAACCATGGGTAAGAAGGTATGGATGAATACAAAGATGTTCCTAGACAAAAACCAATGGTGATAATAAACAAAAACACAATCATCCAGGTGATTTCACCACGATAGATGGAGAAGAAATAAGTAACGGAATAAACCAAAATAAAAGGACTTATTTGCGATTTCTGGCACTACACGAATGTCCAGAAAAGAATTTTCCACCCAAAAATTACTAGGAGAAATCCATATGGATGAGAGGTGAGGATATATAGCTGAAAATATGATAATTCATCCGCATAACAAGTATAAAAAATGGTTGGTTATTTACAAGGGGTATAATGCGATTACAGATGTTGTAAATTTTTTAAATGGAATATTTTTAAAAACCCATAACCTAAGATTTATTTTATTAAAACCATTATAAAGATACATTATGTGTAATTCCTTTACATGATGTGAAATTTTCTTTAGATTACTTTTCATCCAATTCTCTTTTTAACCCATCGAAACATCTTTTCATGTGTCTAAACTCACCAGGAACCCATGAAGTAGTTAAACCATTCACACCCGAGCTACTTTAATTAAAAAGACAATAAATCCCAAAAAATTATGTCATTTTATCAAAAAAGTATCACCATCTCCAAACAATACTCAACCACCAATGCCCAAATGAAAAAAAAATCAAATAGTGACATACCTGAATAATGACGGGATATTACATCCTCCCCACCATATAACAAATCATCCCAAAGCTACTCCAAGAATCACAAAGAGGTATCTGTGAAAACTTATAACCACTATGTTATCATATCTAATTCCCTCTCCCATGTCTCCTCCTTAACTCGTATATACAACCACCCTACCCAAACCAATGGTATAGTCTTACCCCAAATATATTTATCTCTACGAACCACAACTCATTTTAGATTTTCCTCAAAGGATGCATTATTACAATGATCAATGTATTCTATATATATCACATGTGTAGGGTTTGGATGATATCTCTATAGCTGAGAAATAAGCAACACTTCATGAAAGACACAATATCACTATGGAAGTGATAAACAGTTTGCCACTAGACCGAACCTTTCTACTATTTCAAATGGAAAACAAACCGTATAACTAGATATAACTATTACTTAATATGATGTTACCACAACCACATTGAAACCCAAATGAAAACATGATGATTTGACTGGAATTGCATATTTCATATCTAATGTTTCGCATATGATTTCTTCCAATATTTTGTAGTCACTAATAACTGTTTGAAAAAACCTACTCAATTGACTCCTAAAGTAGACTAGGCTCAACAAGTTTTAACTTACATGACTCCACTAAAAAAATATGTATAATACATGACCATCCATACAACGCCTAAAAATGTTCAATTTCGATTAATGAATAGAAGCTATTGTTATATGAAAAATCTTTCAGGGATATATGTTTCTCCCAAGAACCACCATGTCAAAAAAATATGATCATAACATATCGTTCAGAACCATAATTGTTCACTCATATTGATCATAACTCTATAGATTATATACATTTATTAAATGGATTCATAATCCATTATATTTCTGAAGACACTTCCACAAATGAGATGTGAAATGAGGATCTCTATATAAAAAGATACTCCATGAAACACTGTTCAATCGAACCACCTCATGTGATAATGATTTCACATATAATCATCTATAATTGTTTCCCCTAATATGTATTAATTGGGCTACCTTCGTCTTTAAATCCACAAAAAACAATAAAAAATCATTCATATGTGTAATCATGGGTATTCCTATCAAATCATCCATTGTAACATCATCACATTCCACTCATGAATGGGTAAATACAGAAAAAATACTACTAGGATCAGATGCACAACATTCACCTACTAACAATTGAATCATCTATCAAAATTTTTTTCTATCTTCTTCTTCATTCCTAACCAAATGTAATGTCCATATAGTTCAAAATATATCCTTGTAAAACCCGGATGCACCACCCATCTAGAATCATAAAACCCCCTCATCAGATCCTCCTGTCGGCCCATAAGACCCCATACATAGCCATATGAAATAAAATAATTTTCACTATCGAGAGAGAATATTAATGGTATCTCTACACCATATATTTTTTCTCTCAAATATGATCCCTCAAGATAAGACAACAGATCAGTCTTAATCCATTTAAAAAGCCTGGGTGTAATAGAATTAAAAGTCAGGTATAATCACCCAAGATATTTTTGAACATCTTGAAGCTTGTCTAGAAAGTGGGAAATTATCTTTACCTCAACATAAGACTCCATTACTACCTCTAAATACGTATTTTGGATCAAATAATTGGTAATAATGTTTCCATTTCCTAGTGTATAATCACATTAAAATTCAAAAGACATTATATACTCAACCCTCCTCCTCTATTTAAGGTTAAATTTGAATTGAGAAAAGACATACTTGAGGCTCTTTTGATTCTTTTATACCATAAACCTCCAACCCCTGATACAGTGTCTCTAACATCTCATGTCTGGTACCACTACTGGAAACTCTAGATAACGAGTATAATAATTTATCTCAAGTGTTTTTAGCTAACTAGATCTACGATCAACCACATGATCCTCCTTTAAAGGAACAACTCAGAGTCCAACTACCTATATGTCAATGTACACTATATTTGATTTACCTATAATATGTAATGTTAGGATACGTGTTAAGGATAACATGCCTTAAAGCTCCTAAAATCTCTCTCACATACATCAAACCAAAAAAATAACACCCATTTCATGGTCAGATGAGACATTGGTGCTACCAAATAGGAAAAATATTTGATAAAACACCAGTAATAACATACTAAATCCCGGAATATATTAATTTAGAAGTCGTTCATGGGAAATTCCCAAGACATCCTGGCTGAAACATTCTCTGGGTCCACTAACACTCTTTTATCTGAGATGAAATAGAGATAGAGATGCACATATTTAATCCAAATACTGTTCTAGGTTAGCTTGGTGTAAATATTATACTCTCTCAATGTACTAAATATTATGTTAAGATGTTTGGAATTATCATCTGCTGAATAGGAGTATACTTAGATATCATTAATTATATACACTAAAAATTGATCTAGAAAAAGATGAATGATCTTATTCATTATGTCCATGAACATAACATCGACAGTAGTGATCCTGAACGACATCAAAACAAATTCGTACAATTAGTACCTACTGATAAAATCATTTCGAGGTATGAATGATAGTATCAAACTTAGATGATTATATATAGATCTTAATTCAATATTGTAAATGATCATAAAACCTCTAAATACATCAAAAAGAGCATCAATAGATGGATGGGGATATCGGTTCTTGAACTTCATCTAGTTCAACCTCTGATAATATACACATCACAGAAAAAATCAATCTAACAATTTGAAAAATAGAACTACGTAATAACATGGACATCTACAATTCAATATGAAGAATTTATATTATAGATGTACCCACTGAAAATTAATATTCGGAAGCTCTTCCAATGCAATTTAGAATGCCAGAATAGTAACTTTCTCTGCTCCCATCTGCAAATCAATTGTGAACATGATCTCTCACTCATGGGATAATATATAGAACTCATTAAGTAATAAATCCACAATACGGTCTATCAGAATAATAAAATACCCCTACAATATTAAAAAATACTTAGAGAATGAAAACTGATTGCTGACATGAGAAAATCCAATCTGCACTGAATTGGTCCCGTACAGCCGGCTTGAAGATCCCATTCACCCTATTGATAATAGTTTCTTCTCTCTAGAGATATAAAATTAATTATCCTCCTATTATATTATATATGATCCAGGTATATAACAAACCAATCCATTCCATGTATCAATTAAATGCATATCATTTCCAACATGAATGGTTTCCAACAGAAATTGTAACCACCATCTCTAAAGAACCTACTTTCTCAGCGGTTGATATTTTTAAACCACACTCAAATAGTGTGTCAATGGTTAATATAAAACCTATGACCTCCACATCCAAGACAAATCAATTTGAAAAAAAGAGAATAATGAAATGAATGTGATTATCATATATAAAAAATAAAAGTTAATTTAGAAGATACTAGAATCATACAATTAGCGATCAATAGTCTAACATCGACATAAGCTGGAGTAGTCTACATATTTTGCAACTAACATTTCTCCCTTACATGGTATCTAGTCTGAATACCCTATAATACATCCCTTTATTTGTACAATTTCTCATTCCCTAGGGTACCAGATCCACTACCTCAGCCAGAATGTCTTTTGGAACTCCAACTACCAACCGACTGAGGGGGAGTTGAACCCCTTCTTGATTCTGGTGACTATCCCAATCCACTCCCACTAGTCTATTGTGGAATGTTCACACTGAAACTCTGAAGAATACATAGTCTTCCCCATATTTGACATTATACTGAAGGGTAAGGAATCCTATTGTTCTTTTTGAAAAACATACCCCACTAATAAGATTAGAATGAAATATATTGTTGAAAAGTTTTTTACATAGCCCTTACTACTATTCCCACAACTTATTTTGTAGAAATAGTCATAACTACCCTTTTTACCCCATGAAAATGATCTTCCAGATCACCCTACTAAAACACCTAGGCTGCTAACTGGGGCCTCTCTCAGATTTCCATATCTGATGAGTGCCTGATTCATCATTTATTCAATGTTTTTTAAGGTAAAATGTATACCGGTGACCCATCCTCATAACAAATAACATCTTTTAAGAATTTATCCCTAGATATCTCATCACCTTCCCAAGATGTCACAAAGCATTATTGGTGAGAAAAATGCCCATCATAGTCCATCATTGAAAAACCCTCCCATGTTAGATGCAAGAACACATGAGACTTTATATCCCTCCTGGTCTCATGAATGAAATGGATCAAGAAATTCATCTTGAATCACATTTAAGATACCTCATCTTGATTACCAACTTCCAAAAGAATACCCAACAGTTCTTGGTAGGTCCATGAAACATATATACAGTAAGCTTCACTTTCTTATCTGTAGGTGTCTAAAGATTATTAAATATTATCTGGATTAACTCAATCCAAAAATCAATTTCATGAGAACCCCATTACCTAGTATACATAGGAAGATGCTGAATCTAAAACCATATTGTCAGCTCGCACCTTCGGGGAATGGAATGAATAATCTCCCATTCCATGGATCACATGACCCTCAGAATATTTTTTCATAGATGAACATATGACTAGTCCTCTAGAACTCTAGGATGTTCTGGTTTATATATTATAGAAGCATGTTCATATCCACTCTCTTAAGTCTCATGTCAAAGGCATTGAAGAGGAATTTTCTATATAAGACAAACAAACACCTTATTAAACTGTCTTGCAACAAGGTCATCCCAAAAGGTGACTACAATAAAAAACCACAAGATAATGGTCTATCTAGACATGACTTACTAGTATTTTAACATGAAATTACAACTCATGTAATTTATACATTGAAACAGATATCTCATATTACAGTTTAACAAGAATGTATATATCACATGAAAAAATAGATACACCCCTATTACGAATGATACATGTTAATGTATCCCTATATTCCTAATATGATGAAAATATTCTCATCTTAGGCTATATAAGGCCTTAATTACAAATATCAAGAAATAATAAGATCATAAAAAATATCCTCAAACAATATTTGAATCCCCCAAGGTGAAGTAACATCAACAACAAAAGGAACTCGGCACAATAGAAGTACCATCCCTCAGTACAAGGATTTTACTTCATACATTCATTATCTACTCTAATATAGAAGATCATTACCGAGCCTCAATAGATCCTAGTTTCTTATCTACCTTTACCAAATAGTGAAAAAGTAGAAAAGAAAACCCTCTCCATTAATATGACTGTGTAACAACCACTAATCAGAAACTCTCTTATATGGATGGAAAGGGTTGTTTATGAGAACTCAAGCGTGCCTCCATGTACGCCAGAGGCTATTGACTAGAAATTGAGGTTTGAAATTAGTAGTTGGTAGAATATACCTCTTGGTATGAAGTGTCATAGTTGCAGAAAAAATTCATCAAAATGGATATAATCAATATAAAAACATTTTCTATGACAAAAATAAATAGAAACTGAATAATCTAATAAATCATAAAGGAATAATTTAATGATGTTCATGAATAAAACTAAATGTAATGATAGAATAATACAATAAAAGAATTGAAATCACTAATAAATTGATTAATTTCTTGAGTACCGAACCTCACATCTGTCCCATATCCAAACTCCAACCCATCTACAAACAAAAAATCAAAATAAAGGTCATTCTCCTTTGTACAAACCTATATTAATATAATCTGTTCAGGGACCAAATGATGGCCTGAATAGGATGTGAGTATAACACAGTAGGTTGACACCATTTTGTCTAAATAAAACCTATCTGATAAGAAGTGTATGCAAAAAAGTGAAAACTAGGTGTATTAATTAATTTAACTATTAATGAAATACAACCCCAAAAATTTCTTTCTCTATTTTATAATATCTATCAGAACGTTTTCTAACCATTCCAACCACAACCATATAACCAAGGTAAATAACCTCATCTAAAACCATGTAAAAATATATCTGAGCATGTCTTAAGACCATGCCAACCACAACTATATAAACGTGGTATAGCCACAACAATCAAGCATTGTAAAATCCCTATAAGTATTAAAATATCCACAACAACACCCTATAATAATTATGACATGGGATGAGCCATAATAAACTATCAATAATCCTTAATTAATGGTATTGGGATGATCTTGATAAATATTATCATTAAAACATAAATGTGTGCATGTTTTAGGGCTCAGATCAATATATAAGAATTATATCTTGAAACACAATCACTATCATATAACATGTATATCACAATATAACTTCACATTTATAAATTGTTAATTTTGAGAATTACAATTCGTCTTGAATATTCTATTTGAAATTTATTTCATAATTTGTTAACAATTATATCAATAAGAAATAATCCAATATTCAAGGATTTTATAACATGAGATTACCCTAGGTCACAAGTCATGATAAACATAATTTAATTAATTTTATATTTAAATTATAATCATGGTTCACTCACCATATGGGAAGGAATAATCTAGTTAAGAATAAATTCAAAACCAAATAACTTCAAGGAATATTTCCATTTTATTTATTTCATTAATTTCAATGCAATCAACAATGGAACAATCACAATATTCTATAAACATGGTAATTATCAAACCATATATAAGGTTATGATTTCGACCCCCTAAATTTAACTGATGATTTGAAAACACTTAAAATTTCCTACAACCATGAGGAATGGGAGTGTAATTAATTGAAAAATGGTTGCAAAATCAAAACTGATCAAGATGAAAACCAACAACACAATCGGTCATGTGATTTCACTACAATAGTTGTAGAGGAAGGAATAGGAGGATTAAACCTAAAAAAAACATACCAAGAATTTCTTGCACAACCATGACATACAAAGAAGAATTTGTCACCCAAAATCACATATATAATGACCTAGGGTTATAATAGATGAGATATTTCCAAAAAGGAGAATTCAACTGCACAACATGTTTAAAATAGTAGGTTGATCATTTGCAAAGAGTCTAATGTGATTACATGATAGGTAAATGTTTTTAATGGAATACACTGAAAAATTCATCAACTCATATTTATTTTAAAAAACCCTTGATCAATCACATGATATTTAATCCCTTTAGATGGTGTCTAAATAATCTACAAATAATTTTTTATCTCATTTTCCTTTTAAAAAGTCTGAACCTATTTTAATGTCTAAAAAATCACCTATAAATCGTGAAACACTTACCATTTATACTTGAACTCCATTAATTCAAACATACATACATCAAAAAACATTAAGTCAATTTTTTAACAAAGGCCATCCATCTCTAAATAAGACCCTGACATAAAGGCTGAAATAAAAAAACTAAAGGAGATAAATTCCTGAATATAGATGAGATATTACAAAATTTATTTATTATATATCTATTTTTATGAATTTAAATTCATTTAATAATTAGTACTAGTCATATAGTTAATGTATGATCATCTTATACTTGAAAAATACATTTAATGAAAAGATGTTTTTCAGCACGTTTTACATGTTTAGCGTCAAATTTAACTGATACAATTATATGGATTGAATTTTATAAAATTAAATAAATATTTTGATTCAAAAAATTATATTTTATAATATTCCTAACATAATTTTTATCGTAATTATTTGTTAAAATAGTAAAAACCTATTATGATGGTTAACATTAAAACCAGGTTACCTGGGGGGTGGGGTCAATATATAGATGTAAATAGAGCAACTTGTTTTAAACAAATTTATTCTGTAATTTTTGTGGGTTTTATCTACCATATCACTCATACAGTCCATTATTATTTTTAATTCTTAAGGCACATGGATTTAGAGTGACTCTCTATTGATGAATGGATTTGGGTATTTACAAAAATGACACTCATAGTGAGTTATAAAATCCCACCCTCCCCTCACTTATTAACACATCTCAAAAAAAATTTATCATCCCACACATGCAATAGATATCTCTCCATAATCATTATCTACATTATAGAGATTTTTCCCTTCCTAAAAAACAACTACCTAGGTCTTTAAAAATATATTTAATAACTGTTCTTATAAGAAAACATAATCTTCTTCACCATCATTTTTATTTTTTACGTATTTTTCCATATTCAATTGTGTATTAAAATTAAAAAAATAATAAAAAAATATCAAATTTATATTTATATGTTATTATGTTTATTTAACTATATTTATCTTTATCATCATCCATCAAAAGGGAAACAAAAACATTTTTTGGTGTAGGGAGGACAACCACATCACATATCGATGCAATTTATTTTACATCATCATCATTCATAGATATTCTTGATGAATTATTTAAATATTATAAACTATTTTCATTAAATATTAATAATTCTTTATAAATAACATATCATATATTTTTATACAAAACTATCCTTTAAAAAATGACAGCATCATTCGCGTGTACAATAGACAACCACCTCCCAAAGCGATATGATTTATTTTTTATTTATGATAAAAATTGATTGTATATGTATGTGTATTAAAATAAATTATATGATATTAATGATATAATGGTTATTCTATAAGGATAATCTAATATTAACCTTCTTTATATTTTGATTGTTGAAAAACGGAAATGTTACTAATTCATATGTATGACCTACAATCTCCATTATAGTAATGTAGTCCTTTTTTCATAGTCATATTTCAAGGATAGTTTTAAAGGAGTATTTAATGAAAAAAAATACGTACTAATAATTATTCTCGTGATGATGGGATAATGAACACTTTCACCAGGGTCAATACAATGAATCCATTTTTTAATTTTAAATTGAGTGTCCTCAAAACACTAGATGTCGATATAATTGTATAAGATATTAAATGCGGAATTAAAATATACTGACTTGGAGGTTTAAGTAAAATTTATGAAACAAGTACAAAATTATTAAAAAAAAATAAATTGATATAAGTTTATTATATAATAGAAAAAGGTTATACTTGGAATGTCTATACTTGAGGAAAGAGTTTATCTCAAAACATAATTATTTGAGACACATTTTCTCTTATGCACCTATCATATTTTTAATGGTGTATATATTAACCCATTTCAAATTTTATCATTATTAATTCACAATTACCTATATTTTGAGTTACAATTTATTTACTTATTTGATGAGAGTTATTATTCAAAAATGACCATAACGGTTAGGGGGTATATTTCCATCTCATTTTCATCAGGATTGATTATTCTTGAATTTATGTTTTAGGACATTATGTGATAAATTAATAAGAAAACCATATCAATTTTTAATATTTATATATCCATGAAATATTCATGTAATTGCACCATAATATTTTTATGGTACATAATGTGGTTGAGAAAAATATTTCAAGAAAAGGTTACTTTACCTCTCTCTTTGATTGAAAAATTATTTTTAATTTATATAATTGTTTTTAAAAAAAATTTAAAGGAATATTTCTAAGATTATACATATTATTTATTAAAGAATATTTTTCCCAGGTTTTACTTTTTACACAATGGTTTTAATGGAGTATTCTTTTCATTTTAAAAAATATGTACTTTTTAAACATTTTTCAATATCAAAAAGGATTTTTTTTCATAAATGACATTTTTGGAATTAACCACCATCATGGCCAATAAATAAATTGAATTTTTTTTAAAATATTCTATTTTTATTTTTAATAGTTTAAAAAAAAATTGAAAAAATTTCATTTTCAAGATGTTATTTTTAAATGAAAATGGTATTTTCCTCTAGATGTATTCCATATAACATTTTAAAGTCACTCTCCCCAGAAACAACACAATTAATGTTATAGAATTATCCAAAAGTCTTTATGTATATCTCTCCAATATATTCCGATCTTGATCTCCCATACATTTATTAGACAATACATTCCTTACATTCATATATCAAATTATGCTATAATGAAATTTCCTTCTGTTATGATTTTAAAAAATATTATATAACCCATTTCATTCAATGGGTTATTTTTATGTTTATTCCTTATGATGGATTTCAGATTTATAATACATAATCATTAAGGCATTATTATCGGTGTACCATGATAGTTCTCCACTACATTGGATAAATACTTAGACTCACTTGGAATCATGTTTGGAATTAACGTGTAAACATAATCCATTATGGGACATTCTCCAGCATTTGATATTATATAGGATGATAGACTTGACACATGTTTGGGTCATGTTATATGTTTTTTCCACATCTACTATGATTCTGTGATCTTATGATATCATATAATTTATGTTACACTAAAATGTGAATACAATTGACAATTATCTTCTATGATTTCATATTATACATTTGTGTCACATTTTATGCTTATTAATCATGTTTATTCACATACTATGCTTTTTAGATCACCATTTTTTTCTATATATTATCTAGTTTATCACAGGAAGATTATGAGATTGAATGGATTTCATAGCTAAATAAGTAGAATAAAATAATTTTTTTAGTTTTAATATCAGTATGATGAATTAGGAATCCAGTCTTCTAATGAAACTATTCCTCACAAGATTCAGGTTATAATTAGAGGATGATTGTATTTAAATTCATGTGATAATTCATGTAAAAGTCAGGGGTAAAATTTCATGATTTTTGTGTAGTGATTCGAGTAGGTTCTTCATATTTAAGGTGTAGCAGTGCCTTGGGTAGACGGTTGTGTATTAGTCCAATTTCATAGAAAATAGATTCGGAGGTGTGGTGGATATGGCTGCACTATTTTGCCTCCCTGTGCATGTAGGACCTTTTCCAGACCTATTCCATGTTACTTGGACATGATCTTTTACCATGTTGGTTTTGCCATTGTCCCATTTATTGTGTTGTGGTACATTATATTCCATGAATATCTACAACATGGTCTAGTGGGATCAAATTTTGTGATCTACTTTTCATTTTTTTTTATAAATTCCCAAATACCTATTCAAAACCTACCAATTTTTCATACTTCTCTCTCCATCCATAGGTGTACTAGAGTTCTTTTTTAATCCCTTTAAAGCCGCTTCAGACTTAAGATTAATCCTCAGATTCGTGAGATCAATCTAGTGAGATCATAGGTTAGTAATTCTACTTTTTCTATGTGTTTATTCACTGTTTGATCTCATTTTCCTCTATTTATTCATTATATGACGTGGATATCAACATCCATAAATATAATTGAGTTTCTCTTCTTATATTTTGAACATTTAAGGGAATTTATTCATGGAATGATGAAAATTAATTATGAGATATGTGATTGTAGAATAATGTTTTCCTTCCTCTTCATTCTAAACAATTTTAATGATTTTTGGTATGATATTTCATACTTATCCTCTTATTTATGTGAAATAAACATTTATCATGTTTTATCCCATTTTTTTGAATTTGAATTGACTTTATAAATGATTAGACTATATTATTGAAAGAATTCGTTTATGGTTATTGATCACATGTGTTTTCTTCCACTAGGATAGTAGTCTTTCTCCTAAATTTATTAATAGTTTCCTATATATGAATATGATTTTTTATCATGTTGGTTTTTATTTGGTTAACATTTTAATTTTATGGAAATTATTAATAAACATAAGGATCAAAATTTTAAACTAGATAAAGAATAGACGATGCATGTTTAATGAAAAAAACATTATTATAATATTATAATCATCAAAAGGATTCTTAATTCTTGTTTAATTAATGTTTCTCTCATATATGTTAACATAATTGGTTGAAAAAACTAATGTATCAATTCTTGTTAGGGATAATAAAAAAATGAGGATAAAATGAGAAATATATTTCTCATAGATTTTTGAAATTGGAATTGATTCCATTGAACATGGTTATCTTATGATACCTTTTTATAGTTGATTCATTAGGTCACATATAGTTGTAACCTATAAAAAATTAATCTTTAAATTCCTTATCAAATAAAATTGGTTATTTAGTGATGATTTTTTTTGTGTTTGAGTGAGCTCATTTTCTTATGAAGGATAAATTTCTTCTGTTTGAGTCCTTAAGATTCCATTTTCATATAAATGCTAAATGACTCATTTTGGCTTCTTGTTTCCCTTTAGGAAATTATATTTGTTTCCTGAAATCTATATTGATATATATGTGAGACTTGATATGTGATGTGATGTGAGACAGAGATGGATGATGGGATTTGGGTGGGGCACTGGGTTAGTTGTAGTTTCTAACACTTCATACTATGAAGTAAGTGGGTAGATTCGTGAGGGAGTCAGGGATAGAGCTATATTTGATATAATGAGTTTAACATAGTCCTACCAATCATTGTGATTATTATAGTATAATTTTTGTTAATGTTCTTAAAATGGTCTGGATGGATAGGTTTCTTGTTTATCTTTAATTTTTTCATAACTATATGAGTTACCAAGAATTTTATGGATATTCACTTATTTATGGTAGCATAGAATGTTTCCAATAGTACCAATATTTTTATAATGGTAAAATAATTCATTATTTTTTTGACCTATGATGTTGTTTCCTTTTTGATTTAAAATCTTATATATTTTACTCTTGATTAAAAGTGGTCTCATTTTTGGATTATTCATTGATGGAATAAACTTCATTTTGATGGTTAATGAAATTTATTTCAAAATAATGTTATCTAATGGTATGTGAATTAATTAACATGTTTTGCAATTTAAAAAAATGGATTAATTTATTGAAATCCTTCTTAAATTATTTTATGTTTATAAGATATCTAGATCTTAGGGGTTGTAGCTGATTATCCAAGTGATAATAACTATAGTTAATCCAGAAAATATATTAAATCCCATTGTGTGGTTGTGATATATATTATATTATATATGTTGGTTGATTTATTATACTATTCCACCCCAATCAGTAGGGCCACAAACAACCAATGGACTATAAGAGGGTGATTTTCGAAAATATATTTCTTGGTGAGGGATAGATAGAAAACTACCCCTATGGACCCACTCTCTTCTCATGATAGTATTATATGAATGTATACATGGTGGTTATCATTATTTATTTATATATTTAGATTGATGTAATGTCATTTTTTTATTTCAGACAGATGAGTCTCCATATATAGTATCCTAAGGATTATTATAGTTACATCTTGTATGGTATGTGATTGATCGAAGTATATAATCAGTTTAAGATCTGTGACAAGTTGATATATAATTTTTATGTTATGATACAATACTTGTGAGATATGGTGGCCCCCAAAAATAAATATGAAATTATATAGAGATGTGGTATGGGATGATGATCTGATTTTATGCACAAGATACAAGTTATGATACATGATCCCATGTGTCTTTTAACCCCCATTCATTTAGATAGATTTGTATCCAGACATATGACTTTGGGTTAGAGTGCGAAAATATTGGGGAAGTACTAGTGGGGTACTTTCATTTGTAATAATATTATTTGATCACTTTTATGGAATTTTTTGTAAGATATATCTTCAATAAGGTTGGGAACATAGCATACATGATGAGGTGATGAGTTAATTTCACATACTGATTACATGCTTTTGTATAATTTATTAATATTTTACAATTGATACATTATGGTGGATCATAGTGAGTGTTCCAGTTATTCAAACCCAATGAATATATAAACTATTTTTCAATCTAGAAGGAGTATGAAGAATATTGGGATGGATTTTAAAAGATTATGTATTTGTAGGAGCATTATGGGCTTTGTGGTCATTACCATGTTAATATTTTGAATCTTAATGGTTTCATTCTAGGTGTTTTAGTCTTTTATGAGATTAAATGTTTGGACTAGGGATTTATAATATCTATTTGAGAAGTATTTGTTTGGTGTTATATATTATCTCTCTCTTCTATCTATTATCTTGTAGGGTAATTCTGAAAATTTGTATGTTTATTATACCCTCAATGATTGTCACTAAACTATGGCTTATTAATGGTAGGATTTGGATGAAAACATGTCCTTTAAATCATTATTGACCTATTATAGATACATTTGGTGGGATAGTGTCAAGAGATTTTTTATTATAATTATTTATTTATCTTTAAAAAGTAGTTACTACATTAATGTAAAATTTACGGAAAAAGTGTTTAACCAAATGTAAAAGAGATAAAACTGTTAAGAAAATGTCTCAAAATTAGGGTTTAGGATGTGAATTGACCAAAAAATAATCTCCCATTAATTATTTCATAATTTGAATCACCATACTTGGAAAACAAGCCCTACCCTTATATTAAAATTTCCATATTTATAGAAATTCCATTCGCTTCACAAATAATTAGGGCCATATAGCACCCCATCAAAACAACTCTAATAATTCAATGATACCTTTGATCTCTTTAGATTTTAAATCCCATATAATTTTATCCTATATCCCCACGTATATGGTCAATTGTTGTCTTAATTCCATCAATTTCAAATAAGCACTTCAAGAGAATGTTCAAATTCTCAATATACACACAAATCACCGTATAATCATTTATAAGTGTCTATCCATATCCTCTAAACAAAGTGTAATGATTTCAAGATGATGAAATCACTATTATTTATTTATTAATATGTTTTAATTTTTATATAATAAACATCAACCACATTTTCTCTTTTCCATTAGAAAAACATTTTGTTCGTGAGTACATGCAGATGAACACCTGCCGGAAGATATGTGTTTTGTTTTCATTCACCCTATTACATATCAAGTTCAAAAATATTGCTTTTTAAATACTATGATATTCAGTAATTTATTATTATTCTTAATTTCTAGAAACATTTATATTGTCTCACATTCTATGAAATATTAAATAATCAGCCTTCTGTATGTGTAAAAAACCTCCTTAATGAATTGATATACTTCATATTTTTTATATAATACTATTAAATATCCAGATCACTTAATATTTAATTCGAAAAATATATATAATATGTAAAATATAAATATAATTGTTTAATTATCACATTATGGGAAACAATATATTTCATAACTATAATCACTGATGATCTATAATGTATTATTTTTTTCAGTTGGTTTAACTATATATATTAATGATGGTTTAAATGTATATAATTTATTACTAAAAAAGTATAATGTGTGAATGAATTTCAAAATTATGTGTAAATAATGGTTTTTTGGGTCTAATATCAAACCAATTATTATAATAACACATTTGGTTCTTTTAAAATAATAGAAAGAATATTATTACTGATATAATTTTCATGAATCCTAAATAAAATATCAAGGAATGGATTTATAATATTTAAAATAATTAAAATAGTCATATTTCATTATATTTAATTATAGAGGAATAAAAATCATAATATCAATTTAATAATAATCAAATTAAATATTATAGAACATTTTTGGAAAATTGGAGTTAGAAAATATGATAATGGAAACAAAAGGGTAACTAACGAGAAAATTTATAATAAATGACTAAATAATAATAATATGGTTAATTTATATGAATATAGTTTTAAAATTATTTATTATAATTTTTATTTGAATTATATATGATTTTATGGTTATTTCATGGGATCTGATAATTAAGGTAAGAGTTTTCATCTCAATTCTCCTTCAAAGAAACTATTTTTCACATTATGCGCATAATGTTATTTTATAGTGTGAACTCAATAAACCATTTAATTATATTATGTTTATTAATATATTTTTAAATGGATTTACATTTCTTCTTAATAATATTTTATTCACATTGTATTGATTAATTTGTTACGAAATTCCTAATGGTATTCTCATCTCTACTTTTATTTTTGCGACTTCTTCCATATTTACCACCTATATTATTTTGTGTGTTTAATAAATTTCCATGGATTTATTTTAATTATATTCTGCATTAAGAATATGTGACATACATATATACTTTAATTTATTTCTTTTTTGGATTTTTTTATTTAAGGGTTACAAAATATGTAAGGGTTGTTATCTCAGTTACACTTTATTAAAGAACATTTCGATATTATTAACCTAATTATCTTTTAGATGGTTTAAATACAACTGCATTGGATAAAATTATTGTAATGAAAATATATTTAATGGTATTTATATGTTTTCCCATTAATACCTTCTTCACATTCTTTAGATTGATATGTTACCAAATGTATAAGGTATTTGTCTTAAAAACTCTTTTTCATTGTTACATATTCCATATTCGTAACATATTTGATTTTAATTTTTGTATAATTTTTCAATGATTCAATTTTAATATATAACTCATGAAATTAAATGTATTTACATATCTATTACATTTCATTACATTCATGGGTTTTCGATTCAAGGACTACCTATGTTGTAAGGGTTTATTTTCTCAATTTCCACTTCTGGAAAATTATTTAAAATTTTACACAAATTTTAAATTTACATAGTATAAATACATCCCAATTAGATTATATTTCCATTTTATTATTATCATGTTATGTGATTTTTATGTTTAAATCAGAATATCACCCTTATATTATTTGGAATAAAATCTTAACAAATATATAAGTGTATTTGTCAAACTAAATTTCTTTTCATAATGTCACAAACAATCTTATTTAGTGAGAATAATTTATATTACATTAATTACACTATTTCTATATTAAAAATTGTATTTCACATTATAGTCTAAGGAAATTACATCTTCACATAAAAATATTGTTCTTAGGTTTATTTCTTCTCCCAACAATATGACATAATTAATGATAATACAAATCATTTTTAACAGCCCTTTCACATATAGGTACTAATTTATCCTTCCCAAAAATTGTATCTTTTATTAATTTGATACCCTAAAATTATTTTTCTCTAGTAATCTTCATACTTGTATTTATATATTATTAATTGAAATTTTATTACCCTTTTTATAATCTGGGTATAAAAAATGTTTCTTCCAAAATATTAAAAATGATTTTCCATTTACAATCAAAATTTTATCTTCCACTGTGCATATCATATGAAAAATTATTATGTTTTCATCAAGGATTATTTATAGGAATTCATTTCAAAATAAATTTTTATAAAATGTTTTCCAATTTATATCTTCAAATAAGTGTATTTAAGTGACTCATAACTTCTTCAGGTTACAACATTGTTAATTTGTTTTTTTATAATTTTTTTTATGATATCAATTTAATTTTACTCATTATTTTAAATGGGTTTTAACACCATGGGATACATTTTTTTGGATATACTTGTAAAGGATCTTGAATTTTTTTTGGGGATTTAACCTCAGTGTATCAAATAATATAGCTTCTGATACAATCTTGTGTGATAGATTTGAAAGTGTTATTCTTAGTATGTTGTTATTAATACATGTCTAAAAACATCAAAGTTGTTATGTAACACTTTAAATATTCATTGATAATACCAAACATTTTCCCTTTTTGGATGGATTGTGATCATGTAATTTGATTTTTTTAATCGGGAAAAGTATTAACATTATGGATAATTATTTTTACAATATAAATATTTATTGATTAGTTAGTAATGTTTGTTATGTATTTTATTATTATTAATTTCAATGATATAATTAATTCCTTGGACTTTATTATTGAATGTTTGGTACTAAAATTTATAGTCCCTTGATACATCATTTTGATTCATGAGATGAACCATCCAATTTAGTTTTTTGTATGCTTACCCAATTATTTATGATTTATTAGCATGAACACATGAAAATATTTTTATGATTCATGAGAATAAGGCCATGATGGTATGATTTATGATGTTCAACATTATTCAGTTATTCATTATGAAATCAGTTATTAATATCCATATGATTATTTTATATTTAATTTAATTGATAAAATTAATGATTAAGTGATTATTCATGGAATTATTTGATAATAATTAATAATCCCATATTATTAATTATTATTATATTATATACTATCCTTGGATATACAATTTACCATAATAATCATTTGAGTAATCCCAAATTATTTTATAATTTCTATTATTTCAAAAAAAGAGTATAAATATTGATACATCTACAATTGTGTCTTTTATAGAGAATTTATGGGTAATGATAAATAATTAATATGGATTATTTAATTTATTATATGGTGGAAAAAATTCCATTTGATAAATGATAAAAGGGCATTATCAGTTAATGAGTTTTAATAATTATATAAATCTCAAACCAAAAAGTCACTTTTTCATAATTGGCTCAATATTCATTATTGATATTTTAATAATTAATGGTTATATTTGGTTCAATTTAGTGGGTTTCCGAGATAGTATATAATGTGTGTCTTTGTTCATACTGAAATCTTGGATTGTTGTCCCTCAATATGAAAGCTCGATCATGGGTGACTAGTACTTAGATTGTGAGATGTTTAATAAATTATATAGATGTGATACCATGTTTTTGTTTTGTACATGTGTTGTAATTTTTTACTCATGGTGGTGTGAATGGATTGATTAAATCCCCACATATGGGCTTGGGTGGGTACATGATGTGAGACCTCCTCTTTGTGGGTTTGGTTGGGTACTTCCTGGAAGACCTCATTTGATAGGGGATGGTTTGTGAATATGATTGATGAATGCCCCTGAGAGGGGTTGGATTGGGTACTTTATTTGTGACCACCCTTGAGAGTGGTTGGTCTGGTTACTTACTGTGATGATTACCTAGACTGAGACAGGTGGTTTTAGAGTGTATATAAACCCACCATGAGAAGGATTAATTATAAGTGTGGTGGAATTGATAAGAAGATCATGATATATGGCGTTACATTGGGAGAAACGATATCAGAAGGACCCTATATTGAGTGATAGGTTATTATTATAGTAGTGTTTTAGGAACACACCCTAAGGGATATGGTAGAGGTTGAAACATGTTATTATGCTACCAAATTGTTTTATATATCCTTCATGAAGGTAGAGGGTAATGATCAAGAAATGGTAAGACATCCAACACTATATCATTATGTACGAGTTGACATATGGTAAGAAACAGATAACTATATCATCATGTATGTGTTGAGGTGTTCTAGGTAATCCCACCCAATTTTTTTGTATGGGTTGGCACAAGGATACTTGTTCTATAGAGATGGTCGAGTATGAGATGATTGGTAATAGGTTCCCTGGTAACTACATGAAGACTAAAAACACATGTTTGTGTGAAATTATTTTATATTATTTACTTTATTCATGCATAAATATTTATATAATGGGGTATATTAGGGTCACATGGTGAGATGGTACTATGATATAATTCTCACACCTCAAATAATAACCATAGTCTGCATAGAAAACATTATATGGTATATATAGGATTGATCATTGATTTTAAAATTGATTAGTCTATAGAAAAATAATGGTGAACTGAAGTTAACATGGAGACGAGGATTAAATACGGTATTAGTGCCTTCTTGTATATTTTTATTATTTTCTTTTTTATAATCATGATCAAATTAATGTTGAATAATGTTGATATATGATGGTATGAAAACACGCTCATTTATTATAGTATTGATGTGATATTGTTTATATATACTATGATTTTATAATTTGGATGAGACATGGTTATTTTTCACTAATTTATTATTTTGATATCAAGTAAATAATATCCCCATTGAATGATTTGAGACCTCTCCAGCATTCATAAGACTCTAGTGTATATTTAGGCTTACTCATGGTCATGTAGAATTTATGGTTGTGATACTGATGAGGGTTTTCAGATAGGGAATTACAATGTGGAATACCTGATTTTTATAAGTCCATTTGTGATATGGTAGAATGGAAATATAGAGGTTATTTTTCATAGGATGGTCCTATGACTGGTGATTAATTGAAAATTATAATATATAATTTCCCAGTCCCTAAGTTTATTTTATTTTTTTACTATTATACATTATTGTTGTTGAGATTCTTATTGAAGTATGATGTGTTTATTTAAGACTTATATCCATTTCATTATGTCATATCACATTGTACCAAATGGTGTGAGTTCATGTATCATTTTCATCATCAATAATTCCCATGAAATATATATACTTTTGTGTGGTTGATTATTATAATGAAAAAGGGTTTAATGTTATATATTTCGTTAAAAAATTATAGATTTTTTCGTATATTATATTTTAGTGGCATTCTTCTTATATTGAAAATTAATTTAACTCATGATTAGTTTTCTGATGGAATGTTATATCGGTCCTATTAGTGGATGTTATATGAATATAGTTACATAGTTATTTGGTAAAATATATGTGTAGTGACCCATGGTTTTTTAGTTTAGGAATTAGAATCCTTTAAGGTGGATTGATGTAATTTAGGAATGTTTTAGATATTATTTCAAAAACATCACGGGTTTCCTAAAGGATGTGGATACCCTTGTTAGTTTACAAGGAAAGCGTGTGATATTCCATGAGGATTCTAGATGTGAATCACATAGAGTGATTGTGGTATTGAGAATGGTTTTTGAAGACTATTTATGCTAAAATCCATGACATAATAACTTGGGGTGTGTTTTTTATGGGTTAGTGGATAGTTTTTAAAGATTATCGGGTCTAGGATGTGTAGAGAATGGATATATTCATTTTTTATAGAGAAATACATGGTTGGTGAGTGATTGATCATATCCCTAAATATGGGTGATATACCATGGGATTATCATAGGGGAATCACTTAATGTACTATTTTCTACATTATATTGGAATATTAGTATGTCATGGAATGTTTTTTGTGGCCTTGATTCTAGGTTGATGGCATGAGACTCATTATATAAGGGGTTCATTTTTGATAACGATTGATATTGGTGTAGGGTCTTCTAAGGATCAGATGAAATTGATGGGGATGGTGGTAAATAAACATTAAGAGGGAAATTAGGGGATGAACCAACCTGGATTGTGTTGAGTGATAGTTTTAAGGGATTGTGAAGAAAATGTCTCAATTCATGAGGGAAAGTGTAAACTAGTTAAATGAATATTTTATTTAGTTTAGGGATCAGTAGAAAAGATTTCGAATAGGTCTTCTATGAATTATATTTGTTCTAAGAAAACCCAATACATGTAGTGATCATGGTGAGTTTTCATTATTTTTTTCTTATTAGATGGTATTCATGAGATCTTAGTTGGGTTTGGAATTCTATTAATTTAGGGGTGCAATGGAGGGTGACGTGTAATTTTTTTTCTAGTAACAGATTAATAAATGATTTTTTTTGTAAAATTAGTTTTGTAATTATGGACCATGGTTTTAATGAGGATGATTGTTATCCCTCTAAAATGAGATAAGACATCAGTGATAGATAATGGTACCATAGTATGGCCAATTTAAAAATTTTCCTTAGGTGGGGTTATCCAATTGTTGAATATGTAATTTAATGGGTATTCATTAAATATAAAAGTTAAAGTGTGACCATGTATGAAATTAAATGATAGGAGTAAGATGTTTTTGATGATTTAACCACCCTTGGATACTGGTTGAGGTGTGGTATAAGATAATCCATATGGTGGGGAGTACACAATTGGTAATCAAGGCATGCTACCCATATTGGGGAGGATTTTAGTGAAAATCTATGATGGAATTCCTTGTAATATTGGTTTGGATGGTATTTGGTGTTTTTAAAACTCATATATGAATGGTTTAACCTTGTATAGTTATTATGTCAGGTAATAGACACGAAGTGGGACTTCAGAATTGATGATTATGGTTTAGAGTGGAAATTATGATAATATTTCTCTTGAGGGGAGGATCAAATCAATCATAGATCTATGACTCCATTATCTGAAGACTCATGAATGTAGTGAAACTATTTATACGATGGTTGTGGTGGGTCTGAGTTATTATAGAGAATGTGGATCCAATTTTATCTCATTCCATTGAGAATATAAAATTTTGTATTCCTATCTGGTTTCCATGAGAATTTTATTATTTAAATCACATTTAGGATAGAATTTATTTTCATCCTAGAATGAGTCAGATTATATATGAACCATTTCTAATTGATTTATATTGATATTGAATTGTTTGTTTAAGGATCCAAATATGGAATTATGTCACGTGTATGTATTAGACAGTAAATGGGTTAATTTGGATGATATCAAGATGCCTCTTAGAATTAGGGAATTGCGATCGGGTGATGTGATGATGCATTAGTGAATGTGGCCTAGAATTTTTTAGAGAATTTGGCCATTTTATGAATTACTAGTATTTCATTATATAATTTCATTTGGTGAGATAAAAAAATGGGTACACCCTTTGTCGTTTGAAATATGTGTTTTATGTTTTTACTGTTGATTTCTGATTAAACACCGTGTATCTGGGATTTGTGATTTGAGAGTGGAAATGTTTCAAGCTCATTTTTGGATTGAGAATGGGGAGAGATATGAAATTTAAATTGATTTATTATATGTTTTCAAATATCCCATGGTGCATCTTAGGGTTGATAAATATTATGGTGAAGAGTTTATATTGATCTAAAACCGTGTGAGACATTTTTTATCCGGAATTTTGATTTTTTGTATTGATGTAGTGGTTTTTTTAAATAGTTGACAATTTTATATGGGTTATGAGGGTTGGAACATCATAATAAGTTGTTTATTTTTTAACGTTTTATGGAGATTTTTTATTGTAAAATATTAATAGAGTTGGTTCGGGTGAAATTTTCATTGAATTTTTGTTGTAGGTGGCTTATCCAAACATGTTTTGGGATGGTAGCATAGTTTTAATGGTATGGTCTATATAACACACTAATATTTTTTGAAATATTATTATTTTTAGAAAAAATAAAATTTTCTATATTTTTCATTACAATCAACCTCGTGTAGAGCATTCTTTTCATTCATTGGTAAATTTTAACAAAACATGACGTAATATTAAAATATTATTATTTTAAATGACAGTTATGACCTAGTGGTACGAATTTTGTGTATTAATAAGAATAAATAAATTATGGAAATATATATTTTTTACACTTGTATATAATATTAAATAACTTTTGACCAGTTAATTAAAAATGAGAGAATTTTTTTTTGAAATAATGGAAATCATCTTCAGAAAAATAATTTGTATACACACAGACATGTTTTATGCCAATAAATTAAATAGATCAATTTTTTATGATTAATTAATATTTAAGTATTATATAAACAAAAAATTAACATCCATGTTATGTTTTTTTCAAGAAAATTGATTATAATAAATAATATTTTATGCTTCAAATTTATATTTTTCTAAAAAGAAGGTTTTTCTTATTTTTATATACTTACTCTAATGATAATTTTTGACACTATTAGAAAATTTATTTGAATAAACCAAAATTTATTTTTTTAATTATAATTTCATATTTAACTTAGGGTTAAATATTTTTAATTATGAAAATATTAATTTTATTATGAGTAGTCAAATATATTAAAATTTAATTTAAAATTACATTTTTGTTTAAATTATTTATAAAGTTAAATTATATTTTGAATTGGTTTTAATTTAAAATTACTTCTAATATATATCTATTAATCCAATTTATGTTATCAGAATAATTTTTATTTTTATTTATAATATAAAAACCATATGAACTCTCGAACTTTTCTCATTGAAAACGAGCATTCTCGTCATGTTTCCATAATAAATTTAATATAAATATTTATAATTATGTGAATAGAATTTGGGAAATTAAAATCCATATATTTAATAATAAAAATCTATATTATATAATATGGGGTAAATGATTTTTTTACCAAAATGAATAGCGAAAATTGAAAAAATTAATTACCATAGTTAAAATAAAAATGGGTTTACCATGGGGTTAAACTTAGATTTTATGGTTTTAAATGACCTAAAAATCAGTCTAAAATATATTTGATTGTGACATTTAGATCATAAAATTTCTAAATCTCGATAATACTCTAGGTTTTAACATTTTTTAATGTGAAAAAAATGGGAACATGTTTTTAATTTCAAAATTTATATGTTTGCTACTCACCTCACATATAAAAGGTCACACCCTCTCCTAACTAATTCAACCCGTCAAAATGTTTTTGCTCATCCAACACCTAAAAAAATCTCCAATAAAACTACTTCTTATCATCTGGAATGCTTTAATCTGGTCATAAATACAACATAATAATGTTTTTGAAAAAATGTATGAGGTTACCTGATTAGAGATAACGCTCTTCGTTGAGAGTTTTTATTTATTTCTTCCTGAACCTCATTAAATTAGTATAAAAAAATTATGATAAAATATCAGTAGTATTTTCATTTTATGTAGATGTTTTTATGTTTTTTACATTTATTTACTCCCTCTTTCATCGAATTGGTTAGGAAATCATAATTTGTGTGTGTGGTAGACTACTTCCACGTGAATCGATGTCATTCATTTTTCCATTACCACTAGTCAGGGCGTGGTTTAACGACTGATATAAAATATATAAAATATATTTATAAAATAATTATACATCTTGTTTCATTATATCATATATACATTTATTTACATTCCATTCCATTGTGGATATGATATCATCGCTTGTTCGTATGGTCGAATATCACCTTACAAATCTATGTGATTTATTTTTTCACTAACACATTATATAGAAGATAATATTGGATATATTAATGAATATATATGATATAAATTTCAAAAATTTTAATTTAGTGATGTAATAATCATTATAGAAACATAATATTTCATTTTATGTATTACCATTCCACTCCTTGAAATATGATAATGCCATTCGAGTAAATTTTGACAACCGCCTTCATGGAGAAACGCGACTATCTCCTCTAATCATCACAATAAATAGATTATATTTGTTGGTAAATTTAATTAAATAATATTTTTTTAATTATTTTATTATCATTTTATAATTTTAAAATATAACATACCTCTTTTCAACAATGAATGTTAAAAAATGGAATTGTTACCCATCCGTAAATATTACCTATCATCTCCATGATCGTAACATTCTTCATTTCTAAAAACCACTATTCATGATAAGTCGTAAAAGTATAATTGTAATATAAATATTATAATTATATAATTATTATCATTCCATAGATTATGGAACCATTATCAATGTAATAGGAAAAAAAACAAATGATGACATATATAAAAAAAGAAGTTATTTATTAAAACATGATTTTAATAACAAATCTCTTATAATTTGGTAATAAATAGTGATAAGTATAAACAATATGACATGATATATATCATTATTTTTATATTACTTTAAAATAATAAACATATATTCAGTATACAGAGTTTTGAATGTGAACAAAGGATATCGGTACTTAAGGTAAGATATTTTTATTCCCTCTTTTATTATGAGATACATATGAAAACTCAAAACACATTTCCTTTGTGTGGTTTTGAAAATTATAATTTGAAATTTTATATAATTAATATGTTAATTTTAATTATTTTTTATTATTTATTTTATGTTATGCCTTTGGAGCTTTTGATTCAAAATATTACTTAAGCGGTAATGAATTTTCATTTCACATTTTAATCCCAAGAGACATATTCCATATTCACCCCAAATTTAATTTATGTTGTGTGAATAAATCCCATAAATTAATTTTACTATTATTTTAATTAAAAGTATTTTGTTTCAAATATCAATTTATGACCTCCATTTCAAGATTTTTACATCTCAAATGTTACCAAAGCAGTAATTAATTTTTGTCTAAATTTTCATCATTTCAGAAATATGTTGTGTTATGAACTTATCTTATTATTTGATGTGTATATACATGCCTTAGATATTTAATATCATTAATTTATATAATATGATGATATTATATGATTTATTTAATTTTTTCTTTCTTTCATAGTAGTATTTAATATTACGAATGTTGTAATGGTTTTATGATACAATTTTTTAGTTTCTTAGGATTTCCCATGATTATGTTTACAATGATAAAAATATTATGATATTTCTTTTATGAAACTCTCGAATTTTATCATGATATGGTTATATCCTAAGAATAAATTTTTTCCATTTACATTTCCCTCTTTATATAATCAATAGTTCTAAATAAATTTTTAATGAAAAAATGTATTTATTTGTTTTTAATAAAAATATTAAAAAAGAACGTTTCATAAAAAAAATCAAATTTTTTTACATTAGTAAAATACTTTATTATTAAATAAAATTCTATGTTTAATTATTACATTTGTTTATGTAAAATTTATAATATTTTTCAAAAAATCATATTTGTATTTTTTTTTGAATTTTTGAAGTAAATATTTTTTAACTTGTAATACATGAAGATAATTTTCCACCATCTTGACCATTACATTCATTAAATATTAATTTATATATTTTCAAGGTTATTTTTGAGGAAAATTGTCTATATATGTTCTGGTTTTTTAGTTTTAAAAAGGAATTTTCAAGGAAAAGTTATTGTGATCATTAAATTTTTCATGTGAGCATTGAAAATAATTCTCCATATATGACGATATCATTTGATATAACTTTATATATTCTTGGTTTATTAAACAATCTTACCATTATAAGTGTTTCTCTAAATTGTTTATCAGGAAAAAATTGTTAGGAAAACCATTTCTATTCCATGGGTTAAACCATGATAACATTATTTGGATACCTTATTCTTCTTTCCATAGGTTATTATCAAATTAAATAATGAAATTATTATAAAAATTGTATATTTTCTATAGGTTATGATACGATGAAATATTTATGAAACACGTTTTATTTCATGGGTTATTATATGATTAATTTTAAATGATCGTGTGTCACAAATATGTGGGATTTTTATTATGTGATGGGTTGGACCTATATCTCTCTCTAATACAGTAGGAAATATTGATAAATCATGAGTAAATATGTTATTAATGAACATGGTTACATGGTTACAATGTATTGAATTTACATTATTACATGTTTATAATGTTATCTATATACCAGATTAAATGTTCATAATGATATGTGTGAATATGATCACATGTTCATAGTTATATGAATGGATCATTATTTCATGTCCACAATGTTATGTGTGGAATTTTTTTTGTCTATAATATTATAAAAGGGAATGATTTTATGTCCATAAATTTAATAATAAACCGACATCTATTTATACGTGATCAAAATGTGATAAGATGATGTGTAATAAACAAATCTATTTCTAATTCCATTTTTATTCTCTCATGGCTCATGCTCTTTTATTCCATTGTGATTTATGTCTTTTGAAATTCTAATATTTATTCCATTACTCCTTATTATGATCATTTCTATGTAAGGTATTGTTATCAAATTTTTTGGTATTTTACTCAATTTATCATGTTCATGTTATGTTTATGTATCTCATTATTTTACCCATACTTTGAATCTAAGATCTCAATTTTTATATTTCCTCCACATATTTTATGATGAATGGTTTTATGTTGGTTATGTTTATGAAGAGTACTAATTGGGAATATCCTTATTGGGGTTGTTGATGTTATTTCTCCAATTTATATTATTGAAAATCTACAATCCAAATAAACTAAAATATTAGGGTCCTTAGGCTTGTGTTTGGGAAATTTATAGAATATTTATTTAAAAATTTGAGATATCTATGTATGAGGATTCAGGTTCACTATAGTCACATATATTTTAAACATTTTATTCCTAGTGTTGTTTATTTTTATGAAAATAAATAAAATTTATCCCTTTTAAATTATATCACTAATGTAATTTTTATTTATATAAACAAATATATTAAGGATCATTTTACTAATAATTGATCGAAAAAAAGTATAAAATTAGGATTACTCATTAATAGTCACCTTCCTAAAAAATAATGTTTATTAATATTATGTTATAATCTAAATGTTAATTTTATAATATCAACTAATATAAATATATTATATATAGTACATAATTAGAAATATAATGTTTAAATTTGGTAAGATTGGTCTTTTTTAATTAACAAAATTTCCATACTATATAATTTAATTAGAAAAAAGGTGAATAAGGAGGTGAATTGTCTTGGATAAAAGTTTATATTATTAAAATGATTTTTATGAATTATATAATTCATTTTTTCCTAAATCTTATAACACCCATGTTATTCCATCATTAAATGACACATAACGTAGTTTTCCAATGAAATTCCCCTCATTATGAGCTCATAAAGGGGATATCTTATACTCCTCCCAAACCACTATTTTGATTATGAGAAATCTATAATATTTGACAATATTTCATTTTATAACTCTGTTTTAAATTATTAGTATACTTTTATTCTTTTTAGGAATCCTAAATCCTTCATTTCGAAGGAACCGTTGTTGAGAATGAGATAATTTATCAATATAATTCCCCAGTTCATCACTATTACTCAAAAATTACCTTATATTATACAATATTCCAAAATATCATTTTTCACTACAGTGATATTATTTTAAAAAAATTATTATTCTTATAAAACTATATTAATAATATATTATCTATACTATCACACAATTTAGACACAATGAAATATGTTCTCTACACTTCTTAACAATATTTAAGATGTGAACTTCACTAAGACATCAAATGTTGAGTATAAGATGAAGAACATCTTTATGCCAGAAGAAAGAGTATATGGGATACCCTGGTTCCATGACCCAAAACATCCTAAACCAGGTCGGAAAAGTTCATGGTGCGACTTTCATTTTTCATATGTGTCAGTAATGGTTGTGAAGCAACATGACTAATGGGCTGGGACTACAGCCCAACATTAATATCGAGATGGAGTGCAGTGGTGTGAATCCTACGTTATGGACCAGTTTTTTTTGTATTTCCACCAAAACACCATCATAATGCAAGGTATATTCTACCTTCATGTGACCTACCTACACGACACCAACTTACACAAATAGAATCCTACACTTAGGGTATCATATTTTCAAATAAATAGACAATTGGACAGTACATTTGGATAGAAGAATTTCCCTGAATGTTGATTGATTCTATGATCACCCTAGTACATCACTCATGTCCTACAAACTCTCAACGATAGTTTCCTAGAATATATAGAGAGAGAATAAAATTGGTATAGTAAATATTAATTCCCATGGGGTTTATTGTAAATATCACCTGTATGATTTATTCGCCCAACCCCTTGTTTTAAGAGGACTAGGGTGACCACCATTTCTCAAACGGGATCTTGCGCTACGCACTTCTAAGAATACCATTGATGATCTTTGATGTCTTGAGCCACGTCTTACCCATGTGTAATCAATCAGGTTGTTCATTGCCTAAGGTTCCACTAGTTTCCCCATTCCCTCATGCACGAAGACCACTTCCACGGTTCACCCCATTCACAATCCTTCTTGGTTTTCCTCCCTTTCCATCCAATATGAGAAATCCCCTTGGGGAAAGATGTCTTATTCATTGGCTCCATTATCTAAAACAAACCTTTTGAAATCTCCACTGAGACCTCCTAATTTACAGAACCATAGAGAATGTCACATCAGCATGTCTCCCATTGGGAGTTTCATTTGTTATGGTCAGAGTTATCCTAGAATTTTCTAATCTGAGTGTAAGGAAACTTGATGCATTTTTATATTGGGATATCTATAGTCACATGAAAACTTATCTAAGGGAGAATGTTGTGGTGTTTCTGATCTTGGATTCAAGGTATATAGAATTTGTCCATACTTTCTTGTCTCTAAGACCCAAATCTTTTAGATATTAGTAGGGAGGGTACAGATCACACTTGATTTTCCAGTCAACATGGAATGAGATCCTCCCCTAGAGGTGAGACCTATTTCATTGTAAGCTACGAGCCATTCATGTAAGAGGTATAAAACATTCTTATCTCTATATCCTACACCTAAATTAGTACTTTTTATTGACTTAAAATAAAATGTAAAGTGAGGAGACGTATGTACCATATCCACAACCTCTTTCTCCTCATCTGCGACCTCTTCCTTGGTCCCCCCGTCCTATTACGCCATCATTCTCCACCTATTAAATCATTGAAGGCAGGAATGTGTGTGGTTTTTTTGGATATTTCACATCCTATTTTTTCTCACAACGAGAATGACTCAGGTGATGTTAGAGGTTTATCTTGAATTCAACATCCACATAATCCACCTAAAGAAATGAACTACGAGAACACTAATTCAAACGATAATTTGGATACCTTGGAAGCATTCTCAAGGTCTGAGTTTCATATCAGCTCATCAATGAGGTTAGAAATCATTCCTCCTCAAATGGGACTCCTCCTAAGTGAAAGCCCCAAATCACACTGAACTATGAGAACTCTGATCCCTTCTCTAACCATGATATTTCTGATGTCTACCTAAGGTCTGATCTCAAAGAGAAAACTTTTCATGGGTAATCCCAAACATAGTTATCTCAAAGGGAAATAATACCATGAATGAAAAACCATAACAGATCCTACATATGAAGGTTTCTTCATGAATGAAGTATGAGAACCATGATTCTTACTAACCCGATTACATATGAAGCCCACTCAAGGATCGAGCTCAATGGTTATCCTCCTAAGGAATAATCCCCAGACATAATTTTCTTAATTTCAGTATCCTTCTCATGAGTAAACCATGTATTAAGCTATCAAATAACCATAAGTGAAAATATCCCTCATGGTCCTTTCATGGGTGATATCCTTTTCAGGAGTAACCCCAACCTATCATATGAAAATGCCATACTCCTCTATGAGACCTACCCTTCAGGATCTCCATAGGATTATGTCCTCACCAATGAACTACATGGTCTTTGATTCCCATTCAAATGGGATACATAGGAAGCCTCCCAGAGGATCAAACAATACATACAAAACCAAATCGATTCTTTTAGCCCAAATCCCTAATAGGGTCTAATTGAACATGGAAACTCATCTCCCGTACATGTTCCTTATGATTTTTCTATATAACTCCCATGACAAACATTGACTTGGAATCTTCCACATAGAAGACCTTACCAGATGACCATAAATGGCATTATGTGTCCTATTAATAGACACCAAACTACATGGGTTATGAATCTTTTCTTTATTATATGTAGGAATCAAACTTATGGGTTCAATCACATTATCATATGACTTCTATATCCTTGGATGATGATAAATTACATGTTTAAATTCATCTTCAAGGATGACCATAAAATCTAGAGTGCCTCAATATGAGGCTATAAAACTAGAATCTTTATAATAACGAACTATTAAATCCTTATGTAGTATATAAGATGATTCCATCAATAGATAACCTCAGATATATATAGATATCTCCATTGACTAGGAGATTCGAATGCATTCAGATGATTCTGAATTCCATATATTCTAATAATTGATTTTTATTTTGGCAATACTCACATCATACATTACAATTAATGATGGATTCACAAACTTATATTAAATATATAAGATAAAATAAGAGTCAACATCAATTCCCCACAAAAGGGTGTAATGAGCCTGACTTCCCATCCATTCGACCAATGTGATTTCTTATGTATCATGGGTTCAAAATACCTAATGGACAAATACATTAAGAAATAAGGTCATTATGGATACAAAACCATTGGGTGTTTCTAGTTCCATGATAAAACATATTGAAAACCATTCCGAAAAAATGATTTCCCCAACGAGGTCACATTTCTATTGGAAACAAAAATGGTGAACCCGACATGAATCCTTAACCAAGATGATAATGTAACCATCTTATTATGCCCCATCCATTATCAGAGGAAAATATGATCATATAGAGAAATAAATCATACATGTGTTCATCAAAAAACACACATTTTTTAGAGTTCACTTTTGGTTTTTGGTATATATAAAACCACTTTATACAATTAACTCCCCTTAATATAATGTATTACTTCATGTTTAAACCCTTGAACACCCTAGATGAAACATTGGATGGATCATCATCCTAACAAATGACTCCATCAGTGACTCTATGTCTTCAACACTGGGTCTCTAATGCACTAGTCATAGAGTACCTTCATAAGAGTACCATCATAACCCTGGAGGTCACCCGACACCCACTCAAGCTCAACTAGCAACAAAAATCATTAAGTAAATGACAACTAGTGGTCCTAAGGAAGACAACGTCAACTGTTGTCTTCAAATGGTTTAGGAAATTATCCCCAAAAAGACACAACTAGTCCCTCCCATATTTTTGGGAGGTATATCAGTAATCTACTTATTGTGTATTTCTGAAGACACATGGGTCCATAAAGTCAAATTCCAATAAAAATTTTCAAAAATTAAAAATGACACAGGACCCTCAAAATGATTAGGGTTTTGCCTTTGGCTATGTAGCCTAGATCCCATAGAACTGGCACACAAGACAGCCTTCTAGGGAAAAAACAGACCAACATGGAGGAGGTCCACACCTTCACCCCCTCCACAGAAGCCCATTAACGAGGTTTGGTGGAAAAGAGTGAGCAAGAACATACACCAATTCAACATCACATATCCAGATAGAAGACGTTCCTGGAAGCATCCAAAGAAGCCTGATAACCAAATGTGGAGGCAACCAATAAGAAAAAACATGAACTAGACTACACCCACCAAGACTACTAGAAGACTTGTAACACCCCGAGATTTTATGAAAAATATTCTTTTTAATTTCATTAATTTCTTGTGTTGTACGCTACACCAAAAGGATCTTGCTCAACACGCATCCTTGACTTGCCTTGTATTACACGCAATAGCGACCTTCCTTGATAGCGTGTGTAGTATGCAATACCGAGTTTCACTAAACAACGATATGCTATTAAAATATTATTAAAACTAGCTGTTATGAATAGTAATAACCACTTTTTGAAATTTTATAAATTTTATTTTTCAAAATGGACTTCATTTTTGGATTCAGAATATCGAAATTAGCCTAGGGTGAAATTTTGATATTTTTCTGAAAACTTTCAATTTTTGATGAATAGTGAAACCAGTAAATGGTAGTTAAAAAAACAGAATTTTTCATAAAACTTAATTTTACCGTTTTTGTGAATAGAATTTCAAAAATCCGAGAGACACGGTTAATATCAAGGACTAAAATGTGGTTCAATGAGATGAAAATAATTTTTGGTGAATAGTAACTTTTTACTTTTTTTACCGCGATTAATAGTAAATAGGGTAACTAAGGGTAAATATGATATTACTATTACCCTAACACATGTCCTAATTCTATTGGATAAGTGTAATTCGACCAAAAACAACCTTATGAATATAATATGACCATTTAGGTTCACTTGGATTAGATTATGACATTTAATATTATTTTATTTAATGAATAGTTAAAATAGTTAAAATCAAAGTTTAATAACTAAAACATTTTTAATATGAGTTTATACATAAGATAAATTCGATTATAAATATTAATTAGAAATATAAAAAGATTTTCTACATAATTATATTTTATTTATAATTTTTAGACTTTAAATAAATTAATTCATTTATGACACAACGATGATGCAGTAATTACCCTTTTAAGGAAATGTTAACATAATTGATGTTATAAATACCCAAATAAATGTAATTTGAGACATTTTATGAATTACACTAATTTTCTAGGTTACTATGATATATTAGTGTTGATTTAATCAACTTGGTTCGAACATATAATTCTGTTATGACTTTCACAGAAATCATATATCAAATAGTGTTAAAATTGACACAAAATAGTTTTTAAATCAAATATTATATTATTAATTGATATTTTATTCCTAAAAATCTAATGTTCGGCCAAATGACTTAGATAAGGATATATATATCAATAATAAACAATTTGGGGTTCGTTTGGCATGTTATAGTAAGTGTATTAACCATATAGTGTAAGAAAACAAAAAGACACGGTAAAAGTTAAATTATTTAACTTAGAGTTAAATATAATTGATAAGGTTAAAATAATAACCTAAACTTGTCTAAATCCTATTGGTTGATAGGATTTCGACCCATCCCCACTTTAGCGTCGAAATAATACCCTTTGGAACCATTATAAACCGATTTTGACTTTAATATAAAATAATATTTTGAGATATTCCTAAGGTGCCCCTCTCCTCCCTTATAAAAGGACACCTACTCCCCCTCCTCCTCACACCAATTTGAGCACTCAAACTCGGCCAACCCCTGACAAAATCCCTTCTACACTTCCCTAGAATAATCCTAGAGGTCCTGGTCTTCTTCAAAGACCAATCTTAGTTCCCTAAGTGGAGGATTCAAAGAGGCGTTTCAAAGAAGAGGTAATATCCATTACCGATCTTTTCAATTTCTTTCTTCTTCATCTTCTTCTTCTTTAGTTGTTTCATGACAAAGTAATAACATCAGTATTACTTACATACTGATATGTTATTATAAATATGAAACAACCCTAATTCACCTTCTATCCATCCTACGGAAAAATGAAATCACCGCGCGTGCGTACGTACAGAATACCGTCTCCACGACGTGGTGTAATCTATTTTCCACCACCACCTTAATAGGATGGGTATAATGGTGTAATGAGTAACTATATATGATTATTATAAAGTGATATTGAAATTGAAATAGTCTACATACACTTAAACACAATTCCACGACCATGGGAACGATATCATCGCTCGTGCGTACGTACGGAATACCGTCTCCACGACGCGATGAGATTCATTCTCAATGATTAACCATTCATGAATGATTATAAAGTATATATAATAAGTACTGAAGAAATATATGAAATAATAATGATACTGTATTTATGTAAATTTATATGTCTGTCATATACTTAATTCCATTCACTTCAATAAGGAAACGAAAACAGCGTCCATGCGTACGTACGGACTACCGTCTCCATGAACGGTGTATTTCATTCCATTTATCGATATTATATATATATATGTATATTCTGAATATATATTATATATAAATCATGTTTTACATTCTGGATATAAGTAATCATGATCCATGAAATCATATTAATAATTACAAGTTAAAAACACGAACAACAAATGAGACGATTTGACCCAAAATGCTAATTTAACATGAATTTACAAAAGAACGGGTAATATAAAGTCATAAGTGGACCATATATGATATAATAACAATGAATATGATTCTGGAATAAGTCAATAACGTTATTTAAATCATTATACAGGAGGTTCGGATACGTACAAAGCATATCGGACATAAGGTAAGGGAAATATCACAATCTCATTTTTATCTGAGATTGTTTATACGTTGGTATTTACTGGGGTGTATTTTATCATCCAAATCTATGTTTCCTCGATATGTAATATTATTTCCATCATCCTACAATTGTTTAAATCCAATTTTACCCTTCGGTGAGTTTTTAGTAAAAGATATGAAAGGAATATTTTGTCGTTTTTCGTACGAGGTACTTTTTGAATTTTCTGACAAAAGTACGAGAAGAATGTTTTTTTTAACTTATACGGCATGAATGGATTTTTAAAACATTATTTCCAAGAAGCTTCATTTACAAGTTTTAAAGTTTATTTTTAATCAACTTCTTTTAGTTTATAATTTTATGACATGTTAAGAAAGGAAAAGTGTTTTTGAAGTAGAAATGATATTTTCCTCAAGAATGAAGTTCAAGTGTTTTATCAAAATTATTTTCCATCTAAGATAATAAAGGGTTCTGTTTTTATCCCTATTATTACATTTATTTGATTATGTTGTGATGGATTATTTTTATGAATTCCTTTATCGTATATGAATTGTTTTATGATGTCATGATGTTTAAGATTCCCATTTTATCTACATGGGTTATGCAATGATGTATGGTTTATGATTTTGTGGCACACATAAGAATGGTATCATTATGGGATGGGTGGGACCTATATCTCCCTCCAATGCATTGGGTAAAGACTTTATATCTCATGAGATAGACATGGCTGGAATGGTAGGTTATACCGGTTCAGTGAAACAGGACTGAAACGAGGGTTACACGATTCAGAAAGGTACTTTGTCCACTAAGATAGTCTTGGAAATGAGTCTTGACTAACAAGAAATGATTCTCTATGATTATGTGTGTATGACACAAAGTTTCATGTTTTATGTTATGATTATTGTGATTACATTTCACTTCCATGATTTATCCCATGTTATGAGATTACAATCTCTTTTGCAGGATAAGATTTCCAAAAGTTATGTGCTTATGTATATGATGTGATTGTTATTTCTTTTGTTTACCCTTACTGAGCATTTGAGCTCACCCTTTTATGTTTTCTTTTCCCCAGGATATAAAGAAATGTTTTAGGTATAAAAAAAGAAGATCTTTATGGGAGATGTTGAAGATCATTCACCAGGAATTAGAAGATTATATTCCGAGTTTCCAAAGACACTAAACTATTACGATCCTTGTGTGTGTATTTTTGTAAAGTACTAAGTATTCCGCAAAAGTAATGTAATGTCCATGTACGTCAGGCTTCGGGTCTCTACAGTTGGTATTAGAGGAAATGTTTAGTCAACCTTTGGAAACTAGGATGCGAAAACGTTAGTGAGATCCCTAGAGATATTTCTAAGGTATGTCTAGGGATGTCCCTAAGGATAAGTATACGTATAGGATACAGTCCTAGAACTACGGTAACGATCATAGAATTTAACCTAATATGTTAGATATTGAGGATACTCCCCCTTTATTATGTTGTTTTCCCTAGCATGATTTTTTCCTCTCACACTATTCTTTTTGGGTTTTAGAAAATGGCTGGAAACAAGGTGATTCACGATAATGGAGGATATGATGGACAATGGAATTATATTTTTCATGAGCAACCAAATGAAATGGGATTTGGAAGTCCAAACATCATTATTATGCCAAATCATCAATCTCATAATATGATCAATAAAGTAAAATTTGGTAAGTTTCCTGACTCGTCTAATAAGAGAAAGATGGAGTTTCATGATGATCATAGAGGAAAGAAAGTTCAATTTCCCCTATGTAAATCATGTCGGAATAGGCATCAAGGAGAATGTTTCAAAGGAACTGGAAGATGCTTTGTGTGTGGAAAAGAAGGACACAAAGCCAGTAAGTGTAAAGGAAAAGGTTCAGTTAACACCAGGGAAGAGGATAATGGTATTGCTACGACATCAGCAATGGTTAAATGTTTTAAATGTGGAATGTACGGGCATTATGAAAACCAATACCCTAAGGGAATGTCTCATGAAGAGAATCGGTATGGTCGTATGGGTAGTATTTTTGTTGATGATGATGAAGAGACTACAAATGATATGTGAGATGAAAGAATTGTTGAATCTCGGTCAATGGTTTAAGAAGGTAGTGGAATGATTACATGTTTATCAAGTGTAATGTTGTAATATAGAATAAAAAGACATCTAAGGATTGTTACACTATTGTCTTTCCTTAAGTTTTGAAAGATTATGATGAATGGTATGAGTAACAATAAAAGGTTATTCAGATATTTTTTGGAAAGTGGATGATATGCGCATAATGAAGTGATAAAGAGAAAATGAAATGTTTGACATTATTCATGAGCTCATGATTGATATAAGGACTAAGTGATATCATGGTTTGAGTATATAGAATTTTGAGGATTTTGGTATGTGGAAAGTGTTAACATTTAACTGCATTCATGTTTTCAATAAGGATCAATGGGTATTCAAGAGAATACGTGATTAAGGCCTTTGAATGTTTGGAATGTGATCAACAAGACATATCTTATGATATATGGGGATCAACGATGGTATTAAATCTCTGGTAATCGTTTTCACTATATTATGAGAGTGGACTGCAGTATTATGGATAAGCCTAAAGATTAGAATGGATTATGTTGGACATAAGTTAGTATTGTTTAAGGATAGAAGATTTTCGATATTATTGATGGGATGTTATAGTAATGTAGTTTTAGAAAAAGGAAAACCTGCAGGACAGGCGACAGCCCTTCGCGTCGGAGAAGGATGTGGGAATCGAACCCACAACTGAAGTGCGACTGGCCTTTATCGCCTACCACTGGCCTACAGGAAGTCCCTGTTTAGTAGAAACTAGTTTTATTATATTAAGCAGTATGATATATGAAGTATAAGTTCATTTTAGGAACCATATATCATTAATCTCACTATAGATGGGCTTATGTATTTTTTGATAACTTTTCTAACCTTTTGAGATAGATGGAATGACCCGTCATTCTATCACATGATCTGCTAACACATCACGAATGAAAAATTCAACTTCATTTCTTTAAGAGATGAAGTAGAAATTGTCCAAATAATGACAAACATTGAGACTATACCAAAATCACGAATGTTTTTCTTCTAATTCCAATTTCATCAACTTTAGGGAAATGATCTTGAAAACCAAAAATGTTGTCCTAGTGCTCTTATATCTGATTAATTAGATGATACCTTAGATCGTCACAAATTTATGGATTTGTGATTGCTATCTTTTCCACAGCCATGTTCTCTACCACACTCCATCAGAACATGATGGTTAGATTTCTCTTCCATATCCATATTTTCACCTATGTGGAAACCCAGTGATTAGTCTATATGGGTAACCGTTACGTTTCATACATTTGTTTTTAAAGATTGGTTTTGGTATTCCTTTTTACGATGTGGGTTTCGATTAAAGAAACTTTCAAATAGTAAACCATTTATAACCCCGACGAATTTCGAGGGCGAAATTCATTTTAAGAGGGGTAGAATGTAACACCCTGAGATTTTATGAAAAATATTCTTTTTAATTTCATTAATGTCTTGTGTTGTACACTACACCAAAATGATCTTGCTCAACACGCATCCTTGACTTGCCTTGTATTACACGCAATCGTGACCTTCCTCGATAGCGTGTGTAGTATGCAATACCGAGTTTCACTAAACAACGATATACTATTAAAATATTATTAATACTAGCCGTTATGAATAGTAATAACCACTTTTTGAAATTTTATAAATTTTATTTTTCAAAATGGACTTCATTTTTGTATTCAGAATGTCGAAGTTAGCCGAGGGTGAAATTTTGATATTTTTCTGAAAACTTTCAATTTTTGATGAATAGTGAAACCACTAAGTGGTAGTTAAAACAACTGAATTTTTCATAAAACATAATTTTACCACTTCTGTGAATGGAATTTCGAAAATCCGAGAGACACGGTTAATATCAAGGACTAAAATGTGGTTCAATGAGATGAAAATAATTTTTGGTGAATAGTAACTTTTTACTTTTTTTACCGCGGTTAATAGTAAATAGGGTAAGTAAGGGTAAATATGATATTACTATTACCCTAACACATGTCCTAATTCTATTGGATAAGTGTAATTCGACCAAAAACAACCTTATGAATATAATATGACCATTTAGGTCCACATGGATTAGATTATGACATTTAATATTATTTTATTTAATGAATAGTTAAAATAGTTAAAATCAAATTTTAATAACTAAAACATTTTTAATATGAGTTTATACATAAGATAAATTCGATTATAAATATTCATTAGAAATATAAAAATATTTCCTACATAATGATATTTTATTTATAATTTTTAGACTTTAAATAAATTAATTCATCTATGACACAACGATGATGCAGTAATTACCCTTTTAAGGAAATGTTAACATAATTGATGTTATAAATACCCAAATAAATGTAATTTGTGACTTTTTATGAATTCCACTAATTTTCTAGGTTACTATGATATATTAGTGTTGATTTAATCAACTTGGTTCGAACATATAATTCTGTTATGACTTTCACAAAAATCATATATCAAATAGTGTCAAAATTGACACAAAATAGTTTTTAAATAAAATATTTTATTATTAATTGTTATTTTATTCCTAAAAATCTAAGGTTCGGCCAAATGACTTAGATAATGATATATATATTATTAATAAACAATTCGGGGTTCGTTTGGCTTGTTATAGTAAGTGTATTAACCATATAGTGTAAGAAAACAAAAAGACACGGTAAAAGTTAAATTATTTAACTTAGATTTAAATCTAATTGATAAGGTTAAAATAATAACCTAAACTTGTCTAAATCCTATTGGTTGATAGGATTTCGACCCATCCCCACTTTAGCATCAAAATAAGACCCTTTGGAACCATTATAAACCGATTTTGACTTTAATATAAAATAATATTTTGAGATATTCCTAAGGTGCCCCTCTCCTCCCTTATAAAAGGAAACCTCCTCCCCCTCCTCCTCACACCAATTTGAGCACTCAAGCTTGGCCAACCCCTGACAAAATCCTGTCTACACTTCCCTAGAATAATCCTAGAGGTCCTGGTCTTCTTCAAAGACCAATCTTAGTTCCCTAAGTGGAGGATTCAAAGAGGCGTTTCAAAGAAGAGGTAATATCCATTACCGATCTTTTCAATTTCCTTCTTCTTAAACTTCTTCTTCTTTAGTTGTTTCATGACAAAGTAATAACATCATTATTACTTAAAAATTGATATGTTATTATAAATATGAAACAACCCTAATTCACCTTCTATCCATCCTACGGAAAAATGAAATCACCGCGCGTGCGTACGTACGGAATACCGTCTCCACGCCGTGGTGTAATCTATTTTCCACCACCACCTTAATAGGATGCGTATAATGATGTAATGAGTAACTATATATGATTATTATAAAGTGATATTGATACTGAAATAGTCTACATACACTTCAACATAATTCCACGACCATGGGAACGATATCATCGCTCGTGCATACGTAAGGAATACCGTCTCCACGACACGATGAGATTCATTCTCAATGATTAACCATTCATGAATGATTATAAAGTATATATAATAAGTACTAATGAAATATATGAAATAATAATGATACTGGATTTATGTAAATTTATATGTATGTCATCTACTTAATTCCATTCACTTCAATAAGGAAACGAAAACAGCATTCATGCGTACGTACGGACTACCGTCTCCATGAACGGTGTATTTCATTCCATTTATCGATATTATATATATATATATATATATTATGAATATATATTATATATAAATCATGTTTTACATTCTGGATATAAGTAATCATGATCCATGTAATCATATTAATAATTACAAGTTAAAAACACGAACAACAAATGAGACGATTTTACCCAAAATGCTACTTTAACATGAATTTACAAAAGAACGGGTAATATAAAGTCATAAGTGGACCATATATGATATAATAATAATGAATATGATTCTGTAATAAATCAATAACATGATTTAAATCATTATACAGGAGGTTCGGATACGTACAAAGCATATCAGACATAAGGTAAGGGAAATATCACAATCTCATTTTTATCCGAGATTGTTTATACGTTGGTATTTACTGGGGGTGTATTTTATCATCCACATCTATGTTTCCTCGATATGTAATATTATTTCCATCCTCCTACAATTGTTTAAATCCAATTTTACCCTTCGGTGAGTTTTTAGTAAAAGATATGAAAGGAATCTTTTGTCGTTTTTCGTACGAGGTACTTTTTGACTTTTCCGACAAAAGTACGAGAAGAATGTTTTTTTAACTTATACGGCATGAATGGATTTTTAAAACATTATTTCCAAGAAGCTTCCTTTACAAGTTTTCAAGTTTATTTTTAATCAACATCTTTTAGTTTATAATTTTATCACATGTTAAGAAAGGAAAAGTGTTTTTGAAGTAGAAAGGATATTTTCCTCAAGAATGAAGATCAAGTGTTTTATCAAAATTATTTTCCATCTAAGATAATAAAGGGTTCTGTTTTTATCCTTATTATTACATTGATTTGATTATGTTGTGATGGATTATTTTTATGAATTCCTTTATCGTATATGAATTGTTTTATGATGTCATGATGTTTAAGATTCCCATTTTTATTACATGGGTTATGAAATGATGTATGGTTTATGATTTTTTGGAACACATAAGAATGGTATCATTATGAGATGGGTGGGACCTATATCTCCCTCCAATGCATTGGGTAAAGATTTTATATCTCATGAGATAGACATGGATGGAATGGTAGGTTATACCGGTTCAGTGAAACAGGACTGAAATGAGGGTTACTCGATTCAGAAAGGGACTTTGTCCACTAAGATAGTCTTGGAAGTGAGTCTTGACTAACAAGAAATGATTCTCTATGATTATGTGTGTATGACACAAAGTTTCATGTTTTAAGTTATGATTATTGTGATTACATTTCACTTCCATTATTTATCCCATGTTATGAAATTACGATCTCTTTTGCAGGATAAGATTTCCAAAAGTTATGTGCTTATGTATATGATGTGATTGATATTTCTTTTGTTTACCCTTACTGAGAATTTGAGCTCACCCTTTTATGTTTTCTTTTCCCCAGGATATAAAGAAGGGTTTTAGGTATAAAAAAAAGTTGATCTTTATGGGAGATGTTGAAGATCATTCACCAGGAATTAGAAGAATATATTCCGAGTTTCCAAAGACACTAAACTATTACGATCCTTGTGTGTGTATTTTTGTAATGTACTAAGTATTCCGAAAAAGTAATGTAATGTCCATGTACGTCAGGCTTCGGGTCTCTATAGTTGGTATCAGAGGAATAGTTTAGTCAACCTTTGGAAACTAGGATGCGAAAACGTTAGTGAGATCCCTAGAGATATTTCTAAGGTATGTCTAGGGATGTCCCTAAGGATAATTATATGTATAGGATACAGTCCTAGAACTATGGTAACGATCATAGAATTTAACCTAAGATGTTAGATATTGAGGATACTCCCCCTTTATTATGTTGTTTTCCCTAGCATGATTTTTTCCTCTCACACTATTCTTTTTGGGTTTTAGAAAATGGCTGGAAACAAGGTGATTCACGATAATGGAGGATATGATGGAAAATGGAATGATATTTTTCATGAGAAACCAAATGAAATGGGATTTGGAAGTCCAAACATCATTATTATGCCGAATCAGCAATCTCATAATATGATCAATAAAGAAAAATTTGGTAAGTTTCCTGACTCGGCTAATAAGAGAAAGATGGAGTTTCATGATGATCATAGAGGAAATAAAGTTCAATTTCCCCTATGTAAATCATGTGGGAAGAGGCATCAAGGTGAATGATTCAAAGGAACTGGAAGATGCTTTGGGTGTGGAAAAGAAGGACACAAAGCCAGTAAGTGTAAAGGAAAAGGTTCAGTTAACACCAGGGATGAGGATAATGGTATTGCTACGACATCAGCAATGGTTAAATGTTTTAAATGTGGAATGTACGGGCATTATGCAAACCAATACCCTAAGGGAATGTCTCATGAAGAGAATCGGTATGGTCGTATGGGTAGTATTTTTGTTGATGATGATGAAGAGACTACAAATGATATGTGAGATGAAAGAATTGTTGAAGCTCTGTCAATGGTTTAAGAAGGTAGTGGAATGATTACATGTTTATCAAGTGTAATGTTGTACTATAGAATAAAAAGACATCTAAGGATTGTTACACTGTTGTCTTTCCTTAAGTTTTGAAAGATTATGATGAATGGTATGAGTAACAATGAAAGGTTATTCAGATATTTTTTGGAAAGTGGATGATATGCGCATAATGAAGTGATAAAGAGAAAATGAAATGTTTGACAGCATTCAGGAGCTCATTATTGATATAAGGACTAAGTGATATCATGGTTTGAGTATATAGAATTTTGAGGATTTTGGTATGTGGAAAGTGTTAACGTTTAACTGCATTCATGTTTTCAATAAGGTTCAATGGGTATTCAAGAGAATACGTGATTAAGGCCTTTGAATGTTTGGAATGTGACCAACAAGACATATCTTATGATATATGGGGATCAACGATGGTATTAAATCTCTGGTAATCGTTTTCACTATATTATGAGAGTGGACTGCAGTATTATGGATAAGCCTAAAGATTAGAATGGATTATCTTGGACATAAGTTAGTATTGTTTAAGGATAGAAGATTTTCGATATTATTGATGGGATGTTATAGTAATGTAGTTTTAGAAAAAGGACAACCTGAAGGACGGGCGATAGCCCATCGCGTCGGACAAGGATGTGGGAATCGAACCCACAACCGAAGTGCGACTGGCCTTTATCGCCTACCACTGGCCTACAGGAAGTCCCTGTTTAGTAGAAACTAGTTTTATTATATTAAGCAGTATGATATATGAAGTATAAGTTCATTTTAGGAACCATATATCATTAATCTCACTATAGATGGACTTATGTATTTTTTGATAACTTTTCTAACCTTTTCAGATAGATGGAATGACCCATCATTCTATCACATGATCTGCTAACACATCACGAATGACAAATTCAACTTCATTTCATTATGAGATGAAGTAGAAATTGTCCAAAGAATGACAAACAGTGAGACTATACCAAAATCACGAAAGTATTTCTTCTAATTCCAATTTCATCAACTTTAGGGAAATTATCTTAAAAACCAAAAATGTTGTCCTAGTGCTCTTATATCTGATTAATTAGATGGTACCTTAGATCGTCACAAATTTATGGATTTGTGATTGCTATCTTTTCCATAGCCATGTTCTCTACCACACTCCATCAGAACAAGATGGTTAGATTTCTCTTCCATATCCATATTTTCACCTATGTGGAAACCCAGTGATTAGTCTATTTGGGTAACCGTTACGTTTCATACTTTTGTTTTTAAAGATTGGTTTTGGTATTCCTTTTTACGATGTGGGTTTCGATTAAAGAAACTTTCCAATAGTAACCATTTATAACCCCGACGAATTTCGAGGGCGAAATTCATTTTAAGGGGGGTAGAATGTAACACCCTGAGATTTTATGAAAAATATTCTTTTTAATTTCATTAATTTCTTGTGTTGTACGCTACACCAAAAGGATCTTGCTCAACACGCATCCTTGACTTGCCTTGTATTACACGCAATCGCGACCTTCCTCGATAGCGTGTGTAGTATGCAATACCGAGTTTCACTAAACAACGATATGCTATTAAAATATTATTAAAACTAGCCGTTATGGATAGTAATAACGACTTCTTCAAATTTTATAAATTTTATTTTTCAAAATGGATTTCATTTTTGGATTCAGAATATTGAAATTAGCCTAGGGTGAAATTTTGATATTTTTCTAAAAACTTTCAATTTTTGATGAATAGTGAAACCACTAAGTGGTAGTTAAAAAAACTGAATTTTTCATAAAACTTAATTTCACCGCTTCTGAGAATGGAATTTCGAAAATCCGAGAGACACGGTTAATATCAAGGACTAAAAAGTGGTTCAATGAGATGAAAATAATTTTTGGTGAATAGTAACTTTTTACTTTTTTTACCGTGGTTAATAGTAAATAGGGTAACTGAAGGTAAATATGATATTACTATTACCCTAACACATGTCCTAATTCTATTGGATAAGTGTATTCGACCAAAAACAACCTTATTAATATAATATGACCATTTTGGTCCACATGGATTAGATTATGACATTTAATATTATTTTATTTAATGAATAGTTAAAATAGTTAAAATCAAAGTTTAATAACTAAAACATTTTTAATATGAGTTTATTCATAAGATAAATTCAATTATAAATATTAATTATAAATATAAAAAGATTTCCTACATAATGATATTTTATTTATAATTTTTAGACTTTATATAAATTAATTCATTTATGACACAACGATGATGCAGTAATTACCCTTTTAAGGAAATGTTAACATAATTGATGTTATAAATACCCAAAGAAATGTAATTTGAGACTTTTTATGAATTCCACTAAATTTATAGGTTACTATGATATATTAGTGTTGATTTAATCAGCTTGGTTCGAACATATAATTCTGTTATGACTTTCACAAAAATCATATATCAAATAGTGTCAAAATTGTCACAAAATAGTTTTTAAATCAAATATTTTATAATTAATTGTTATTTTATTCCTAAAAATCTAAGGTTCGGCCAAATGACTTAGATAAGGATATATATATTAATAATAAACAATTTGGGGTTCATTTGGCATGTTATTGTAAGTGTATTAACCATATAGTGTATGAAAACAAAAAGACACGGTAAAAGTTAAATTATTTAACTTTGAGTTAAATCTAATTGATAAGGTTAAAATAATAACCTAAACTTGTCTAAATCCTATTGGTTGATAGGATTTCGACCCATCCCCACTTTAGCTTTGAAATAAGACCCTTTTGAACCATTATAAACCAATTTTGACTTTAATATAAAATAATATTTTGAGATATTCCTAAGGTGCCCCTCTCCTCCCTTATAAAAGGAAACCTCCTCCCCCTCCTCCTCACACCAATTTTAGCACTCAAGCTCGGCCAACCCCTGACAAAATCCCTTCTACAATTCCCTAGAATAATCCTAGTGGTCCTGGTCTTCTTCAAAGACCAATCTTAGTTCACTAAGTGGAGGATTCAAAGAGGCGTTTCAAAGAAGAGGTAATATCCATTTCCGATCTTTTCAATTTCTTTCTTCTTGAACTTCTTCTTATTTAGTTGTTTCATGAAAAAGTAATAACATCAGTATTACTTACATACTGATATGTTATTATAAATATGAAACAACCCTAATTCACCTTCTATCCATCTTACGGAAAAATGAAATCACCGCGCGTGCGTACGTACGGAATACCGTCTCCACGTCGTGGTGTAATCTATTTTCCACCACCACCTTAATAGGATGGGTATAATGGTGTAATGAGTAACTATATCTAAATATTATAAAGTGATATTGATACTGAAATATTCTACATACACTTCAACACAATTCCACGACCATGGGAACGATATCATCGCTCGTGCGTACGTACGGAATACCGTCTCCACGACGTGATGAGATTCATTATCAATGATTAACCATTCATGAATGATTATAAAGTATATATAATAAGTACTAATGAAATATATGAAATAATAATGATACTGGATTTATGTAAATTTATATGTATGTCATCTACTTAATTCCATTCACTTCAATAAGGAAACGAAAACAGCGATCATGCGTACGTACGGACTACCGTCTCCATGAATGGTTTATTTCATTCCATTTATCGATATTATATATATATATATATTCTGAATATATATTATATATAAATCATGTTTTACCTTCTGGATATATGTAATCATGATCCAAGTAATCATATTAATAATTACAAGTTCAAAACACAAACAACAAATGAGATGATTTTACCCAAAATGCTACTTTAACATGAATTTACAAAAGAACGGGTAATATAAAGTCATAAGTGGACCATATATGATATAATAACAATGGATATGATTCTGGAATAAGTCAATAACATGATTTAAATCATTATACAGGAGGTTCGTATACGTACAAATCATATCGGACATAAGGTAAGGGAAATATCACAATCTCATTTTTATACGAGATTGTTTATACGTTGGTATTTACTGGGGTGTATTTTATCATCCACATCTATGTTTCCTCGATATGTAATATTATTTCCATCCTCCTACAATTGTTTAAATCCAATTTTACCCTTCGGTGAGTTTTTAGAAAAAGATATGAAAGGAATCTTTTGTCGTTTTTCGTACGAGGTACTTTTTGACTTTTCCGACAAAAGTACGAGAAGAATGTTTTTTTAACTTATACGGCATGAATAGATTTTTAAAACATTATTTCCAAGAAGCTTCCTTTACAAGTTTTCATGTTTATTTTTAATCAACTTCTTTTAGTTTATAATTTTATGACATGTTATGAAAGGAAAAGTGTTTTTGAAGTAGAAAGGATATTTTCCTCAAGAATGAAGTTCAAGTGTTTTATCAAAATTATTTTCCATCTAAGATAATAAAGGGTTCTGTTTTTATCCCTATTATTACATTGATTTGATTATGTTGTGATGGATTATTTTTATGAATTCCTTTATCGTATATGATTTGTTTTATGATGTCATGATGTTTAAGATTCCCATTTTTATTACATGGGTTATGCAATGATGTATGGTTAATGATTTTGTGGCACACATAAGAATGGTATCATTATGCCATGGGTGGGACCTATATCTCCCTCCAATGCATTGGGTAAAGATTTTATATCTCATGAGATAGACATGGCTGGAATGGTAGGTTATACCGGTTCAGTGAAACAGGACTGAAACGAGGGTTACTCGATTCAGAAAGAGACTTTGTCCACTAAGATAGTCTCTGAAATGAGTCTTGAATAACAAGAAATGATTCTCTATGATTATGTGTGTATGCCAGAAAGTTTCATGTTTTATGTTATGATTATTGTGATTACATTTCACTTCCATGATTTATCCCATGTTATGAAATTACGATCTCTTTTGCAGGATAAGATTTCCAAAAGTTATGTGCTCATGTATATGATGTGATTGATATTTCTTTTGTTTACCCTTACTGAGCATTTGAGCTCACCCTTTTATGTTTTATTTTCCCCAGGATATAAAGAAAGGTTTTAGGTAAAAAAAAAGAAGTTCTTTATGGGAGATGTTGAAGATATTTCACCAGGAATTAGAAGATTATATTCCGAGATTCCAAAGACACTAAACTATTACGATCCTTGTGTGTGTATTTTTGTAATGTACTAAGTATTCCGCAAAAGTAATGTAATGTGCATGTACGTTAGGCTTCGGGTCTCTACAAGACTCATTTGGAAGCACTCAAAGATGTTCCTAAACCATGTTTTGTGGAAAATAGAGAGAATGTGAAGAAACTCACTAACAATAATCAAGCATTCTAATAGTCTCGTTTGACAGCACCTTGAGAAGTAAATTGGAAATCTGTAATGAAAATAAAGTAATAGAATTACTTATCTACCCCCAGAAAAGTGTACTATCAATATAAGACATTAGGAAAGGGAGTGCATGATATGTTACAAACATCTTCTCCAGACATGGAATGGATTTATATTCCAATTGTAGTCACTATAGTCACCAAGAATATTCTGGAAATTTTGGTAGGGTGAATTAAAATCCCTTCCCATATCCTATAAACATTCTAGAATATAATAATAGTGGTGTAAGAAGTACCCAATGAAATAACACAAAAATTTATCCCCATACCTCGGGTGGCCCATCATAAAGTCACCCCAAAGCAGATAAATACTTATACTCTTGTCTAGGAGGTTCATGCAGAAAACACCCCCATATCATATGAATAGATGGATCGAGAACATACCCCTACTGTGACTGGATAAAATTGGTTTATCCTATTGGCTACTCAATGTAAAACACCTACACTTACACATGAAAACAAAATATCCCAAAAAGTGGCCCCAAATACTTGTAAAAAATTTATCCAAGAAAAAGTCGCATCAAATGCAGTTAGAGAATCAAGACCGATTTGCAATCTGGATCCACTTAATGCTAGAGTTCTTAAATCCATCAGACATTTATCAATTACAATTGAAGATCCTATAATCCAACTAATAAATAATGGGTGTAATAGAAATAACTCAGAAGTTCCTTATTGTATGATTCCCCATGAAGGTTTGCTTCCTGAACATCTAGTAAATATAGAAAGCCTATATCCTAATGAGAGCCACGAAAACCCTCCGTGTGTCCAGAAAAACAAGGTGAAAGTGGGTCTTCACTTTTCTGTTATCCCCTATGACAGTCCTCCCAATGATGGTGATTTATCAAAATGTTCTCTTCATAGTAGTGATTGAAATTCCCTAAATAGTTCTTCAGTTTAAAATGTAGTTATGAGAAACCATGGTTATCGTGAGGTGCTTTCAAATTCAAGTCTAGTCTTGATTGATGCCATGTATCTGGTAGATGAAATGCTTTATCCGCCAAAAGATTGACCAAGGATACTATCTCTCTCAAAACCCCTAGGGCCATTTTCATTCCAATATAGTTTATGAAACCCCAACTAATCCCAATTACTTTTGTAAAAAAAACTTAAAAGAATACACTCTGGTCAGACAAGGTGGAGGAACCTCTTGTGAAAGATGATGAAGATCTAAAAAACACCAGAAATAGATAGCTAATGATGAAATACCATTGATGATTTGGCCTTTATACATCTCTCAATATTGCATTCTACAGGTGTTGGAGGAATATTTTATGCATTATATCTACCTAAACATATGGAAAAGTCATCATTTCCCAAAAGAAATGTTATTACCTTAGGATGAGTATCAATCTAACATAAAGGTAATAGAAGGGTAACAACACCAAATTGACATTACATGTCTTTTGGATTCCTTATATGAAATGATGGATAAATAGTAGGGATCCCTTCAATGTTCATGTCTCGATTCACTGATGATGTTGTGAAATATGATCACATAGACAACATAATGTGTTCATATCATAGGATGGGTTATACAAGGATCAATTCATCCACTTCACTCCCCACCGAGAAAAGACTACCAAAAGTGGTCTCATGCAATGTTATTTCCCCCGGTGGCCAACACCAAATGGATTATGTTCAAGACTGATGATATGTTCGATAAGAAAATACCCTGACTAACTCTCATTATAGTCAGTCCCAATGAGAGAAAGATCATGAAAAACCGTTGAATCAAGCTTATGCGAATATCAATATTTCCAGCAATTTAGATTATGTTATGTGACAGATTGAAAAGTAGTCTAAATTAGAACCTCAGCCTTCTGAAGCAGGAGATTTATGTGAGTTCCAGATAATGAACCCACACCATCTTCAGACGCAACTTGGTAAAATACAAAGTGCAGCAGCAGTTATATAAGTCATATTATTTCAAGTGAAACTCGTACCCATAGAGGTGGGGTATTTTTTAAACCAACCCTTGTAGAATGTAAACAGGCCCCAAAGGGTTGTGAAAGAATAATAGGAATAGCCACAACCCCCTTGTTTGGTGTCCTTTTCACCTCAATAATACCCTCCTCAGTGGAAATCAGCATTCCCCTTGATTAAGGATTAATATTCAAAATGAATCCTTTCAGTTTATGGAATCCCTTGATTCAATATCCTCACTTGGATCACATAGAACTAAAATTTAATAGGATTTTCTTTGGGTCACATTCCATAAAAAAGTTCACATAATGTTAATAAATAGGAGGATAATGTCTCGTGGAGGGAACTCTTGATTGGAATCTCATAGAGGATATAATAGAATTTATGTGATTCCCTATGAATATGTAAATTTCATCAATTCCATTGTTGAATACCATCCATAACATAAGAATGATTTAGTGAAATCTGAAGAATAATACCTTATTCTTGAGATGGTCTATACCAAAATTAATGTAGAAGGTGTGCATACCCGAAACTAAAGGATCACCCAAAAATTAATGTATCCCCAAAATAATCCAAATATACAACCTCGAAAGGAACCTAACAAGGGAAAAGGTAATTTTCATACCATATCTCATGTTGAACCCATAGAAGGACAATCCCTTTCATTAGAGGAACTATTTTCCCCAAAATATGAGGAAATGAGAGAGTTGAGAAGACTCGATGTAGAGTTACCCCAAGAAAATATTCACGCTAGATATGCTCTGCAAGACGACCTGCAAATCAGAATTCCATTTGGCATACCTCAACAAAGAGGGTTTTCTATAACAACTGAGATAGATAAGGAATTTCCACTCAATGTGGGACATCAACTAATAATATATTTTATTACCACAATAGAATATCAAGAATTCCCTCCATTGGGAAAATTGTCAGAACATGGTCTGGAACATCCTAACAATCACGCCCCTATTGGTTACCCATGGATGATACCAGTGGTGCCGCAACTAGTGGTCCTAACAGTCGCCGCACCCTTTAGGCTCCAACTTCTAGACCTATTTATGTCCCAAATCACTTAGATATTACTGAAATTATTATGACAACAAAGGATTCATTGACTACTCGATTGGAAGATATGGAAAGATGATGTGTGATAAAACAATAAGAAAATAAGGCTTATCCTAAATGGGTGGATCCTATCCCTCCGCCAACAAACTATTGGAATCTTCTAATTTTGATCGATAACGGATGAGGAGATCCATAGTAGCACTTAACATAGTTTATCTATTCTTGTGATCCCATGATGGTAACCCATAAGCACCAAGAACTAGTGAAATGCATTTTCTTCATGCAATCACATCAGGGGAAAGTCGTTATATGGTATTCATGTTTTCAGTCACGATTGATCATTGGATTGGATGATATCCATCATAATAATCTCTTCCAGTTCAGTGAAACACTGTAGAAGATAATAGTATTTGATCTCAAAATATACAATGAAAGGTAAAATGGTTGATTCGTAGATCTAATTTCTCAGTGGTAAGGATTGACATACTCCTCGAACCAACAACTCCCTTTGAAATATCTTTTCCCATATTCAGAACAAATATACATGATGAGTTATACACACCATTAATCCCTATGAAATAAAAATGATGGCTTCTGGATATGGTTGAATTTTATCAACAATTGTAAAACTCCATTGTAGAGACCAAATATAAGTACAAAGTTATCTTATCCACATTGCGATGGGGAACAAGAAAGGAAGAGGCCACTACAGTTACACTTAAGGGGGCCCATGTTCCCACTCATACCAAAAATATCACACAGTACCACAAGGCTCCACCTCCAGATCTTCAGCAGCAAAGACCACCAGGTCAAGATGATCAATGAGATAAGAGGTGAAGATAGTTTTAGGATGTGAAAAATATGTCATATTCATTTAAGAATGACCGAGTCCATGGAAACCTCATCTCATATTTTGAAAACTAATTATTAGAGTTTATAAAGCTCAATAAGCCTAAAAAATTAGGTGATAAGGATCTTATAAACTGTTTCCCCATCTATAAAATGCCAGGTCATCCTATCCAAGAGTGTTTTGTATTCAGGGAACTCCTTCAAATGATGGTGGATTATGGGGAAGTGAAACTGAAAAATTAACCATCTCAGGTACCATACGTTTCTGTTACCAATTTGGAGGAGTACGGGGAGTAAAAAGAAGTTAAAAGAAATAATGTGAAGAAGTTTGATGATTTTAAGGATTGAAAAACAATCAATCAGATTCATGTACTTCTATAAAGATAGCTATAACAGCAGACTGTGCCTCCTACCACATCCACTAAAGAAAATATGTCCACATCAAAGGCCCCATCCTCTGAAATCCAATCCTCAAATAAGTGACATAGATGGAATGATAAATAACAAATAAAAGAAAATGAGATAGTTTTAAGGCCAATTTTTTCATGGTCCTTAACAGATTTTATGTCGAACATCTCAAAATCATTGTCTCTACCCTTCCAAACTGTACAACAAGATTCAACCCCAAGGTAGAATATTATTCAGATAAGTAGTTTATCTTTGCTTCTATTAATTTTATACAAATAAAGGATCCCTTCTAAAATTATGACTCTGATTATGAACATGATTTTCTATACACTTTATTGGTGAACATGGGAAAAATTTCATCAGGGTCGAGGTTACAGGGGGATAGTGGTTGATCTAGAAGTAACTACTTCATACACACTCCTGCTCAAACCTTCTATGTGGACACAACTTATGGGAATCTTCTCCAGCAAGATCAAAAGGAACAAAAGATTTTTACCTCCACACATGATAGGTTCTTCCCCAAAAAAATATTATCTTGGAGGACCAGTTAGAGTTTATTCCACCACCTCCTTAGTATATAGGAAGAACAAGAATACCTAATCCACTATGGAATGTGTAATTAGATATCCTTTCCCAAGGATTGACTCATCCATATTAGAAATTTAATCTCATATGGTTACTATAAAATAGAATATTCTTTCATGAAAGCATAGAACTTTGGATCAAAAATATGATTGCTTGAAAAAATTATCCTAGTTTTGGCCATGTTATCATTCCTGGATGCTCTAGGTTTTTCAGAAAACATCGAGATGCACTCATTAAGTAAATGTGAACTCCTCATGAATTTGATCTTGAGTTCACTGATGCTTTGGTAAACCATTCAAGAAATGATCTTACAAAATGAAATGTGATCATTACCATCTTTGGACAAGATGAGTATGCTATCATTCGAGGAAATATTCAAACCTTGTGTATATCTTGTTGGCTAAATGACATTTATGTTCTATGAGCCTTCATGAAAAATGTCTTACGAGTCAACCATATCCTAGTTTGGACACTTCGTCAAATGGTTCTCAATGAATCTAACTTGAATCCCTCCACTATGATATTACATGGTTACCATAAGAATGAGAAGGAAAATGTCAGCGATATTACAATCAGAACTCTAATTAGAGATCTTGTGTATAACTCAGGGTTTATGATGGTTCAATAAGACAAAACATTCAATGTTATACTGGTAAGACATTGGCTATATCTACATGTGTCCATCACTTCGTCATTTCACCAATGACACAAATATTATATCAATGGTTAAATTGGGACATTATATACTGAGAAGGCCATGTTCCAGTACTACGAGACCAAATAAATTTATGTAGGATTCCATCACAATGAAGGGAATAAATATATCGATAATGAAGCCTCTTGAATCAATTCCAACAATGGTGTGGAGATGATTACAGATAACCCTTTCATAAAGGTCAGAGAAAATTATGTTCTTCCAAGTAATCAAATTGAAAAGGTGGGAGATAATTAAAAAATTCATTCAGAAACTTCCTCAATATCAATCATGATAGTTGATCTTGATGGCGCTAAAGATTTGTTCAACCCACCAAATTGTAATGAAGGATTTAATGAAAATGTCTACATTATGACACTTCGGCCTCAAAAAATCCATGTTTTTTCCAAATTGGAAGAATACATTAGGAATAAATGATAAATCAAAGAGAATAATTATTCGTCTCTTATTACAACTTTTTGACTCAATGAAAACTGCATTCCGGCATTGGATCCTAAAATGATCACCTAGTCCTTCAAATTTCCAAATGGAGACTCCCCTCTTTCCTCTGAGGGACTTGTTTTATCATCTCCTCCTAAGAAAAAAGCATAAACAATGAATCATGAGGAATATAAGGATTATGAGGAAGTATAATAAGAAACCATGTATGCCCCTCCAACAATTTAAGAAGGCCCCTCCACCAATATTAAAGACATTAGAGAAATAAATTTGGGTACAATAGAAGATCCATGCCCCACCCTGATTACTGTAGACATGAATCCTAAATAATATGGGGAATACACCTCCTTCTAATGAAACAAATTGGATGCATTTTCATGGAATTAAACATAGATTCCATGACTTGGCCTCATAGTGGACACTAATCATTTGTGTTTTCTAGATGAACATTGGGGATATAAGAAAGAATACAGAAGGACGCACCCGACTCATGCCTCCAAAATTGAGAATGAAGTGGAAAAATCATCAGGGAAGACGTAATTATAGGAGTACAATACCTGAAATTTCAATAAAATAGTGTACCAATATAAATGATGAATTGAAAAATAATAGTTTTCATTGATTTCAAAGATATCAACTAACATTATCTCAAGGATGACTTCTACATTCTAATTAAGAAACTCTTAATTGATGCAATAACTCATTATCAGAACCTCTCCTTGAGGGATTTATACTACACATATAGTCCAATCTGGATGGGCCCAAAATATATAGAATCCATAGCCTTTAGAGTTAGTCAATGTGTATTCTGCAATAGGGTAATTCCCTTTGGCTTGATGATTGTTGTTTCTATATAACAAAATGTTATTACTCACATATTTAAACCCTTTTTTGAATCATTATTGAATTTGATGTTGATGATTTAGTGGTAAAATCCAAAAAAATACTATGATCTCCTAATAGACCTAGAAATCATGTTTCAAAAGCTTCGATAGCAAAATCTATATTTGAACCCGTGAAATTTACTTTCAGGTTATCCTCAGAAAAATTTCATGGCTTCATTGTATCCCATCATGGAGTAAAAGTTAATTCTAAAAAAACTAAATATATCATTGGCGTGTAACCTCCTCAAACATGAAAGAAATAAGCGTACTTCAAGGAGACATGGCCTACATTCGGTGCTTCATAGCCAACCTCGTAGGAAAGTGTTCACCCATCTCCAAATTTTTAAGAGTGGGGTCACTTATTAGTGGACCAATAACTAATAAGAATAATTTGATTCCCTCAAGAAATATTTCTTGAGAACACTGGTATTGATTCCACCTATTGAATGAAAGATTAAATTTCTAAATGTAATGGCCTTAGAGCGATGACTGGATTTTTTCCTCATAAAAAATAACGTCTTTGGGAATGAAGGTAGCCTTTATTATCTCATTAGAACCCTTATCGATGCACATATTAACTATTCAGATATTTATAAGAGCTTCCTAAAATTAATATTTTCAATTCAGAAGTCATGACACTACCGGTAGCACCATAAGATCTACATGAGTTCTCATAATAACCCACTCAAATTTATCCATAATAATAATATGCTGAAATGAAGTGGGAAATGTGGGAAGTTACCCTAAATCGGTTTGATAAATAGTTTTTTCCTAAAAATGATGTAAAAATCCAAGACTTTGTAGAATTCCTTGATGATCTCCCATTTGTTGAAGTGATTTCATTAAAATTTGAACTACCTTGTGAAGAAATATTCTCTATTTAGGATAACCCCTGAACATGGAAAATTTATTTTTATAGTGCTTTAATGAGTCCAATGGGGAAGACAATGGAAGACCCTATTATTCAAAAAGTCTGGTTGGGAGTTGTTCTTGTCTCCCCAAAAGGTAGTGTTTCTATAATAAATCATATTATCAGTACGTGGTACAAAAAATTAGGTGGAATATCATGCTCTGGATGTAGGACTATAATTGGAACTCCATATACCGTTGAACCACCATGATGTGAAGGGTGATTCATAATTGATAATGAAGATGATGAATGGGGATTAAGAAATCATAAAGGAAGAGATAATTCCCATGATTGCTTATTTCCAAGGTTTAATGGAAAATTTCTCTCAGATCCAATATTGGATCATCTCCTGTGGTCAGAAAATGATTAGGCATATGTATTGGAAAATGCTGCTACATTATTCACAGATCTAAATTGGGATGAAATAGTAAACAGAATTGCCCATCCTCAAATTGTTCCAACATTTTTTTAGATTATAGTAGAACAGATCAATGATATCAGTCACATACCTAAGCTATATATCCTTATCACGAAATTAATGACACACATATTGGAATATATCCATGATGAAATAATACCACCAGATTGTTTTGGAAGAGATAATATATTTTGGCGAGTGACTAATATAATTTTTTTTGATAGACCAAATCACCTGAAAGTCCTCAACAAGAGAGGATTTTATGGAGTACTTCTAAGATGTATTGATGGATAAAAGACTATGGCGATTATTAAATAAGTACATCAAGGAGCCTATAGTTCCTAACAATCAGGGTGTAGGCTTTCCTATCAAATCCAAAGTCATGGATACATTTGGCCTTTGATGATGCAGGATAGAACCGAAATAAAAAATAAGTGTCATACCTACAAATTACATGAAAATTGCATCCATCAACCCCCAAAGTTTCTACATATAGCATAATACTCTTATCCATTTTCTACATGGGGAATGGATATTATTGGAAAATATCTTCTAGATATGGCTAGGTAGTTTTAGTATATCTTTACTACTACCAATGTTTTCTCCAAATTGGGTATTAAAATACCAATCAATGAATTTAGAGCCCAAATCATAGTTAGTTTCATAATTGTTAATATCATTACTATATTTGGTGTCCATCATAACATATTTATGGACAATGTCACCAATTTATGCTCTATTTAGGTTGAGAATCTATGTCTTGAATACAACATCAAATCTAACCAGTCATCCCTCTATCATGTAGCTGCTAATGTACAAAGAGATGCTTTTAAAAAGACCCTATCAAACATACACCTGAAGATGGAAGATATAGATAATAAATCATGGCCTAATAAGATCTTTCATGACTTATAGGCATATCAGACTATAACCCATACTGCTCGTGAGTAAACCCATACTTTTTGGCATACAAAACAGAAGAAATCCATCCCATTGAGTTTTATTTTCCATCACTCTGTATTTCCATTTGACAATAACAATCAACGTAGTAGATATCCTAGAAATGGCTCGATGAGATAGAGTGATTGGATGAAAAGAGATTACACACCATGCATCACATGGAGGTGTATCAGAATAATTTAGAAAGAGACGTTATCAAAATGTCCCTTCTTCATTTATTATTTTATGGGGAATTGGTATTGGTACATAGTAATCTGATGATACCAGTAATGAAGCCTCCAAAGATTGATCATATTTTGGAGGGACCTTACATCATGCATAATTTCCACTCTAATGAAGCTTATTCCTTAATCTTGATGGATGGAGATCTCACTTCACACCTAATAAATGTATGGTTTGTGAAGAAGTACATTGTGAAATCCCACAAAGTCCATCTTAGCTGTATGATATTAAACTCCATAACCTCATTTCTATCCATGTTTAATAACATTAAATTGAATTGATTAATCATCGATATCGCATGATGATAAACATCATGATATATGGTCCAAGATTCAAGATGTTAAACTCATAGGAAAATTTTTCATCACCACATGACATTAAACTACATGGTTAACATTTCAAATTTTGGTGTTAATAAATCCTTAAAATACCATGACTAGAAACTCCTTGTGGTCCCTCAAAATATGATTATCTTCCACGCATAAACTTCACTCACCTCATTGTTAGTCACCATTGGCACTTGAGCCCCATTTCTTCCAACATTTCGATCAGACCTACATGGGGAATAATTTTTAATAAATATATGTTCCTTGATTCATTCCCCAATAAGATACGCAATTAAAACTGGGTCTTATCCCTTGGTTCAACCATAATGTTTCTTTCTTGCCAGGTTACCTCACACCCTCGGTACATGAAAATTAAAAATAGTTCACCAAGAACTACATGTGGATTAATTCTCATTTCAATGATATATATCATGATTCTCGTATCTCCCATCAAGGGTCCATCCATGACAATAAAAAACCATTCCCATTTCCTTGTGTAATAACCAAATATATATTGGGAATTTCTATAGAACAAATGAATTGATTCTAATACCATTATTTGTCTGGAGACCAACCATTATCCTAGAAAATATCAGATTAGTATTGAAACCACCTTCTTCACATAAAACATCAGTTGGTGTGCAGAAATATTTCAAGAACTAAGTGTGTCTTGATATTTTCCCTAGAAAGATATATAATTACACCCAAATCAAAAATCTCAAGCCCAACCGCAATGTTTTCAAAAAAGTTCCCATCATCCGCTCTAGGAATGAATCAAACCTACACATAGATAATATTCATGAACAACATGTATCTTGATGCTTATCCAATTGAGATATGTAGTGATGCTCAAATCTCCAATCCTAGGTCCAACCGTGATTTTGGAAATGAAAATTTCCATTGCTATACCCCGTGATGGAACCCAAACATCATAGAGAACCATTCCAAGACTTCATGCTTTAGGCTGAATCATCAGTTTCGAAGTTATAAAAAACCCTTCTTTCCCGCAAAAAATTCATATTTCTGTGGGAAATGAATTTAAATAACTATGTGTACCTTGATTATCATCCAATTGAGATACATAATGATACCCCAATTTCCAATCATGGGTCCAACTATGATTAATAATAAATCCCCTTTTATTCTTATCAAGGAATCAAATATACATAGAGTGACTATCAAGGACTACATGATTCTTGATTCTCACCCTTATGAGATATTTTTTGAATCTCATACATTCATTCTTGGGATCAACAAAAATATTACCATTACATTAGGTATGTTCAACTTTGTGCTTACCGCATGATGTTAAACTGTTAGGAATTTGATGAACTAAGTGTTTATTTATTCTCAATCGTATGAGATACGTAGTGATTCCCTGACTATCAGCCTTGAGACTATATCAAAAACCATGGAAATAATACATCTTTTCTCCCAAGTATGAGTTATATCTGTGTGATGAAATTCAATATGAGTTCCAATCTTGTGTAAGAACCTATATTCAAAGGAACCCCCGTTATGCTACACGTATGAATTAAATCTAGGTGGGGGAAGTTTATTTAAGAACTACATGTAGCTTGATTCTCATCATGTTGAGATACATAGTGGAATTTGGATATTTAATCCTAGGCCTAGCTGCATCACATCATAAAAAATCCCCTACATCCCCATGCACATGTTAGATCTATACTGGGAGATTCGGTATGAGTTCCCACTTTACACATGAACTTTTAGCAGTTATAAATTTGAGTGTCTTGAAAACTGTTATGAAAATATACATATTTATTCTTAGTATTTGCACACTAGTATAGAAATTATATTCTGTTTCACATTAGAATCCTCAACATTCTTTCCATAAGACGCTAAAATGCACAACCAACATCCTCTCTACAGGACTTAAAATTTCCTGGTACCTCTAGAACTATATATGGCTACATTATCATACCATTTAGAAACGTAGTAAAGCATAATTCTTCAATCCTAGCTCCAGCAATGGGGAAAAATTCCACCTCTCATGCATACAATCATACATCTATACATGATAATTTATTTTTGGTCCTCTATTTAGGGAGCACACCAAGGAAAAAAAGATGTCCCTATACTATATATAAGAAAGATCTATGTGAGGGACACAAAATTCATGTCCACTATCTATATGATGCATCCTTTTTTCACTGATAAATACGCCTTTCCACATGTCATACTCTTAATATAAAATACCAATATTTCTCCATATCACTTTCTCCTCTTTTGGTGGAATAATGTTTGAATGATGAGATATCTTTTACCTTACCATGTGATACTCTCTCCCATTGTCCTTGCACAAGTCTCCCCCATAATGGGTTTTCCATCAAAATGATTCCACTATTTTCTATGTATTACGAACCCAAGTTTCCCTTGTATAAATCATCCCTCATAATGGGTTTGTAATATAGTACAAACTTCTCCCTTGATATAATCATTTTATACCCCTTTATTATTTTGACGATAGTATGAAAATACCTACATTTAAATTACTAGTCAGCCTCTATATATTTGACTCATTTCCACTCTCTTCTCTTGAAATTCTCTAAGACCTTGGTTTAAACTTTTCCCTTTCACATGTTCAAAGAATATGAGAATAATCATGGGTCATTTGACCACATATCAACCATTATTCCAATAATATACTGGTCTTAGCCATATGACCTAAAAATATAGGCAACCTATATAATTTTTTTAGGTCAGATCAATGTGAAGCATCTATTTCTATGATTCATTGGAAATTATATCATGAAATACCCCTTCTATATACATGTTCATTCTACAAAAACCAAACTTCATTGTTAGGAAAATCCAAATCTCTATAAATATTCATTGGATATTAGTGATATAATGTTAGAATTATTGAGATCTTTTTTTCCTAAACATGTAGTACGAGCCCCATTTGGCCTTGAATATGTCTCCCCTACAATGAGTTTCTCAAATAAACAATTCCAATATTTTGATATGCAGTATGTGCCCCAATTGTCCATGCATAAAACAGCCCCCATTACGTGTTTGTCAATTAGTGGTAACTTTGTTCTCAGTAAATAATTTCTCTTACATCCAAATCCCTTTTTCTTATACCACCCTTCAGATCTGGAAATCCCAAAATTAAATCATGCAATTTTTTCTTATAGTCCAAAATACAGTAGTACATTTCCATATGGTTAACCAAGAACCGTATAATTATCAAACCTTTGGTCAATGCTAAAGACTTAAAATTATATCTCCAATAATGTCCTTACATCATGACTATAAACTAAAAAAACATAATTTCATTTCCAAAAGGATTTAATCTGTACAACATAATATCCTTGAGGCATGACTTTAAACCACACAATGCATAATTTAATTGTTTCTTGACTTTAAACTGTACAACCCAGAATGTCTTTGTTGCATGACTTGAAACTGCACAACTGCCTAATTTCCTTACTGTTTTACTTGAAACTGTACAACAAAACATCATAAATCACATTTCTGAGAAACTTTACCCTCCTTCATAAATCATATTCTTTTATGAGTGGATTCTTATTCACCACCTATGTTTGGAAGAAATTATTCCTTTATTCTCAGACATCCATCCTTGGAAAAGACACCAATTGTGGTCTTAAGACATCAAAATCGTAAACATTATTTTTAACACCGATAAAAGAATGTGAGTATTCATGAAAATTAGTTTACCTAACTGTGTAGTACATGCCCCCAGTTGGACTTTCATAAAGCTACCCACATTACAGGCATATCATCAAAAGGATGCCACTACCTGACTATATAATATATTCCCCAATTGTCCATGCATAAACAACCCTTTATATTTTTCTGTGATCCATTGGTAAATTAATTCTTATGAGAAACCTTCTTTGTTATAAAATACCATTTTTTATATTTAGATATCAAATAATTGTCTCAAGATTCACCTTGGAAATATCTAATGAAAATCGAAGCATTCCTTCCCATCAAGACTTATTTGGGTTGTAATCTCAGAATTCGTGTTACAAGTTGTTCGACCTAAAAAAGATATCTTTCATTGAATGAAGTTCATGAATTTATACTAGCCAAAAAATATATACATCACTCACCATGTTTTAAATCATTAAACGGTAACCTTGAAAAAATTCTAGTATCATCTTGTTTGATATATACTTTGTATGGATAAGAATATACTGAGCCATTAAAAGTTAAATGGTACAAATATTGTTGGGATGAAAACTCAAAAATGAAAATGGTTGACTAAGAAAAATCCCAGCCTCACATGATAAGCCTCCACTATATTGATCTTAGGTAAAAAATTTTGTGATAACACAAAAGATACAATGTTTATAGGGTTTTCCATATAACCCTAGTAACAATTGAACTATGCTCTCACGACCCTATAGAATATGAAAATTGTATAGAATACAACCAAACATTAGGTATCTCGAGAACCCAAAAAATTATTTTGGAATATGTTAAAGGGCCCTACTATTACCTTATAACTTGATTATTTTCATTCTGAACAAATCTAATTCAATGGGGGGGATATTGTAGAACTAGGAAATGTGTTCAGTGCACTTCTCCAGAAAATTAATGATGTGAAAATCACAGAGATAGAAAATTTTGAGTTTATGTATAAATACATATTTATGCTAGAATAAAGAGAATATAGGATTTAATTGTGCCACGACCCAAAAAATCCTAAATTCGGCTCGAAAAGTTCATGGTGTGACTCATTAATTTTCATAGGGTCACTGATAGTAGTGAAGGAGCCATCCAGAAACACTTTCAGTGTGCATGGAACCTATGCCCTGCATGTAACGTATTTATACACTACCCACTTGCAAAAAAATATGACTTCATCCAATGTATCATATTTCCCTATAAATAGACCCTTTGGATCTTCATTGGTATGGAAGAGTTTTCCCGATATCTGATTTCTGGTCTGACTTCCCTCGTACTTTTCAAAAGTAATATGAACTCTTTAATGTAGTTTCCTAACACTTAAACAATGAAAATAAAATGGGGAAAATGAAGCATATATTCCACATCGTTTAAAGTAAATAACACTTTCATAATTCATTCTCCCAACATCCTAATATAAGACGACTAGTACGACTGCCCTTCCTCAAAGAGGATATTATGATACTCACATATATGAATACATATGATGATCCTGGAATACATGATCTAAGTCTCACCCAAGTGTAATCACCTAGGTTATTTTTTCTTAAGGTTCCACAAATTCTCCCATGACCACTTGCACAAAGATCCCATGTGTGGTGCAACCCATTCATGATCCTTTATGATTTTCCTCCCCTTCTAGCCAAAATGAGAAATACTCTAATGGAAGGGCCTCTTATTATTTTGTTCCTTTAAAAGGGACCTCATTGAAACATCCAACGAGACCTCCAGATTTTCAAAACCTTAGATAATGTCACATCAGTGTGTCTCCCATTGGTATGTGGATTTCTATAGTTAGAGGATTCCTTCACTTATCCTACTAGAGGAAAAAATCCATGAGGTGCCTATAGATTTAGATATCTATAGTCATGTATATCCTTTCCCCCGGGACCATGTTGAGGGGTTCCTAATCATGTATTCCATGGATATGAACCTATCTTCCCCTTATCATCTTTGAGATCCAGAGCCTCCGGTTCCCGGTAGAGAGGGCAAGGATCTCACTTTATTTCCCATTCAACAAGGAATGAGATCCTCCTCTATATGTGGAACCAATTTCAACACAATTATCCTGGTTCAAACCTCTAGCCCCTCATGTAGTAGGATAAAGTATTGCTCCTATCTAAATTCTTCACCTTTATTCATTCCATAAATTATATTCAAATCCAATATAATGTGAAGAGAGGTAATTACTATAGTCTAAACCTCTTCCTCTACAGTCATGACCTCTTCCACTGTCAACTCATCCTTTTCCTCCATCCTCTTCCTCCTCTACCATCATAGAAGGATGAAAATTTCATGGTTTAATGAATCATTTGTATACTGTTGTTTCTCACACCGAGCATGAATCACATGATATTAGAGTTTTGTAATTATTATAACAACCACATAATCCACATGAGGCAATGAACTATGAGAACTCAGATTCCCAAAAAATATTGAGTACATAGGATTTCTTCCTAGGGAAAGTGCTCTATATCCTATTATCCATGATATGAGAAATCATGCCCCCCCTCAAATGGGCCTCCTCTTAGGTATAAGCCCTAAATAAAATATAACTACGAGAAATATAATTCTCTCTTTAACCATGATAGGTTAGATTCCTACCTATGGGTCAATCTCCAAGGGTATACATTTTAGGACTTATCCCAAAGATAAATCACTCAAAGGGCCATAATCCCTTGTGAGACAATCCTTCAAAGAGCCTCCATTAATAGGGTTTCTAATGAAAGAACTATGATAACAAAAATTCATGCTAAACATGATATATATTATTCCCACTCTGGGTATGAGATCAAAGGGAATCCTCAAGAATAAGACCTAGTCACAATTCCCATAATCCAGGTATCCTCCATAGGAGCTAACCACTAATTAAGCTCCTATATAATCATGAGTGAAAATATCCCTCATGGTCCATTCATATATGATATAATTACTATTATTGACCCGAAACTATCATCTCAATGGTTCATACTTCCCTTTGGGACATACCCTTGAGGATATCCACAGGCATGGGTCCACACCAATGAACTATGTGGGCTTTGATTCTCATTCAAGTGAGATACATAGGAAGAATCCATGGGGTTCAAACCCAAAATCCTAAAATAACCTTATTATTTTGGGCCGCATCCCCAACATAGTATAATTAAACTTGGAATCTCATATCCCTTCAATTATATAAGGGATGTTTTGATATAATCCCCACACGAAACGTTGATTAGGAATCATACACCTTGACATCTTATAATATGACATTAAACTGTTTGGTTGGGTCTTTATCACCTGACCATAAAATCTATGTAGTGTATTATTAAGTTACAATGAACAGGGTTGGTTCATATTACATTCACAAGGCTATCTAGGAATCCCACTTATGATTTCAATCCCAACATCAAACAACTTTTGTCACCGTAGATGATGATAATGTATTGAGTGATATTTGTCTACCTAGATGGCCATAAAATCAAGTGTTCCCCACAATTTTTATAGAAAACTATCAACATTGTAATAAAAACCAAATAATACCTATGTTTTATACTAGAGGATACCATCAATGGGGGTCCTTGGATATATACAGATATCTCTATTGATGACGAAACTCGAATACAAACAGATCATTTTGAATTCGACATATACTAATAATTTATTTATAATTTGGGACAACCTAAATCATACTTGTAAATTATTGAAGAATTATTGAGCATACATTAAATATTTAAGATATCCCCAAAATAGGAAATATATTCCCCTAAAGGGGTGTGATGAGCCAGACCTCCCTTCCTATTGACTAATGTAAGTTCTTATGCATCATGGGTGAAAATCCCTAACGAGTTACTACCTTTGGAAAGAAGGTCCTAAAGGATATAGAACCATTGGTTTTTTTTGGTTTCATGGAAAAAACTATGGTAAACCATTTGAAAATAATAATATCTCCAATGAAGATTTATTTCCATCGAAATCACTGAATCAATAGTATAGAGTGATCTTATTTGTATTAGTTTAACCAGTAACATAAATTAGTCTATACTAATATAATAATTTTCTCCATAAAAAGTATAAATACATCAATATTTTAAATATATCATATTATATATTAATATCAATAATTTAAATGATTCAATAAGTATTTTAGAAAAAATAATATTCATTATGGTGTAACTTGTTATTATAGATAAATTTCCCAAAGTGAGCTAGCCATGGATTGACATTATAACAAACAATAAACATACCATCCATGAATTTAGCATGTGATTCAGTAAATAATTAGGAAAAAATTATCCCATTACCATGAATATTCTAGGAATGATGACCCTATAATGGAATAATGAGGATCCACATAACCATTATGAAATATTTAGGAAAATATTCAAGATTACAATAATATTTTAAAAGAAGTAAACAAAAAATAAACAATATATTTATCAAAATTTAATATAATTGATGATTATAAAATATAATATATATGAATATGGATCCAAAATAAGCGATTAAGATTTTTATTTATATTACACATGAGGTTAAATCTGGTTTGTGGAAGTTTGAATTAAATTTAATGGTTTTCTATATTTACCACCTTCATTATTTTTGTTGTGCATATATATTATAATTAATGTATTAAACTATATTTTTCATTCAATTATTTTATTTATAAATTCATACAAAATTTTATCATTAAATTTATCTTGATTTAAATGTCAATAAATATGTAAGTTTTTATTTTCCAATGTCAATTTCAAATCAAGTTTTGATGTTGTTAAACATCCTTTTTGGGGAATTTTAAATTATATGTCTTTGAAACCAAAACTATTTTCTTCTTTTTTGGTTATTTATTGGTTTTAAATGTCATGTAACCATTTCTACTCCCTTAAGATCCCAATTCCAAAAAAATAATGATTTTATGTGACACTTCACACTTCTCTTCTTTTACTCAGGAATATTAATCCTCTATATCTATATTAATTACATTGTTACAAGGATGTAATTATATACTACTATGAATATATATGTCAAATTTTAGTTGTTCTTGAATATATTAACAAAAAATAAAAGGAATGGTTTCATATAATTTCTATATTGACCATTATATATTTAATTTATGTTCATTTATAGAATTGTCAAAAAAATTTCATTTTCAAATTTAATGCAATAAAACTTTTTCATTTATTATCGATTGAATAAAAATATTAATATTTATATTTTCATCATTTTAATAGTTCATTTCCATTAAAATTGATCTAAAATTTATTAACATGTAAAATTGAGTTATAAATACTAAATTATATTTGTTCTTATTTTCAAGGAAGTCATCTAATTAAATTATAAACTTTCATATAATATATTTTTGGACCTGAATGTAAAAATTACTTATACTAGTCTGTTAACTAGAACTAATATTTGATGATTAATTTTTTTAGTTTTTTACTTAATTATTACAAAATTTTTATATATACCTTATCCTTTAACAAATATCATGACATGACTTTAATAGTAGTAAACAATAATATTATACGGTAGGGATCGAAATATATAGTATCTTGGAAGACTATATGCATGAAACTGAAAACATGAAAATAAATAAAAAAATTAATTACCTAAGATTTATAAATAAATATTAAATTTAATTTTTCTTATAAATATTCATTGGATAACTTTTGGTTAACAAGAATAAAGCGATGAGCTAAATATACCAATAAGAGATTAATCATTAGAATAAATCGTTAGAAAATGGGTTAGAAGGCAAAACATCAAAATATAAAAATACGTGGAACACATGTAATCATAATATATAAACATGGGATTGTATAAAAATTAATTTATAGTAATGTTTAAGCAACATAAAATATTAATTTAGCTTGAATTAAGTCTCATTTCACATCAATGGTCATAATTCAATGTTAATCACGAAGACAGTTGCACATGGTAGCACGAGTCACTACTAACTGCCAAGACCGGTGGACATAACATCTCATGTGTCTGAAATATAACCAATGAATTAGAGTTCTATCTAGTCACACTCATCATAAAATTTTCATGAATATGATTTCCACATATAGAATCGTACAAAATAAATCATACATAAACAAAAGGGAAACCATGGAATGAAATCTATATCATAATAATGTCATAAATCATAATAAATAGGAGTAAAATATATGTGTCCATGAAATAAAAGAACTAAAACATACAAGGAAGTTGATTAGGTAAAATATGAGTATATCATCCCAAGTGATGTAAAACATAAGTCACAACATGTAATAAGTGTATTTATGAAATTTTAGCACTAAAAAATTTTAATTCGGTTTTAAGGAAAATACTAAATATTATTTTAAATATAAAGGGGAATAATATTTTACATTAAACCATAATATGACGAATAAGGTTTTAATATTAAAAATACTGATTTTATAAAAACAATGTAGTCTTCAAATAGATGATGGAGTGCACTTGAAACTAGGTAAGAATTTTGGAAGTTCCCTTAATTTTTTTTTCTTATCCAGACGTATTGAGGATAGAATCATGTAAAAATGTATATCCCAAAAAGATTATGATGAATAGACCATGATACATGAATTTGGATCATATAAAATAAATTTATAATAGGTAACTAAAAATATATCTTCATTTGGGTGAAAATAATGATAGAACAACCTAAAGGAATAATGGAGGTTCGAGTAGAATCCCTTACCTTAAGTCTGATGTTGTCCATCAATTGATCTTAATGTCCTGGATAACTGATATAAATTTATTATGTAATATTTACCAAATATATTCTTCAATTAATTTATTTTTTATTGACCTATTTTGTTCATTAATTATCTTTTTGGTGGGTTAATATATTCAATTTCATTGTTTGTTTCAATAGTTTTCATGATTGGTTTACTTATATTCAATGAAGGATATACATGTAAAATGAGAATGGGTTTTCATAATTGAAGTCATATTTTACTAGTGACCATACAAAACATTACATTTTATAAAATAGAATTGTTTATTTTTATAGAAGATAAATCATTATATAAAATATAAATTATAACTGTGTTGGTTAACTGGATGTTTTTGATCACATCAAACAAATTTTGATTTATAAACTAATATCATGTGCGAAAAATATTCCAAAACCTCAAATTAGAAAAACTAAATATATTATAGTTTTTTTCAACAATAAAAATGGTTTCAAGACCATCATTAATCTTGGATAAAAGAAATTGAAAATCCATCATCCTTTATTGTGAAAAATTAACAAATCAATGATTGTGTTTTCATCGATTTTATAATAGGAAGAGAAAGCATAGATGATTATGAATTACTCCATTATCATATCAATATTATAGGACATGTATTGTACCATATTTATCATAAAAATTGGATGAATTTAGTTGAGTAATGAAAAATAAATGAATGAAACTTCAAAGAAAATAAAATAAATGAAAAGATGAATTTATCTCTTGAATATATCTTCCTTGAGAACCGCATTAATGAATATGATTTGGTATTTCAACGAGGAAATGGTAATATGGAAGTGGGAGAGGGGCATAAGGATTTATTTTTGAAGAATTTATAGTAGGAACAAGGCTTTAGATGAGTGAATAACAGAGGGGGTGGTGAGGGTGGATATTATATTGGAGGAGAGGGGGGTTTTCTCAATATTTTATTAAATATTTTATTATTTTTCTCAAAAAAATATATTATTGATTATTGTTAAAAAAATAATATGTGCATGTATGTTCCAACCCATGGTGCATACATTAGTAATTACTCAACAAATAGTTCATTTAACAAAATATGTATTTATACTATAAATTAATTTTTTTAATTTTCCCAAAAAATTAATGTATTTGAGAAAAATCCCAAAAATTCACCCGAACCATTTTTTGATATTTATAATTCAAAAATGAAATCCATTTTATCAAAAAAAATTAAATTATGTTAAATTAAATTATTAATTAACATCACAATTTACTGGAAAATATAAATTTTACAAATAAAACTGATTTTCTAATACATTGGAAAATTAAATTGTATTTGAATTATCATATAAAAATATTTCAGAAAAATACTTATTTATGAATAAATTTTATGAAAAAAACTTTATGATTTTTAAATTAATCAAATATTTATAATTAAATATTGAAGGCCTACCAAAATACCAACACTATAATATAATTATATCATATTGTCACTTATAACATGGAAATATTTTATTTATATTTTCATTTTTGAGGTTACATATTCATTTAAATGATTTAGTATTCACAAGGGTAGTATTAATATTCATAAGGGTAACATTACTATTGATAAGTGTCCGTTATTATTCTCCAAAAAATAATTTTTCTTTATCTGACTAAAAACATCATACTAATCGTAACCATGTATGTTAGGTTTTCAAAATTCAAATTACAGAAGTGAAAATATAATGTTTAAAGGTCACATTGTACATAGTAGTCCATTATGTTGGGATTTCATGTGATTATAATATATGACATAATTAAAATAATTTAATTTCAATTGATTAAAATATGGGTCATTACATTCTTCCCCCCTTATGAAATTTCACCCCCAAAATTTCATTTTACATTATAATCCATAAACATATGTGGTTACTTTTCCTTCACTGCCACATCTAGTTCCAATGTTTCCTCCTCGTACATATGGTTCTAATATAGTACTTTGACATGGTGATAAGTCTTTTTATGTAGAACTTTATCTCTATGATCCATGTTCTTCATTGGAAGCTCCTCATAATAATGATCATTCTCCCACTTTACCACCTCTAAAGATAGTACATGTGAAGGATCTGGTATTTAATTCCTTAAGAGGGATATGTGGAAGACATTAGGTACTTTAGAAATCGTAGGTGGAAGTGCTACTCGATAAGCCAAAAATACAACATGATTAAGAATAAATATGGGGCTGATGTACTGGGGACATAGCTTCCCTTTATTCTCAAATCTCATGACCTTCATCCATGGTGATATATGGAGGAATACCATGTCTTTAAATTTAAACATAAGGTCTCATCAAATATTCTCTACAAAACAATCTTATCGACTATGGGATGCCTTGATATGCTACTATATGGTTTTCACATTCTCCATTATTTCATCAACAATTTTTGGACCTAACAGCTCACTCTCACCGACATCATCCCAACATGTCATTGCTCAATACCTTTTCCCATAAAGGTCATTATAAGGTTCCATTCAGATGCTGGTGTGGAAACTGTTGTTTTAGTAGGATTCAATGAGTGGAAGATATTGGTCCCATCCATCTATGAAGTACATAAAACACACTCTCAACATGTATTATAGTGTTTGAATTGTTTGATCAGATTGGACATCAGTTGGAGAAGATAGGTTGTAATGAAGTTTAGTTCAGTGTATAGAGCATGTTGGAGACTTTTCATTAACATTGAGGTGAATCATATATCTCAATCTGAAACAATAGATAGTTTTACTCTATGCCACTTTACCAAGTTTTTGAAATATATCAATTCATGTTGATCCATTGAGAAGCTCTCTCAAATTGCGATAAAGTGAGATGTCTTCGTGAGAGGAGCCAGAATGGCCTATAAATCATTGTTTTCTCTGGATGTCCTTGAACATCCAGTGAAAAAGCCCATGGTGATACAATCCCATTTACTTGTTGGTATGGGCAGTGGTTGCATCAAACACTTATAATATTTCTTTTCAGCCTTCCCTTTCTAACATACTAGGAACATTGATGTATACTCAGTGATATCCTTCATCATATTGTTGCAGCAATATTTCTCTCAGATATCTCGATGGATAATTGTACTCCCTTGGTGAATTGAAAAAGATGAAATATGTGTGTCATTCAAAATATAATTATTTATCTCTAGATAAGATGGTATACATAATCTAGACCCAAATTTTACAACTCCTTCCCTATGAATATTAAACAAGATAGATTTTTCATTTTTAATAGTATCAACCCTTTTATAAATTTCTACATCATATCTTTGAGAATCCTTTATTTTCTCCAGGAGGGATTGTTGATCAAAATTTTTAGAAAGTATTGATTATGTTCCTCCCTTAATGATTCTCATTCCCATCCTCTAAAAATATTATAAGATTGGATCCTTCTCAACTATCATCATTTATAACGATTAACCATCCCTTCTACTTAGAAGATCATTCACCTTATTTTCCATACTAGGATGGCAGTGGATTGTTGAGTCACAATATCTGATGAGCTCTAACCATCTTCATTGGTGCATTTTATACTCTTTCTTTGTGAATATATATTTTAGAATCTTGTGATCATTATATATATCATGCTTCTACCCATATTGATAATGTATCTATATTTCTAACACAATGATCAAAGCCTTAAACTGTAGATCTTGTGTGGGATTGTTTTTCTCATAAAAATTATTCTAATTTGAGGCATATGTGATCACATTATATTTTAAAATCATCACACAACCTAATCCCTTCTCTGAAGCATCACTGTACACCACAAGGAGTTCTCCACTTATGACGAGTGTGGGTACTGGTGCACTGATAAGCCTTTTTTGAGATCCTTAAATATTTCTACACATTCCTGAGTCCAAAAAATCCTCACTTCCTTCTTTTTAATATTGGTCATTGGGGTTTCTAGTCATTAGACGTTCTCCACAAATCATCAGAAAAAACCAACTAGAATATGAAATCTAAGGATCTCTATTATATATGCAGGCCTTGGCTACTCATCAATTTCCTTTTTCTGGGAATGGTCCTCAGATATCCCTTTTATTGTTATAACATTCTCTAATAATTATACTTCCACCATCAAGAACTCATATTTATATTAAATTGAATAAATTTTACCCCTTCATAAAATTATTTAGCACAATATTGAAATGATTCTCATGTTCCTCCTTGCGCTTAGAGTATATGAGAATATCATCAATAAAGACAACCACAAATTTTCCAAGGTAATATATAAAAACTCTATTCATTAAATTCATGAATATTACTGGTTCATTAGTGAGCCAGAAGAGCGTCACTATGAACTCATAGATTCTATACCTCGTTCAAAGGGCAGTCTTGGAAAAATCGTCCTTCCTCACCATTAATAGGTGATATCCAGACTGAAGGTACACCTTAGAGAAATAACTAGAAACATGAAGCTAATCAAACAATTTATCAATATGTGGAATTGGATAATTTATCTTTATATTTATTTTATTGAGTTCAATATAATCAATGAATTGGATCATTGATCCATCCTTCTTCTGGATAAAGAGTATTTGAACACCCTTTGGTGAAGCACTTAGGCATATGAAAACCTTCTCCAGATTCTCCTATAAGTTCTTCTAAACCTCATCCTACTATACAGTTTCAATTCTATAAGGAGTATTTGATATAGGAAGAGATCTAGGAATATTTTTAATTGAGAAACAAACAACTTGATTAGAAGTAAGACTAGGATATTCATCATGGAATTCATCAGTGTGATCCCTCATGATGGGAATATCTATGAGAAGTATCAACCCCTATTCCTCATGCATTTTAGCTAGAAATACTTTCTCATAAGAAAGTTATATCCAAACATGAGACAATGATTCTAAAGAACATTTATCTTCCTCCTTACATTTGTAGTGAATTTAATGATTCTTCGGTATGTGGAGACTGATCTCCCTTTCCTGATAGTTTATTTTTGATTTTTATAATGATAGTGAATCCATGACCATGATATCATAATACTCCAATAAGTGAAGTATGATAATATTTTCTTGGAGTTTAAATCCATAAAAATTTACCAAGGAGGAGTTATATACTTTGGATGTAGTAATTTACACATTTTCTATTCTCACATATAAATCAACCACCAAATTTTATGCTACTTTTTGAATAGTTCTACTAAACATGGAACATATGAATAAATTAATAGAACGCGAATAAAATAGTATATTCTTTATTTTGAATTAATAACTTTTGTATCTATCATAAATTTTTATTCGGTTCTACCTCATTAGTAGAAATAACATTATCCATTCCTTTTTTCCATGGAGGTTTTTTTGATTTCCTTCAACAACCCATGCCTTAGGGAAATTACTCACATAATTCCCATGTTTTATGATGATGTTACACTGAAATATAAGATGAGTGTTGATCTGAACCATCCATTCTTCATCTAAATTAGTGGGTTTATTCATATCCCTTCCGCATTTCTTTCTAAGATGTCCCATATTTCCACATTTTAAGTAATTCCTAGTTCCCCTTTAAACAGTTATCAGGTTGCATCTTCCAACAATTTGGACACGTGTGATGTTTGATCTTATTTCTATCAGGGTATTTATTTCCTGAAACACTCATATTAAACTCTATTTTCAATTTTTTTCACTAGGACCATGTGACAATAGACAGTTTCCAATAAATAATTCAACCACGAGGGAACAACAAGAAATATACACATAACTATAGAAGTCACAAATCACAAATTATTTTCAAATACTCAGCATGTGTCAACTGATGAATTCAACCACCATCATTTGGGTGTTAAGGACAATGCTGGATGTGTATCTTTCTAGCCTCGTGATGTTTTATTCATACTCCCCAATGAAATCATCTTCCTTTTCCTTAAGTATAAGGAACTATATTTCCAAATTGAGATGGAGGGTTTCTGGAATATTTTAATTGAAAATAATTTTATTGAATTCATCCCAATCCCTAGAAACAATTTCTTACTGTGACCTTATTTTCTTTATTAGTGTCCACCAATGATGAGCATCCCCATCAACACAATAGACCACCAGTACGATATTCTATTCTTCTGAGCATTAGAGGATAGATAATATCTTTTCAATGGAGTCAATCCACTATTCTGTGAGGTGGGGATTCGAAGATACACTAAATAAGGGAGGCCTTTTCCAAATGAAATATTAAACATTGACTTGAATTTTCCTTGGAGGAAGATGTCATTCAAAATGATTCAAGTCATTATTCATAACATTAGTCAGCTAAGAATTTTTTATCTTGAAGTTTTCTGCACCTCTTCCCCTCATATCAGTCATATCATTGGAGAAATCTTCTCATTTTCTATCACATTGATTGTTGTAACATGTTTTTCTATTTCCCTCCATTAACAAAGAAAAAGAATGTACAATTAGAGGGATTTAATAAATATTAATGAAGTATAAAAAGGAACATTTAAACATTAAAGGATAATCTCTTAAAGTAAAAGTATATCCCAACTTGTGATTCCATAGGTTTCAATATAGCTTTTCCATTATATGTTACATAACATATATTATTATGTATTTTTTTTTCAATTAATAATGATTGATACTGTGATTTGAATTTTCCAAAGAATATCCACCAAGAGTGTCAAACTGGGAGCATAGAAAAGACCATTTCCAGGAACTAGTTTCCATTTGAGTCTAGATAAAAGAGTTGTTTTTGTGTTTTACCCCAAGATAAATATGTGCCAGAGCCATATCCACTTGTTCATATCTAGACAAGGATGTAATTTCTTGATAAACCACTTACACTATACTTACAGAAATTTAGGGATGTTTTTTATAAACAGGCTCATCTCTAAGGTTCTTACTTAATTTATCAATTCATAATCCCCAAAAATAACTAGACCATATTCTAATACCAACTATAGAGACCATACCATTTTACACATAACATTACATGATTTTAAGCATTGAAAAGAATCATATTACAATCAAATAATAGTAATATCTAGAGTCTTGGAAGACTAGGTACATAAAACTAAAAACATGGGAATAAATAAAAAATTTCATTATTTAATCATCAAAAATAGATACTAACTTCTATTGTGCCCATGAATATTCATAGGATAACCTAGTAATAACATGAACAAATGGATAAGCTAAAATGATTAGTAAGGTAGCAAGAGTAAGAATAAATCTTTATCACCTGGGTTATAAGCCATAACATTATGACCTAAAAATCTTGGAACATATGTAATCATGACATATAAACATGGGATCATATAAACAATATTTCATAACAATGTTTCAGCAACAAAAAATATTAAAATATCACAGGTCAATGCTAGTTTCACCAAGAGGATCACAATTCAATGATAACCACCAAGAACATTGCACATGGTAGTACAAGTCAAGGCTAATCACCAAGACTGTTGGACATAACATCTCATGAGACTCACCATTACCCAATGCATCAGAGTGCTATGTTGGTGAAATAATCATAACATGTTAATTAATATTTTCTATATATATAATAATACATAATCAATAATACATAAACATAAGTGTACCCATAAATATAAATGGGTATCATAATCATATCATAAAGCATAATAGATGAGAATATCATAAATGTGTACATGAAAGAAATGAATTAAAACATAATTGGACATTAATAATGTAAAATAAGCATATATCATTGTATGTGATGTCAAACAGATGTGAAAACATGTAAGAAGAGTATTTGATATATTTTAGAATTACAACATTTTAATTCTTTTTTAAGGAAAATATTAAAATAAATTTAAAATAGAAAAGGGAATAATATTTTATATTAAAACAAAAATTTAAAAATTAATGTTATCATAAAAAAAATACTAATTTTATAAAAATAATGCTGGTTTAAAATATATGATATAGTGCACTTGAAATTGGGTAAGAATTCCGAAAGTTCCCCTAAATGGGTATGCTTATCAAGAAGTATTAAGGAGGGAAACACTTAAACACAAGTATATCCATGAAATATAATGACGAATAGACCTTGATGCTGGAGTTTGGAGAGTATAAACTGAATTTATATGAGGTACATAAAAATTATTACTTCATTTAGGTAAAAATAATGATAGGGCACCACTAATGAATAAAAGAGGTTCGAGTGGAATGACATACCTTAAGTCTGGTGGTGCCCATCAATTGGTCTTAATGTCGTGGATAACCAAACAAATTAATTAATTAATATTTCCAGAAAATATTATATTTATAATTGATTTATTATAGCCTTATTTATTTCGTTCATGACCTTTTTTATGCGATAAGAGGTTAAATTTCATTGATTGTTTGATTGGTTTTCATGATTGGTTTACTTATATACATGTAAGTATTAACATGTATGATGAGAATGTTTTTCCAAAATTCTTGTTTTATGTTATCAGTGAACATAAATAAAATTAAATGGTTATAAAATTAATTTTGTTATTTGGAGGTAATATTGCTCCTTATATAATGAATTAATGGTAATAATTTTTGTTAACTGGTGATTTTTTATCACATCGAGCACATTTTTCATTATATAGTAATATCATGTGTAAAAAAAATAACAGAACCATAAATTTTAAGTAATAAATATATTATAGTTTGGTTCAACTATAATTTTTTTCATGACCAGAATTGAATATAGAAAAAGAAACAAAAAACCCATTGTCCTTGAATGTTATAAATTAACATATACCAGATGGTTTTTTCATCACTAGTATAAAAGAAAGGGAAATGAGAGATGATGAAGAAATATATTATAATTAAAAAATTCTATTAATTTTTATTTAATGGAGTTATCAAATCTTTTTGATGAAAGGAGGTGAAGAAATTAAATTAAAATAATGTAACATTAAAGAAAATAAAAGAAATGAAACGAGGAATTTACCTATTGAATATATCGTCCTTGAGAACCTTTTAAAGGGAGAAGATTTTTTAATTTTAATATACCAATGGAAGAAAGAAGTGGGAGAGGGGATTATGGAGGTATTTGAACATTATTTGGACTAGGAAAAGGCTTGAGATTAGTGTATATAAGAGGGGGTGGGGTGGGATTTACAATTGAGGAGAGGATGGTTTTCTCAATATTTTATTCATTATTTTGTTATTTTTATGAAGACAAAAAATTGTATAGAATATTGTAAAATATAATAGTAATATGTGCATGTGAGATGAGACCCAAGTTTCTTACATTAACCAAGCCTCAATAAATATTTTATTTAACATATAATGTATATATATAGAAAATTCACATATTTTATTATTCACCAAAAAGTCAAGTATTTCATAAAAACCATAAGATTCACCCCAACAATTTTTTATCATATAGAAATAATAAATTTCATCTATTTTACAAGAAATAATTTTCAAAATATTTTATCTTAATAATTAAATTTAAACAATAATTTACTTGAAAAATTCAATTTTTTAAATTAAAACTTCTTTTCTAATACTTTAAAAAATTAATTAAGGTATCTTTAAATTATCATATAATATTAAGTCATAAAAATAGATATTTATTAATACATTTTATGAATATAAATTTTCTTTTAAAATTTTAAATTATTTATACAATTTTAATTAAATATACATGCCTTACAAAAATACCAAAACTTTGATATAATTATATCATATTATCACTTATAAGATGGATTAATTTTATTTACACTTTCACAGATAAGGTTACTTATTCAATTGTATTATTTACTATTAATAAGTTTCATATTACTATTCATAAGGGTATAATTACTATTCATAAGGGTCAGTTAATATTTTAAAAAATTAAGTTTGTCTTCTCAGACTCCAAACATTTTACTAATCGCAACTGTGTTTGTTAGATTTTAAAAATTGAAATAAAAAAGTGATAATATTATCTTTAAAGGACACATACTAATTAGTAGTTCATTGGGTTGTGATTTCATATAATTATACTATATGACGTAATTATAAAAAGGAAATTTTCATTGATGAAACTTTGGGTCGTTACACTTTTTTTATTTAAACACTATCATTATAGGGGGCACTAATACTGAATATCTATTTATCCAACCATATAATACTCTTTAAAATAAATAACAATTTATCTTTTTGAAGAATCATCAAAATTATCCCTTTGATCTCAAACTTTTCTTGATTTACCCTTAAATAATGTGATTTATATATTAAAAACCTCGGACGAGCACAAAATCTCAGAATGAGATATAAGAATAATGAAAGACCACAGTTCAGAAAAAACATGAATACGCATATAGTGTTTACCTTTATCACAATTTTATTTTGAGAATATGAAATAAAAAATTTCCCAACGAAATAGACATTTTTCTCAAGGAAAATCATTAACACTCATAATAAAATTTAAACTAATTTAGGTGACTTAGAGATTCATAAATGTAATCCCATTCCATAAACTCTTTAAAACCCCTTTAAAACCCCATTAAATTTGAATAAAAATATGTATGATTTTTAATTAAGATATTATAGGCTTACATATTGAAATCTGGGCCACCCCATGTTATTCTGTAATGGGATTATGTGATACTATCTGGGATACCCCATGATAAGCTATAACGGGCTTCCCTGACAATATTTGGGACACATCAGGTTAAGCTGCAATGGTATTACTCGATGATATCTGGTATTCCCCATGTATAAAATATATTATGCTTACCCATTTCAAATAATTCCCAAGTACCATATCATTAGTAAAACAGTTTCCGAAAAAAACCCATTAAAAACACTTATAATCCCACATGAAATCCATTTGTGTATAAAAATACCCATTTCATTTAAAAATCATTTTCAATATAAAAACCAAAACAATCAAGGGAATAATGTATTCCATTTATAAAGATATGTAATCATAAAAAGGGAGATAGATACTAAATAATATTCCTAGTGGTAGAAACATTGTTTTTGTTTTGTACAGTAAGAATAGAACATTCCTTTAGTCGTTTCTCAGGACATTCTTATGAAACATGAAAAAATATTCCTTTTGAAATTCTTTCGATGAAATAAAAAATATAAATAAAATTTGGTTCAAATTCCTTTTATATTGATATAAAAAATATTTCAAAATATATCGAGAATGTTTAAATGGTGAAAAAGTATTCAATAACATAATATTTAAATATCCAAGGTGTCCCATATCACATTGATCATTTAAATTATAGCCCCCATGAAATAATATCATTTAAAAACATTAAATATCATGATAATAAAAAAAATAATTATATCATATATCAAAGGGAGGTGTATATACACATCATAAATGAAGTTTGGCATATAACATCAAAATATTCTTCAATGAAAGGATATTGAGATGAAGTCCCTTAACATAAGACCAGATCATCGCATACAATATTTATATTTCTGAATAAAAAGTGTAAAAAATTGTTTACATGATTGAGGATGTAACATCTTTACTTGGATCACTGCTAAGATGGTGGCTAGACCGGTGGGTTATATATCTTCTGGCATGCCTCCCCAAACGCTAGAGGTTTCCGACTAGTAGATAGGGTCTAATGAGGTGATTATAGGGAAACTATACCATAGTGTCAAAGTACCACATCATTTTATTTGATATTATATAGAAATCAGAAGTGGTATCAAATTAATTAATGGAAGATAGATATAAGAAGATGAATAATATAACTGAATAAAAGTAAAATAGTCAACACCATCTCCAAAAAATGATTCATGTAATGTTAGGTGTTACTACATGATTCGAGTATGAAAAAAGAACAAACGAAAAAAAACTCAATGGCCAACTCCTCGAGGATCCTTAGAAAGAGACACATTTAATTCTCCCTAGATCTCATGTACACATCAAAATAAAAGAAATAAATCTAAATCCCTATGAGAAATAAGATCTACATGGGTTCCAAATGACTCTCTATCACGGTGTGAGATAATATTCTCAATAGGACATCATCCAAATTGTCTATCCCAATCCATTACATGATATAAAATATAAATTATATATAGAGTATAAGAAGAAAAATAAAAAAATTTGAGATAAAAAAAATAAACAACAACCCTATCAGGATCCAAAGGTACACCTAGTGGCAATACCCTCTTCACTACCCTTCTATGTATCTATGTATGTTGGTAGATCCTCCTACATCATGATGGATCAACAAAATCGAAGGATGATTCTCCAACCAAGGATGTATCACACCGAATGTACCATAATCATAAGGTCTCTTCCCTAAATATAACCAAAATCTCACCCTCATGAATAAAAAGTTTTTTGTGGTCAGACATCTTGTGACTGTGCATCTAGGCCTCAGGCATCCCACATTATCATAAACTCTACACTCAGTAATTTTTAACCCATGTACCAATCCCTCCGGTAGTATGAAATATCCCCCAAGCCCATAGGTTTCAACAGTAATCATGAGTCCATATACATCCCATATAATAATAAACTCTACCCTTGGACATCAAGTACCTATACACCTTACTCCTAGGTGGAATGTAAGAACATGTACCAAGCCCTCAGGCATGCACATTCGACATTAGTGGAATCTAGATAAACTCAACATGCCAATTTGTATCAATCCCTTAGGTATCAATTATATCGATATCACATAATCTCCAACGAAAATCAAGAAAAACTAAAATTATTGTATCAAACATACCTGATTTATCATCATAAAACACAATGAACAATTTATTAAAATTTCCATCTGCCAAACCAATTCATTTGATTAATCCTGGTTCCTAATTATCATCATAACTATATCAAACATATTTAATTAATCACTATACTCTAAAGTCCTTATAATATTAATTAATCAATTTACGCAAGGTGATTCTTCCATAATAAATCACAAAATTTATAACTATGAAAATTCAGACCTATCTCACGGCTACAGTTCTCAGTATCCTTTCCTATAGACCTATAGCAAATCAATGTAGGTTTAAAATTAAAAGATTATAGTTTAATAGTGATTATCTAATTCACCATGATGTTCCCAGGGAACCCACAAAAATTCCATTTAATTTAATACATTTAAAAAATTAATCTCTGGGGATACATCATGCTAATATATTCCATTCATTTCATTCAATTTAATTAAAAAAGTCATGGAAATTCATTTATCAAGGATCAACTAGTACATAGAAGGCACCATAGGAAAATAGGGTAACTACCTACAACAGAATTTCCTTTTTATAAATATTTTCAAGTCATTTAATTTTTATGATGGCCAAGACCATAAATAGTTTCTTGTTTAATTAAACATTTTCAAAATGTGAACCCTATTTTTAATCCCATTAAACTCCATATCAAAATTAGTCTTTATATAAATCATAACAACATTTCATAAAGAAACACACAAAAAATGATACAAGAAAGCATAATGACTATTCACTATTTTTTATATTAGAAGACAGAAGACCTCCATTGGAGGGGTTTTATTATAAAAATATTACACTTTTATACTACAAATCATTTTTCACATTTATTAATTTCATTAATGGAACATACTTCAAATTATAAAAGGAAAACATAATTAAAAATATTTAAAGAAACAAAAAATTAATTATTAAATTTAGTGCACTGAGGACAGTGATGCCACCTCAAAAGTATACCAAGAAGAACACTCTGCACATGATGAATTTGCCGATGGAACCAAACACTCCACAGATTCACAAAAATAAATTCATATATATATTCCCCATAATTCAATGTAAATATTACACTCTCTATGAGGGAATAAGTACAATGATGATATATATATATATATACTTCTTTATATATACCTATTTATATATGTGAAATCCCTCCCAGATTCATCATATTATCTAGAATCAATACAAAGAACTCGAAAACATTATTTTAAGGACAAACATACCCATGAAACATTACTAGATCATTAAATATTTTTAAATACATAATTATAAATCGAGCGATAATGAAGAATGATTGAAAACCATACCCCAAATCCATGGCGGAGAGCCAAAATGATCCATACTACATGGCCTTCAGCAGATATTTATAGAAAATGAACAATGGATTCTGTACAATCCTTTCTCACAAACTAACAACGGACGAAAATTACATCGAAATTCCAAACCCCTTGGGTTCATCTACACAACATCAGTTGATATGGAGACTAATAATATAACGAATGAGTGGAAGAGGATGGATAAGAAGGCATACCCCAAGACCTTGATCAATATTTGGGAAGAGATTGGTTAGAAATAGATAAAACAATGATATATGGAGAGGGGGTGTGTGGCATGGTCTAGAGAGGAGTCAAATGAATGTGTCACATGAGTGGATGGAGAGAAAGGGTAGAAACCCATATAGGCCTCTAAAAAACCTAACATAATTATTAATAATAATAATAATAATAACAATAATCATTATCATCATTATCATTGTCATAATACGAATAATAAAACCATTATTTTTAAAATGATTCATTATTTTTACATAGAATTTATTTACATATAATTTTATTTATTTAATTAATTTTATTTAAACATAAAAATTGAATTTTTCCAACTCTTAAAATTAATATCTCAAGATGGGTATAAAAAATGAACCATCTTTTAAATGAAAATTCAAATTTCATTGTTTTTTCATCTAGTTTAAAAACACATGTTGTTATAACCTCCCACCGTAGAACATTTCATCCATGAGAATCCTTTAGGAATAATTAAAACATTACTCGACTTACAAGGGTTGTGAAGACTCATTCAGAAAGTCATGTTCTATTTCCAAATTCCTCATCCACCTCTATGAATTGATTAGTAAATAGGGACATAAGCTATTAAGATCGAAGATATTGTCCAATTATCCAACTGAAACATTGAAACAATTCTTATAAAAGGATGTTTATCTATTGATATTATCATTTCATCATATCTTGAAATAACTAGTTGTTCGTGCTACCCACAATATGTATCAACATTAAAAGGGTTCCAATTCGGAGCGATGACACATCCACCATCATAATTTCCTTACAAATCATGCCTCTATGTGTTAGAGAGATTCTCCAGGTGATACTCTCTTTAAAATCCTGAACCAAATTTCTTCTATGGTCATATCAGGGACTTCATCATAATGAAATATTCAAATCCTAGACTGAAAAAATAAAACTACTCAGGGACAGTTTCCAAGAACACACTATCGACCATTAAACCACACCCTTCATAACACGACATCGTTCTTCAAAATGGGTAATTATGGCCATTCACAACCAAAATTGACAAAAAAACTAGATCTCATCTAGAACAGTCATAAAAAAGATTTCCATATTAGACAAACGATAAATTTCAAATTAAATTTCAATGCTTTCCTCCATGGCATCTTGCATTTAAAACTATGATTCTCACCGAAGCCCATACCTGACTCCCAATGATATTCTATGATCAAAAGGATAACCTCTATGCCCAATCACATGTCTCGGATATACATGGATTGAAATGAAAAGAGTATAAGGAAATAACCCATGTTAGTCCATACTCTATGTTTACAAGTGCAACGTTAGTACAAAGACAGCATGTCAACATAAGAACACTGATAAAGCCCAAACCGGCACTGACCTGACATTCACGTCATAAGAAATAGTTTATATAAAAGTGATCATCCAAGGAACTCTTAAATGAGAATACCAAGGTTACTCAAGACTAACCATCCCTTGATAAGAGCCCCACATTTAACATGAAACACTAAGAGACAACTAGAAACTCCCAAAAGCTTTTTAATTATAACATAGATTAATACCAACAAACTATTAGTGTATCAATGATGACATCAAGTTACAATACATGCTCGTATCTCGCGAAAGAGTACACTAATAATATATTAATGATTACCAAAATAAAATTAGTTGAACCATTGCTAGTCAATACCTAAAAATAAACACAACTTCTATCATGAACCAGTCCGGGTCGCCATCCGACCTTGTGCTCGACCTGGTCCATGGCAAGGCCCGAGGGTTGTTCCCGATCCCCACGGGCTGGAACACGTGTCCGGGTATCAAAAATGAAACTTGGGAACGATTTACAGAAATAGATAAATATGAAACAACAACAAGATAAATAATATTAAACTAAAAAATAGATAACCAAACAGACCCTTACACCATGTTCATATTTAATTTTTACAACTTGGACTAAAAATCCAAAAGGAACGACAACAAAGGAAAAAAACGAAAAACACTAACTCAAACCTCCAAGAACCATGAGCTGTAACAACCTCAAGCTATAATCACCAAACCAACATGAGGACGCTGCTGATAATGTGAACCACCAATGCTGTGCACAATGCCTAATCAACATGGAATATAGACGAAACAAAATCTACATACACCCAAGGGTGTATGTAGGGTGTGAGCTAAAATCCTAGTAGGATGCCACCGATAAAAGGTTCCATGAATAATTATTAAATAAAAAATACATTTTCAATTTAAATAAATAAAAATAAATATGTGCTTAAATTATTTTAATGAAAATAGTTTTTAAGTAAAAAACTACTATATATAAAAAAACACAACATATGTTAACACACATACAAACACACACACACACACACACTATCTTGCTAACCCCAACATCACACTATGTGACGATGGTGAGCACAAAGAAAAATAGGGGAAAAATACATGGGAGAGGCTCTAAAGATCCTAATGAGATGTGGGACCCTAGAACATCGCTTCTCAGTGAACAATGGTACAGAATCACAACAATATACATTCTCGTGCATGAGGAACTAGTAGGGAAACACATCCATAACCTAGTGGTCCCCAACATCATCCAAAAGTTTAGTTAGTGGTGTAGTCATCAATCTGGCTAAGTGAAACTGGGCCAATTCCACTTCTGAATCACTATCACACTAGTCCTAGTCCACCCACCTAGTACCCAGGATTCCCATTTGTGCTCAAGTAGTTTGGAGTTCAAGTCACATGTCATAACAATATACTCAAACCTGACAAGACCCTACACAATCCAAAACCACCATTTGCACACACATAAATCCTTTTGAAACAACACACACTGAAAATATACCAAAAACAAACCCGCATTACATACACAACCAATTAAAATGACTGCACAATCAAAGAAAACACATTCACCACCAGAAACATCATTAAAAGGATTTATTGAACAATTTTCACACACGTCTCATGACTTTAAGCAACAAATCCCTTAAACAATTTATCCAAAACAATTTTTCACCCTTAATAATTATTTAATAAAATAATTCAAATTTTTATAAATAAATTTTAATGGGAAAAACTCCACTTTACATACTAGACCGACCTAAACCCCCTTACGTGACCACATGCACACAATGCCACCTCAGAAACACAATCTACATCACACACACAATTTAAGAAACCACCCACACAATTAAAAATACCATTACTATATTTAATTGAAATACCAAAAAAACATTCCATACAATTTTGAAATATTCCGCATGACTTTAAACGCCAAAGACTCATTAAAAAGTTCATTTTAGAATAAACACAACTAGACGTAACATCAAAACACCAATTTCACCCTTTTGCACATCCTATGAAATTAACTACCCAATAAAGAAAAACTAATCACCAGTTCAACATGAATTCTCATAATAACAACATACTAATGTCATGAGACACCTTAATTAACACATCAAAACACACTAAACCTCAAGTAAAATCAAACTCACACAAAACTAATGAATTAATAAGCTAACCACACAACAATAAAAACACTAACAATTAACAATATATAAGACTGTAGTAGAAAGCACACACATTGTATAAACATGCTAATAAAGAATTCAACTAAAAATAAAACCTTAGAGAAGACCAATTTCATACTACAAAAAATAATTAAATACAATGCTAAATTAATTAAACATTTAAATTAATTAATCAAATAATAATTAAACAGGGAACCACCTACCTCGGTGTAGGAAGTATTTCAGGCAAGACGAAAAAATCCCGTCACATGAAGAACACACCGCAATGAGTCTCTAATGGACCCTCAACCCAATCATCAAACCAGTTGTACCCAAAATGTAATCAATTAAAAAAAATCTAACTAAACAATCTACCGATGGAGGAAACAATCAATCATGGAGAATCTCACCTTCGGCGAGGGTGCGGAAGGCTGGCCGAGCAGGACAGGGTGGTTCCAGAGGTGTGTCACGTCGGTCTCAGGCTTGTCGGAAGGGGGAACTTCCAAAGGAGGGCACGACCAAGGATGTTCGGCGAGGAAGAGGGAGGTTCAGGTTACCGTTTTCCGGTCAGGATATCCGAAAGAGACCGGACGGAGTCTTTGGGGAGGTGATGGAGGTGCGGCACGACGCGACTGTCTGGAGAAGGGATGAGGGTTTGACCGATGTGGTCTGGCTGAGAAGATGGCGGCACGATGGAGGTTGTGCGCTGGAGGAAGCTAGCCGGGTCTTCGGCAGTGTGCGAGGCACGTCGGAGAGGTTAGGCCCCGATCCCGGTGCATCCAGGGGTAATGTTGGGGGGGGCACGAAAGAAGGAGGTCGGCGGGGGTTTGGTGCATCGCGGCTGGGTTTGCAAGCAGCCGAGGGGGATATCGCAACTGGTGAGGGAAGTATGAAGTTGGGCGCCAGAGTGGGAGAGGAGAGTGGCATAGGAGCTACAACAAAGTTAAAGGATAGATCAAGGGGGAAATTCTAGCGGTGCTAGGGTTAGGAGGGGAGGGGGTCCGTGCAGGGAAGATGGGAAAGCAAGGAGAGAGGAAAAAAATGAAAAGAAAACAAAGAAAATAGAGAGAAAGAAATAGAGGGGGGAAATAGAAAATAAAATAAAAAGAAAATAGAATAAAGATAAAATAATAACCAAAAATATAATTAATAATAAAAAATAAATAAATAAAATAAAATAAAACAATATAAAATAAAATAAAACCAACATAATAAAACAACAAAATCATAATATTAACTGAAAAATAATAATTATAATTATAACCAAATATAAATATTATCTTAATTAATAATATTACTAATAATAATCCTAAAATAATAAAACCAACCAAAATAATAACATCGATCATAATTGAGGCTGGACACTATGCATGGTCCTGTGCGCTGTCGCGCGCCCTGTCGTGTTTGTGGCGCGAGCTGGATCACATACGTGGCACACGCTCGGTCACCGGTGCAGCACGTGCCCAGTTACATATTCAGTAGCACGCCTGGTTGCACACCCGTGTAATAGTAAATTTAATAATAATAAATCAATCTCTTATTAAGGATGGGAACCGAGCACAATCGCGGGCACAGTCGCGCACCTCCATAAAACCAAATATTTTTTTAAAAAAATAATTGATTCAAACCGCTGCTCAAAAGTGAGACCCAAAATATTTAAATTAAAATTAAGAGTCGGCCGGGGAGTGACAGTTCTTTCCACCATGACACTTTTCGCCCCCAAAAAGTCCCAAAAAAAGCTAGGTTAAACAAGGGTTCCAATTGAGACCATGAAGACACCTAAAAAAATATCAATCTCCCAAAGATCAGGTATTCAAAACACCCATGACCTAAAACTTCAAAGAACTCAAAACCCGAAACACTATGAAAAATAACTGACAGCAGGGAACTCACCTCCAAACACAACTACATCATGGAACACCCTGACCCCTAACTCAGGGATTACCAGGAAGGCACGAGATCTCCAAGAACAAATGTCCAGCAATCCACTACTCAAGCTATCCAATTAGCATGGTCGAGGTCGGGCGGATCATAAGTAAGGGGTTTCCCTGCCAAAAACACAATGAAGATAAGGTTTTTCCACAAATTCGTCCTATGGTGGTCTCCCCACCATATAAGGATTATTGTCAAACATTTCTTCTACAAATCAAACCGACTCCTATACCTAGACAGATAACACTGGCTTGACCCTTCAAACAACCTATGTTTAACCAACAAAAGTGGGGACATGGGTGAGACCTGCACTGGGTCTCCCACAATTTTAAAATTTCCGAACACCACGAAACCCACGTGGGCATTCCCAGTTTACATTAAAAGATACAGACAAAACATTGCACCATGACCCCACCAACAAAGGTCAACCTGTACTAATTATTACGACAGTGGACAACACTCCCCTTCATGAGATGGGTTTGATAGAGGAAACCCATAACCTAGTGGAAAATTGGATAGACACGTGTCAATTCCACAAGACATAAGCATTTCTGAAACAAGTAAAATTTTATTCAATTACTAAACCCGAGAAGGTTCACAAAACATGCCCGCCGATTTTATAAGAATAATTTTTATTCACACATATTTAATACTCAAGAGGAACTCCCATAAATTAAGACCACAACAATTATACAAGGCCTTAAGAGATGGTATCACAATAGAGAAATTTAATTTTTCATCATGCAGACATTGCTGACTTAAGTCAGACCAAGGCCATCCCACATCCGAATAGTTTTGACCGCGCGCAAACATCACCCTGAGACCTATGGCTGGGTCCCTGATGTCAGGAGTATCTACCGCCTCACAGTCATAAGTTCACCACCTCTGACTGGAACTTCCTCCGCTAGAAATGCAGCCTGCATACTTCTCCTCGTGTCTCGCACGACCACTCTATTAACATACCATCTGATAATTGTAGTCAACGACATAGTGCGTCTGACAGACCACACTAGAGATAGGAGGTTGAGCGGTCTGTCCGCCACGAAACACGAACTGATGGAAGGAGAACTCCATGAACAATTCCCTTTGGTTCACACTCTTCATCAGATGAGGGACCTACTCTCACCACAATATAAACAGGACCAACAACTTGTATGATTTTTATACCGACGGTTCCACACTACTTCTGGGGAACATGGAACTAGCTCATCATAAAGGTCAACACACCTCCTTGGACGCATGTTGACTGGTCGAGCACCTACGAGATCAACCACATTCCATGCCTTCTATTCTTTAGGTAAAACTGTGGAATGAGGCTAGTATTGAGGATCGCTCACAACATCCCCACTTACAATGAAAACTGAATGATCACCATTGACTAGTTTATTCCCTCTCCACCAGACATACTCGAGACAATCTTACATCCGCACAATATTTGGAGTTCCTCCAAAAACATAGAAACTCTTAACTTCGCAATGCTTTCAACAATATCCAATCAACCTCAACATCTATAAACAATCAACACCAATGAGCATAACCCAACTCTGCCACTCCACTCAAAGTCTGGGCTGAGCCAAGAACTGTGAGACTTGATGGAACAAATTTGACATTTCTCGTGGGTATATCACAAATAGTAAACACAAAACATCCTTCTACAAATCCAAACACATCACAAAAAAGAATAAACATTCTAGAAACAAATCAAATAATTCCAATTCTAAATATCAATTCATTTTCATAGAAAAACACTCACTTGAAAAACCAAACACAGCACAAAAATCCCAAAGGCTATTTTGAAAATCCATCTTTACTCTAAACGGAATTCCATTTCCAAAACCATTTGTGCACAAAATCCCATTTTAGAAAAAGGACCACTTTTTAGGAAACAAGAGGAAACCCTTAGAAATCAATCAACCACCACTAATATTCCATGGTGCCTCGCAAGTATGCATTATCATGCCACTAAGCCCCCCATACACATGATTCACAAACTATCCATTAATCAATTCCACATGCACATGCGAGCACCCATAGGAATACCACTGGAATGAAACAAGGCTACTTTGATTTAAAAAAACAATCTAAGTATCTGAAAATACCCTTTTTTCAAAAACCATTTCAAGAATTAAAGGAAAATTTCAAGAATGTTTTCTATTTTTAAAACAACCCATTTCAATTTCAGATAACCCAAGACATCATTTTAGAAAATCAACTTCGACAATGCAATACCAAATTCAAAAAACATGGTCCAAGAGAAAAGTACCCAACAAATCATGTCAAACACATGCCAAAATAAAATAAGAGCTGCACCAAAGTCTGCTTCCCATCTTAAAGGAAAACAAATTCGTGCCAGTCCCAAAACTGATGCAAGACATCACCAAAATTAAAGCACCTGGGTGGAGGAATAGTGGTTATGTCTAACCCGTCTAAATGGTTTAGTTGCCCATGCCCTAGGAAATCACCAACCACAAGGAGTTTTGAACCGTACTCTTGGGCATCACATGGGTCGCTACTCCATTTGAGCCCGCGCATAGTACCAGTTTACTCCTATTGTCATCACCCATCCATAAAGACCAAATCCAAATCTTACATCCCGGACTACCCCTGGTTACTGGAGGATCGGAATGAGCAAGATTTCATGATGCTCTTCCCTTACCTACCACTCGATTACTTCCAATCCTATCTCTGAACTACCTGACATCCCAAATAACAAGAACAAAAAAATCCACTAATACCATTTTTTCATGAACCAGGTCGGGTCTCCATCTGACCCGGTGCCTGACCCAGTGCACAAAAAGGCCCGAGGGGCATTCCCGATCCCCACGGGCTGGCACAAGTGCTCGAGTATCAAAAATGAATCTTGGGAATGATTTACCCGAATAGATAAATATGAAACAATAGAAAGATAAATAATTTAAAACAAAAAACTGATAACCAAATTGACCCTTACACCATGTTCAGATTTAATGTTTACAACATAGACTAAAAACCCAAAAGAAATGTCAATAATGGAAAAAATTAAAAACACTAACCAAAACCTCCATGAACTATGAGGTACAACAACCTCAAGCTACAATCCCTAAACCAACACGATGACGTTGCTGACAACGCAAACCACCAATGCGACGCATGATACCTCAACCAAGAATATAGAAGAAATAGAATATACATACACCCAAGGGTGTATGTAGGGTGTGAGGTAAAATCCCAGTAGGATGTCACCGATAAAGGGTTCCAATCATAATTATTAAATGAAAAATAAATTTTCAATTTAACGAAATAAAAATAAATAGGTATTTAACGAATTTTAGTGAAAACATTTTTGAGGGGAAAACTACTCTAAATAAAAAAACACAACTTAAGTTAACACACACACACACACATACACTTTCTTGGTAACCCAAACGTCACACCGTGTGCTGACAGTGAGCGCAAAGAAAAAGAGGAGCACAATACATGGGTGAGGCCCTAATGATACTAACGAGAAGTGGGACCCTAGAACATCATGTCTCAGTGAACAACGGTACAGAAGCACAACAATATATGTTCCCTTGCCCGAGCCACTAGTAGGGAAACACATCCATAACCTAGTGGTCTCCAACATCATCCAAATTTTTATTTAGTGTTGTAGTCATCAATCAAGCTAAGTGAAACCAGGAAAATGCCACTTCTGAATCACTAGCGCACTAGTCCTAGTCCTCCCACCAAGTACCCAGGCTACCAATTTGTGCTCAAGTAGTTTGGAGTCACGTCACATGTCATAACAATATACGCAAACCAGACAAGACCCAACACACACTAGAGCCACCATTTTCACACATAAAAATCCATTTGAAACAACACGCACACTGAAAATATACCATAACCAAACCCACATTACTTACACAACAAATTAAAATGACTGCACAATCCATGAAAACACATTCACCACCAGACACACCATTAAAAAGATTTATTGAACATTTTTCTCACACGTCACATGTCATTAAGCATCAAAACCTTTACACAATTTAACCATAAAAAATTTTAAACCTTATTTATTATTTACTAAAACAATTCAAATTTTCATAAGAAAATTTTAAAGAGAAATAAACTTCTTTACATACTAGATTGACCTAATCCCCCTTACATGACCACAAGCACACAATGCCACCTCAAAAACATAATCTGTGTCACACACGCAGTTTAAGAAACCACGGGCACAATTAAAAATACCATTACTATAATTAAGCGAACTACCATAAAAAATTTCCAAACAATTTCGAAATATGCTGCATGACTTTAAATGCCAAAGCCTCATTAAAAAGTTTATTTTTGACTAAACTCAACCAGATGCAACATCAAAACACCAATTAAACGATTTTTCATATCCTAACAAATTAAATACCAAATAAAGAAAAACTAATCAGCTGTTCAACATGAGTTCTCACAACAACAATATACTAATATCATGAGACACCCTACATAACACATCAAAACACACTAAACCTCAATTAAAATCGAACACACACCAAACTAATGAATTAATAAGCTAACCACACAACTAAAAAAACACTAACAATTAACTATAAATAATACTTTACCTGAAAGAACACACATAGTATAACCAAGCTAATAAAAAATTCAACTACAAATCAAACCTCAGAGAAGACCAATTTCGCAATACACAAATTAATTAAATAAAATTCTAAATTAATTAAACTTGAATATTAATTAATCCAATAATAATTAAATAGGGAACCACCTACCACAGTGTAAGAAGCATTGCGGTCATGGAGCAATACTCATGTCGCATGATGAACACACCGTAGGGAGTCTCTAACGGACCCTAAAACCACACATCAATCCATTTGAACCCAAAATCAAATCAAAGAAACACAAAATGCTAACCTGACAATCTAACGAATGGGGAAACAATCAATCGAAGAGAAACACACTTATGGCGAGGGTGCGGAAGGCTGGCCAAGTAGGATGGGGTGGTTCCGGAGGTGCGCCGCGCCGGTTGGAGGTTTGCCAGAACGGGGTACTGCCAAAGGAGGATGTGACCAAGGCTGTCCGGTGAGGAAGATGGTGGTTAGGGTTACCGTTTTCCAGTCGGGTCATCAGCAAGAGACCGGCTGGAGTACAGGGAGAGGTGATGGAGGTGCGGCATGGTTCGGCTGTCCGGATAAGGGAGGAATGTTTGGAAAGTGTGGTCTGGCCGAGAAGAAGGCGGCGCGAGGGAGGTTATGCACTGGATGAAGCCAGCCGGGTCGTCGGCGGCATGAGTGGCACGCACGAGAGGTGAGGCACCGGTCCCTGTGCAGCAAGAGGTAAGGTTGGAGGGAAGAATGATAGAAGGAGTCCAACGGGGGTTTGGTGCGGCGTGGCTGGGTTCGCAAGCATTCTAGGGGGATGCCGCTACTGGTGAGGGCGGCATGATGGTGGGGCACCAAAGAGGGAGAGGAGAGTGGTGGAGGAGATCTGGCATGGAGAAAGGATGGAGCAAGGGGGAAATTCTATTAGTGCTAGGGTTAGGAGGGGTGGGGGTCTACAAGGGGATGAGGGGAAAGTAAGGAGAGAGGAAAAAATGAAAAGAAAAAAAAATAAAATAGAGAGAAGGAAATCGCGGGGGAAAATAAAATAAAATAAAAAGAAAATATAATTAAGATAAAATAATAGCTAAAATTCTAATTAAAAAATAAATAAATAAACAAAAAAAAAACAAAATATAATAAAATAAAATATAACCGACATAATAAAACGACTAAATCAAAATGTTAACTGAAAATTAGTAATTATAATTATAACCAAATTAAAATATTAACTTAATTAACAATAATACTAATAATAATACTAAGGGAATAAAACCAACCAAAATAATTACATCAATCCTAATTGAGGTTGGACACTACGCTTGGTTATGTGTGCTGTCTCAAGAAGGGTTGCGTGTGTAGCACACACACCATCCTGCGCGCGGCGTGTGCCCGGTTGCGGGCACGGTCGCACGGCTGGTTGTGCGCCAGTGTAATAATAAATTTAAAAATAATTAAACAATCTCTTATTAAGGATGGGAACCAAGCACAATCTTGGGCACAATCACGCACCTCCATACAGCCCAATTTTTTTTAGAAAAAAGAACTGATTCAAACCGCCGCTCAAAAGTGAGATCCAAAATAATTAAATTAATATTAAGCGTCGGTCAGGGTGTGACAACTTCATCTGCTGAGACACCGTCATTAGCCAATCCCCTATCCTTTACCATCAAGGGAGTCTTGGGATCATTCATGCTTAACCACTATTTTCAAACAAAAACCAGTGATGTTTCTAAAAGGAATAATACACGACTAACCACAACATATTCATGGTGATAAGAAAGCTCTGACAAGATTTAAATTTCACAAGCCTCATAGGCATTTAGTCAAGCTTGACCATTAAAAAATGGTTCTCTTTGGTTGTGTTCCTTATTCCTGTAAGGACATGTATGTAACAAAACCGACATGACACTTCACACTTTATGTTTGAAATAATCATAAAAATAGGAAATAAAGATTCCTCCCCCAAGAATTCTTGGAAGAAGCCACCATAAATGAAAATTTCTAAAAAATTATAATGAAAACCAAAAATAAAACTGACAAGTGTGTCAAGACTACCAAGTCATTGAACGTCATCCCAAGCATTGGGATGAAAATGATTCCCTAACACCTAGTTCACTCTACTCTATGGATTAAAAACGAACTTACTAACCAAAAAAATGGTGGATAGTTTAAAAAAACATAAATACTTCTCTTTATTACCTTAACCAAGACAAGAACCACGTAGGTGAACACATAATACCCCAAGGTTTTAAAAGCAAACGAAACATAAATGTTGTGATTTTAAGATGATAAATTACAGTAAAATTATTATTATGAAATATATTATGTTTATCTACATCTCAATATTTTATTTTTAATTTTTATAAAAAAATAAGTATATTAAATAATTATACAATAAATTTGTAGTAATTATTTTATTAAGGGAAATATAAAATAAATGGTTTTAAAAATATTAAAATAAATTTTATATGAACAAATTAATGTGATCCATGAATTTTCTTGATGAATATGAAATGTTAGAAAAATATTAAATATTTTGGCTCGAATAAATCTTTTGTGTGGGTTTTATTTAAATTCAAATAAATCAATATTGTCAAAATTGACACTATTGTTATTTTATAAAAATAACATATTAATAAATAGTTTAAAAAACAAAAAAAATTAGAAATTATTAATTGAAATTTATATTGTCTAAAATGTCATTAATTATCCAATTTTGGAAAAATCACAACAAAGATGTAATTATTTATAACAGTTTAAAATTTAGAATATTATTACCACAGATAAAATTAAATAGATTAAATAAGGATAAAACAAGTTGATAAGGTTTATATTAAATTACCAACATGTCTAAATTTTATTTTATGATGATATTACAACCTTATATCATCTCATATTCGGATTTGAGTCATTTTTGGAGGTTTTTATGTGGGGTTTGAGTTTATTATAAATTAATATTTTAGCAGTTTTGAAAAGTGCCCCTCTCTTCCCATATAAAAGGGCACCTCCTCCCTCTCCTCTCCACAACACTTTGAGCCATCATGCTCGAACAAACCATTCCCATTTATCTTCTACACTTACCTAGAAGCATACTATAGGTCCAGGTCTTCTTCAAAGACAAACTATAGTGCCCTAAGAGGATGTTTAGAAGAGGTGCGTCGAAGAAGAGGTAATATCATTTATTGATTATTTCAAATTAATTTCTTCTTCTAATTCCTCTTTTTTTTGTTTCATCACAGATTAATAACATAAGTATCACTAATATAATGATATGTTATTATAAATATGAACCAACCCTATTTCACCTTCTATTCATCCTACGGAAAATGAAATCACCGCGTATGTGTGTGTAAGGAATACCATCTCCATGCCGTGGTGCAATCTGTTTTTTCACCACCACTTTACATGGATGGGTATAATGGTCTAAAGAATAACTATATATGGTTTTCATAACATTGTACTAATTCTTATATATTAATTCAGCCACTCTAATCAAATTCAATAAATACGGGAACGATATCATCGCTCGTGCGTACGTAAGGCTTACCATCTCCACGACGCGATGAGATTCATTCTCTAATTTAACCATTCAAGAATGGTTATAAAATATATAAAAATACATATTCATGAAATAGTTGAAATATTAATTATATTTTATTCGTGTATATGTTATTTACTTACTTCCATTCAATTTCATAAGGAAACGAAAACTGTGTTCATGCGTACATACGACCTACCATCTCTATGAACGGTGTATTTCCTTCCATTTATAGATATATTATATATATGTATATTCTGAAAATATATTATATATAAATCATTTTTTACATTATGGAAGTATGTAATCACGATCTATGTAATCATATGAATAATTTCAAGTCAAAGCATGGACAATAAATTAAAAGATTTTACCCAAAATGCTGCTTTAACATGAAATTGACAAATGAATGGGTAATATAATGTCTTAAGTGAATCATATATGATATCATAAATATTATTATAGTTCTGTTACAAGTTAATAATATGTTTAAACCCACTATATAGATGTCTCGGACACATATGGAAGAAATTGGAAATATGGTAAGGGATAATTTTGTAATCTCGGTTTTATCTGAGATTGCTTATACTTAAATTTTTACTGGGGTTATATTTTTAATCCATTCCTATAAAATGTTTTTCATAAAGTGTTTAATATTATTCCATGTATTTTTAAAATCATGTTTACCCATCTTTGACTTTTAATTTGTGTTATGAAATGAATCTTTCTTTTGTTTAACATACGTCGTACTTTTCGACTTTTCTGTTAAAAGTACGAGGAGAATGTAATTTTAACTTATCTGGAATGAATGGATTTTTATGGTTTCATAACACCTAATTTTTAGGACGATTATTCTACAAGATTTCATGATTATTTTCAACAAAATCCATTTATTTTAAAATTGCATGGAATTTTGTGAAAATAAAATGATTTTGAAGAATAAGGGATATTTTTCTCAAGAATTCATTTAATTTGTTTTGTCAAAACAATTTTCCATCTAAGATGACATTATTTAGTATGATTATGCTTCAAGTATAATGTCTCTATTATTTACATGGTTTTATTTTTCTTATGATGAAATAATATCCATTTGTTTTATATGGATTATGTTATGATGGGATGATGTTTATGAAACCCATTTTATTCTCTGGGTTATTATGAATGATTTATGGTTATTTTGTGGTACAAGTAAGAATGATTTCATTATGAGATTGGTGGGACCTATATATACCTCCAATGATTTGAGTAAAGATTTATATCTCATGAGATAGACATGGATGGAAGGGAAAGTGAATCTGGTTCAGTAATACAGGGCTGGAATGAAAAGTAAACCTCATTCACTAATGGACTTTGTCCACTATGATGGTCTTGGAAACAATGCCTTGGATACTATAGAAATCATAACATGTGATTAATGGTTTTCCAAAATTACATGTTTTATTCCCATTCCATTTTATCATGATTAATGTTCTATTATGATCTATGCCTTATGTACTACCATGATTTATGTCATTGCTCAAGATTTTTATGTTTTATGTTCATGTTTTTACTTTGAAATGTTTATGGATTGTTTTTAAGTTCACTATGATTACCCTTACTGAGCATTTGAGCTCACCCTTTTTATGTTTTCTTTTCCCCTAGATATAAAGAAAGTTTTTATGTAAGAAAACAAAAGAGGAAGATCATTATGGGAGATGATGAAGATCTTTCACCCTAATTAGAATATTGTGTTTCGAGTTTCCAAAGACACTAAACTAATACGACCTTTGGGCATTTGTTTTTGTCTTGTATTAAGTATTCTGAAAAAGTAATGTAATTTTCATGTACGTTAAGCTTTGTGTCTCTACAATATCATTAATAATACACTTTAATCATAAAACCCTTTGATAAAAAAATTTAATCCCCTATGAAAAAAACATTAATATATCAATGACACTGTACTTTGAAATTATAATTTTTAACACCAATAATACAAAAAAATAAACGAATAAGGTTATTAATATATTAAAATATGTGTTCTTGAAATAGATTATTGAAATTAAATAATAGTAATTACTTTGGAAAATTCATTGTCATAGTGTATATTAATATTAGAGCATTCCTTTTTCTATTTTTAGAAATATTCCATATAAAACCCATAAAATTATTAATTTTAATTTAATCTGAAAGAAATTTAAAATATAAATTATCCTTTATTAATAATATTTTTATTTTCATATAAATTAATATATAAAATAATAACAAAAATAACGACTTTGAGAAAAATATATGGTAACTAAATATTTAATCATTCAAGGCATGTCATAGAATATTGAATATTCAAATCATAACACCCTAAATAAATAAAATAAAAAACGTTATATAATGTTATAATTAATTAATAAATTATATTATATATAAAATGGGGTCATATATACAACTTATAAAATAATGTGGGTGTATTACATTGAAATACGACTCAATGAAAGGTGATTGAGACAGAATCCCTTATCTTGAGTCTGAATTGTCCCATACAATATTTATATTGCTGAATAATAAACTAAGATTTGTTATTAAATTTCTTGAGAATATTTTTAATGTTTATTATTATTTTTATATAACTTATTTCCATTTATAATAATTACATACTTATTTATGTTCAAATCGGAGGTTTTAAGGATATATGGTATATGAGCCCAACATAGGTTTTGTATGATGTCTATAGTAAAAGGTGGTCATTAGTGCATACTCTCTATAATAATATTAATTAAATAATAATACTTTTTTAAAATAAAATTATAATTTTAAATCCATCCATTAATTATAAATATGATAAATTAACTACGTTACAATCAGGGAGACGATAAGTCATACGAACACATACATAACGTTTCCATTTTTCAATGACCATTATAGAAGAAAGGTTAATATAATTATAAATTAAAATAATGATATTAATATAAAATATATTATATGATTTATTAAAATATACTAATATATACTCTCTATGTTATATGGTGATGAAAAAAAATCACATTGGTTCGTGGAAGTGATAGTTCCAACGTACGCACGAACAACGTTATCTTTTTTTCATGACTGAAAAATAAAGAACATAACTGATATATTATATATTAATAATAATAAATATTTAATTAATATAGTATATATACTTCACTTACATCATTATAAACATTAATTAGATATCGCAATGTAAGATAAATTATATCAGGTCCTGATGTAGTTGTTCATCGTACACAATAATGATTCTTCGTTTCCAATTTAGTGGAAGGAAAGATGGATTTAGGTAATTATAAAAAGATAATAAAATCTAACAATATTGATGATTTTTTATATATTAGTATCTTATTTGATGATCATTTTAGGGAAGTGTTATAATAAATAATACAGAAATACTTGATTAATAATGATACCACTTCCTCATATTACCTCCTTTTCATAACACCTCAATTCCACAATGGATGGTGTTATTCATAAAATAAGAGATATATAATTTGTAGAGGGATTATAGTACTTTTTTTAAATATATTTTCTGAAATAAATGTTTTAATGTGTGAATATTATATAATATTAGGTTCCAATTTATAAAATAGGGGATTGAAACTTTTGGAATTTCATAAATATTAAATTAATATAAATTAACATTGTATTTTAAGTTGCTCCAAAATAATTTATTTAAAATATAGGATTATAATGGGTCTAAATAAATTAATATATTCTATTACAGATGTTATGACTATGTTTTAATACCTATATTTTATCTTTAACACTTATTTGACCTCTTTAACCCTTACCGTGATAAAATGTTTTTATTTATTTAAGGGTAAATATAATTACTATAAAATTAAAAAAGAACCAAAAATGGATCATTGATGAAATTATAAACCTTATCCCAAACATATTTTTAAATTTATATTTTTATGTATTTTATATCATTTAATAATGTAGTAATTAATTTAATATTTTAAATATTTATATTTTAAAATTATTCATTACATGACTTGTTAAAATTAATAACAAAACAACAAGATAAATTAGATCCAATTAATATAAAAAATTAAAAAATGTATAAAAAATGTATAAAATATAAGGAATACATTTATTTTTTCAATATATATTTAAATTAATATTTTTAATATTTATTATTTTGTATTTACATTAATTAAACAATTATAGCATCACCATTATGTAATTTGTTTGGGTAATTATTTAATTCTTAAAAATTAATAATAAATTTACATGATGAAGGTTAAAATTTTATGTTTCATAATAATACTTATAGTTGAATATATTTTTGAATGAATTTTATATTAGAAATGTTATAGTAATTAAAACATAATTATGACATCGTTGACTTTTCATTAAAAATAAAATACTATTAGTTGATTAATATAAAAAAAAGTGGATACATGAGATCATAAAATCATACCAAGGGTTACTATGGTATAAAATAACTCATCCCAAAAAATAGACCAACTGTTAATTTAATTCAATAACATTTGTAATTATACTCTACACATAATTACTCGATTTGGCCTGAATAGTTGTAATAATAATTACTACAGTTACTATACATATTTTAAAAAAATAAAAGGAACCATTTCTAAAAAATTGGACCTTAGGATTCCCAATGTGGACTAAATTTTTAAAAATTTCAAAACATCAATGGGGAAAAAATCATTTAAAACATAATCTAACAAACCAGAAAAAATAATGTGTTTTTAAGGTAAAAATGTTACAAAGTTCACAATGTTTTTATATTTAATTTCAATGTTAAATTGATTACAAAGAAATAAATTGGAATAAAGGATATAAAATTGATCTTATTATATCTTAAACCCCTTAATATTTTTATTTAATCACTATAGAATTTTTATATGAGATAACTGTTTTCAATTAAATTTTAGTTTTCTTCACTATTCATAAAAACATGAATCTTCTATGAAAAATATTAAAAATGAATTCAAAATAAATTTTTATTTTCTTACTTCAAATAATAATTTTTATTTTTACGAATATAATTTATAATTGTCTAAAAATATATTTAAAAAAACTATCATCAAAAGTAGGAAAACTTTCTTTATTGAAAAATATATGTTTTTCGAGTATTATTTTATTTTTTATATCATATTAAAAAACAGATAGTATGAATATTAAAAATAAGATTTAATGTATTATAAATGTCCTTACTAAAATATAACAATATTTATTTGTTTATTTATTAGTATAAAACAACATGGTATACATTTAAATAGTGTTTAAAAAACATTTCATTTTTTAATGTATTTTATTTTCACTTATAATTAACTGGTTAATAACATAATTATATATAAATGTGTAAACCATATATTCATATTTTTTTAATCATATTCATACCTACCACTCTAAAATCTTAGTTATATTTGTTGCATTTAAATAATAATATATACTTTTTCATTTAAGATCGATGTGGAATATCATGTTTTCTATCGAACAAAGTGTTACTTTCTTAAAATATTGGGATGTAACTATATTTTTAAATAAAACTTATTTTTTATCATAATCACTAGGTATGTGGTAATGACTCATCTTTTCATGATGTTATGAATCATTTTTTTCAATTTAAATCTTTTGTATAATTGTGTTAATTGTTCACTATGACCTAAGGAGGGTCTCGATGGAATTGGGGACTTGCTCAGATCCTGATGTTATGAGAAATGGGGAAAATGAACAGGCCACATGTTTAGTAGAATATGTTCCACCTAGCTAATATAGTCTCTATTAACTGGGTGGGGTGAAATATAGGTGCAATAGGAGCCACATAGTTTTTCTGAAGCCGTGTAACTCCGGGAAAATAGCCATGAGAAAAAACTATAGACATTTGATAATGGGATTTCACATTGTTTGAGCACGGTCTGGGAAATAATTATTCATAACCATGTGTGTTATTTCCTTAAGTACTATATTGAGAACAATTTTCACAACGTTTGGTAAATCATGAACCTTAACTGTCTGCCACCTTTTTATGGGGTGAAATTAACTTCTCCCCTTAATTAAATATAATTAATTATTTTCAGTTCCTCCTCCAATTTGTGGAGAATGAGGGTATTCTTCTCCTCCGGTATCATTCCAAAACCTTTAATCTAGGTTAGTGAAAAACTCTCAGCTCAGATATCCAAATAAAGATCTTCAAGTTGCATCAGATAGCTAAAGGTATGATCTTGAGTCCTCTCTCTCCCTATTATAGTTTATCTTCATATCAGTGGCACAATTTAAGTGAAAGTTATTTACCTATTTTCAGAGATTTGGATAAACTATTTTATTTATCCAAAACTAATTAAAAAACAAGAATTCCATCAGATGAGGATTTTTTAACAGACCTAAGGATGTTGGTCTTGTTGTTTTCAATTTTATTTTTGGTGTCTTCATTACATTATCGATGTGACCCATGCATTCCATTGCGGTGCATCACTGTGTAATTGTGTTCTTCATATTAAAATGATCAACAGAATATGATATATAAATTTTGAACATATATCAGTAGATTAGATGAAGTTAAACACAATATTGGGCACCCTAGGGGTGTTCCAACATGAATTTCATTTTTACGTTTAATGGATTAAATATCCAAAACACCTCTTAAGTGTATATCTTGGTCTATAAAGTGAAATTCCTCTAATAATTTAATAGTTTAATGAATCTAGGAAAACTCTTGGTGGATTTTCCCTATATATTATTTCACTTTCCTTATAGGTAATTTCCATATTAACCAAGGAACCTCTTAAATTCCTCCTTGAAACATATGTAGTAATATTCCATGAATTATTAAATTTAATGACATTTATTTATATTTAATGGATTTTCCATGATGGTTATTACCCCCTAAAATTATCCAAATGAATTAAATGGGATGACTTGTAATGGGTGGTCAGACAACACCATGTGTTTATTATTTATTAAATTCTCATTGAGGATATTAATGCCTTGTTTGTAATTAGTCATGACTGCTGAGATACATGAGAGGGAATTCATTATGTATTATATTATAAATATGCTTAAATATTTATATAGGATGTGATATAATGATAAGGGACTCATTGGGAATCAGGGTTTCATTCTCTGTTACAAATGGTATTTAGTAAGAAGTCTCACACCATTTAAACAAGTTCGATGGTGGTCTTGACACACCATGTCCCTTTTTGAAGTGTTTTCATGATGAAACATTCACCATATCAATTGAAAATAATGGTTTCTCCCTATAATTATGTGATTTTGGGAATATACCATGTTTCTTGAGCTTATAAGGTCATTTATAATTGTTATGAATGTTTGAGTTACAACTGTTCCATCTCACAGAAAGTATTCCATATATATTTACACTCACGTCCATATGTACTTGTTCCATATAAGTGGATGAAATATATAATTATAGTATTTATATATATTATTACAATATATATAGTTATTGACCATACACTAATTATTATTATGAGCTAAAGAAGGAAGAGTCACCATGTGTCCATTAGGAACTTTACTGGGTTGTCATTACATACTCATTATTGTATATTATTTTATTATACCATCAGAATATTTAGCTATGAGAACTGATTGGATTACTTCTATACACCATTGGTGGTTTCCTACTAGGATATTTCTCTTAACCTTCTCAGGAATCCTTTGGTACACAAGATGATTATATGACTCCATGTATGTATAAGGGAGGGTGGTTTACTAAAGAGTCTTGGTATTCTTAACCATTGAATGAAGCATGAGAGAAGATGACTAAGAATACATTGAAGAGGATAGTGGAGCATACTATTGTTATTTTTATACTTTTTAATATAATTTTTGTATATTCCTCTCCCTTGTTACCCATTTGTATAACAACTTGACTTGTATCCATGACTATTGAACTACCTTATTATTTTAAGTTATTATTCAGTTTATAAATTATTTGTTCTTATATATATTATTTATTATAACTATTTACATATGGTTGTTATATTGAATATATAGGGTTGTATACACTATACCACTATGATATGAGTGTGTAGTCTCCGCTCTTTGTCACCGTTACACCATTGCTCCAAGTTGGCAGCCCCTAGTGTAAGGGGAGTCTTTCTTGAGTCTATGGGACTCATTCGTTCATGGCACGAGTATAGTGGATCATGGTTCTACACACTAAAAAGTTGTATCCTAGGTCATTTACCATTTTCATACTATTTGGGTATTATATTGGAGACAATGTGTTAAATGGGTTTTGAACTGACCTCATGCCTGAACGTAGATAACCCATGTTTAGGGGAAGCCCAAATTACTTTTTATGAGAATTTTTTATTCATTATGTCATTTAATGTTTATATGAGTTCACCATTTGGTTATGCACCTATTTTAGGGTTTTATTATAATTAGTATTAATGGAATGATGATTGATTTTAACTAGGCATAATAAAATGACATCTTTGCTTTACATCTATCATTATAGGAACAATATAACTAATATGACATTCTTTTTTCCATGACACATCTATTTTCAGCATGCATTTATCATTTTCATAAGGATAGTTTGATGATTATGTATTGATATGTTATGAAAAATTTTCAAGGATTGGAAAACATAATTTTCATCTAATGTGCCTTCCTCAACCGAATCATGTTTTCTTGCATATGATAAAGTAGACACCTTAACAAGTAAATTATGGAACCTTGAGCCATGTACCATTTTTCACATGGGATGTAACTTGTTATCTTGTTGGTTAAGTAGACGCCATATTTTGATTCATAAATAGTATGCACCCTTATGAATCTAAAATGGAAATCCACCTAATTTATCCATTGAATGTTATTAAATATTTGAATGATATAAAATCTAATATTAATAGGACTTTTATCATGAAATTAGTTATCTTATACATGTTAAATACATAATTACATCCAATAACTACATTATTTGTGGGTATATAAATATATCATATGGTTTAATAGCCTATTATTGTCTTTTCAACCATGTAGACCTATATTTAAATTAGTAAGAGGCATTATTGATTTCATAGGAATGTTATGAACCTATCCTAGTTTTCTATCTATAATATTTTCAACTATTAAAATCTCTTTAGAGATATGAATTTTGAATTGTTGTGTCATTCCACTTTTTTTATGTAAGTCATACACCCGAATGTATGTAAAAACCATGCAGATGAGGTGGTGGGCCTTGAGTTAATAGGGATTCCTCCAACAATGCATCCTATCAAACCTATTCTATTCATGATATGGGAACCAGAAACCAATTGAAATATGGAATTCAACATATGTCACAGTATATGAATGGTTTTTTCTGACCTTCTTGTAGTATGTAAGAGTTCACTAGGGAATTCAAATAGCAATATCTGATAACATTTTTAGGGGATGTAAAGCCTCATGTTTCTATATCATGGATCACCCAAATTCTCTATACATTAAAACATATAGATATACTTCTAGAGAGGAGGTTAAATGTTTTAGAATATATGCCATGTGATTCTTCATTGTGATGGTGGGATTTGATCACCTTGGATGATCAGCATAATGATCTAGTTTAGAATGATTTCCTGATGATTTTCTATGACTATTTATTTCCAGAAACTCTGAGGGGTGATAGAGATAGAAAATTAATAATCTTGATATTGATATATATGTCTATTATAGAATAATATACTCATTTGATTATGCTGCAGAAATTTTATCCTACTGTACTAGGTGATGATCTTATGACTTCCATGTGATTCATAGATGGGATGGAATATTCAATAAAGAAAGAGGTCATGGTCTTATGGTAGAATAATAGTAATAGAGTCATCAACCATGACCTTATCATAGAGATAAATTTATGGTAATATGATGGTGTGAGTCCAAGCAGTTTAGAACCAAGATATAAGTGTTCTTCTTCTTCTGGAAAAAATATATGATTCAAGGTTTCTCATGGAGGTAGTAGATGGCATGCTCCTCACACTGATGACAATATGATATGTCACTACTGAGAGATTCCATGAAACAAAAAACCTGGTACATGTGTGATCTAGCGTAATACGTAGGTTATGGAATGATTCTTCATATACACTACTTCTTCAAGATTATTCCATCATCTCCTAGTGAGCGAGGTTCTATTCCAACCCCATGTTATGAAGTAGGGAAAAAAGATTCATGACATGCGTTCAACTGAAAAACCACTAGCCACAAAATATTATGTGTTATACGAGGAATAAGTATCCATACTCAAGATTCATAGTGCCAATAGAGAGGGATTTCTTCAGGTACACAATAAGTGACACAGTGCCTTAGATCATGCCAATTACACATCGTCTGTCCTATATCATAGGATTAGAGTGTCAGACTTCTATAGAAAGTCTTACAATTCTAGAATCTTCCAAATTCTTTTCATCATTATTTGGAATAGAAAAACCACACAATTATATATATGAGATTATTATGAAGTCAATGGGCCTCGATATCGAACACTTCTATGGATTTATGATGCTAGATACCCCATAATGTAACTGATTAGAGAGTGTTTTTTTAAGGATTGTCACCTTGAGGTAGGTAGATACGTTTTAGTATGAAAAATTTGAAACCTCAACATGATGAGATTTGATATAATCATAAGGATGGAGCATTTAGTTACCTATTGAGACGATATTGACTAATATAATTGGAGGGTTAATTATACATCACTATAGGGTGGTATGTACATGTATAAGGGGGGATGAGATGTTCATGCGACAGAAGAAGGACCCAAATAGTTGAGGCTAGGTAGTGAGATAGATTAAATCCCCATTATTTTCATGGTTGATAAGGGGTCTATGCCTCTCATTTTACCTCTTACAGTGGATCATTTCATGGGTTAATTTTCGGAAGACATCTCTATTCTACATATGGTTTTATAAGTAGATTTTACTATTTATCCTTTTCCAGGAGATGTGTCGGTGACCATTCCTCCTTATAGGATTTAAATTTTAGTGATTATAAAACTCAATAAACAATTGGAGGATCTAGAGGCTAAATGATTTATATAAACAAAATCAAATAGGGACTTGCTGGTTATTTTTTCTATAAGGTAGATGATACCTTCCAACATTGTGTGCATTACTATCAATTTAACCAGCTCACGGTCAAGAACCAATATACATTGCATATAACAGACGACCTATTTTATTATCTCTAAGGAGAGAGTGTATTTTAAAGGATTGATTTGGGGCTGATATATTTCTAGGTGTATGTCAGGTCATCAAACATATATTACAAATATTTCAGGAGTTGGTATAGTTTATTCAAGTACCTGGCAATTCCTTTCGGATTCATGAATGCACCTGATAACTTCATGGCTCTAAAGAATTTTTTTCTCCACCAATATCTAGATTCATTTGTTGCTGTATTTTATGATTATATATTAGTGTGTTGATTCTCAAAAAATGTCCATTACATCCATCTTGAGACCATGTTGAATACACTGAGGGAGTATCTTATCTATGCTAAGCATATTAAATGCAACTTTTGGTTCGAAACAATATTCTTCTAGTGTCACATTATCTCAGAGTCAAGAGTTTCAGTAGAGCTATAAAATTTGGGGGATGTGGTTTCCTGGTAGCATCCCAAAAATGTATATGAAATCTAGTGTTTCATAGGGTTATTAGAGTATTAAAAATACTTCATCCATGATTTCTCATGTCTTGCAACACCACTTATGAGCTTTACAATTAATTTTTTTAATTTTGTATGTTAAGAAGATTTTAAAGAATCCATTAAGGTGGTGAAGGATTATGTGATATTAAAAAATAATGATCATTCATGATCTAGGAAGTATCTATATATTCTATTATGATGCTTTTGTTATTAGTCTTGGATCTATTCAGATGCAGGACAAGAAAGTCTTTGTTTAAATGTCTCGTCAGTTGAGGTCTCATGAGAAGAATTTACTAATGCATGACCTCTAGATAAAAATTGTTGTTCATGCTATACTTTTCTAGTAACAATCTTCTTAGATAGAATCCTTTGGCATTCATTAATAACCAAAGCCTCATGTATATCTCTATACAGTGGGATCTCACTTTTAGGTAGCACAGGTTTGTTGAATACTTGTAATAGTTTGATTTTGAGATTTCCTATATGCCTCAAAAGAGAATTGTAGTAGATGAATATTTAAGCCAGAAGACTCAAAACCAAGCTATTCAGGAAGAAAATAATGATTAGAATATCATTTCCATATTTTCAAGAATTCATATTTACATTTATGAGGATCGTGGTCATACTATCCTCAAAGCCATAACAGTGACCTGTACTCTTCAAGAAAAGTTAATAATGAGACAATTATCTAATCCCAATGTAATTTTTCTCAGGGAAAGCCTGTTGGATGATGATATATATTCATATTTTACCATGGATGGTGAATTTAATTTAGTATTCAATGAGTGAGTATGGGTCCTAATAGAAATCAGAGTGGAGATGGTGTGGGAATTCCATCCCTCGACATGGGTGATTCACCCTAGTGTCACCAAAATGTATCGAGATAATGATTAAAATTTTGGTGGCCACGAATTAAACAAAATAATAACTAATTCATCAATCTTTGTTCCACATGATAGTAAGTGATGGTATAACATCATGGGATAGAAGGGATTTTATAGTCATCATCCATTACTGAGTGGAAATGGGTTAATGAATTTAGGAATTTCATGAAAGGTTTTCCCATATTACCTCATAGAAATGATACAATGAGTGTTTTAATATATCACTTAATGAATTTCAATCACTTATTACCAATTCAAGATAACTTCACAATTGATGGTCTAGGTAGGTTGAATGTGATGGAGTTTTTATTTCATCATGGAGATCATCATTCTTTTGTTTTTGGTAGAGAAAATTATTTTTTTCATTATTATGGCACGATTTGTATAAGGCCTTGGGAACATAGGTAATTTTGAGTATGACTTATCACCCTCAGACTAATTAAAAAATAAAGAATATGATTTAGATGATGTAGTACATTTTCTATTCATGGTTCGTTGAATTTAGGGGTTCTAGGGAGAAACATATTCCCCTCATTGAGTTTTCTTATAATAAAAAATCTTAGTAAACTACCGAGATGTATCATTATGAATCCTTATATGGTAGGCATTTAAATTAATATATGTATTTGATAGATGTAGGGGAGGCATCTATTATTGGGACACATAACATGTTAGAGATTACAGAGCAACTCCAGTTGATTAGGAAGCAAAAGATGACAGCTAAGTCTAGGTAGTAGTTGTGTTCCAAATGACACTGGCAGCCTCTTGAGTATGTGGTCATTGAGGGGTGTTCTTAAGAGTTACTCATAGGTTGGTCCATAGATTAATTAATAGGTAGCGTAATATCTCACCTAGTTTCATTGGACCTTTAGAGGTTATGAAGTAGATTATAACATTGTTTTACCCATAGGAGCTTCCTTAGAAATATGGTCAATACATGGTGTCTTTCATATATATCATCATTGAGGATATCATTCAGACCCATCACATGTATTTAATCTTGACGAGGTTTAATTGGATTTAGATTCTTCCACTAAGGAGTGCCCATTTCCTATTGTTGATCTTAGTGTGAAGACACTACATGGTATGTTGGATCCATTAGTATGGATTCTATCGTAGCACAACTTAGTACATGACGCGACCTGGAAATGGCAAGATAAAATAAATGATTAGTGGACATAACACTATATCGATGTTACATATTTACCTTTATAAGGACAACTCCGAGATATCTATATTTATGGATGTGATATTTTAATCAACCATCTTCTCAGAAATTTATAAATCACATATTTTTTATTTTAAATCCTTGGATTAATCTTCGAAAACATGTTTGATGGGCTAAAGAGGAATCAATAAGCATTTGAGGATTTTTCGAAGTTCAGAGTTCTATAAAATGGTAAAAATGACTATGTCATACGTTAAGTAGAATAGATGATTCCCAACACTTATAGTCTCTACCAACCATACAGAGGGACATCGAGGTTTAATAGTAGCTTCATAGTTTTTTGAAAACATCCAACTCTGGGTTGATAACTATGTGAAAAAAACTGATATTGGTATTTCATACAGTTTGTTCATGGTTAGGGAAACTGTGTGGCATAACCATGAAGTTTCCTTCTTTAAGAGGTGGCTTGAGCATAGTTTGTGAATGTTTTGGGAGACCATTTACCTTAACCATGTGACCCCCATTTTTAAGGGGAAATTAAATTTTTAACATTAATTAAATCAATTTAAGTATTTCATTTTCATCCACCCATTTCTAGTAGGTGTGGACATTCATAATATCTCATAGGTTTTGAAGCTCCTCAAAATATTATCTTCTAGAACTTTTTGAACTAAGGTCTAGATAAATATCTGAATGATGTTTCCGGTATCTAGATCTATGATATTTAGTCCTCTATATTTTTATTTTTGTTTATTGTTTAATCGGTAGTGCACTAATGATGGAATTTATTTATAAATATTTTCCTGGAATTTGGACCATATCATTAATTTCTATCAACCTATATCAAATATGAGGCCACCAATAGAAGAGGAGTCAACAAAAATCTAATGTGGGTGGTCTTGTCATTTTCCAATTGTGTTTTGGTGTTTTTTAGATTTTAAAAAATGACACACTATATAAATTTTTTCATGTCAATGTTTAATTGTGTTCATAATATTAAACATTTTAACAAACATTGATACACACATGTTGACCCTTGTTGTTATATTAGATGATGTTGAACTCATTTATGGACACCATAGTGGTGTTCAAACTTAAATACCATTTGTAGTTAATGGATTAAATACATGGAACACCTGCAATGTTTTGGGATTGGGTTATAAAGTGAACTACCCTCTTTTATTTAATGTTTTAAAGAATATACGACCCTCCAATGTCATTATACAATGTTAATATTGGAATTTCCATATAAGTAATTGCCTTATTGAATAAGGAAAATTCAAAATTCCTTTTTTTAATTAATAATTTATATTCCATGAATTATTTAATTTAATGGAATGTATTTAATATGAATGGACGTTTCATGATGGTTTTCCCATAAATTAATTAAATGAATTAAATTGGATGACCTGTAAAGGGTTGTTGGACCACAAATTGGGATTATGCTTTAATGGAATTATATCGACAATTATGATGCCTTGTTTGTGATTAAACATGAGAAATGAGATACTGAAGAGTTTATTACTCATGTATAATATTATAAATATGGTTACTCAAGGATATAGTCTGTGATATGATGGTAAGGGATCTATTGGGCATGATAGTTTTACACTGCTTTAAATTCAGTGTTGAGCATGACATCTCACACCATTTACACTAGTTGGAAAATGTGAATGATGGGCCACATCCTTTGTTATAGTGTTGGAATAATGTAACATTCAACATCTTGATTGAGAATCATGGAACCTTCCACTCATTATGATATATAAGGAATGTAACCTATTGATTAAACTTATAGGCTCATTTAGCGTGGTCGTGGATTTATAAGTTACACTCCTATATATCTATCACCTAGTTTTATAGGTATATCCCTACTCATATAGAAACATACATGGTCCATATAGGTGGGTGAAATATATAATTATACTATATATATATTCAAAATATATATAGTTATAGATTAGGCACTCATTTTTTCTACGAGCATATGAAGTTAGATCCACAAGTTTTCCATTAGGAACCTTAGAGGACAATCGTTTATTTATTCATAATTGTCTATTATTTCATTATATATGAATAATATTTAACTATCATAAATTTTTAGACTAATTATAAACATCTTTCATGGTGATATATATGGATTTTACCTCACATCCTACTTGGGAAACATTTTTCACCTGATAAGATAATATGAATCTTGGTATGGATAATGGAAAGCCCAATTTTTATGGATTATTGAAATGATTTACCATTAGATAATGAGTATTATTATAGGATCGGACATACAAATGATATTCCAATGAAGCATATTCTGTTCTCATTTTTACTTGTTTTACAGCACATATGTATATTACTGTTCCATATTAATATTTTTTATAATAGTATTTCAAGCATCCATGTATATGATGGAGCCTAGTAGATTTTGGTTATTATTCAATTTCATATTTTATTATTATTTTTGATTGATTAAATATTTTTTCATTATTGTATGTGCATGGTTGTGTCCACTGTCCCACTCTGATATAAGGGTATTCTCTCCCCATTGTAGCAGAATAAAACCTTTGCTTCTAGTCAGTAGAATCTGGAATACGAAGAGCTGTTCTTGAGTCCATGTGACCCACTAGATATGGGAATAGGGTGAGTGGATCCCATTTGTGGATATCACTGATATTCTATAATGATAAAATCCACATACTTTTTCTATATTGAATGCGATAATGTTTTGAAGAAATCTTTGTGGAATAGGTTTCCCTCTATGTAGTTAATTATAAAATTGTGAAATTTTGAACATATTTAGATTATTATGGAAAACCAATCCATTCGTTCACATTGTGATTGGTATGAAAACCATATCCCTAAAATTAATTGGGTATTTTTTAATATATAATGATCTCAAAAATGAAACAAGGGTTGTAGACAATCCCAAAATGGTACACATGTAGTAAACATAGAACATAAGGGTACACTTGAAGTATCCCAATACCAAAAGGTTGAATGTGTCTTAGACTAACACAAAAGGTTTACGTATATAGTATCTAAATCCCAAAATGGTATGTAGGTTTTCAGTCTAATAAAAATGGGTATCATAGTTATTATCCTAAACCTTATATGTCTATGATGGTTGGTGTGCCAATCCAAAAATGGGATGAATTTAATTTTTTTTAACCTTGAAAAATGTTATTACTTCTATTTAATACCACATTTTTTTGTTATGATTTTATAATTTCTTATCACTTGATTATTGTCTCAGGTTTTCACGCTTGTTATATATGTATTACATTATTATGAAAGCCTCATTTCATGACTCTTCATTATTGATACATGTATCATTAGATATGATTATCTTATGTTTGGTCTATATATTTGGATTATGCTCGCTTATGAACATGATCATTTTATAAAAAATTAGGACCTATGATTGTTATCTCCCATGTTTACCATTACTATGTATTTGATTTCACACATTTCTTATGTATGTATTCTCTATGATATGAAGAATAAAGTAATATATCTCATATCTATAATGTGGTTATTTGGGGAGAGACTATGGAAAAATTCTCATAGTATTGTAAAGAATAATATTCATATATTTATTCTATAAATACACTAAATTTCCATGTTTTGATATTGGGTGACTTTTGACTGGTGAATTTTAAATTATAGAAATGATATGAAATAAATATTGTGTTATGCACATGTCATCATAGTTATTATCAATTCTTGTGGGAAAATCATTTATTTTCATCATATGATCTTAGAGTCTTTTTTTGCATCACTATATTAGAATTGAAGTTTTGGGTTCTACTTGGATAGAGGCCCACCCTATGAAGGGATGGGGCCATATATTGGTGTAGTGAATATTGAAATATTCATTTTTATATGGGTATTAAATGCTTTAACTTGAGGGGTTACGTCTTGATCAGGCCCTATGATGGGGTACCATGGCATGATTCCCAGAGGTCACATCATGACATGCTCATTGTATTCAATTTTAAAACCATGGATAATCAGTTTATTTATATGTGATCCCCTATATTATATAGAGAATATATGTCCTCAAGAGTAGTATATTTTGGGTATATTTCCCCACTATTATCCCTTTCCACCCCATTATTTTATGTTTTTTATAGAAGAAATTTCATGGAATCTCGGTGGTATAAAATCATCATTCTACCTCAATTCCTTTTTTTGTTCATATTTTAATTTTAGTGGGATTTATGTTAGGGATTTAGGAAAATTGCATAAAATTTTATTATAATCATCTAAATATGATGGGACTTCAAGTTATGGTAGGTCTTGGGCATTAGAGATGGGTAGATTCCACTATTCTCTTATCTATTCTATTAAGGAACACCAATCAACTATTATTTTTTCCATACACCATTGTTTAAATGTAATTTGTTACTAATTGGGTATTGAATGAAAGTAATATTTTTGATTAGGATATTTAGAACATTCCATTGGTGTATGACGTTATGTTAGTCAATGTTTCAACCATGAGGGTCTTTCCAGTGAGTTTTTACAAAATTACTGATTATTTTTATAAATTTAATAATTAATTATTAATTTTTATAATAAATTATTTTGATTTGAAGACTTGATCTAGGGGCTTGGGAGTCTATACCATATTTGAAGAAAAAAAGGGTTTATCCAAGGATGATATGATAATGGAAAGCAGGGTGAATTCTATATAGTGTTAAGTGGTATTTATAATACAAAATTGTATTCTTCTTACTACATGGGTGTATATGTCTATATAAAAATATGGATTTGGGTGAAAATTATGAGGATAATGAAAGAGAAAGCTAAAAAAGGTACAATTGTGCCTTCGAATGATAAAGTGAGTTCTCATTTTTATGTTGAGTAAAATAGGATCACCAAAATGATATTTCTCCAAAGGATATATGATTTTGTTTGAAATATTATATAAAAACATTTCAATGTTTTGAATGTTTTTACTTTAAAACCCAGCATTGTCATCCCGTTTGCGGGAATAAATTCAAATTATATTATGAAAATTATCTAATTTGAATTTCATAAAATTTACTCCATATTTATAATAATAATAAAATATAATTTCTATTATGTTTGACATATTTTATTTATAAAAATTATTAGTGAATATGAACAAAATTAATTACAGCGAATTAGTGAAAAATTAGTGTAACAAGAGAATAATCCTTCTTCTTAATGCCTAAATGACCTAGAAACCTATCCCAAATCCATTGGATGTTCACAATTCGACAAAATATAAACTTTTTTATTATATTATTTCATTATGGGATAAATGATTCCTGGTAGAAACTTGGATGGAATTCTCTTTTAAAAATTTGCATGAAAGCCACTTCTCCTCCATTATATAAAAGGAACTCATCCCTACCACCTTTTCATACATATCAAGCCCTATGGATTGCCCAAAATATTCTTAAATAAGCTCCAAAAATACCTTCCTTAATTCAACATGCATATTTCTAGGCATAAATAAATCCAATGAATCTTATTGGTGGAAACCAAAAGGTGTTACCCAAAACAAGGGTAACACCCTTCCTCAAAGGCCTTTATTTTGTTTTCATTCTCCACCCCATAAAATATACTTATTACATTATTTTATAATAACATATGCATCCTAAAAATAATTATTTTTTTTAATGTATATAATTATTGTTACAAAAACATACATCTAATTGTTAATGAACTTGCCCTTCTCGTGTAAGGGGAACTACCGCCTCACAAAATGATTTTGTTCATTTTTCATTTTCCTCCTCTCATGGTTGGAAATTATGATGGAAAACCAATGTTTATATGTTATATATGATTTTTGATGATTTATTTACAATTATTATTTTATTATATAAAACATACTTTCATGCCTTCTCTTTTGTGTAAATATGATAACTTCGTTTGTAGACGTGTGGACTACCGCCATCTCAAAGCAATGTGATTCGTATACAATCTACATGGAATGTATTAAGGATAGGTTCAATAAAATTATATGATATATATGATTTAACAATTATAATTTAACACATATATATATATATACATATGTTATTTACTTTATTTCTTTCAATACCATAATAAATTAGAAACAATGTTCTTGTGTACGTACGACCTACCGTCTCTATGAAAGGTGTATTCCACTTTATGCATCTATATTCTATTGTTTTTAAAAATACCCATATAATTAATATATATTATATTTTTATCCATATTTACACTATGAATATAATAAAATTGTGATCTACATAAGAGGAATGCGAATAATAAGTCAAAACATGTAAAAAAACATGGCAATTATCACACGAAACTTAACATTAACATCGAGTTATTAATGAAAAGGTGATTTAATAACACATGTAAAACATAAATGATATTATATATATGAAACTGGTTATTTCATATATTTAAAATAATCTTATACTTATTATACCAAATGTTTGAATGAGTATGATGAGAGTCAAGACATATGGTAAGGGTTTTCTCATATCAATTTTATTTTATGTGAGACACAAGCTATGTTCATCTCCTATTTTATTATCTGTGATATATAATACCCATGAATGTATTAAATTATTCTTATAATTATAGTTATTTATATTTACATATCTTTTTTATTTTCATTATTTCATGGGGTTTATGGATCAAAAGTTACCGAATAGGTAAATTAATTTTTTTTATCAATTTGGCTTCATTGAGGTATATTCCATTTTATAAAGCTATATTTTTTCATGAGGTGTATATACATCCAATTTACATGTTATTGCATGAATATAATTTTTTAATAATATTTTCATATGAATTCAAATTTATTCATTCATGGGGTTTATGATTCTATGTTACGAAAGTGCAAACATTATATTGCTATAATCTCATCGTTTAATGGGATTAATTTTTTATAGTGATTCTATTGATTAAATATTGGTCTCTATATCTCCTAAAAAATCATGAATTTATTTAACCCTAGTATATCCTTAATATATTAATGTATTAGTATCATTTTTATTCTTTGGTACTTAATATAATTAATAAAATATTTTTTGTGAAAATACAAATTTATTTATGTTTTTAGTAAATAATATGCCTTCTTTCAAAACTGTGTTGTATAAAAATTTATTTAAAAAAGATTAGTATTTTTATATGGTTTTTAATGAATTTATTTCCTAATTTTATATATTTAAAAAATGGGGGTTTAAATTTAATTACCATGTTATTTTCTGATCAAGAAACATTTCTATAAATTAAAGGTGCATAATTAATGGCCAGCATGTAAGTAAATACCCATCGTTATGGCCACCATTTACTTGAATCTTCTACTGTACGTTTATAAGGGAAAATTTTTATGAAATGTTTTTCTTAATATTTTGAAAATTATTTTTTGAATATTTTTTAAAAGAAATATAGTTCCAAAAAAATTTATGTTTAAAAAGTATTTTAAATGTATTCAAGCATCCTTAATGTTTTTATATGTAAAAATGTTTTGAAAATGTTTTCATGCTTTTTTATAAATTTTGAAATAATATTTATAGATTGTGTATTGAATGTGTTTTAAATCTTTATTTATTATATTTCAACAATATTTTCAATGAAATTATTTTCAAAAAACGTTCATCAAGTCTTTATATGTTTTTAAAGTGTTTTCATAGAAAAAATATTTATTTTTATCAATATTCACTTATATGTTTTCACATAAAAATGAGATTTAAATGGTTTTTAATCTTCCATTAAATTTTATTAAAGAGAAAACCATTCTATATTTCCTTATATGTTTTCAAGTATATTTTCATAAAAATGGTATTTAAATGGTTTTATGTTTTAATAATAACTTTTTTATTAAGAATTTATTTTTTAATAAATTTATTTTAAGGATATTTCAATATTATTTTCCATATAAGATGATATTCGTTAGTTTTTCACATACCTTTTCTGGGGATATGATCTAATGGTTCCATTCAAATTCCTTTTATGAATGGTTTACATTTTTATGGCCAGATGGTTGTGAAAACTATATATATTCCATGGGTTATATGATTTGAAATCCCATTTTAATATAGTGGGTTATATTTTTAAGAAACCTGATTCTTTTCATATGTTATGATTTGATGAACTGATTATGAAACCAATCTCTTTTTCACATGTTATGATATGATAAAATGTTAATGATAATTATTTCATTTCATGGGTTATGATATGATTTTTTATGATCATGTGGAAAATGTATAAATGATTTAATTAGGACATATGTGGGACATATATATTAATCTTATGAATTGTGTAATGATTTATATATCTTGACATAGGGATGGATGGAAAAGCGAATGAACTCAGTTCAGTAAATGACTTTATCCTCTAAGAGGGTCTTGGGTGTGAAACATGACTACTAAGATGATCATGGGAGTGAACCTTGACTACCCAGAAGGTATGGGGAGTAAAATCATACAATTAATATGGCCTAGTATTTTATTAAATGAAAAAATGGAAATAATTTTATATGCTTACTTGTATGCCCGAAATTCTACGCCATATTCTAATGTTAAGAATTTATGTATCATACTAATAATTCCCTTATGATTAAATTATAAATCACTGATAATATTTATTCCATAGATCATGCGATTTATATTCGATATGATTTTTATGATCTTCTAATGTTATGATATTGTTCTCATACACTTATAGTTAGTAATATTATTGCATATCTCTTATGTTTACACTTATAGAGAATTTAATCTCACAAATTTATTATATTTCGTTTCCCATGTTATTAGAAAATTTATTAAGTATAATTACTAATGGGGAATATAATAGTTGGGAATCATTAATGATATTTCACCATTAGAGGGGATTTTATTCCATGTTTCCAATGACACAGATCTATTTTGGTCATAAGGTATGTGTTTTTCTAATGTAATGGATATTAACCTGAAGGGATGTAATACACATGTATGTTAATACTGGGTCTATATATTTTGTATAAAAGGAAAGGATTATTCATCTGTTGGAAATTAGGATTTCATAACATTAGTGAGATCCCTAGGAATATTTTTAAGGATATGTCTATGGATGTATGTAAGGATAAGTCTATGGGTAAATAATAGTATAAAAAATGTCATCGAAATTTGGTAAATCATAGAGTGATCGGATTCCTATAAATATAACCCTTTTAGGATACTACATGTGTATGTGTATTTAGAAATTATTTAACTAGGGTAACAAATTTTATAAGGTCTGTCGAGCCTGACTAGAGCATAACCAGATACACCACAACAAGCGTTATGGGAGACCTTGTTTGACACACCCATGTGATATCTATTGGGAATTCAAAAAACTCGTTATGTACCACCAAGAATGATTTATGTATAATATAACAATTAATAACCTCGTATACACATAAGGATTCATAGATTAATGAAATAAGAGCCTTGATTTGCAAAATCTATATGTTTTTTTCATGAATGTGTGATCATATTCTATGATAAGTGATGCTCATACTATGATTTATAGTTTTATGTAATGTCATGAAACTGAATGAACTAGGTTAGAACTGAATATGGTAGAAAATATACTAATGAGAAGTTAAATGGGATGATCACTGGAGTGAAGGATGTTCTAGTCATTCATAATCATTTTTCATGTAAATTGATTAGTATCATATACCTTAAAAGAACAATCAGACTCATCAATGAAGAGAAGGAAGGATTTCACTGAGAGTACGGGTAATATGGACCATGGAGGGAAAAAAATATTAGTTTCCATTGTGTCTGAAATATATATATAATAACCCAAGTTAATGTCTTATTCAATCAAGAATATGTTTTGAATGTGGAAAAAATGACACAAAGAAAGCAGATGTAATAGAAAAATTAATAGTTCATTAAATAAAATGGATGGGAATATTGGCCTCCCCAAGAAATCTTAGATGGTTAAATGATTTATGTTTGGAATAAACAGTCATTAATAAAATTGCTTTAATAAATGGAAATATCTCAAAGAGAATTATCATCATGGTAAGAGTAATGGTTATATTACTGATGATGATGGGAATATAGATGGAATGTGATACGAAGGAGGAATTACGTAATAGGACGAGGTATCATTATTCTAGATTAAGGAATAAGTAGAACAATTGAAGTATTCATATACATAGAATTATGAATTATTAATGGTTAATTATATAACAATTGGCCAATTTTTGTTTTTCACTTAAGATTTACATGATTTTTTGACTAATTTTGATATACTAGAGAAGTGATCTAATGGAAATATCATTTTCATTAGAAACACATTATTATGTTAAATATAAGCTTTAATATATTTCAAATGATGAGATAATGATGTTTTGATAATGATATGTTGGTTATGAATATGCAAGTCAGAATGTACTAATTTTCTTTTAATAGACAAAAGGATTTATTTACAATATAGTTTGTGCTATCACAGATAGAGTTACAATAATATTTGATTTATGTAATATTCCCACTAAGCATTGGAAAAAGAAAACTTGCATGTTTTCTATATATATCTACTATAATTACGATGTATGAAAAGAATACACGATGATGGTATTCACATGTTTGGTATGTGACAAACAAGATCTACTTTATAATATATGGGTGATAAATGTTATTCTAATTTAAATACCTTATTTCTCATGTCTTTTATTTTACTCACTAGTATGGGTTACAAGTTGACCATTATAGAATGGTTTAAGATTAAAAATTAGAGGAGGTTTAAGACATTCATCTATTATCTCATTATATGTGGATTTATAAATATTGGATAACATGATATAACCTTTTTTGGGATAACTAATGACACATGGAATTAATTATATTTCTATCCATGGATATCATGACCTATTAATGCTTTAGGAATTTAAAATTACACTTCATTTCCTTGAATTAGAGATGATGTGGAAATTGATTAAGGAATTACAAAGGGTAAATTTTACCAAAATCATATAAGTGTATCATTTTTGGAAAATTCATCAACAATAGAAAAAAGATATTTAAATAAAATGTTTTCAAATTATCCTCTTTTTTTTATATCAACCTCTTTTCTCAAAACACATTGGATTATGGATTTGGGATTGTTAAATTTCACCAAACCATGTTCTCTATCACTCTCTCTTAGAACATGATATCTAGATTTCTCGTCCAATCCCATGTTTCCACTTGCCACCCAGTTCCCCATTGTGGAATCCTAGGTATGAGTTACTTTGGGAAACTTTCATGTTTACAAAATTCCCTTTTTGATGAAATTATTAGTAATAATATTTTACGATGTGGTTTTCTATTAAGGGAAATATGAAGTATTAAACAATTAATAACTCTGATAAATTTCTTTAGAAAATTCAATTTTAAGGGAGGTAGAATGTAACACACCATATTTTTTGAAATATTTTTTTCAAATTAATTTAATTATTTTTATATTTTTTATTTCAAGAAACATTAAATATATCATTTTTATAAATAAAATAAATAATATTTCCTTGAATTATATGTAACACAATGATAATATTTATTGACATGAAACACTAATATTATCATGTACTAGTCAAAAAACTATGTTTGGAATGTATTACACATAATATGAGGTACCATTGATATATTTCATTACTTGAAATGTTGAATTTTTTCCACACTATAATATACTACTCATATTATTATTAAAATTTAAATTATAGTTATCTCATATACATTGGAATAGAATTCATGAATAAGATTATCTAATTTGTAAATATATTATTTATACATGTATACAAAATTAATCATTCGTTTATAAATTAGTAGATATAAATGAATTTTCTATTTGAAAAAAATAAATTTACTTTTCTATGAAAACAGTTTATTATATAATTTTTTATCTCAATAAATTAAGAAAACAGCTTTTGATTAATGTTTTAAATAAAATATATATGTTATATATTCAGTAAATATTTTTTTAGACATTTAATATATTTTATAGTTATAAGAAAAGAATAATTATAATTTTATTAATAAAAATACATGTCTTTCGAAAAGATAATTTTATAACCTTTTAATGGAGAATCCATTTTAAATATGAATTTTGAAAAATTTATAATTTTTATATGAAAATATAAAATTAAATTTTTAATTAATAATATAAAAATTTACATTGGGTTAATATTTGGTATTTTTCGGAGAAGTTTCATTTTTTGATGAATAATGAAAACAAAGAATTCTAATTCAACACTTCTTTTTCATCTAATTTATTTATATAGATATTTTTTTTAATTTTATGTTCAAGTATAATTTGATAACTATTAAAAAAATTAATATAATTCTAGTCATTATAATCTAATTGAATTATAAATTGGATATAAAAACATATCAAACTTTTGAAGATTTTTAATTATAAAACTTTCATTGTCATCCCATATACGGGGTAAAATTCAAATTAATTTTTTCCACATATGTGACTAGAATTTGGAAAAATGGATTAAATATTTTAAATAATAATATTTTATAATTTATATATTAATTTATAATATGTTTTTTACAAAAACAATTATTGATAGTGATAAAAATTAAATATTCGTGATTAAGAGAGAAATTAACTTAATAAGGGACTAAACTTTAAAAATAAGTCCCAAAATGACCTAGAACATTCCCCAAATATAAATTTCGGTTCATATTTAAAAAATATCCTCCATTTTACACGATTTTTATAATTATTGGAAATATATTATATTGGAAAAAAGTGTGTGTAATTCCCCTTTCAAAAAATTTTATGAATGTCACTTCTCCTCCACTATAAAACAGGCACTCATCCCCCAATATTATTCACAACTCTAAACACCTTTTTATCCTAAAATATATTCTAAAATAATATTAATAATTTCATAAATTCATCAAATAATACTAAATTATTTTATATATACATCCAAGGAATCCCTTTGATGCAAATAAAAAGGAGTTACCTAAAGAAGATGTAATATCCTTCTACATGCTCCTTTGTTTTTATAAAATTCACGCCCCCTAAGATATTATTAATAAAAAAATTATAAAAAAATAAGTATACTAAATATAGTGATATATTTTACTCAATGTTTTATACATACAAATACACACATTTTCATCTAATGATTATCGAATATACAGTTATTGTGGTCGGAAAACTATCGCTTTACGAAATCATGGGGTTCACATTTCCTTTTCCAGTTATCATGGTATGGAATTATGATGGAAAGAAATTTATATGATATATATTATATTTAATATATATTTATTTTTATGTTATTATTTTATAAAATATACCTTCATTCTTTCACTTTTGTGTATGTTTTATAACATCGTTTGTGGATGTGTGGACTATGACCCCTTCTAAGCGCTGTCGTTCATTTACACTCTACATGGAATGTATTAAGGATAGGTTTATTAAAAATATTTGATATATATAAAATATTAATTCTATATTAATGTTATTATATATATATATACAAATATTTAATTTACTCTCTTTCATTCAATGTGACTATAAAACAGAAACATCTTTCATGCGTACGTACAACCTACCATCTCCCAGAAAGGTGTATTCCATTTCATACTTCTATATTATATAGAATATTATTAATAAAATTATAATGAATATATACGATATTTATTTTGTGTTTAAATTTTTTAAATAATTATAAAATTAATTAATTAAGACGAAGAAGAGTTACAAGTGAAAGTATGAATGAAAAACAAGGTTGTTTTCACCAGAAATGTATCTTTAACAAGGAGTTATTAATGAAAGTTAATATAAATACATATGTAAAATAAATGATATTATAAATATGAATATGATTCTATGATAAATTTATAATATTATAATACTTATCATCCAAGAGTTTTAAATGGGTATGAATAGAGTCAATATATAAAGTAAGGATTTTCTCAACTCTTTTATTTTCTGTGAGACACAAGCCATATTAAACTCAAATTTTCATATATATGTTTAATAATTCCCATGAATTAATTATATTTTTAAAATAATTTAATTTCTGGGAATGTAAATATCTATTTTATGATCATAATTTCATGGATATTATGTCTTAAAAGTTACCAAATATAAAGTAATTTTGTCTAAATTCTATTTCTTTCAAATACATGAACTTTTATGCATATATTTATTTAAACGGGTTATACATAAATCCCATTGAAAATTTATATCATTATTCTAATTATTTTAAGGATATTTTGAGCTTCATTAAATTTTTTTCTTTCACGGTGTCTGTGATAAAATGATACAGAAGTGGTAACATCTTGTTACTACAATTTCTTCATATATCATGATTTTTTCGATTATGTTTCTAATGAATAATTTTTTGTATCCATATATTATGAAATATCATTATTTTTTTTAATATTTTTATAAATGAAACATTTATTTATTTGTACACTTTTTTTTCTTTGGTCCTTAATATAATTAATAAATGTTTTTATTAAAATGTAACTTTATTTCCCCTTTCGGTGAGATCTATATTTTCATTCAAATCTTATTTTCAAAAAATGTTTTAAAAAATGTTTAAATAATATTCTTTGATTTTTATGGGATATTTTTACACACGTTTTACCATTTTATAAAATGTATTTTTAAAAGGAATCTTCTTTTTATATAATTATCAACATACATTTATTATATTTTATGGTGCAATGGTATGTTTAGAATGTACAAACATACCAGCTGCTATGACCATTATTTCCATAAATATACATTTTATTGCTTAAAATGTTATTTTTTATGAATAAATATTCATTCAAATCTTATTTTCCAAAAACTTCTAAAAAATGTTTTATGTTAGAAAGTGTTTTAAATGTTTTTCATCTTCTATTATGATTTTACTGAGAAAAATGTTTTAATGTTATTCTAATAACTAATTATAAGTTCTAAAATTATATTCAAAGAAAAATAATTTCAAAAAATTTTAAATATTTCTTTATATGTTTTAAAATTTACATTCAAATAAATTTTTTCAAAAAATTTTCAGGATCTCATTATATGATTGAGATGTTTTTTCGATGAAAATGGTTTTCATCATATTTTCTAGATTATTTAATATGTTTAAAAATAAAAATGTTTTCGATATTTTATCATGAATATTTTATATTTTTTCATTGAAAATGTTTATATAGATTCTTTAATCGTATTTAATGTATATTTTCATTGAAAATGGTTTTCAAATTGTTTTATGTTTTAAAAAACAATTTCAAATAAGAAATAATATTTTCCAAATGAAATGTTTTAAAAGATATTTAAATGTTATTTTACATATAATATATCATTTTTTTGTGTTACTCATGATTTTTCTAGGAATTTGATCCAATTTTTCCATTCCTATTTTTTCTCTAAATGATTTCTGTTTTTATTTAATTATGTTTTTGAATCTCATTTCTCTCTCTCTGGAAAAATTTATTTGAAACACATTTCACATTCAAGGGTAATGTTGTTATGAATAAAACTTATTTTCACATATTATTTGTTGATGAAATAATTATGAATCCAATTTTATTTTTACAGGTTATTATATAATTAAATAATTATGATACTCATTTTATTTCATGGGTTATGATATGATTGTAATGGATCTTATGGAATATGTATGTATGATTTAATTATGAGATGGTTGGGACCCATATATTTCTCCAATGTTATGAGTAAATATTTATATCTCACGAGATAGTCATTGATGGAAATGGGAGACAACTCGATTTAGTAAAGGATATAACCTACTAAGATAATCATGGGAGTGAACCTTGACTACAAACATGGTCATGCTAGTGAACCATTAATACCATGATGGAATGTGAAGTAAACACATACTACAAATAAAACCTTGGTTTTTATGTCTTGACAACTATGGAAGTCATTATATATGCTTACATGTCTTTCAAAATTATATGCCTTATTCCAATGTTATGCTTTCCTGGCTCATTCTCTTGATTCCATTTTGATTCATAACTTATAAAATAACAATACCTATTCTATGAATCATGTGTATAATATTTTATATGTATGGTATGATTTTCTTATTTTATGATCATGTTCTCATGACTTTATGTTTATGAATATGCCTACATATTTCTTTTTTTTACCCTTAAGGAGCATCTGATCTCACATTATTCTTGTGTTTCATTTCCCAATGTCATGAAAAAGGTATTACGTATAATTATTAATGTGGATGATAATTTTGGGGAAATATTTAATATATTTTACTATGGTAGAATATTATATTTCATGTTTCCAATGACAAAAAAGTTTTATGTTCCTTAGGAATATTTTTTAAAATGTGATGAATATTCATAATAAATGATGAAACATCCATATGTGTTAATATTGGGATATTATAAGATCACTATGGTGCAATAAGATTATGTTATTATGACTTACTAGTGGTTAAGATAGTTCTAAAATACCTTAATGGATCCCCCTATGTGAAATATGAGGATGATGAGTGTTTTGGAATAATTTACTTGTGTAATTGAGATGTTCTAGAAGAGTATTTATAGTTAGGATAAAGGGATTATTAAATTTACCTGAGACGTGAGGATAATTATAAGGTTACCAGTACACACAATCTTTATTGGTGAATATCTGAGATGGATATGATAGAATGTTAGATACAACATTTGTGTAATAGTGGTGTTTATTCACAATGATATGAATTAATATCTAAAATCCCAATGAAGATAATATTGGGTATTTTATGTGAGATAACATATATGGGTGTTGGTTTGGGTACATAATATGTGACCTCACCCTAGTGGGTATGGTTTTTGTACATGATGTGTGACCTCTCATGAGAGGTGTTGGTTTGGTTTCCTGATGTGGCATCCCCTAATAGGGGATGACTCTTGTACATGATTTGAAAACTCACCTAAATAAGAAGGTATGTTAAATAAATGACTTCCAAACAACCATAATAATGTGGAATGGTATCTGTGATGGTATTGATGATTGGATTTGGATTTATTGGTTTAACTTGAGTGAAAAGGTATTTTAAGGACACTACATTTTGATAGTGGGTGGTGGTTGGGTTTTTTTGGAATAGTACCTTGATAGATAGTTTAAATGTTTAGATTTGATGAATAATGATATAATTTCACCATGTAATCTTCCATGAGAATGTTGATATAATTTAAAACATATTATTGTACTCTTCCATACATCTTTGGTTATGTGTATAACTCAGTACTCTTCATCTTTATGTATGGGTTCAGAAAAAATTACAAACCATACCCATATTCTTTGTGTATGGGTCATGATTATAGAACGAGGCTACTAGTACTATATTTATGACCACGTGGATATGGTTGGCATCCTGGTGGCCTAAGTCACACACCGGGACTTGATATCCAGGATTGTGTGCATTTTTTAAATAATTTACTTTCCTATTGAAAACACCTATATATGATGGAGTATATTAATGGGATATTTTGAGATCCTACAATGATCTATTTGTATCACCCTTAATGGGAAACATGGGGCACATTAAAAATTAGTTTTTTTATAGATTGTAATATGGATTGTGTACTGTAATTTGATAGTGATTCTTAATAGGTATTTGGAGTTCAGATGGAGCCTAGGATCAAAGATAGTAGTATGTCCTCCACACATTCTTCAGATCTATTTTTATTTTGTTTGTGTGATCATCTTGGTGGGTGATTAGTTGGAATGTATTTCTATCATAATGAAAATTAACTTTTTATATAAGGGGTATTTACTTTTAATGTTTACTATAATTATATTCCACAATTTTTATTTTTGATTTATCTATTATTGATGTTTATAATATTGAGGTAATAGTAAAGGGATAAAGTCTAATCATATATGAATATTTCATCATTTTATATGAATATTCATAACATTACATAAATTCATGTTCTAGGAACATAATGTTTTAGTGTATTGGGACACAAGGAAATCATTATTTTAGTATGGTGAAATATGATCAACTTCTTCCTTAATGATCACCTCCATTAGTAATACTACTTAAAACATTTCATGATAACCTCGGGAAAGGAATCATAACAAAGTGATGAGCTCAAATGATCAATAAGGGTAAAAAATAAAAACATAAACATAACATGATCATGAGGGCATGAGAATGTTATAGTATCATTAGGATATCAAACCCTACATATCAAATATCATAAACATGAATCATGTCACAGAGATTGTCATTTTACAAGACATAAATCACAAGCTAATCAAGAACATAATCCATGAAAGCATAACATATTAACAAGACATTGAATTGTGCTATAAACATCAATGTATAACATCGTGAACAAGTATAAGTAGAAAAAAGTTCACTCATTAATTTAAGGACATGAAATAAATACCTCTTAAGACTTATTGACATGAAACCTGGCCCATGATAAATGTATTGAACATTCAGTCGGGTTCATGCATATCATTGAGTACATATATTCATTTTCATACATACAGTTATGGACATGAAACAAGGTACATTCATAACATTGTGATCATGTATTCAAGTTCACACATAAAATTTTGAATGCATAATAATGTTTTGTCATAACATTGTAAACCTTTAACCAGGTTCATATATAAACTTATGGACAAGAAACCCGGTCAATCCATAACACTGTGAAAATGTAGTAGAATTCATTATTAAATTTTATAATCATGATTAATCCATCATTATCTAATTTATTAGAGATATATATTCATCCCACCGATCATATAATATATGTTCAACAATATTATAAACAATTATCACAACGTAACACCTGAAATGAAATAGGTTTTATTAAAATTTTACAATATCATTACATGAAGAAAATTGATAGGTCTCAAAATCATTTTATCAAAACATAACATGATAAAATAATCCTGTTTCAAAAGTATATATCCCATGTAGTAGAAATATGTTTCATAAGAATAATTCCATCAAAATGTAAACCATTCAAGAATGAATATGAATTGGACCATCATATCATTTCCTGGAAGGGTATGAGTAAGATCAATATATTTCATTATGGATGGAAAATAATTTTGAAATATATTATAAATATATTAATCCTGGAGAATTTCATTTTATATTTGAAAAATATTTTTAAAACATTAAACCTTTTGAAAAAGCTTTTCTTTGAAAATTATTTTAAAACATAGAAAGCAGGGTTGAAATTATCTTAGAATGCATTTCCCTTGAATATTTATAAAATAATCAGGAAAAAAATTTCAAAAACTTTTTCCTAGAAATATAATAAAATAATCATGAAAATTTTATGCAATCCATTTTTTAATACCTATAAAATTGTGTTGTTTTTTTTAAACGGTATTCCTTGAAAACATATACGAGACAATTGAAAATATTTTGAAAAACATTTTCCTTGAAGAATTATAAAATTTTCATAATAAAATTTTCAACAATTTTTTCATTGAAAATACATTGAAAACATATAAATAAATCTTGGAATCATTTTCAAAACAACTTCATTAAAAACTCTACGAAAACACATAAAGAAATCCTGAAAACATTTGAAAACCATTTCATTGAAAACACATCAAAACATATAAAGAAATACTGATTTTTTATAAAAAATTCCTTAAAAATATATTTAAAAATTATAAATAATTATTAAAAACCATTAAATACTTTTTAGAAAACATTCTGTTGAAGGAACAAATATTTCTAACCGAAGAGAGAGGTAAAGACTGAATTTCATAAAAATACATTCTCAATCATCTTATGTACCAAATAGTAAAAAAATTGTACAAATAGATGAATATATAATGAATTAAAATAGTAGAAGAAACATCATGAGTTCTCAAGAGATATGGATCTTAATATATAATTGATTGAAGAATAATCATAAACAATATTGATAAATGATCAGGCTGTTTCAAAAACACTATCAACATTTTTACATGGAATTGTACTCCATATGTAAGAAAATTAAATCACATGATGATTAAAATGTCATGAAAAGAATGAGATTTAGGTTTAATAACTCTGAATTTTCATATACACCTTATAGAACAATTTAGAAAGATAACATGAAATGGGTCTAAAAAATTAAAATTGTGACAAAATAACTTTATTAATTTGGAAACATTTGAAACATAAAAATCATGAAATAAATACAATAAAATGGATATTTATATACTAATAAATTTAATTATATTAATAATATAATACATCTATAGTAATTTTACTCACTATATATACAATTTATGAGTTGAGCATGCCTTGTGTCTCATGGATAAAATGTGGAACAAGAATACCCTTACAACATGAGTAAATTTTGAATCATGGTCCCCATGAATAAATAACAGAATGATAAAGATTCTAATATCATAAAATATTGTCAATTAATTATATAACATGTCATAGGGAATTATATAATCCATAAAAAATAATTTAATGGGGAATAAGGCATGTGTCTCCCGAAAAAAATTGTGAGAAGAAAAGAAGAATGTTTTGGAGGTTTATAACCCATGGAAGATAAAAAAGTTGCATAATAATCGTTCTATAAAATCCAAAACAATTTAATAAATAATATTAATGGAACATTTGGATCATTTAGTAGAATGGAATTAGTAACCTCATTAGTTTTCATCTTAGATGGAAAATAATTTTGAAAGCTCTATCAAAAACAATTCATGATGAAAATATCATTTATTCTTTGAAAGATATTATTAAAACATAAAAAATTTATAAAAATATTTTATTTTAAAAATCATTGTTAACATAGAAACAAGTATTGAAATTATTTTGAAAACCTTTTACCTTATAAACTTTTTAATAATATTGAAAACATTTTGAAAACCATTTAACTTTAAAAATTATAAAATAATCCTGGTACGTTATGAAAATTGTTTTCCTTGAAATTATATAAATGAATGTTGAAATTTTTTGGAAACCATTTTCATAGAGTACTTATAAATTAGTCTTGAAAATATTTTGAAAAATTTTTTCCTTGAAAATTTTGAAAATAAAATTTTTAAAAAATTAAAAATATTTTTCATTGTAAACTCATTGAAAAAATATAAAGAAATATTAAAAACTATTTCAATCCAATTTATCTGAATTTTTTTTAAACATATATATAATTTTATAATTTTTTTGAAATTATCTTTTTTGAAAAAATTATTTAAAACTAATATATATTTCTGAAAGTAGAGAGAGATAATTTCATTCATTAATAAAAATACTTCTTTAATCATCTTATGTACCAAATAATGGAAAATGGTTCCAATACCTGATGATTTTTAGAATATAAATATGATAAGAAAATTAATGAGTTCTTTTGAGAGATAGATTGAAATATCTAATTGATTGAAGTATAATCATAGACAATCTTATTAAATGATGACATTATTTCAATATTCTCTTACCACTTGGTATCATTGAATTAAAACCCACATATTAGAAAATGGAATTAAATTAATAATATAATATAATAACAATAAAAATATTTAGGACTAAATATATCAATGATATTTGATACACCTCATATAAAAATATTGGTGCATAACAGTGTCATGTGTCTCAATGAATGAAAGTCGATTCAAAATTACATTACCAATTTGGTATGATTTGAAAAACCAAATCCATGGAAAAAATAACATAAAATAGATATTTAAATATCAATAAATTTAATTATAAAAATCATAGAATACATTTATGGGCAGTATACACCCCACATATATGAATTATCAGGTGAACATGTCCAATTTCTCAAGGAAAATAATAGTGAGACGAGAATAATATTAATACTTGAGTAACATTAGGGTCATGGTCCCCATGAAATAATAACATCAATTTAAAGATTTTAATATCATTAAATAAATGAATTAAATGATATAGAATGTCATAGGATAGTATATAGATCCTAAAAAATAAGATATTGGTGAATATGGTACGTATCTTATAGAAATAAATTGTGAGATGAAATTCCCTTACCTTAAGTGTTGACATTCTTAGTAAACATTCAAAATACAATATAATAAATAATTATTTATTATAAATATAATAAAGAACCATATTATTATACCTAATACACTAAATTGATTTTTATTACTTTTTATTACCCATTTATTAACAACTCCATGTTATTGTTTCATTTTAGAAAATATCCGCTAAATTATTTGTATTAATTTTTACATAATATTGATCCTTTTACATTGATCATGATTAATATATATGAATAATTTAAAACATGATATAATAATCATATTTATTCATTAAATATGTATTTATAATAATCATTATTTGATAATTATATAAAAGAAATATACCATCCATGGAAACGGTAGGCCGCATGTACACATGAATGTTGCTTAATTTTTTTACCATATTGAAAGAAAGAAAGTAAATGATATATATATACATATCATAATTATAATTGAATTATTATTTAATATATATCATATAATTTTTGTAAACACTTCCTTATTACATACCTTGGAAACTGTGAACGAATCACATTTCAATGAGGATGCGGTAGTCCACACTTCCACAAACAAAGTTTTCATTGATACAAAAAATGGAATACATAAGTTATAATCCATATAAAAATTATTGAAGCATAAATTTATTATAAATATAACATTTATCATATATAAATAGTGTTTTCATTATTATTCTGAAAAATTAATGGTGGTAAAATTAAAACCAAAAACAAAATTTTGTGATGTTTTTGTTATTCGTACACAAGAATGGTAAACTTTTTTACCCCATTTTATTGAACTATTTATAAGTGCAGCTAAAAAATATTATAAAATAATCTTCATAGATAGAGGATATTATTATTATTATTATTATATAAACATGTAAAAATAATATTGTAGGTGGTGTAGAATGAAAATTAAAGAAAAGGATCCTTAGAAAGGATATTACCTCTTATCCGGGTAACTCCATTTGGTTTGCAATAAAATGATTATTTAGATATATTTATTCCCAAGGTGATGATTCTAGATCGAGGGGAAGGATGGGAAGGATATAATTGGGATGATATTTTTTTTAGAAAAACTGGCTTTATAGGAGTGATAAGTTGGGATAGGTGTGTACTTTTTTATAGTGGTGGAGAAGGACACACTATTTGGTCTTGAAAATAATTCTATGTTCCCTAAGAATTTCTTATTAAAAAAGTGTAACAATGGAAAATTATGGGACCATATAGTTTTATTGGGATAAATATGGATATCCAGTAGAGGTTTTACATGTTTATAGGTAGTTTTTTCAAAGAAAATGTTTTTAGTCCCTTATTAATCATAATTTTACCTTAATTGATATAATAATTTTTTTACCTTAAATAATATTTTTGGGGGAAAAATTTGTTTGAATTATTATACATTATAAATTATTATTATGAAAATTATGTATTCAATTTTTCAAAAATATATTCACATAAGAGGATGACATTAATTTAAATTTAATTCCTTGGAAGGGACAACAATGTGGGGTTTTAATGTAAAAACATTCAAAATATTTACATGTTTAATCTTAAATTTCATTATTAAATTGATTAAAATGAAGAAAATTTGATCAATTGAAATGAAATAATATAATATATCTTTAAAAATATGTTAAAATATAATTTATCATTATAATTAAATTAGTTGAAAAATTAGTTTTGAATTAAAATTAATTATTTTTCACTATTAATGCAAAAATGAAACATTGCAGAAAAAAATCATAAAATAACAATAAAATAATCTTTATATCTATATTTCAAAGATAATGTTTACTTTTAAATATAAATTTTATTAAAGTGAAAAAAAATTATATTCAAATCTTTTTTCCCATTAAAAGTCTTTAAAACATCTTTTATAAAAAATATCAGGGGTTATATGTCATATAAGGGATGTTTCTATATCATGATTAAAAAATTTATCTAAATAATTTAAATATAAATTATTTAATTTTTAAAATATATATATCATTTACATCACTCCCCAGTAATCATTAAATATCTGTATTAGTATAAAATTTCATTGTGAGAAAAAAAATTAGTATTTATAAAAATATTTTATTTTTATCCAATTGGTTCTAATAATCATTTAGAATTAATTTTTCAAAATTTAAATAAACCATGTATTTTAAAATTTTAGTTAAAACTATTCATAAATTATACCACAATGGGTATGTTATATATTAATATATTAAATAATAATATTTTAAATATTATATCCCTATTTCCATAGGTAGGGGAGAAAAATTCTATATATGATATATGTTTATATAGAAACCATATGGTATGAATTTTTTGGACCAAATGTTAGAAGATATATATGATATAACAGTATTTGTTGATAATATGAAAAAAATTAAATATTTTCATTCATTATGTATGTATTAAAATTTCTTTACTGGTATATTTAGGTAATATGTTCTCTGTTAATTTTTTTCATTTCAATTTTTATTAGAGTATTTATGTAAATTATATATTTATAGAATAATATAAGGATGTGTGTTTTCTGGTAACTTAATTGGTATTAAAGGTGCGTCTAATAATTTCTGGGAAATAAATTATGAAGATTATATGGATAAAACCTTAATTATTCTAGGATATACCAAAAGTGTTAAGGGTATAGGATGTTGTTTCATCAGATTGGAAACATATGAATAATGTATTATAATAATATGATTATATACATTTTTATTGTTAGATATTATCATTAGTTAGAAGAACTACTGTGATTTCTAAATTTTTATAGAAACATGAGGGAATAGATAAATAATTAATTTAGTGTGAAATTAAATATTTTTCTTAATGATCACCTAAATATAATGAGAATTTCTATTGTAAATTTTGCGGTTTTACTTATCCAAATATATTTTGAAGAGAAATATCATCATAGAATTTAATCTCTTATAAGCTCTAATGAATTAGAAACCTTTTATTTAGTGCTTTATACAATGATAAAAAACAAATTTTGTGGTTCTTCCAAAATATTAATAGAAAAAATGAAATAGAAATATCAAAAGTGAGTCATTTATGATTTATGAATGAAAATATCATCATGAAATTATTATATTTATAATTTCATGCTGTTAAACTATGTTTTTTGATTTTTACCTTAAAGGTGTGGGTAGCAATGAATTTTTGAAAATTTTTTATTTCCTGTCAATCATATACAAGAAATATGATGGATGATGTGAAGGGAAATTTATTTTTTTATTTCTATTATTTTGAGTTGTTAAATATTAATTGAGATATTTTTTCAAAGTTTCATTAGACATTTGTGTGAAGTATAAAGTTTTCTATGTCTATGATCATATATATTTATAGTGTGAAATATATATTTTTCCAAATAAAATGTTTGATCTTCATAATAGAAATTATTTTTGAAGTGTTAATTTTATCCATTCCAAAAGAGAATTATTATATGTGTAATAAAAATATAATTCATGTAAGATAAATTAATGTAATATGTTCTGCTTTTATGTATATTATCATACACATATGAAAATATATTATGGATAAAAAATTTATTTTTATATTTTATTTGGGTAAGGTAATATTATGTAAGAAGTGATATTATATTGAATTCAAATTTTATTGGAAATAAGTAGAAGATGAAGCCAAAAAAATTATAGGATTCTCATATACATTTTTTATTGATCATTCCACATGATTTATTAAAATGATTGTGTTTCAATATAATATTTATGTATCAAATTTATAGTGATGCTATATAATAAAATGTTCACACCATAACATATATGAAGGAATCATATTATAGTTTCTTTCAATTTTAAAATGAATTTGAATTATTCTGTTTTATAGATGTTTTAAATTGGATACTTGTTCTATATTTTTATTGAGATTTATCAAATGTGGCTTTACAAAAGATAAAATTTGAATATTCTAATATTATGGTAGATTTGAATGGTAATTTAAATGAAAATGATCATGATAGAAATTTATTAAAATTTATAATATAAAAAATTTGAAGTTATTATTTAGATATTTTTCTAATATTTTTATGGAGTCTTTAATAGGAAACTATAGTTCAATTAAAAAATAATTACTCTTTAAAAATTATATATGAGACATTATTAATATTTATTTTGAGAATATAAAAATTATTTTTCATTTGGGGGAAAGGTTTTCAAGAATGTATATCCCAATATTATGTTGTATTTAAGAGATAGAGATAGGGATGTCAGAGAGAAATATGTGTGTGTTGTAATTTTTTCATAAAAAGATATGGGAAACCACTTATACTATGTTTGAGATATTTTATTACTATTGAGGTTTAATAATAAATTTTTCCTTCATGGCTGTTCTCATAAATGGATAGATCATGTAGAATAGTGTTGGAAGGAAATGAAAATAATATTTTATTGATGCTATTAAGAAAATTTAGCCTCATTCAAAAGTGGGTATTTTATTTAATGAATGTTCATATTGTTTCCTGATTCATATCTAAATGATCTATGAGTTAGAAAGAATATATATTGTCTTGTGGTACTAGGTTATGTAACTATATTGATTTTGTATTACACTATATGTTCAAGGATTTCACATTCACATAAATTTTAATATCCATTAGATAATTCATTAACTATTTAGGATGTTAAATCACCCTTTATTTGAATCAAAGTTATATTTTTGATTATCAACGTCTCAAAACATGAACTAAACTTCGAAAGGATTGGGCTATCTCAATGAAAACAAACATTGTAAAACATACTCTATGTATATTGTTATAATTAATTTATTTATAGTGGAAAGGAATAAAAATTTAGAGTGAATCATGAATAAAACTATTCACATAGGATTAATTAATTAAAGGATTGAATTTTAAAAAAATATTATCGCCGATTCACCCTATTTTCACTATTACACTAACAGAACTGGGTCTGTCATGTGGTATCATAGAAATGATTCTATACATAGACGTAACCTTTTCTGATGTTAGTCATTGATGGCCAATATTCTGTTAATACTATTGATGTTGCATTTTTAGGTAATAGATTCATGATTTTATGAATAAAATAAAACATTATATTCTTTTATATGGTATCAAGGAAAAAAATTATTTATTATTGGGATTTTTAACAATTGTATTGGATAGATCTATTTTATATTATAAAGGAATAATCCTAAAAATTCATATGATTTATAATAGTTTTATTTTATCTCCCCTTTCTGTATAAACCTTACACAATGGTTATGGGTTTTTATATTTCCATTAAAATATGTGAAGAAAAAGGGAACATGTATAGAGGATCTATCAAAGTCAAAGAAACCTAACTATAAATTTGGACTAAAATTGTTGAAATATTTAGGAATGGCCAAGGATGAAACCATTGATGCATAGCCCAATGGGTTTTACAAAATTTATTGACTTATTAACTGTTTTGGAGATAATATGGATGATTCAAATATAGTAAATTTTTTTGAGAAACAATCCTCAGATATTTTCCCCAAATATTATTTTCCATTTATGATTGGGAAGATATATCACTTGATGAGTTACATGGTAATATTTTGAATAATGAAATTGGAAAATGACACATATTGAAGAATAATACTAAGAAAAATATATTGTTCAAATACTTCGATAAATTAATATTAAGGGAGAAAAATTTGAGTTCTCTTATGTATTTGAGGTTGATGATTAATTTTTTTGAAAAATATGTGATTGTAATGGATTTTATATTAAATAATATGAATAATATTATAGGAAAATACAAAGGAAGAATTATATAAAAATTTATGTATAAGACAATAAGACATTTTGTTTCATTATGTTCTACAGAAATTAAGAGTGTCGTGTCTACTAAGGAGGAGTATTAAAAAAAGTATCGATTTATGTTCGAGCAAAATTCATTCAAATAATAAAATAAAATAAAAATACAATATAGATTTAAAATAACAATGAAAATTAGTATATTGAGTAATGGAGAATGGACTACTCTTCATAAAACAATAATTCTAAATAATATTATGTTATAATTTATTGAAAATCATAGATTTTGTTTAGAATAATTTTTTTTGAGGAAAATGAATACAAAAAACATGAAAAGGAGATTTAGATAGATATGTGACTTATATCATTCACATGTTGACAATTAAACATTAATTAAATCTCAATAGAAATCGTTAGCTCAATAAAGAAGTAAAATATCTTAAGGAGAATCTTGTAATGATGGATAAATATGATGATAAACATTTTATTATAGAAAATGATTACATTGAAGAGATCATCCTTCTCAATGTAAGAGTCGGTGGGTCTGAAAAAGTCATTATGGAACCTGAAAAAATGTGAAATTTTTTGAAGATCATCTATGTAAAGAATAATAGATGTCACCTAATGTAAAAAAGAACCGTAAAAAAGAATATATATTTTGGAATGTTTAGATAAGTGATGTATGGATCCTCTAATTGATTTTTCACTCATGTGAATTAGCTTGGGCAATCTATATACATATTGTATATGAAATTGTGAATCCAGTTTCAACATAGGGTAGTTTTCCCAAATGTCAATGAAATAAAAAAAATGGATTAATAGATACCATTAACAGATTATAAAAATATAATATTATGGTTTTTAATTTTAGATGTATATTTATTCAAAACCTATTCTCAATGATATTAATATTTCCCCATTATTTCTACCACAATTTGAATAAAATACATAATAGTATTATTATAAGATTCAGTTTTAGGGGCTACTATTTATGATATTGATATTATGAATAAAATAATTTGTTTTCATGTATAACGTGTACTTTAATTATAATCAAATAAAAAATTCATTTGTGTATATATAAATAGTTGAAATATAAAATTGATCTATGTGGAGATAAATAAAAAAGGGGAACTCAACAGTAAAGCCAATGAAAAAACAAGTTTGACGGGCATTATGGAATATGGGGAAGATGTGATCTGCATGTTCAATATGAAAGAGAATATATGACCATGATTCTAATTCAACAACAACTCTTTTGAAAGGAAATGGATATGCATAGTAAAAAAAGGGTAAGAATAAACAAATTATTGAGGTAAATCTATATGAATGTATAAAATAATAATACACGGATCCAATTTAGAGGTTGTTATATGGGAACAAATTTTTATAAATGAAATTACCTTATGAATGAGTAAATTCCTTATTAAATAATATAGTTATTTAAATAACAAAGAATAATAAGGTTTTTTTAGGAAAATTATAAAATATAACATGCCATATTTAGACGATTTTAATTTATCTTAACAATTTATAATATAGGTGATTTAACGTGACCAATAATATTCATAAATATTAGGGGATATGATGATGTCTCATTTAAAAAAAAGTGAAATGGAAATGACCGGAGGGATCATACCCTATGAAGAACATTTATTAAATCTTCTGAGTGAGATTTTATCAATAGTATTTTCCCTTAAATTTTACCAAATCGAAATTCAACAACTAAATCATGAACAAAATTATTTACCGAAGAAGTTCAATCATATTAAGATCAGGACTGAATCCATGTTCAACAAACCACATAAAAAAGGCCCACCATCACGCACCTTACACGTTGGGCCTACACTGGGGTAATAGGAGGATATGTATATATACTCTAGTAATATAAATTTTTATGTTTTTAATTATTATAAATTAATTATTATATTCATACATTTTCATTATAACACTGTTATATGAGTTGATGAAAAGTTGATTTTGATAAGTTGAAAATTTTTATTTTGTTGAAAAATAAGTAGTTTTCTTTAAAAACTATTTCTATTAAATTCAAGAAATTTGAAATAAATTATATTTTCATAAAAAAATATTATTAAATAATATATATATATATGGTATTGTAATTTGGTGAAGAATAATGTAATCATTTTTATAGTATGAATACTGTTATTTTCATAAACACTAGTACATTTCAATAAATGAGATTTTTTAAAATAATGTTTTAATTTTCACATTTATAGATTTATTTTTATATTTAAATATTATTTTATAAAAAATAAATTTACAAATACCCAATTGTGTATTTTTTATAAATTTCTATGATAGTCATATTTTTTTGTAAAAATTAAATACAGTATAAATATACACTGTTATTATGAAACCATAATATACCAGAAGTGATGTAATAAATGTGATAAGCTGCATCCACCACAAAATTTATATTTCCATTTTAAAATAATATGTTTTTTTTGTTATTTGATAAATTTTATAAACCCATAATAAATCCTCCAAAACCTATATTATATTTTAATGTTTGAAAATCATTAGTTTATAAACGTAATTAACTTCAACATCACATATGGAATTATTTTAAATATTTTATCCATTAACATATAAAATATTGAAAACTATTATGTTTGGTAGAGATATGTAAAAAACCCAAGGTATAGTTTTCTTGATGATTTTATCATATAGATTCAAAAACCACAGTTTATAAATTTATAATTACTTCCTACTTTATTTACAAATAGACACCCATCCTCCCACTCCTCATCACTAAAAAAACCTTGTGAAAAAATTTACTCTACCTCTAACACAATAAATCCATCCATTTATGTTTCCAATATCATTAGAATTTCCCAATGACATTTGAAGCTCCCTCTTATGGTATGACACTCACTAATCATATTTTTATTTCTCATACATTATTTATACAAATAACTTTTTATATTTAATTTTCCAAGTTATAAAGTCTTTATAAACTTCCTTTTACGATATTTACTATTCCAAAGTAATATTTGACATTCTTTCAATCTCATTCACCATTTCCATAATTATTTTCCTACACCCATTATACAACCATAATTTTCCTTTTATTTTCCATGCAAGACATTTTTGTAATGAAAAACTGTCCCATATTTAACACAAGGGTATTAACCTAGTTGTAACTATACTTAATTTATTTAAAACATAAATTTTCTAATCTTAAAACCTTAATGATAGTGTTAAATGTGATGAAATTCATTCTTGTATTGTATGATAGTTGTGGTGCAAAAATTTATGTACTTTATTAGAGTCTAATGGATGTGACAGAAATTATATATCCCTCCAATTAATTGGATAATGGGTTTATCTCATGGTCTTACATTCATGGTGAAATTGATATTATCTTAAGAATACAATGTCAATATTTCTTGGTAGTTATCTGTGACTTATTATAATTATTTCATGGTTTATATTGTTTCAACATTCATAGGTTTCTAAGATATCATCATCTTATATCATGCTTAAATTATCATGTAATTTTTTATCAACCCATTATTCACACTTTTACATACCAACTGCCTAATATAAATTAATTTCATCAATTTATTCCTTAATTATTCTCTTAATAGGATTTATAGATCAATGTTTCCCCAATTTATCTCCCTTGGTTATCCAAAACAGTAATAGAATAATGATGTAATATATTAAAGGTTTCTTAGTTTTTAAATAATATTTTGAACCCATGTTTTGCGATAGTGTTCTATGTGCCTAATCTCCTAAATAAATTCCCCATGATCATGTTTGATTTTAATATACGTATCCTTATGTAATATTTTGGGAATTATGTTCTAATAATTATACGGGGTTTCATAGTTTTTATCAGAAGATAGAGTTTTTTTATTGATTATTATTAGAAAACATTATTGAATCCTTATGGAGAATACTACTCAATGGAAAATATATAAATTAGATTAAATTATAGATTAATTGGTTTTTGATAAAAAAAATTATTTGTATACTACAATTGAATGTGTCTCTAATAAATTTATACCTTTTTGTAATAAACCAAAATAGTGTGAAAGGAATTTTGAATCCATTATCACCAATTGTATGGAAAATAGGAATTCTTTCACAGCTTTTTCGACACTAACTTGTGATAATATTTGTGAAATTCATAATCTCTTTATAAAAAATATTTAATGGAACGAAAATTCCCATAAAATTTCATGATTGGAGATAGTCCATAGGCAAAAAAGATTGAAAATAATAAATTCATAGGCTAAGGAATATATATCAGTTATTTTTTATCACTTAAATATCTATAATTTACTTTTTATGTGTTTATTAGTATAAAAATCATCATCGTCAAATTTTCATTTATTTGTTCAAATGGCACAGAGAAGAATGGTCTTGTTCAAAAACCCATGTTATGATAAAAGTAATTGTTTCCCCAACGCGATGCGTTGTCCAATGGATGGAGGAGTTGAAAAATTCAATAAATTAGTATCTCAACTAACTCATGTTTTGAAAAGAAACATTAATTAGGGGGAATCCCACATACGTCTATGAAATGGAATGATACAATTGAGTATATCATATTAAAAATGGATTTGAATTATAGTGGATCTTCGGGTCCTTTATTCTTGAAAAAATAGATCAAATCAATTGAAAAAAGATTCTCCATTCATTAATGATCAAATAAAGTGATGTTATTGGTGGATTCTTATCATATGTGGGGATAATCTGATCAATGGTGTATGTTGATAAAAAATATGAAGCTGAAGATTGAGAACATGGGGATGGAGTTTAATCAATTCAAGAAAATATTTTTCAAAAAATATTTTCCTCATACTCTTCATTATAAAATAGAGAAGGAATTCTTATATCTAATACAAAATGATGATCAGTCTATTGGGGTGTATGAGGAGAACATCCCATGACCTACATGATTTATATCATAATTTTTCATTCAACCCAAAAGTAAATTTGTACACTTATGTAGTGCGATAAGCCCGAGCTAATGAAAAAAAATTCATTCAAGGATTTTATAGTTACATTGAAATGGTAAGAGGGTAACTCAATTTAAAAAAATGAGATTATTGAATCTCAATAGTCTCATGAGTATGGAGACATGAATAGGAGAATAATGATATATTTAGGGGTAGTGGTGGATAAATATCATGGTCTAAAAGAGGACTAAAATCCCACATATAAAAAATTTGAGAATAATCATCCAATTAATTTCTTGAATGGGACAAATAAATTATTTTAGTGTGGGATGGAAGGGCTAGTAGATATCAAATCCTAATAAGAAAAACATGAAAATGTTATGAAATAATGAAATGTTACATTCAACCCTCAAACTTCTATAAAACGTTTCAACTGAAAGAATCACGGAAACTATACATATCAAATAACGAATTTAAGGTTTTTTAATAAAAACTGATGATAAATATATGAAACGCATATAGTGTAGGGGTGATATTATTCCATCACAACCACTAAGGTGGATCCTGACAACAATATTATGGATAATATGGAAAATAATCATTGATTATAGAATTTCACAATCCTTCATATTATTAATTTTTAATATATATATTCAAATAACTCATAAAAACAAGTTAGTATACTTTTCTATTAAAATATAACATGAGGAAATTATTTCATCCCTAGTATATGATGTCTCCTTATCCATATTTGGGGGATTAAATTCTGAGAGAACCTTGTGAAACTTCCTTTAGTGGAATTAAATTAAATTGTGGGTATGGATTGTATATCCTTATAAAAATAAAAAGTAAATTTATAAGAGGAGGAAATTACCTTATGTATCATGAATTGTCCATTGATATTATACACGTATAATGAGGAGGGTGCATCTCCTTTAATATCATCATCTGAATCCCGGCTTTTATTTCTATGTGAGTAATCATATATATCATAAATGATTTATACAATTGAAAAGTCATCCATGATGACAATACCATTTTATTTGAATATCATAACGTGTTTTTTTAATAATTACATGAAATTACTCATAGATTAAAGGTTGATTTCTCAATCAAATGTGTACCTTAATAATTTACAATATCTAACACACCATATTGAATTTATATTGTTGAACCTAAGGATTTAAGGAATAAACAAAATGAGAATCATTTTAAAGGGTCTATATGCCCATGTTCTTCACCATTGGTTTCTCTTTCCATTATCATCAAGATGAAGGTTTTGTCAATGTGCCTCAACATCTATTATTGTATGACTAGTAAGATCACAGTAACGAATAAGTATTCTATAATTTTTTTGAATTATTTGATGAGCTATATAGAGCCCAATAAATCTCTAAGATGGATATTTTGTGATGTTATTAGGAGTTAAATGTGAAAATGGTGGATATCCCAAAAATATATTTTTCTATAAGGTAAAGAAACTATGAGTTCATTGTGTTTTATTTTTACATAGTATTGTTCCTATAATCATAATGTATATAATGAATTCTGTATTTATGGATTACCTAAAAAATATGTGGAAGTCTGTAAAGATGATATGCTTGTCTTCCATAAAATAAAGGAATAACGTGAGGAGAATTAAAATTTTATTAACAAAGACCTTGTGAATGGAAATGTTAAATGAGAAGTATAGTAAATTATATTTTTGGTTAGAGAAAAATTTTATTTACTTTTATCACCAATAAAAGGATTTCTATGGATGATCCAATTAAATAGGCTATTAAGGGGTAAAACTGACCCATATCTATGATGGAGATCTATAAATTCCATGGAAAAGCTGGAAAATATAGTTGATTTGTGAGAAAATTATCCTATTTTTCAAGCCCATTTACAAAGAAAACATTGAATTGAGTGATATTTGATTAGATTTAAGAATGATTGGACTGCTTTACAGAGTTAAAAAAGAGGCTAACAACTACTATTATGTCCATGTTAGCAAAAAATGTGGATGAATTTGTGATATATAGACAAGAATCTAAAAACTGCTTGTGTTCCATATAGAAGCATATTAAAAAATTTATAGTCTATGACTCCCTCTAATTAAAGATACATATGCAGAACTACTCAAAACATGATCGATAATTGACTGGCATAATCTATATGTTGAATATTTTGAGACACATTCGTTATGAGGAGAAGTATGAAAAATATAATTATCATGAAATCCTGAAGCATATATTCAATTAAAATCAGATCAATATGCACCACGAATGCGGTCATATGTGATCAATGTTTGCAATTTTTCAATAGATTACCATGCAGTGGAGCTGAAAATTGTATCATATGATCAGATTAAAATGAATTTTGAAAATTAATCCAAGATGGTGATTAAAATGGTTCCAATATTCTTTATCATTTAATGGATATAAAGGATAATTATAAAAGGATATTGCCCCTAACTTTTTTTGAAACTACTAAAACATCCAATCCTAATCGCACTAAGGATGCCCAAATAAATAATGATGTTGTATATAAAAATGTTGTGAATATTCCAATGTTCACGTTTTATGAAGATAGTTTTATAAGGTATTTAATCCAAATATGTGTCCCATAAGAACTATAACAAAATAATGAACTTCTGGAGTATGTTCATATCCCATCGTTATTTATTCACTTAAGAATAACTAAGAGGAATAAATATTTGAAGGGATTTTTTGGGATAACATAAAGGTGTATATTGATGAATTGATAAAATAATTCTGGGTATTCTATTACATCAAGTATGAAAAACATAATTATAATGGTATGATGCACAAGTTTCCAATAACTGTATGGGAACAGGGAAAAAATTACTATGGATATCATAATAAGACTCCAAAAAATATATAGAGGAAATAACTCCATCTCTATGGTAATTTATCACCTTATAAAGTTAGAATATTTAATATCTATCATGAATTATTTGTCTCTTGACCAATATACCTAGATTAACATAAGTAATGTGGTAATACTACATGGAGTTCGACTCTCCAATATATCTGATTGATCTCTATGTGTTTCCTTAAAGTTCTAATGAATAATTGAGGACGTTTTGGGTAAAATTATGAGTTTTTTTACTTCATATAACTTTCATAAGGGAGGTCAGTTTGATAAAACCATTAAAACACTAGTGGATAGTTTGAGATAATTTTCAATTTATTACCAATTATTTTGGAATCATAACATTCCCATAGTGGAGTCCTCATATAAGAAACCATTATATCATTACAATTGAAACTTATGAAGATCTATATGTCAAAAAGGGCTAGAATCTAATTTATAGGGATAAAGTTGGAGACAGGATGCTAAGGGTACTGGATTTTATCCATGACGTGATAGAGAAGGGTCAAACCATTCAACATCATATGAAATCCATATAAAGTAAACATAAAATATACATTGGAAATTGTCTATGATTCATGTATTCTGAGGTAAAAGATAAGGTGTTTATTCATATATCATAGTGGAAAAAATTCCTAAGGATTAGGAATAATATAAGGATTGGTCCATGCTATATAAACACATTTAGATCCTTGATCAAATCTAATACATGGACCATTGACTATCACTCTCAGTTAACATATCCTATATACATGGTGTGTTCCTATATTCCTCTAGAGTATGGATATAATATACCTCTTTATGTTATCAATCCATAGTGGGGACCTTAATAGATTTATCATTTATACAAGGAATAGTCAGTGATGATATATTTTCATTGAGTTGAGGTTCTACAAATCTAGAAAACTCACTTGGTCAAAGTGATCAACTGAAATTGCATGATTGAGGATGAATCATGGGAACACGATGAGGTGATGAAAAAAATGTACCCCATATGTACTTGCATTGAAAAAGAAATTATGATAGTGAAATCAGGGTGAAATGTACTAACATGATCTTCTAAAACTAAAATTCCATTATGAATGAATAAATTATTTATTAAGTAATATAGTTATAGAAAAAAATGAATTTAATTAGTTATTTTGGAACAATTATAAAATATAGAATAGATTATTTGAAATCAAATTAATCATCTTAACCAATGATAATATCTCTATTATAATGTGATTAATAATATTATTATATATTAAGGGATATGATAAAATATAATTTTCATTGATAGAATGAGTGATAGGATCAACCATTAAGATCATACCATATAAAGTCCATTTATTAGAGATTCTGAGGGAGATGGAATTAGTAGAAATTTCCCTTGATTAATCCCATTAAAAAATCCACCAATTAAAGCATGAATGAACTAATTTATTGTAGAATTATAATCTAATCAAGATCATGACATATTCCCCAAACACCCCCATAAAGCCCCACATTACAACACCATACCCTTAGGTAGTATGTATGCTTAATAAGTGGTTATATATCTAGACTTCTGTTGTAAGAATTTATTTATATTAATTTTAATAAAATAATTATTATATGGAATCATTTTTATTAATAAAATTATATATGTTTTGATTAAAATTTTATTTTGATATGAAGAATTATAAATTGATTTTTTAGATAATAATTGGTTTTAATTAATATAATTTTTTTTTGAAAAGTTAATTAATTTGGAAATAAATTTAATTTTGTTATAACAATATTATTAAATAATATTTTTATTCAATTTATAATATAATATATCAAATTCCAATATTGTATGTATATGGGACATAAAATTTTCATTTTTGTAACAACCAGTATTCTTAAATAAATGATAATTATTATTTAAAAATGTTAATGGATATATTAAGAGAATTTTTTAGGTAAAATAAATATTTTTTTGTAATTATCATGTTGAATATTTTCAATTATTAAATTTTCATAATTTAATAAGATGGTAATAATTTTTAATAAAATTAAATGTCTGATAGATATTGTTTATGAATTGTGTCATTATAACAAGACAAAAAATAATGTAATGAATTATTTAAAAGTCATCGATAACCAAAAATTGATTTCTAGTTAAAATAATGTGTTTTTTAAGATATTTGTTTTATTTTTACCCATAACTAATTTTTTATAAATTTTATTACATTTATTGTATAAAAATTCATTATTTATGAACATGATTCCCTTTGGCAACCCCAAGGATATAATTTTCTTATGTTTAGTTAATAGACTTAATTATTTTGAAAGAAACATCAATTTGGTGAAAAATATGGAAAATTTAATGGGAAGGTTTGTTGTTTTTATTATTTAATAATATATAGTCTAAGACATATGATTAGAAAATAAATTTAGAATTCCACACTATTTTTCTACAAATACCCCCATCACCCACTCTTAACAAAAAACATTTATAACGAATTTTCATTTAAACTACCTCTCAAAATACTACCATGTTGTTTCCCATATCTCACTAATACACTCTTATTCCTTTAGAAGTACCATTTTTTTAAAAGGGATCCTCTCATATTCCATTTATTTCATATAATTTCTTTTTACTAATCCTTTTCAATTTCCAATCTCACATAATTTAATTTTTTTTGACAATTATTTTACTTTCCTTAAAATTTATATATAATTAAAGGACCCATTCTATCTCATTCACCCCTCTATAAACCATAATATACACCCATTATACTCCCAAAAGGATTCTACGATTTTCTCTACCTGACATTTCTGTATTGATCACCCATCCTAATTTAAACTCAAGGGTATTCAATTCATTTTAACCATCCTAAATTTATTTGGAATTAACATATATGTTATTATGATTTCAAATTCAAAGGGTTATAATAGATGAATATAATTATTATGTGGTATGATCTATATTGTGAAAAAATTCATGTGCATAGTACATACATAATGGGTGGGACAAACATTATGTGACCCTATAATGAATTTTTAAATGCTTCAATCCCATATTATTCTACGTGTGTGGGTTGAGTTGTTATCCAAAAAACATTATTTGATGACTTCATGATGGTTATCCCTAAGTTATGCTAGTGATATCATGTTTAATGTCATTTCCACATTCCTATTTTTCCTTGACGTTAACGTATAAAATCATGATATAATAATCAATATTATGTATGAAACACATTTTATTTAACTATTATATTCCTCTTTGGAAACATGTAATAAATTCAAAATTATATTATTATATTATTTTTTTATTAATATTTATATCTCACTTGTTCTTATGTATATATCAAGGTTATTCAGTGCTTGTTAGAATTTATATGGAATATAATTGTATGATTAAGAGTTTTAACATAATTTTATTGTACCCATAATTCATGTTATTGTAATGTGTATATAATTTCCCAAATACACTAGGAATGATGATCTTCTAGGATTATATTATGTATATACTTATATAATTGACAAATAATTCATGTATATTAATGATACAGGTGGTAAAACAAGTTTATCACATTTGACTGGAGATTTGAAGATCCTAATGAACCTAGAATTAAATGATTGTTCTATATTAATAGTTTTCAATTAAAAATATTTAAATAACAAGGGTATTGTAACATCTAAAATAAATTCCCAGAAAACTAAAATCAAAATATTTACGATATGTTGATGTGGTCGACCAAGGTCTTCTTAGTGTGCGTCTCTCATGTGATGATGGTAATAAGTTAATTTTCAAGATAAAAAATTTTCTAAACTATAGAATCAAATATAGTAATATTATTACTTTAGTTGAGAGGAAATTTCTAAATCTCTTTATTATTAGTGACTCAAAAAATGCCATACCAATTAAGCAAAAAAGATGTAAAAACTGTGGAATATAAATTTTGTTTTTATTTATCATAGAATATTTAGTAAAATCTTTAAGGGTAATGTGTTGAGGAAATATAATAATGTCAATATAGAATCTAAAAATGTTTCTAAAACATTCTAGATAGGGAAAATCCATCAATTGGATATAAAAGAGTTGAAATAAAGACGACCAAGCCGCTTAAGTTTTTATAATGTGATTTCTGTAGAACAATATGAAATAATTCCTCTCCAGGAGATTTTTGTTTTTTCATATTAACAAATTATTTTAATATAATGAAAAATGTGATGTTTATCAAACAAACTTACAAGGTGGTGAATATTTTTGAAGGATTTGTAAAAATAGTTGATAATGAGTTCCGATGTGCATATATAAATTCATATCTGATAATGATAGTGAGTTCAAATAAATATAAATATAAAAATAGAATTAAAAAATAGAATTAAAAACCGGAAAAATACTCCATCTACACTCCTAAAAACAGGTTTCAAGGATAATGAACATGAGACTTTTAGAGACCCTTACCACATTGTTAGTAGAATATTGACTTTACAAAGTTATACTTGAGAGTAGTGTTTTTTAATAATAGTAAATATTAAAAACATTTTTTTTAATTATTATAAAAAAGACTAAATTATAATGAAATATAGTAATAAATGAATACCACTATATACTATATTTGATTTTTGGTAGTCATAGTATTATAAAAATTAAATACTCAAAACTAGATTTTTTTTTGAAATACTAAAGAGGGTATCTTTTTGGAAAATTTATGCAGTGGAAAAGGTTATGGAAGTTTAGAAAATTGGAAAAATGGTATTAATGTAATTTAGTAAATATGATAGAAAATAATCCTATATAAAATTATCTTGATTCTATAGTTTCTAATGATATAAGTAAAAGAAACCAGAGGGATTCTAAATAATAAAATGACGTATAAGAAGAATATGAACCATAGTTTTTATATGATGAGTCAGATAATAATATTTAGGATTAATAAGTCAAAAATAATGAAATATAATGGTAAAAAATTGGAATAAACATTTTGATAAATAGAATATCATTTGACATTAGTTATTTATAGTATATACTAGAAGAAAATTTTTTTTTGAAAATATTTCAATTTTAATCCCTTAGAATTGCCACATTATGTTTCTTACTACATTTATATTATAAAATGAATTGAACTCAGGTACGATTATCTAAATCATATATCAAATAATTCTATGTGGAGTCTTATTCTAAGACCCAATCACTATAATATCATTAAAAAAATTGGTACTTATGAACAATCTTTAGATCAATTAATGTTTTTAAGAAAATATTCCATAGTATTTTATAATGGTTATTATAAAGTTGATGTACTGGATATTGGATAAACCATTTATATAGTTCCAATTTTTGACGTAATAATAATGCTTCTGTTGGGGGTTGAATAAATAAATAAATCAACCATTTGTATGTCCAATCGACATTTCTAAATGGAGTTCTTGAATAGAAAGTATACATTTAGTTTCAAAAGGGTTTTTTATAATAATAGATAAATGTTTTAAAAATTAATTAATGAATCATATATAATACATAAATTCCTAATGCCCCAATAATATAAGAATTACAACATTATAAAATAGTAGTGAGTCACACATGGCATGGTTGATAAAAAATTATGAGACATCTAAAAAATTGTCTCTAATAACATCAGAAGAATTATTTTTGACAATGAAAAATTAATTATAAATACCATAGATATAATTTTACATTTTAATAGAAAATTAAACATCATACAATAATATTGAAAAAAAAGAAACATAATAGTATAATGATAAAAGAACTAAAAAATATTACAAATACTAAGGTAAATTCCATTGCCATTAATTATCCCAGACATATAAATTCTTCATTTATAATTGTAAAAATTATAGGAATATTTGGGGATATGGTTGAAATTTTCAATTTATGTGTTAGATTTTTGAATTTGAAGTGTTGAATTAAAAATAATGAGAATGGGGGTGTATACGTTGGGTGTAAAGGGTTCCATGAAAATTTGGATATAACTGTTACATGAACATTGAAATGTGGTCATCATATGACCATTTACATATTAGTCATTCCAAATATAACTGAAAAATACCAATTTAAAATTATATACAAATGTATTATATATATTAATTATATTTCCTTATACATTTTAAGAATCAATTGATATGATATTATAAAATTAAAATTTCTTTAATGTGATTAAATAAGTTTATTCCCTTTAAAAGTAGTATTTTATAAAAAAAATATAATTTTATTATTATAATTAATTATTATAAATAAGATTTTATTTTCAGATAATATAATTTATATCAAAAATCAATACACAAAAATAATTTTTGGGTAAAATTATGATAATATTTTAAAATAAATTTTTAGTAAATAATAATAATACATTTTTAGTTTTTAGATAAATTTTGTGAAATCATAAAAAATTAATAATTAAATAATAATAATAAACAATATGCCTTTAAAGACCTAAATATTTCAAATTATTGATTTTATTATTTTATAAGTATTATCAACTTTTTTAATGACTGTATAAAATCTCTAATATCCAAAAAAAATACTTTGGACTTCCAAAAAAAATTAACAAATAAAGGAACTTAAATAGTAAAATTAATTTATAGATATAGAATTAATTTTTGAAATTTTAATATTCTTTAAATGAACATATTTATTTCATAAATGAGAAAAGAAAGCCTTGGGTATCCTTGAGAAATGTATTCTCCCAAACCATGAATTCCAAATTATATATTTGAAAAATAATAAACAATTATCCTCATTTTTATATAATTTCCACATTGCACCAAATTATATTCAATCCCAATATGATAATCATAAATATATGTATGTTATCCTCTATTTAATACCTTCGATTAATTTCTCACGATATTAATAAATAACTTGTATAAGAATAATATTAAATATGTAATATAATGTATTCTATCTCTCTCTTTTATTATAGTACATTCCTTATAATATTCCATTGTATTTTAATTTTATTATTACATCATGTGTTATAATCATCCCATTTTGATCCAAATGAATCAATTTTTTTTGTACAACCTTAATCTCTCATTAATCCTATTCCATAATAAAAAATGTATGACCATTCTGTTGCGAATATATTTCTTTTATTTTCCATACCAATATTTTATATTGTAAATACCTAACCCTGAATTCATTCAAGTATATCTATATTGATATAAATAAAAACTGTTTGATTTATAACTTCAAATTTGAACCCCAAATTCTAGAACCATATATTAATGCGATGAAATATGTTCTTATGATATATGAAATATGTGTCACTGATAAATTTAGACAAATGAATGGTTCACCCAGATTGTTCTCCAAGGCATTTAATAAATAATTATTCTCTTTAGATTAATTTTATATGATACCTCAGAATACATTCATGGTAATGTTTTATGATAAATTGGTTACCATTGTCATTAATATTTTTTATTAAACTGTTGTGATATGCCAATGTATTCCTCATTTTCATTTGGTATCCATACTTCCACATTATGCCTCTTACACATTTGTTCATTTTTAATTACTACATTATTCACTATCAAGGTATGTTGTTATTCACCCAGAATTATTTATGATAACTTAAATCCAAATTCAATTGCTGACCCCCATGTGGGTCTATATTTCATAGAATCCATTAATGTATATCCTAAAGAAATTATATACACATAAGTGGACTAGGATGGTAATAAGTGATTCTTTCATGTGGAATATGTAATATTTATGTACTCAGTTTACTATGTTAATAATTTGTAAGACACTAAAACATGAGAGGCATTATGTAATTTTTTGACTAATAATTATATAATGGAATTATTTTAATGACCATCTATAAAATTGGATGGCTTCCATTGTTGTTATCAATGAATGGTGGTGTTATTTATTGAATGTAGGACATTAAAAATAAGTATTAACTTTAGGGATTGAATAAATATAAAAAAACCTTAAATATATTTAATGTATAATATATTTGGATTACTAAAATTATATCCATTTACATATACTAACATGTGGATTTTTCTATGACATATTTTAACCATAGGTGTAGTGACCCGGAAAAAAAATTATGTATCAAATCAATATTCACAATGTGCTTGATGAGTGGGTCACAGACTACACACCTATATATAAACTCCCAAAGGATATTATTATTATTTAGTTATTTCATTATTTGAATCAATATGAATGATATAATGCTAATTTAATTTTTAGTTTTAAAAGTAATGATTGAAATTTAAGATCCCAAATGCTTGATATTAGAATATTTTAGGATTAAAATCATTTTTAAAACTATTATCATATAATTAAAATTAAATATAATGATATAACATTTCTTATTTTTTAGAATACATAGAAATTATAAGGTTATACTTAAATAATTGGTGGTATGGATAATGAAATGATGGTCATCCAAATATATGGGACCCTAGATTTGAAAACATTATGGTTATGATAAATCCATTATCTAAGGTTATTATTAATAACCTAAACTCTATTTATAATTTGAATTCATTTAAGAATAATTAAATAGTAGAAAACATTCATAATGTGTCAATAATAATATATATTTATTGAGCCCCTATATTCTTTGATAATTGGAAATGGATTAACAAAATAGAATTGATAATATCAATGATATATTGTTTTGACCAAGAATATGTAACCATGGAAGTATATAACATAGTGTTATTAGTAAATTAGTGGTTTAAACTTATCACGAAATAATATAATAGATTATATTTAATACATGGAGTGGGAATGTATTGAAAAAGTATTTTCCATTAGGTATTTCCATTTAAAATATAAAAAAAATGAGAGGTAATTAAATGAGCTGATGAATGGGGAGAAACAATCAGTGGAAATTTATGAAATTAACATTATATAGTTTTTTAGATATTGATCAATCATTTTAATTGATTTATATTTTATGATTAATTAATTATTTTTTTGACTAAGACCCCATAAATGAAAATATATGGCAATATGAGACTTTAGGTGTAATGAGAATATATTATGTTGTGCTCTCCACATGGAATTTTAGTTTGAAGGTGAAAATTAGTCCAATAAAATTAATGATAAATGGGGAGGATGAATGTAAAAGTTTTAAAAAAATTTGTCCATGACTATTATGGGAAGTAAAAACAAATATGTATGTTTAATAAGTGTTTGATATATAATTTGGGGAATGTTTTGAAAGGTAGTTGAATATTTTATAGGATTGGAAGATATTTTCATATAGCACTAAATGGTAGTGTGGATATAAAGCCCCAAAAATTGAATTAAAATGAAAAAGGAAATGTGATTCAAGTAAAACCTATAGTAAATTCTTCAAGTGAGGGTAATTTGTACATTTCACTAACCAATATTAAAATATAATTATAATATATTGAAATTTCCATCAACCCTAGTATCATCTAATGGAGAATGGCCATGATTTTTGAAAAATGATGTACTATATTAAGAAATTAAATGATGTATTGATGGGTATACTGAATATACACCATTATATACTGTATATATTATATTATTTTGGGTATATACATTCATTTATTTCATTCATGTTTTAAATAACATTAAAATAAATGATGAATAACTAATGGTATTGTTTATAGTTAAATATCATAGAGGAACTATTAAATAATCAAGGATATATAGAAATTCCACTATTATATTTGCTGATCACAATCTATCTGCTATACTGATGGTCATTCAATTAGTGGAATTATACATATTACTAGATATGTATTGATTATGAATGTATAATTCCATGATAAACTATAGAGTAAATAAAATGTATGTTTTCTTGAATGGAAAACCTATTATTAGTTTCTGATGATAGATGTCCTAACCTGGGACATATAAAAAAACAACCCTTATAGTCTTCTTAAAAAAATTATTAGTAAATAATGTGAATAAACTAAATGTATAATTAATGGTGATGAAACCATTGTTTGGTAATAAATTGTTGTATTCTCTATATAATTACCTATTATTTGGTGACCTAGATTAATAATTTTAGGACCATGGCTATTCCATATAATTTTCAACTATTGTTTCTCCCAGGTGAGTTATCTAAAACTAAACAAACATATATCTAATTAATTTATCCATTAACTCTCAATTTATTAACTCATTTATACATTGATAATAGGATTGCGTCTTTTAGGACTATCATCAAAATAAATTTATTTTAAAACACCTTATGAACATTTCGAAATAATTCATCCACACTAGAATCACATATCAGCTTCCCATAAGTTATACATAGCTTCATAACCTGGGGAATTGAAAAATATGAATGGGTTGAGTTCAAATTAAGGATTATGGAAAATAAAATAAGTGTTTCACCATGTGTTACATCATCAATATTTGAGAAAACATGATTAGGTGAGATATATATTATAAAAAGGAATAAAGAAAAAATTATTTTCCATATTTCATGATATAAGGACATGTAATCATAAATTAAAATCATATATACTAGAAAATTGTACTTATTCTTGAGTTAATAATAATTTTATATGAATTAATATCATAGTGATATGAAATATTAATTTACCTTGCCCTTGAAAAATACCGTGATAATGAATGAGGCACATGTAGAAGTATAATAAAATTTGACAATGTGGGGAAATTAAATATTTCTTACACATTAGGATGTGAAAAGATAATTTCAATTTATCATGTTGTGAAAAATTTAAATTTCTATTCTCAAAAATATTATCTGATGAAATATAAAAATTGAACATATTTATTATAGTGATGTAGTGTACCAAAACCACCTCTGTGAATTGTCATGCATAAACTAACTCATGGATTTATCATACCCAACACATCTTAGGGTTTTATCATACCCAAACCATATTTATGATTTAACATACCAACACTATCTCATTTCATTAATAGAGGAAAAACATCTAAAAATTAAAAAAAAATCATAATTATTCCTCAAAATCATATAACATTCATAATATCATCATATCTTAATTTAAACAAAGTAAATAAATGTTTTTTTGAAAGAGTATTTTAAACATCATCGTGATAATAATTATAGAGAAAAAATTTCATTTCTATCATAATAATATATCCTAGGGGTAATTAATATAAATATAATGAATCCTACCATAGATAAGAAAAAACCTTTTTATATTTTTGGATAAAGATTGGGAAATACATTTAAATGTTTTCTCTTAAATGATATAATATGATCTTGTTAGATCATTTATAAATTATACTTTATTAATAGGAAGATTTTATAGAAAAAAAATTAAAAAAGAAAGTACCATTTAAAAATTTAATGTGAGAAGTGAAAAAAACACTAAATATTTTTTTCTGAAAACAAAATATATTAAAATAAAAGATTAGAATTCAGAATTCATTTTTAAAAGAACATTTTAAATCGAAAATATTGGTATGTTTAGAATTTATTTCACAATTAGTAATAATAAAAATCATTTGGATGACCATTTTAGAACACTAAATGGAATCTTGAAATGAATAATGCTCATAATAGTGAAAGAAATCATAAAATAATTATTAGATTGTTCTACCAAAGTCATAAAAGATAAGGATAAATATTACATTAAAATATTTTTTTATAATAAAGGTTAATTGAAATCATTTAATTTCATTTACATATTAAAATAATATTCATAATGGATTCTTTCAAAATACATAATGGTGTTTCAAAAGGAATTATTGAATGGAGATAAATATGTACAGGTTTGATTTTTATCTATATTTATAAAATTATCATCATTGAGGACCACATAATAAAGAGTGTTATAAAACAATCATTTGAAATGAGGTAATTGGAAATGTATACATTACCAAAAAAACATATATTTTTATTTAAAATCAATAATGTAGAACATCGGTAAGAATGGTGTAAGATTTTGTGTAATAAAATATCTCTTTTGAATAGATTGAGAATTAGTCATACCATAATAAAATATTATAACATAAAAAATATGTTAATATAATTTCCTATAAAATAAATTTTAATGGTCCAATAATTTTTTCATTGAATAATTGAAATTTATATTGTAAAAAATAATTTAGAAATAATCATTATGACAAAATAAATGAAGTTGAGTTAAGAAGGACACCTTAATGATTAAGATGAATTTTAAAGGAATCATCAAGAAAGAGATAAAATGATTTTAAAAATTAAATCCCCTAAAAATATATATTTCATCATATTATATATCCAATCGGTTCTATATACACTATTTAAATTAAATTTGTTGCATAACATAAAATGTGTATCAATGAAAGTAAATTTAGTGGAGTCACCCATTCATCATCATTATCTTCAAACTTGAAATTCCGTTAAATGGTTAAATAGGATATGAATATTTCAATTACATGACGTACATGAATTTTTTTGATAAAATAAATCCACATAGAATATATAAAACAAAAAATTTAAACAAGTGGTTAATAAACATCTTGTCATAGAAAATAAAAAAATTCTTCAGAAATAATTAGCTTCAATCAAACTTAGCTGAAATACCTATAGCCACCTTTAAATAGTAAATATCTTATTCTCCTTCTGAATTTAATTATTCATAACTATAAACATTCATAAAATAAATATGTAACCATTTATTATAAATATTGTAGTTATTTATATTTAATTTTAATCATTAGATGTTCTTTTTTTGATTACTTTTTTAGTAATTGATTCTTAATGGATGGATATATTCATGATTATATATTCAAATTTTATCATTTTAAGATCATTATAGGTATTTTAATTGATATTTTAATGATTTATAACTCTATATGTTCAATTTAAAATTATACTGGTTATGATACATGTTTAAAAATTTAGAGACAAGAATGTTTGAGTAATTTATAATAAACAAAAATGTTGTATGACAATAATGTTTTTAATATTAGTGTTACCTTTACATATACAAAAAACAAAATTTATTTCGCCATTAAAGTGTAATTAAAAGTTATTTTAATTTTTCTAGTCCTCCATGGTGTAAATTTATAAAATTATTCGAGTGGGTGGAAATACTGAACCAAGACAATTAAAATCTACAATCAATGGGTGAGTATGTTTAGAAAATTTATTAAATTTGAATTATATCATTATTAAAAATTCATAATTATAAAAATTAATTTTTATTTATGTGTTTAATTATAATGTGATAATTTTTAAAGAAATATAAAATTATATATGAGAAACTAAATACGTCACTTTTATAGAGGTGGTAGTTCGCACACATTCTTATGTGATGTGTTCATTAATATAAAACGTAATGGATTAAAGAATAGGTTAATATTATTTAAATCAAAATAATTTTGTAAATATCATATTATTTAATATATTCCCAATTTTAACCATCCCTGTAATGTAGTTATGAAAATCATATCACATCTCATATCAGGGTGGTTGTCCACATGTAACAAAAGTGAAGTTATCTTTTTTTTAATGGTTGGGAGGAATGTAGAAAATATTTATCAAGTAAAAAATAATAAATTAACCCCAGTATTTTTATAATGATGTTACATTTTATAAATTGTTATATTATATTATAAGTAAATAAAAGAAATTATTAAGGGAAAGTAAATATGCATGAATAAATGATAATGTTCCCTAACTCAATACAATAACTCCTTTCAGAAATGGTTTAAGGCTTTTAGATGTTTTAATTTTATAATAAGATTTTATATAGAAAGTGGATATGAGTTTGGGGGATTTCTTTTCTCATATATTTGTATCAGTTAAGATTCTTTGTATTTGAGGATAATTGTGGTAGTGGTGCCTCCATTTATAAGGGATACTAAATATATTTTTATAAATATAAAAGGTAATGTCAGAATTTAAAGTGTTGGAATTTCCAATAATGAGAAATTTTTTAGAGTGGAAAGTGTAAAGGAAAACAAATCATAATACATACATTTTAAAACATGCTTTAAACATGTTTTAAATCGATTTACCATAATATATTTTACTTTTACCATTTTTTGTTTTTACCATTGTAACAGGTTTTACCCAAGTATTTATCGTTTATTGGCTGAATATAAAATAGTCTTTATTATGTAATTTAAACCTAATAAATCACAATATATAATCCATTCTATAAAAATAAATTTTTATGTGTGATAAATATGATATTTTATATTAGTGAATATAACAGGAAAAACCCCATTTTTATTTAATGTTTTTTATGAAAAGAAATTAAAAACAAGATAAAATTTTCAATATTATCGATTTAATTGAAATTATTTAGATTATTATAAAAAATAGAAATATATTTTGTCTTTAAAGACAATAAAAACCAAAATTACACCTTCTAGTTAGTCAATTAAAAGAAAAAACCCAAAATTATTTTTTGTGTGGGTAAAGTATTAATTTTGTTTTCCAAATTCAAAATAATGTTAATAAAACTTCAAAATAATAAATTTAAATGATTTATTTTATTTTATTAAAATATTAAACATCACAAAATTTTTTATTCAGTTTTTGTGTTATTATAATTTATATACTCATAAATAATATTGCTTTTATAAAAACATTATTTATCATAATTCACAAAAAAAAATTATTTCTAATAAAATAAAAATAAAAACAACCCTGTATAATAATATTGGTATTATATATCCAAAAATTATGCTTATTTGGTAAAAATAGATTTCAAAATTTTATATGCTTTAATAAAAATATAACTAAAACTATTTTCAATGAAAAAAAATTATTTTGAAAATATAATGTATAGTTAATCTTATTTACTAAAAATTAATAAAAATATTTTTGTTATATTTTATATATTTCAGATATTTTTTTCATTATTAAAATATCTAAAAAATAATAAAAATAAAAAAATATTGAAGAATAAAATCATATCCTTAATTTTATCATTTAACTAGAGCAAAACTTTATTTTCCTTTAAATGCCAAGATAAAAAATTTCTAAAGGGATAGTTGTAAATAAATTATAACATTATCAGTTTAATGATTATATATTTATAATTCCATGTTAAAATATCCCATAAGATGTATATGTGTGATATAAGAATAAAGAAAGCTCTAGTGGTAGTTACATATGGTGATTTCACTTGCATGGATCATAATGAAATTTCCCTGGTCATGAACATCTTTTGATTATAACATCCCTCATTCCATAATTATTATATTTAGACTTGGTAATGGTATATTGAAAACTCTAGAGAGGGTACCACCTTTTCATTCATAGATAAATGATCTTCGTAAGTGAGGCTTCAAATAGATTGTGTTAATTCTTTCTTTTTTTTGTAGATTTTATCTTATCGTTATATCCATTTATATGGACTAATTTTATGGAATTATAATAATATAACAATTTAATTATATTTTTTCTTTTACCTTGGATTCATTTTTTTTATTTCATGGTAAATAGGGTATTTAACACGTTTGGTTTTGAAGGAAAGACATATAATAAAATCTCGAGACGTTAAATTATACAACCTTACGTAAATTTTGTATGTAAAATTATAATCATCATTCAATAGAAAATAAATCTATGTGATTCATTACAAAATTCTGATATATTTTATTCATTGATATCACAACTCTATCCATGGTTATACTAGAAAACTAATATTTTAACTATTAATAAACATATTAATAGATTTTTATTTTTCAAACCCATTTTTTTCCAAAAATGGTTCAATAGATACCTCTTACGACATGGGGTTTCTAGAGACATACATTTAAAAGCATCATTATCATGATCATAATTCCAACCAGATACTAAAATAAAAAGCTTATGAAAATATCTAATTATTTTAAGGTAATTTTTCATATGAATATGAAAACTATATCCAAATTTTTTTATATAATGAATCCTTTATTACAAACAATGACACATTAATGTTTATTATGATATAATTGTATGAGCCTATAACTCATTCATTTTATCATTGTTTTGCATAATATTTTTCTTATTCGTTGTATATCATAACTAGTTATATGTAATATAATTAAATAAAATTGGAATCCTTTACAATAGTTCATAAATGATGTTTGGATTAACCAAATCATATACCATAGTAGTGTCTATAATGTTTGGTAGTATTTGGCCCACTCACCATTCACTATGTGAAGAATAAATTAATACACAACCATCCTTATTGATGATTATTACCCCATTTTTTTTATGTTTCACATCAACATCAACCTTCTAGTATCTATATAAGGACTTAACTTCTATAAAATGATATACTAAAAACTATATAAAAATTCCTGAATGATATCCAATAACTAGAATTATCTTAGGTATTTTCAGTAGTTTTCTCTAATCAAAATCCATTAAAAAATAAATCGTTCCACTGTAAAAATTTTGGTGCCGAAGACACATACTCTAAGTTCATTTTCAAAAAACAAATAATTTAATATTTTATTTTATTAATTGTGACATTTCAAAAACTAAAAATACATTTAATTCAATAATATAAACATTACATATGAAAATAAACACACTATACCAGAACTATAAAGGTATAATTTTTTGGTTTAATATATACTTAAGAAACTTATTTGATAAAACTATTGATCTTTTCTCTATAAATGATCTACATTAGACTTCCTTCTAGAATTTTCATAATATATAATCATATTCTTTACCTAGTGGATTGAAACATATGAAATTTGTGTTCATAAACACTCAATAAGGGGAAAATCATCATGAATACATCAACTATTAGATAATAAGGATACAAAAAAATGTGTTGAGGAGATATATCTTATTAGAAAAAATATTGAAAAAAAAGAGTTACCTATATGTAATTAAAAAAGGACATGTAATCTCAAATGTATAAATATATACAAGGGAAAATAAGAATATATTTATGAGACAATAAATTTAATCAATGAATCATAATCATATAAATGTGTAATAATTATGTAACACACCCTCGAAATATATATAGAAACAGAACATGGAATGAATATACATATTTTTAATTTATAACATTGGGAGTATATTCAATAATTTCCATACATTAATTTTAAAAAATAAATAAATTCCCACACATAATTTTATTAACAATAATAATTACCACAAACAACATCATAGTGTTACATGTCATATAAAATTGTCTAATTAATTTTAAGGATTTAATAGACCCAAAGGATCTCATGAATTTTTGAAATGAAACTATTTGGGGAGTTTTTTACACTGACACACTCTTATGGATTTATTGGAGAAAAATCTATCAAGTATTTTTCATACTAATTGTTTTCTTAATTAAAAAAATGTATAAGTGTTCCACAAGACCATAGAGTAGTCATAATTTCATTATAGCCGAATTAACTTATGGGAGAGAAATATGTTTTATTGAAGGTTTATTAAAACATCACCATCATGATCCATATAGTGAAAAAAGATTAATTGTATCATAAGAAAAAAAAACTAACATATACAAAAATATTTTGGTATTGAAAGAGATGAAAAAACACTTTTATATTTTTCTTTGAATAACATTGAAAAAATAAGAAGAAATTTCGATTTTTTAATGCTTGAAATATCCTTAAAAATATATTATTTGTAACTAAATACCTTAGAAATAAAAAAAATTAGAAATTATAATTTAAGAGATATATTATTTTTCATCAATAAAATTACAAAATATATATTATTTAAAAATACAATTATGATAATATAAAAAATTATGAAAGAGTTCTTTATCAAAAATACAATCAATTAAAATAAATTTTTAAAATTAATAGTTTGTTTTTAAAATAAAATATTACCATTAAAAATATAAAAACATTTTCTATTAATATAAAAATCATAAATAATGCAAATCATTTTGAAAGTATGTATAAAAAATAGAATAAATTATTCATAAGGAAGAATGATCAAAATGGTGAAATAAACTGTAAAATGATTTTCATATTTTTTACCACATTTAGAAAATATGAACTAGGGTTTAAAATTAAAATTTAATTTTAAAATAGGTAAATATAAAAAAATTAAAAAAATTAATATAGAAAAAATCAATAATGGATTTTTTTGAAAGTTAATAAATTTTTTTAAAAGAAACGTGGGGTGGAAGAAAAAATTTCCTATCAATAATGAAAAAAATATATATTTATTTCCACACAATAACTATATTGAAACCCAAATCATAAACAGTGTTAAAAAATATTTCATTTAAAATAAATAAAGTATAATTTTAATATAAAAAGATATGGAACATATTATAATTTAAAATTATTATAGGATGACATTGGCTAGAAGAGTAAACATGGATATCCAATAAAAATAGCTGATTTATAGATAATGGGAATTATTCATTACATTATACTATTTTAGTAGTATTAGAAAAAGTCATTGTAATTACATAAAAATGGAGAATTATATTTAAATTTCCTAATTGAATAAAAGAACACCACCTTGTCAAACTATGGTCCAAGAAGAATCATTATGCTGTAAGAAAATATCATTATTCCTGAAAAAACACTTATATATTATGAAACATTTTAATAGAAACTCCATGAAAAAGAGATCATGAAATTGAACTTATAATTCCATGAATAAAAGTTATTTAATGATTTTTTATATTCAATGGGTATTATAAAAACTTTTTAAAATAAATTAGGTTTATAAAAGAAAATATCTCTCAAAAAAGGAAATTTGGATGAAATAAAATTACATCATCATTATCTTTTGAATCGAAAGCCCATGAACTATAAAACATGAAATATATTTTTATATTACTTATATTTTATGAAATAATTCTAGTAAAACAAATATATTACTAATAAATTTTCCAAAAAATGATCCAACTTGTGGATATAGTTTATATCTCAATAAAGATAAATTGACAAGTAGAAACCCTAACCTTTAATCCTACATAGCCGAACATTCACTATGCTACTATATAAATAAATAACAATCTTAATTACCTAATTTGTTAAAATCTCTCAAACCTATTTTTTAAATATCATATATAATTAATTATAAATAACATAATAGTTTGTTATATTTTATTTTCATTATCAAATGTTATTAGTTTCAATTATTATTCATAAACTGTTTCATAAGGGCAGTGCCAATTTTGGATTATAGATTCAAATTTAATCACATTAAGTTAGTTATAGGTACTGTAATATATTTTTTATAAGGATTTATAATGTTCTAATTTCATTTTATATGCATTTTTATGATGATATTTTATGATAAACTAGGTGATAATCTTTTTTCTGAAATTTATAATGAAAAAAGGGGGTATAATAATAATAAGTTTAATATCATTGAAATAATTATATAAGAGAAAATATTTTCCAAATTAATTTTATATAACAATATTAGTGGGGTTTCAATAGTTATCCATGAAAAAATTATATATAAATATTCATGTAGGTGGTTAAACTGACCCAAATAAGAGCAAGCTATAATCTATGGGTGGGTATTGTTAATGTGGAGACTATTCTGTAATAATATAATTATTGTAGAATGATAATTAGTTTATTTATATTATTTAAATTGTTTTTAACTATAGTTTTATAGAGTTTTATAAATAATAAAAATAGAATTAATAAAAAATATGTCACTTTCAAGGAGGTATTGTTCGTACATACACCTGGGTGATATGTTCGTTTAAATAGAAAATATAGGTGTGAATTAGTTTATATATTTAGAATATAAATAATTCTATAAATATCATTATTATTTACTAGATTTGATCATTTAACTATCATGATATGTTCATTACTAAAACAGAACATGTTTCTTTTAGAGGCGGTAGTTCATATATAAAACAAGTGCGATTTTATTATTTGAACGCAGGGGGAGATGGTTGAAAATGGTTATCCCATTAACATAATATAATTTTAGTACACATATGATTTTAATGTAATTTTTTCAATATGGTTATATTATATTCACATGTTATAGAATTTTATATAAAGGAAACAAAATAATAATTGAGTAACTGAAAGTATTTCCTTTCTCTTGGGAATACATCCTTTGCGAATTTGATTAAGGATTTGAGAGGTGGTATTATGATAACAAATAAACATGTATGATGTGTATACGACTGTTGCAGAGTTATTTGGTTTGATTTTGGACGAATTTAATATTATTGGGTAGAGATAAGATATGGGATGGTTTTGTCTCCTTAATAAAATAGAGGATTAATGTATCTATTCAATGTTCTAGTGGATTTAATAATGGAAAATAATGGAGTGTGAGGAATATATAATTATTAAATTACCTAAAACATACATACGACACTTTTTTTTAACATTTATTAAATTTATTTAAATGGAAAATTTTATCTTTTTACATTTTTAGTTTTTAGAATTTTAACTAACCTTTGGCATATGTAATTTACATTAAAAGTATAAAAACAAAATGGGCCTTATTAAATAATTTTGATATCATGATTCCAAAAAATAAATAAATTTTCTCAAGTGAAATTTATAAGGGTGAGTAAAATTAATTATAATACAAGTTCACAAAATTTGTAAAAACTCATTTTAGAAATAGTTTATTTTTATATTTAAATATTATGAGTAATAATAAATTAGAAAATATTTTACATTAAATATTTTTAATTTGTTTATATTAACCATATAAATTTTATGATTCTTCTAAAATAATAAAAAACATAATTCCAAATAATCCATACATAATTAAATGATAATGATGAAAGATATTTTTCTTAGAGTAGAAAATTACATATCATTTCAGAATGATAAAAACTGGTGCACTATATGTTAAGAATAATACATTTAAATGTATAATATCACTTAATAAATACATTTAAAATCATAATAAATTCTTATATGTTTCTAGTTTACAATTACTTCTTGATATAGACATAAAATCAAAGGTTTTAGAAAAAAATTTATAATCACCAAAATAAATTATTTTAGAAAAAAATCATAAAAGGAAAATTTTATTACTATAAATACACAAATTAATTTAATTTGGAAGTGTTAAAATTCTAAAATTTTAGCTTTTAAATTAAAATATAGTGAAATATATTTCCTAAGGAAAATAACTTTTAAAAAATATTAATTTTTATTAAACATATTTTACATCAATTACTAATTATATTGTTGTTATATCATTCTTATAATATATATTTAGTTTCATTAAAAAAAATTTATAAAAATTTCGTGTAAAAAACATTTTTATGAATAAAATTATTTCGTTAATTTTATCAGTGCATTTTTAAATAAAAATTATTTTTCTGTATACTTTAAAATGAATAATGTGTAAAATACATATGATAAATAAATAATTCTCATTGTACATACCTGTTTATATCATCCTAATTTCTAGTTACATCGCCCCTCAATATCATTGAAAAATGTATACACATATGGTAATATTTAGTGGCATTCATGGGTTATGATTCAACTATCAAGTATCCCATTGAAATTTTCATGAGCTTAAACATCTATTTCAAATGAATTCAATCAAACAATATTTATTGGAGTTTTCACTGGCTTGGTGTAGAAACAAAATAGTAAATATTATTGATTTACATGATTAAAAAATTATCTTTATAAGGGATACTTCCACTACCCAATTCTATTTCATTTATTTTCATTCGTAGATTTTGTAATTTAGTAAATTTCTTTTACAAACATTTATTTAAGGCATATATGACGACTCTAAAATTTTAAAATAAATTAAATCATCATTGTATCATTTTAGTTTGGTGTTTCTTGTAAAGATAGTTATTTTACAGACTAGGTTTTATTATGAAATTTATAGTAAGATATTAAAGAAATACATGGGATACCCCTTTAAAAAGAGGTATACTTATTAATTGAAATACTAGCTACGTATAATAGGACCCATATGGAATATAATATATTGTGTTATAATAAATGAACAAAAAATAGATGATCATTTATAAAATGTTTATATTTGATTATGCATTTCTTCAAGGGGATCAGTTGTTATCTTTTTGAAGATAAATTTTGGATCAATGTGTCTATGATTTTATTTTAGATAAATTAATATAATATAAAAAATGAAAAAACACTCTTCCTATGTTGTTTTATTTATTTGAAAAAGTTCACCAGGCTCAATTCTTCTCCAGGATTGACATAATCTCGAATTACCATTATTGGAGACTGAATATTTAAGTTATTCTATAGGAATTTTTAGAAAAAGATACATACATTATGTGGTTTTTATTATTTTCTTTATATTAAATAGTGATTAAAATGTTATATGGATTTGATGAATAGATTCCATGGGACTACCTAGAAAATGTTTTGGGGGAATTTACTGATGATATTATGATATATTGACTAATTTTATATCAATATTATGATAATCTATGTGTTATATTAAATAAATTATTAGTAAAGAGATATATTTTTCTTAATTTACAAAATTTGGATTCTAATTACAATTAGTATAATTTTTTAGACACATTTTACCAGTAGAAGAATCCCATCTAATCTATAAAATTAAAAGGCTGTTGAGGAGTGGACTCATCCTCTAATAGTGATTGTGATTTATAGTTTCCTCAGTTTGGTAGTATTATACATAATGTTTTTGAATATAATTTCACTGATTTCTAATCCACTAAACATGTGAACTAGAAAGGTAGATAATTTAGTCATGAAAGGAGAATGCTAAAGGAATCTAATAACGAATAATGGTGTTTGTTAGTGAACCTATACTAAAATTAACCAAGGTTTAGAGTCATCTATAGTTATATATTCATTAATGATATCAACAAATTATCTTTATCGTGAAAATTATTATATACATAGGAAACTAAATTCATGAATTTTTTGTATTTAGCTGATTGGATGTTATTAGAAATTAAATGTTGAAATAGTGTGATCCCTAGACCCAACTATTCAGTGATTTTGATTACCATATCTGGTATACAGTTGTCTATACATGATGTCATCTTACCATTATAGTGTAGACTTTTATGAATCCACTATTTAAATAGTAATTTCCATACATTAATTATTGTATCGAAATGTTATATTAGTTCCCATGCAATAATGAGAACCTCTAGATACTATGACATTAATCAGAAATATATGTTTTATGGTCTAGATTCCTCTTACTGTTTGGACATAGTAGATGTTTGGACATCAGGTGTAGGGGGATCATATGCATTGAGACTTCATCTCATGAATATCGCACTTGGTGATCTCCAGAAGTGAGATCATGAGGACTGGCCCACCAATAGGAACTCCACATGTTTCATGTGTCATTGTATGTTCCTATCTACGATCATGTGTAATGGTCTCTTGAATTGAGATAATTACCAATGTATGTCATTTGATTGTGTACATTAATGTAAGATGAAGACAATAGAAATGATGTCAGGGTGAGGTAGTTTGTGTTGGGTTCGTCATTGGTGGCATGGCATTGGTTGAATGGTACAGAAAGGATTTTTCGCTTCTGGGTTATGGAAATAATATATCTCAGGCCATGTTGATATGGATGGTAGTACCTTTATAAGACCATGGCCATTGCATTCAAGGGTATATCCTTCCATTTACATCAACAAAAAATAATGCAAGAAAATGGTGATGACACGAGAGCGTGTCATGCTTTATGAGATATTACAGAAAAAGAGATTATATTACACAGTGTGTGTTCGTAGGATGGTTTTCGCAGCTATGACAATACTATTTTCTTCAGGGGCCATGATGGGTTGCTAAATCCCAATCTTGGTCTATGAATACTATTCACTACTATCAAAATAAGGGCATAGAGGGTCACACACAATAGCTTATTCAATAATCATTCCTATTTAGTCGAATAAGATTTTTGGACATAGTGGGCCTCGCCACAGGGGTCCGGGATTTGTCCAAAGTTAAAATATCACCAATACAATAAATAAATTCATTTCATTCGAGTTTAGAATAAAGGGTATTGAATTTATTTATTAAATGTATTTATTATTTTTAAGTAAATACCTAAAAAATATTAATTGACAAATAATAAATTATTCAAGGTTTAATTAATATTTTTGGGAACAACGAGTCGAGTTAATGACTCAATTATTATCGTGTAATATATTTTAATATATTACATGTGAAAGATAATAATATTTATGACTTAGTTGAATTGTCATAAAATTTCCTTGATAGTATGTTAAGTATTTGAGGCCAAAGATCTTATATTGGGTATTTTAATTAAGCAATATAAATATATGAGGAGGGGCTACTGCTAAATACTATTTGTGGAACTTCTCTCTCTTCTATTTTCTACCATAATATAGAGAGAGAGGCTATAGATCCAATTATCTGAGATCGAGCTCTCTCTCATGCATCACTAGTGAAGCGATCCAGTGATCATTGGAGCATCGAAGGGGATGTCACAATTCTGCGTTGGCACCTAGATCATGATGAATGACGCTGTCACATATTTCTTAAATCATGTGCTGGCGATCTGGAGGAGTTCTATGTCATATTCCTTGAGTAGTGGTCACCAACAACGAGCAGACATCATGCACGGCTTCAGAATTAAACAAGGTATTTTTTACCGTTTATTTTGTGCGTAAAATCCTTCACGAGATATCCTCAACTAACAGTAGTTTTCTCTTTACTTACATCAACATGTTTGTGTCGATCGTCGGAAGAAATTTTATAAAAACCCACATATTTAGGGATTTCGTTACACATCAGGTTCCAACATTATAATCCCTTGACAATAACATTTTTGATTTTTTAGAAACAACCTAATCATAATTTGGTAAACATAATTATGGATGTGGTATCTATATGTAACCGAGGCCCTTTGGATTTTGGAGATGTCTCTCTGAATCATGGTTGAGGGGATCATATATTTTTCCATGTCTCATGTGGTATGGATTCTTCTCTTGATGTGAAAATTAAAGGTGTAAGTATTGTAATATATTTTTATCATTTTACATATGGAACAAAATTATAGATTAAATGAGATTCTAATTCTATTTTCTATATAATTTGAAACATTACCCTCTACCTATCCAATATATTCACAACTATATGGATTTACTGTATGGTAATTCATATACAAAACAATTTTATTTTCACTCATATCTACCAGGATGAAAACAATATGTAATATGGCCTTTCTTACAAATGTATTGATATGGATCTCACTTAGTTAGATGATATATGTCAAGATATGTTTCATTACATGTAAGTGATTGTATAAAAACATTTCTTTTCAAAATTTTAATTATTAATGATAAATGGTTCTTTTTTAGTCAAATTAATATATAAAATTGTAATTATATTTAAAATTTTAAATTTTTTAATAACCATACACATAATTTCATAACCTATGATCCAAAACCATGTCTAACTCATTGGAGAATCCCAACCCCAGTAGCAAAAATTCAATGTCTACTTAGTATATTGGCATATGATAAAAGGATTCGCATCTTGAAAGACCGAATCTGATAGTAGTATTAGTTACATTGATACATAAATAAATTTATAATTAAATATGATAATGTAAAATAAAAAATAATAATTTCAAAATCCATAATTACTTATAGATAATCCCTTCATATCAATCATAGAACACATTCAGGTTTTTTCATGTATAATTTCAATCATACATGTCCCTACCTCCTTCTCAAAGACAAACCTCACATGTATGTCCTCTTAATGATTGTATGGATGACAATTTATTAAGAACAAAAGCTCTATAATTTTTCACATATTGTTGGAAATAGACATCGGTAGGGTTTGCTTGATAGAAAGGTCTTAAGGGGTGAAATAAGTTTTTGGAAATAGTTACATTTTATATGTGGGGAATGGAACCCTTTTATAAACTAATTTTATGTTTTCAAATAAAATCCACAATGATAAATTCATCCACACAAAAAATATACCAAATAACCATATGTTCTATTTATTGATATTAATATGTGGGTATATAGATCAAAACTATCTTTTTAAAGGTTTGTATATAATTTGAACCCTAATTTTCATATATTAATCCCATTGTAAAAAAATTATTCGATTAATCAAGATAATAGTTTATGTTTTAATAATTAATTTTGGTCAAAAATTAAATTCAACATTATTTATTATTAAAATTATTAAAATTAAAAAAATGGAATTCATTTTTCAAAATTCAATTCACATAAGTGGATAAACTAAATTTGAAATTCTAATATCAGACCCTATGGAAAAAAATATTTTCAGTGTGGAAATTATCATCGATATAAATGGTTTTAATTTAAAAAATCACTCCAAAATTGATTCAAATGACCTTAATTAGGTAAATATTAATTCAATCTAAGAAATTTTCATTTTGAAAATGTTTGAAAAACATTAAAATATATAAATATTTAAACAAAATTTATATTTTAGTATATAATATTATTTTTACATTTTGGTTGAAAAAGGAAACATTTCCAAAAAAATTAAAAAAAACAACATTATGATAATTTTGATATTATTCATTCAAAAGTAGTTTTTTTTCTGAAAAAAATTTATAATTTTTTTAAATGAATTTTATACTAAGATCACCATAAAAAACAAAATAGTATTCTTAAAAAAATTATTGTTTTCCAAAAAAAATCATTTACATTAAAATTATTTCATTTTATTTATAATCAACAAATATAAATTTATTTTAATTTATACATGTATAAACAATATAATTTCTGTAATTTAGTTTTTAAAATTCATACCCTCCCATTTAATGGCTAGGTAAAAATGGTAATGATTAAATAATAATTTATTGATAAGGAATAATGTTTCACTAAAACTCGGTGTTGTGTGGATCGCATGATATAAAACGAAGTGAATTTAGTTAAAAATTAATTTATCATAAATTATTGGGACATTATATTCTCATAAAATCTTATTGTTCTGTTTTATAAATGTTATCAAACATGATTTTTTTTTGTTTACAAATATTACGGTTGCAAACCCATGATAAATGTATTTTTCAAAACATATTATTCCAAAGGATATATTTTATAAATAATAGAAATTAATAATAATTTTTTATATATACCCACCTCTACCCTTGATTAATTTTGAATCTAATTTCATTTTCATTCTAGTAACTCTCTTATTCTCACATTATACATCTGTTGAATCTCTCAATCTCTTGCAGAATCAGCAATCTATACTTATTGAGATACACATAAGTTGAGGTATTCTATTTTACAATATTTTTTTAATAATTTACCTATAATAATTAATTTTATTATCATATTGTTATTTTTTCTTGTCTTAATAATCATCCCTTTACTGTCAAAATGTTTCACAATTAATGAGATACAACCTTTCACTCTCATTAAAATCATTTCTTAAACCATTATATATACCTTTCAGCTGCAAAAATAATTCCTTATTTTTTTATTCTCACATTAGTTACTGCTATGTATGAATCATCATTCACAACAAGTGAGTAAAAATAATGAAAATTGTTCATATGATATATAATATTTTTTCAAGTAATAATGTATGAAATATGAAGGGTTTACCCTATTATTTCTCTAATTCATTCTGTAAATAATTAATCTCTAGAGAATAAATGGTTAAAGTAACATGGTAGTATGCATTAGTATTTTTTATGATACATTGGTGAAAAATGTTAGTTTTATATTTTAGGACACCTTATCGATGAACCATTGTTATATTCATATGAATGTCTCATTTTTATGAATTTTAAATATTTCCATGTTATAGATTATGTATATATTCCATTTTTCTATGATCATGTATTTATGATCCTGATATATTTTTATGTGTCATGAATTATCTATGATCACATACTTCAGATTCCTATTTTCACCCATTTTTTATTCTTTATCACCACCCTTTCCATTGATGCATGTATCTTGAAAATAATTTCATTATATGTGGACTAGGATTTCATTAAAAGAATATTTTAATAGGATTAAATAAATTTTATTTACAGAATGTATCATGTTCATAAATTATAATACATTTACTATTAAAATATTATTTAAAGGAATTATGTTTAAATTCGTGTTTCAAAATGTGGGTTTACATAATATGTTCATGATTGAAATTTATCTGGGTACACTTATTATGGTTATGCATGTTTATGACATTATCATTGCAGGTGACCAGGAAAGTTCAAGAAAATAATGTTACAATAAAATAATGTAGAATTTTGATATTTATATACTTTGTAATGTATGATACTTCTCTTGTTAAAATTATTGGAATGATAAAAATTTTATTTTCTTATACCATGGTAATTATTGTTGAAAATTAATGAATAAGTTTAAAATAGATTATTCAAGGATTGTAATGACACAAATTTAAATGGGTTAAGATATTATAATGATTCCGAAGGTGTTAGTGAAAATCATTCAGAATTAAAAAAACTTATTTAAATAATTATCTATCTCATAGATTCCTGACCAAATATTGAATATTAAATTAGTCCTCATGCTAGATATCATATTAATAGAAAGGATAAAATATTTATGGATGTTAAAAGGGGTATTTTATATAAAAAAGGACTCTGAATTATTAGATATCATATAGGAAGGTAAAATAATTTAATCTATCTAGATTTTTATATATATACTAGGTAGGTGATATATGTGATATAATAACCCCTATAAGTTTATTTATTTTTTTGGATTCCACTTTAAGCAGTATCTACAGGAAATAAACCCCAATGAAATTGAGTATTCCTGATTTTCAATATGTCTATAATAATAATTATTACACTCTAATTATTTAGATGAATTATTTTCTAGATGAATTGATCATGAAATTTAGAAAACCTCTCAGAATACTTAACGATAATTAATGTGTTATACATATCTTTTAAAATACTATTCATTAATAAATGTTTAAGAATATATATATATCAGATATTATTTTATTAGCAATGGAGTTTCCCATGGATTCATGAAGTTGGAATTTATTACTACTCAAAACCAGTAGGATAATAGATTCACTTAGTTCATATCTAAATATATGAATTAGTTTTTTTGGATACATCAGAATTTTTAAAACCTATAACATCAGTAAAAATATTTAGATATCCCCTAATAATCCTCATAATAGGTGGTAAATAGGAGTGATTTATTTTCAAAATTATTTACATGTACCATGGTTTTTCAAGGGGGCACACATGCATTTCGGTCCATATTTTTTAGTTTCTATATCAATTGTGAATATGGGTTTTGTTTAAAGTGTCATGTTAATGTATTGAGTGGGAGATCACATTATTAGTTAGAATATATATTTATTATCATTATATATAGAGTTCTATTAGAAAATACCTCTAATGAATTTTACGGTTCTAGGATGTTCTCTTTAAAAAAATTTGGTTTTCGGTTTTCTCTAAAAAGAAGTTGTCTTTTTAAGATGATATTGATAAATTTTTTCACGGAATAAATAAACTATACAGGGGAGATTAAAGTAACCATTTTAATTATGTTGGAATATATCTATGCTTTCAACCCTGTATGAGAAATATATAGGATGATTTAAAGGGTATTTTATTATTTCATCGATTTTTTAATGTTTTTAGAGATGACTAGTGATGTTTTTTAAAAAAATTTAGATATCTTATTGAATTTGGAAATTAGATAAGTTTACGGTTGGACAAAATTTCAATTCATAAGATATTTTTTCCAATGTATAATTTCTGAGTCATGTTATAGAATTTATATACATTTAAAATATTTTTTCCAAGAGTAGGATAATTAAAATATTTCTAAGAAAAATATCTACTATATAATAAACTTTTCGGGAAAATATTTATCATGTAAGAATATGACCATGCATGTATGAAATACATCTTACCCAAAACACAATTTTTCATTAGATATTATTCTTATAAGGAAATATCCCATAAGAAACATGATTATAGTGAGTTCCACTATTTCAAGAAATATAGAAGAGACGGTTCCATGAAAATTTAGATGAAGGTCATCTGTCATTCTTCATTGTTTATATCCCATGATTCTTTAAGAGAATTATGATTCAAGATGAAATAGAATAATCTAATTTAAGATGATTTTATGTGATAAAAAAAGTTCCCCAGAGTATAAAATCAGTTGTTACACCACAGTTTCATTTAAAATTAAATATAATCAAAGTTCATATGAGTTGTAGGTAATTTTTTAAGAGGATATTTATTTCATGAATCTTATAGATTTAGAATCAATATTTAATTAAAATAAATATAGATATCTAATAATTTATGAGTATTTTAAATGTTGCTAAATGGGAAGAATCATGATATAAATTTTTGGTATTTTAAACTCTCAAATATTCAATATTATTCTTCATAGAATATCCTTCAAAATTTTAGGTAGTTGTTGACCACGAAATTTAGTGAAAATATTATAGGGGATTCCAAAATATGTTTGGAATCATTTTTTATATCCATTTTGTCAATATAAAAAATAAAAGATGCAGAAAATTAGTTCATGAATTTAGACTTTGATATTATTATTTATTAGATAGAGAGAGAGTTGTTAGAGAAAAATTGACATCAACCACATTTATAGTTATTAATAGATTGAGGTATCTCACATCTACTAAGATTGATCTAGTCGATTGATTCCAATAATGAAGGTGGTCATATTCATTATTTCAAGATCTCATGCATTGATAGATCATCTTGATGAATATTAGAAGATACTGGAATGAATTGGTTGTTAATATTTTATTTAGGCAGTTATGTATTGTTCATAAGAAGGTAGTTAATTTAATAATAATTCATATTGAATCAAAATAATTATAAGATTCATATAAGTGTAAGGATGTAATATTCTAATGGTGGTGTAATCATTATAAAAAATTACATTCATTTGTTGTTGTAGTAAATATTTAAGTATTTCACCTACACTTACTTTGCACCTTCCATTAGACATATCATCAAGTGTAAATAATCCACACTGAAACTATCTTATAATACTTGTTATATTAGTGATAATGAAACATTAAATATGAAAACCAAACTTGGAAAGGATTATTCCTTCATATTCAGATCGTCCTGTTGAAAACAAAAATGTGATGATTGTATTCATTTCAATTTCTTATTGGGGTTCTAAATTGATATTAATAGAATATTATTACTTTAATAAGACACATTAGATAAATTCATTAGTTTAAATTATTTGAAAAACAATTATCACTAATTCTCCCCATATATAGTGGTAAACTAATTAACATAGGAAATTCAAATGTTAGATAAAGACTTATAGTTGAAAATATCATGTGGTGCAATGGTTTCAACACATGTACACAAGACTTCTGTAATTTATATTTGTGGTAATATTCATCCAAATAATATAATCATACATTCCTAGTTATACTTCAATTTAATATTTATCATGTATTGTCTCTCTCAAAAAAAATATTGTTGAAAATATCCATGATAATGATAAATACTGATACAATATTTATGAATAAGGATTAGATATAGAAGTATTATGGGCCATCATTGAGTCTTAACATAACAAATGATTTATCAACCAGTTATCCATGTGATGGTCAACATGGAATGGATGGATGATATGGACCTTTAAATAATATTAACATATTTTCTAAAAATCATCCATGAGAATTTGTGTTATTGTACATGGGAAAAGTAAATAATTAATGGAAATATGTTTTTTATACCATCCATATCAAAATAGTTGATGAATTCCTCTGCCCTAAAAAAGTGGACAAATATATTAAAAAAAAATTATTGAAATTTTTTGGACATTCATGGATTGTGCTTGAAAATTAATTCAAAAACATGATTACTATAACCTATTATAGAATCAGAAAAGGGAATTTATCCGAATCCACTGAAAATGTCAATATTTTTATGTTATGAAGGAATTAATTGATAGTTTTTAGAACACGAGGTTATATAAAAAGTAGAACACACTCACAGACACATACGTATATATACACACACACGTAACCATTTTATTTCTACCCTCACATGTATTCATTAGAAAAAGAAAAAATATATTTTGAGGATACTTTTTTTTTGGTGGTACACAACACCCTATATCTAAGTATGTTTTTAACTCTCATATAATGAAATTAATTTCCATTTCATTAAAATTTTACAAAACTCATTTGTGAAATAAATTTTATTCTATTAAAAATAATGTGACCATTATTTTATTTTTCCCAAATATAAAATATAAAAATATTGAATAATACATTATATAATATTAATAAAATTTCAAATGGGTCATTAAAAAAAAGACTATACTATAAAAATAATGATTCTCATTATTCCTTAAGATAATAGTCCCAACAATTATAACTATAAAAATAATATAAAATGTTATATTTTGGGATAACTGTTCGAAGGATTGAATTATATGACTGATTTTAGAGAATAATGTATGGTTATATATAAGAAAGAAGAATGGATATTTGTTATTAATATAGCCAATATTTTTAATAAACTATTAAAAATATATGGATTTCCCATACCATGATTTCAATAAGAGAGTGGGGGTAAATCCCATAATAAAAAACATTAATTAATCTTTAATAAATTGCCATTTATAATCAATTTAAATGAAATAGCCTAGTTTCAGACAATATTAATTATTCACATTCAATCAATTTTAATTTTAATTATTACTTTTAAATTAATATTGTTTAACCATTTAAAAAAGTAAAAATCAATATAAAAATGTTCAATGATCAGCATTAATATTGAACCACTAAATCCATCACATTATTTTTAAATCATTAGATCACATGATCCAAAAATAATCATGCATTAATAACTAAAAAGTTATATCCTTGAACTCATGTGTGTAAAAATGTCTCCAAAAAATTATGATTTCCTTCGATACACAATGCAATATCTCTTAAAATAATTTTTTCCTTGAGTATTCTATTATTGCAAATACTGTTGAGGTTTTTAATAAAAATAATATACTCCTATCATCTCACCAATTATTTGACACTTTATCATGAACCCACGTTATATATTTTATTTATGAACAATGATATATCTATGTATATATGAAGATATTATCACAAAATGGTAATATCAAAATCAATAACTCATTAAAATCCTTTAATATTCAACTTCATCAAAGAAATTCTTTGTAGAAATAATATCCAAATTGTCCTCAACAAAATATTATTATAAAAGATAATGAAATTTTTTCATTTGTTGTATCTACTACGTACCACACTTATATTTGCCAAATCGATTCTACAATCTTCTTCACACATCATAATTTATATTTTTACATAAAAACGATTTAATCTTAATTAAAATAGTAATTTCTATTGCAGATAAAAAAACCAACATTTAATTAACTTATCAAACATTTATTCAATATTTTGGACCAATTGATTCATTTTTTATAACATTCATATTAATTTAAGATGAGAGGAATTTATTTTTAGTATCCAATGAGCCATATATGATGCAACATGATCAGATTCAATAGAAATTATAATTTTCTATAAATCATAATGTGAAAATGTTTCATTGTGGAGAGATATTCTATATTATTTTTTTAACATGGACATTAAGGCATGATCTTAAGGATAAAAAATTAGTTATATCGAGATTCTCAAACACTAACTATTCCTTTCAAGAAATTTTTGGTAGAAACTGTTCTTTATGTTATTATACATTAAATCCTATAATCATGAGAAGTAATAAATTTTTAGGACAATTATTATTACTGTCGAACATGTGATTTCGTTGTGTGAAAAAAATTCCACATGAAATGTTATATATTATTATTCTAAATATATAGACATAAAATAATCCTAGTTTTTTGAGTTATAGTATGGATTTGGTCTTCATGGAGAAATCATAATCAACAGGGAATATTTAATATACTTTCTGTAATGATCATGTACATACAATATCATGACATAACTATTAAATATAAGATCTTAATATAATAAGAAATATACTAAATCATAGTGATATTTAAAAAAATGTCACATCAAGATCAAAACTATTCCAATTTCATTAATTTTTTATCACAATATTATAATCATATACATGACCTTCATAAAATGATAAATTCCATTTTATCATGATTTACCCTTCCACACTGATCAGTGTATGCATGATATTACATTCATAATTAAAATTAAATCCACGATTATACAAAATTCATATAGTCTTCACCTCATATGAATTATCTTAATCAATTTGAGTTTGAATATAAATCATTTTTTTGATAATTTTTTGAAAAATGTTTCAATATGTTTCCAATGAAAATGAATAATAATATCTATTATTATATCATTCATGCCTTCCAATTAATAAATAAATCTCTAACTTTTCTCAAATATCCCAAAAAAAATTCAATATGATCACGTAATCACCTTGAGGTTGAAGCGGTTGTTGGGTGAATTACTGTGAAAAAATCTCTACTGAAATCCATTTACAAAATTGTTTTAGAACCTTTGAATATGTTAGGGTATGTGGATCTCATAATTTTTACCCAATACGTTCAAACCTAATAAAAAAATAATGAAAATAGATAAGGGCTCCTGGAATTTTACAATTATTTATCTCAGCATGGTTATATATACCTTTTTGTGATCAGGTTGGGTTTGAGACATATGTGTTTCACTAATTTTTTATAATGAATGCACAACTATCTTCTGATTTTTTTTACTATGTCTTGTGTCACGACCCGTCATCGGGGCCCGTGCCATGACTACCCGAAGCCCGCCTTTATAGTCCAGGGTCTGGCGACTAGAACCAAAGGCATAAATCCTGATAACTGGGAAGGCATTTCCTTTAAAAAAGTAAACAAACACAGAGAGTACAAGTGGAAGTATACGCTAAGAACAAAAGAAATTGCTGAAAAGTAAGTGGGCCAGAATACAAACCCAATCGAAAGTACAACTACAACTAAACAAAAGTAAAATAGAAAAAGACAACAGCTGGACGAAAGGAAGCAGCTCCTGGGTTGTCCTCCTCAGATCCTACCTGAAGGGTAGGTACAGATAGCGCAGCTCCTGTATCGTCCACCACGGATCCTACCTGAAGGGTAGGTACAGATAGCACAACTCCTAGATCGTCCACCACGGATCCTACCTAAAGGGTAGGTACAGATAGCCTCCACAACACTCTTGCCCATCAACCTCCTCCGAGTATCGTCTCATCGTGAAATCCACCTCCTAATACTAACTCATCGTGATGTCCACCTCCGGGTACCGTCCAGTCTTCGAACACTCGGCCTCCGTCAGCACTGCCCGTCGTCTACAACCAACACAACGATGTGCATGCATAGCCCGTGCAGGGGTGAGTATAAAAATACTCAGTAGGGACCCTGATACCCTCAAGGTCTCACTAAATCCAACAAGGATAACCACAAAGAAAGATATCAACAGATAACTTCTACTTAGGTATATTCCCATACATATTCCTAAGTTATCAATTAACCCATCTCAATCATGAGGGAACACATAGATTATTAAATCAACGGATAACCACTAACCAGGTATATTCTCAAACATATATCTAAGTTATCAAGTAATCCATCTCAATCATGAGGAAACACAAAGGTCATAGACTTAGCTCAAACCATGATTTTCATTATCGAAACCGTAACTGCTGAAGATCCCCGTCTCTGGAGTGTACAGTGATCCTATCATGACTCCGAGGTACTGCTCACTAACCTAAGACTGCTAAGGTACTCCTCCTGTCGAGTACCGCGGGTCAGCCACCCAAACACAGTAGTGCTTCCCGCCAGGGTCTACCACCCAAAAACAGTAGTGAACACCCCTAATAGAATGTAAGGGTACTCTCCGGACGCGTACCGCGGGTCTGCACCAAAAAAGTAGTTCTTCGTCCTCCATGGGTCTGCATCCAAACAAAGTAGTGCTCCGTCCACAGGGCTAGTCGACACACTCCACGTCGAGTCGGTCAAGCAGTCGTCAGGTCCCATTCGGCTACACGATCTCCGTACTTCGAACGCTCATCTCTGGGAGGGTCCGCTCCATGAGATACTAGTCGATACTCCATGTATCTCAAAGTCCCATGAAGAAGTATCTCAAAGGACCGCCTCGTCATAGGGGTCTCCACGCAACAGACGGCGCGTCAATCGGACGCCCGGTCTGTGAGTTATTAGCCTTTTCGTCCCAGGGGCCCGGTAGGTTTCGTGTGTGAACCAACCCGGACGTATCTCAACTGTGCCCTGAACTCTCATAGGGTATACACATAGGGACCGTTTCTCAACGTTATCTCCAACGCCGCTGACGGTTCGTCAAATGGACGTTCGGCCTGAAAGATATCAGCTTTTCCGTTCCCAGGGTCTGGTTGGATTTTAGGTACAATCCAACCCGGCCACTATCCAACTGTGTCCAAAACTCAGGAGAAATTTTCCAAAAGTGATGTCTCATCAAGAGAAATCCAACAAAGTCGACGGCACGTCAATTGGACGTACAAAGCTCAAGATATAATCGTTTCCGCTCCGAGGGCCTGGTTGGTTTTGTATCCGAACCAACCCGTCCATACTCAAATTTCTTCGAAACAATGAGTGAAATATACCGATATGACCGTCTCGATCCAAGGATCACATCGAAACTAATGGTGCATCGATCGGAGTTCCGTAGCCCATGATATATGCAAAAGAACGTAAGAGGTCTGAAAGTGGGGGTTTCGGGCCCAGACCGACCCGGCACGAGACCCCCTTGGTCGGCCCGGCCCGGGTCGACCCCACCTGGGTCTGGCCCTCTTGGGTGCGGCCCGGCCCGGCTGGCTCAACCCGACCCGGGCAGCCAGCCTGGCGCGCTGCCGGTTCGCTGGCCAGCTCCTTTACACCGAGCTGGGCGGCAACGGGGGGGGGGGGGGCTGCCCCCCCTGTCTCATTAAACTCGTCCCCCACGTGGGGGCCGCTTCTCTTCGGCCAGCTGGGGGTTACGAACCCCAAAACTCCTCCTTTGACCGGCAGGCCCGCTCCGGCCGGCTGGCTGCTGCACCATGGGACCGACGTGGGCCGGTCCACCTGCTCCGACACCAGCGGCCGGAAGTTCGCCGCCGGTCCCTGCTCCGCTGTGGGCTAAAGCTGCGGCCTTGGTCCATCCGGCGCGGCATGGCGGCACCGCGCCCCTCTGCCGTGGCCCCGCTCCAGCCGCGGTGTTTTTCGTGAATCTCCGGCGCGGCGCGACGATGCCACACATCCTTGCCCATTCCCATTGTTTCTGTGCGGTGCAACGGCACCGTGCCACCTATGCATGTGCCAAAATAAAATCAAACAAACAAGGGGGAGGAGGGTCGACCATGTTTGTGCGGGCCGACCTCCATCCGTTATTGCGGAAACAGGTTGCCCAATATGAATGATGAAATGGTGACTGAAGTATTCACGAACAAACAAATAAATCCCCTACAGTTTTTCCGCAATCAAAAGGAAATTCCAATCCCGAAAACTAGAACTTTTTCAGATCAACTTAATAATGAGTTGGTATGCATTCTTGTTTTAGAAGGAAAAAAATAATGAGAGTATTAATATTCACAACTTAAACCCCTACCTCAAGCGTAGTCGTTGAACGAGGTTTGTCGCGGAAAGGGACGTCGTGGAATTGATCGTTGCGAAAAGAGAGGCCGCGGAAGGAGGATCGTCGCGTCGCGGAGAAAAGATTCGTTGGTGTCGCGTCGTCGACCTTCGAGGATCCGGAGTTCATGTCGACATTTTTTGGAGGTCGGCGTTCTTCGCGTTCATCACGTTCTTCGCGTTCTTCGATGAAGAACGAAGACCTTCAAGACTCCCCTTTTTCTCCCAAAAACTAAACCCAACAAGCTCCAATAAAATAATACACATTCTTATTTTATTACTCAAGCCTTAAGTTTGAAATTCAAAATTGAATTAAGCAATTAAGTCATTTAATTGCAACGTATTAAACCGCCCAATTTATAGAGGCGTTTAATAATAAATCAAACGAACGAGTTGACTTTCATTAATTGGGGGGGTGCGGGTGTGTTACTGAAATAAAGGAGGGGTTGAGGAAGCTGAAAGGGTGGGGCTCATGTGGGCCCCTCCCCACTAACATCCTACCTAGTGGATTAGTTAAGATATGGGTCCCACTCAACCACTTATCTTAGCTTAACACTTCTTTGTATAAAATAAAATTGGTTACACCACTTTTATTTTATTCCTATACTTAACCCAAATAAAATTAATAACCACACCCGAGAAAACACAACTCTGGAAAAGGTATTTCTAAGCAATTACCGGTGCTGCGATTCTATCGGTTCCCTCAGATTTCAATTCCGAGCACTGGTTAAAAAGGTAGAAAAACCCGCTCATTCGTTCACTGAACGTACCCGATATAAACTTTGGAAAATGATTTTGGGCACACCGGTCCTCGGAATCAGGCGCCGTCAAAAACTACATTCTTGTAAAATTCCAATGAAAATTAAGAAAAAAATTTCCTTGAAATTTCCAGGTCTTTAAATTACTCCCACCTTAGGGCTTTATGTCCCCATAAAGCTTTAACACAAACTTGGGATACAAAAGCGGTACTGAGCATGAATCTGGGCCTTCTGCTACCATGTGCTCACCTGGAGGTTCCCATTCTGCCAGTGAAAGCGCACTCGAGGAATCGACCGTCCTCATAGGATCCACTCCTATCGATCCTCGATCCCCACTAGAACATCCATGAATGTCTCCCCATCACCCAAGTCCAGCTCCCCATGGTCAATGATATGCATTGGGTCAATCACATATCTCTTCAGTTGGGATACATGGAAGTCGTCGTGCACCTGGTGAAACTGAGGGGGATGGTTCAAGCGGTAAACCACCTCGCCTACACTTCTGAGGACCTAGAAAGGTCTGTTGAACCTCGGAGATAACTTTTCACCTCAGCCACATCTCCGTAAACCTCATCGAGGTGAGACCCGTATAAGGACATGATCATCATCCTCGAACTCAAGAGGCCTCCAATTCTTGTTTAGAACTGAAACTCAAAACTCATGCTGCCATAAGGGTAAGGTTGACCGACTCAAATGTGATCGGACACACCCTCCTATGAATGAGTTTATCCTGTGCTTCTTGGGGTTTCCTTTTCTCCAACCAAGGAAAACCCATCCCAACGTCATAGTTAAACCACAACCTTTTTGCCTAATACAGTCAATATGTGCATGAACTGTGAATCTAATCCATACCGAGACCAACTTCGTAAGGCCTCGACATTGCCACCAAGGGATTCTAATCGAAAATCTATCCTCGAGGGTTAGACCACGCTGTCAGTGTTAGTTTGATTATCGAGTCTCCTCCCAATGTATCTCCAGAAGTGAGGGTCAAGTCCACGGCTTACCGGAAACTCTAGGTATGGGACAAGATTCGTGGAAGGAAGTAATTATTCATATCATCGTCTGTTACTAAGACAGCTAGTAGTGGACACAGACTGTCCCTATAATCATTCTTAGAGCCATTGGGTCACACTCCTTGACCGCATGCATCCGCACTCTTCCTCCGCCCACCAGCTCCCTGAGCCGGGCGGGGACAACTAAGGCGGGTGGTTTTAGGATGGTAAAATGTACACCACCTCATACTACTCTCCTAGCTCTACCTCCACGTATGCTGCTTCACAGACTCATCTCTCCATAAAGCTTCCCCTTATTGAAACATTTAACACGCCCGAGTCTCTCAGACTGGGGCCAGCTTCTTGTTTCTTACTCCACTGTGCAATCATTATCCGCTCCTGGATGATCTGCACCTTCTTTGCCTACGATCAGTAGGAGATGCTAAGATTTCTCCTTTTCCGAAAAGAGAAAATCGGTCTCATCCCATGTATGAACCACTCCCATTGCCTAATACATTAAATCCTGGCATTAATGATGCATTCATACCATGGATTATGTCGTAAGGCCTCGACATAACTAACAAGAGATCCAACTGTCACTCTCACCTCCAAGGGTCGAGTCACACTGTCGACATCAGTGTGAGGTCACTAGGTCTCCTCCAGTCCAAATCTCGAAGGTGAGGGTCAAGTAAACAGTTTTTAACCGGAACCTCTCAGTATCAACCGAACAAAAGGACAGGAATGCAAACACCACAAAGATAAGTGTCTTTTATTATAGCAGCTCATAGTACAAAGACACAAATACAACAGAAACATGGAACCTGAAGTATAAGGGATGTATCCACTAGTTCCTCTCCTGTCCACCTACTCCCAGAGCTCTACTGCCTTTTCAACTGCTCAGTTGTTTCTCAAGCACCCATTGCTGCTTCTGCCTCGGTGGCTCCTCCAAAGCCTCGGATCAACTTTGAGTGGGGTCAGATAGTCACGTGCCAGGTGACCCTTACTTCCGCATTCATAACACTTCCTGCTCCTCGTACAGCTGGCTCTGGTCCACTTGGACATATGCATCATCTGTCTACTGCCCACTGATGACTCGGCTACTGATCGAAAATCCTGGGGCAAAGGCAGCAGCTCCTGTACACGCTCGGGGTGTAGAGCTACTGGGAAAAACTCCACCCTAAAGAAGGTCTCGAAATCATCCCATGTGAAGGTCATCCCGTCGCAAAACTGGAACAAGTGGCTCTACCATCTCTCACCTGCTACCTGAAGGAGGCTGGCTGCAAAGATCACCATGATGTCTGCTAGCGTCCCCACTAGCCTGAAGACTCTCACAACAGCCTCCAGCCGATCCTCAGCCGCCTGCGGGTCCATCTATCCTCGGATCCTAGGTGGCCACTGGAGCTGGAACACATGCAGCGCGCTCAAGCGGCATGCATCGCCTACTACTGGGGCTAGTGGCATCGGTGGCCCAACATATGGCAGTACCGCTGGTGCCTCCACTGGTGCCTCTACTGCAAGAGGGCCCTATACCGAAGCCTCATCGCTCGGCAGACTGTTAGTACGCACATCCCTCTGGGATCTAGCAGGTCATCCGTGGAAGGCATACTGAAATATATAGACGTGACATGGTCAAATGATTTATACCTGGTGAGGTGACCTAGTTTGATCTGTTTTAAGGTAAAACCTTTGAAACACACACACAATCAGTATTTTCGTGCAAAAAGTCGGAAATTAGTTGTCAGGGTCCTGGTGTATGGATACGTCGACCGCTTACACCAACACTAGACTCCCTGAACTGAAAACCACACTCGGTACCATAAACACTATTGCTTCACAGAAAGAAAATATCGGAGTTATAAGTTCTCCGGTAGAACCGACTCCTCTGATACCAAATTGTCACGTCCCTTCCTCGGAGACCATGTTGTGACTAACCCAAGCCCACCTTCATAGGCCAGGGGCTGGCGACTAGCACCAAAGGCATAAATCCCGATAATTGGGAAGGCATTGCCTTTAAAAAAGTAAACAAACACACATAGTACAAGCGGAAGTATACACTAAGAAAAAAAAAGAAAATGTTGAAATGTAAGTGGGCCAGAATACAAACCCAATCGAAAGTACATCTAAAACTGAACAAAAGTTCAACAGAAAAAGCCAACAGCTGGAATAAAGGAAGCAACTCCTAGGTAGTCCTCCTTGGATCCTACCTGAAGGGTAGGTACAGATAGCGCAGATCATGGATCATCCACCACGGATCCAACCTGAAGGGTAGGTATAGATAGCGCAACTCATAGATCATCAACCAAAGATCCTACCTAAAGGGTAGGTACATATAGCCTCCAAAACGCTCTTGCCTGTCAACCTCCTCTAAGTATCGTATCGCCGTGAAGTCCACCTCCTAATGCTGACTCGTCGTGAGGTCCACCTCCGGGTACCGTCCAGTCTTCGAACACTCGTCCTCTGTCAGCACTGCCCATCTTTTGCAACCAACACAACGATGTACGGGCATAGACCATGTAGAGGTGAGTATAACAATACTCAGTAGGGACCCCGAGACCCACAAGGTGTCACTAAATCCAACAACGATAACCATAAATGAAGATCTCAACAGATAACTTCTACTTAGGTATATGCCCATACATATTGTTATGTTATCAAGTAACCCATCCTAATCATGAGGAAACACAAAGATTATGAAATCAACGGATTACCACTACCCAGGTATATTCCAATACATATACCTAAGTTATCAAGTAACTCGTCTCAATCATGAGGAAACACAAAGGTCATAGACTCAGCTAAAACCAGGATTTTCATTATCGAAACTGTAACTGCTGAAGAGCCCCATCCCTGGAGTGTATAGTGATCCTGTCTCGACTCCAAGGTACTGCTCACTAACCTAAGACTGCTGAGGTACTCCTCCTGTCGAGTACCGCGGGTCAGCCACCCAGACACAGTAGTGCTTCCCACCGTGGTCTGCCACCCAAACACAGTAGTGCACACCCCCTAATAGCCTGTAGAGGTACTATCTGGACGAGTACCACGGGTCTGCAACAAAACAAGTAGTGCTCCTTCTGCCTTGGTTCTGCACCCAAACAATGTAGTGCTCCGTCCACTAGGCTAGTCGACTCACTCCAAGTCGAGTCGGTCAAGCAGTCGACAGGTCTCAGTCGGATACAAGGTCTCCGTACTCCGAACGCTCGTCTTCGGGAGGGTCCACTCCACGAGCTACTATTTGATACTCCAAGTATCTCAAAGTCCCACGAAGAAGTATCTCGAAGGATCTCCTCATCATAGGGGTCTCAACGCAACAGCTGACGCGTCAATCGGACGCACGGTCTGTGAGTTATTAGCATTTTCGTCCCAGGGGCCCGGTTGGTTTCGTGTGCGAACCAACCCGGACGTATCTCAACTGTACCCCAAAATCTCATAAGGTATACGCATAGGAACCGTTTCTCAACGTGATCACCAACACCGCTGACGGTTCGTCAAACGGATTTTCAGTCTGAAAGATGTCAGCTTTTCCGTTCCAAAGGTCCGGTTGGATTTCAGGTACAATCCAACCCAGCCACTATCCAACTACATCCAAAACTCCGGAAAAGTATTCCAAAAGTTCAATCTCATCAAGAGGAATCCAACAAAGTCGAAGGCTCGTCAATCGGACGTCCGGAGCTCAAGATATAAGTGTCTCCGCTCCGAGGGCCCGGTTGGTTTCGTATCCGAACCAACTCGGTCGTACTCAATGTTCTCCGAACCCTTGAGTGAAATATACAAAAACGGCCGCCTCTATACAAGGATCGCATCACATCTGATGGGGCGTCGATCAGATGTCTGTAGCCCATGATATAGGCAAAAGACCTTAAGAGGTCCGAAAGTGGGGGTTTTGGGCCCGGACCAACCCGGCCTGAGACCCCCTGGGTCGGCCCGAACTGGGTAGATCCGACCCGGGTTTGGGTCCGGCCCACTTGGGCGCGGTCCGGCCTGCGCGCAGCCTGGCCAAGCACGCTAGCGCGCTAGTAGTCCACTAGCCAGCTCGGTTACACCGAGCTGGGCGGTCAAGGGGAGGGCGCGATGCACCCCCCTGTCTCATTAAACGCGGCCCCCACATGGGGGCCGCTGCTGTTCGGTCATCCGTGGTTTACGAACCCCCGACTCCTCCTCTGACCGGCCGGCCCGCTCCGGCCGGCCGGCTACTGCCCCACGGGACCAGCGTGGGCCGGTCCCCCTGCTCTGACGCCAGCGGCCGGAAGTTGGCCAACGGTCCCTACTCCGCCGCTGCCTAAAGCCGCGGCCTTGGTCCGTCCGGCACGACGCGACGGTGTCGCGCCCCTCCGCAGCGGCCCCGCTCCGGCAGCAGTGTTTTTCGTGATTCTCCAGCGCGGCGCAACGGCGCCGCAACCTTGTCCGACTTCATCGGCGCGGCGTGACGACTTCGTGCATCCTTTCCCATTCCCATTGTTTCTTCACGGTGGAACAGCACCGCGCCACCTTTTCATGTGCCACAATAAAATCAAACAAACAAGGGGAGGAGGGTCGGCCGTGTTCATGCGGTCTGACCTCCTTCCGTTATTGCGGAAACAGGTGGCCCAATTTGAAACAATGATATCGCGAATGATGTATTCACGAACAAAAAAATAAATCCCCTACAGTGTTTCCGCAATCAAAAGGAAATTCCATACCCACAAACAAGAACTTTTGCAGATCAACTTAATAAAGAGTTGGTCCGCATTCTTGTTTTAGAAGGAAAAGAATCATGAGAGTATTAATATTCTAAACTTAAACCCCTACCTCAAGCGTAGTCGTCGAATTAGGTTTGTCACGGAAAGGGACATCGTGAAATTGATCATTGCGGAAAGAGAGGTCACGGAAGGAGGATCGTCGCGTCGTGGAGAAAAGATTCAACGACATCACGTCATCGATCTACGAGGATTCGGTGTTCTTGTCGACCTTAGGCGGAGGTCGGCGTTCTTCACGTTCTTCGCGTTCTTCGCATTCTGCACGTTATTCGACGAAGAACAAAGAACTTCAAGACTCCTCTTTTTCTCCCAAAAACTTAACACAACAAGCTCCAATAAAATAAGACACCTTCTTATTTAATTACTCAAGCCTTATGTTTGAAATTAAAAATTGAATTAAAAAAATTACTCAATTAATTGCAACGTTTTAAACCGCCCAATTAATAGAGGCGTTTAATATTAAATAAAACGCACGAGTTGACGTTCATTAATTGGGGGGTGGGGGTGGGTGCGTTACTGAAATAAAGGAGGGGTTGAGGAAGTTGAAAGGGTGGGGCTCGTATAGACCCCACCCCACTAATATCCTACCTAGTGGATTAGTTATGATGCGGGTACCACTCAACCACTTATCTTAGGTTAATACTTTTTTAAATAAAATAAAATTGGTTGTACCACTTTTATTTTATTCCTTTACTTATCCCAAAAAAAATTAATAACCACACCCGAGCAAACGCAACTTAGGAAAAGGTGTTTCTAAGAAATTACCGGTGCTGCGATTCTATCGGTGCCCTCAGATTTCAGTTTCGAGCACCAGTTCAAAAGTTAGAAAAACCCGCTCATTATTTCACTGAACCTACCCGAGCTAAACTTCAGAAAATGATTCTGGGAACACCGGGCCTCAGAATCAGGCGCCGTTAGAAACTGCATTCTTGTAAAATTCCAAAGAAAATTATGAAAAACTTTTCCTTGAAATTTATGGGTCTTTACATCTTGAATTGTACATTATGATGTCTTTTTTCACTATATAATTAATCTTATCAAATTATAAAGAACATGACCTTCTCTTGGAATAATAAATTCATAATATCATAAGGATATATATACATACTCAAGATGAGGTATTTGAAACAAATAATTGTTCTTTAGAAGTGAAAATATTATTTTCCCCTTCATCTCACTCTTTGAGTGATCAATATATACTTGGGAACATACAAACATACTCTCGCTTATTCAATTTCAATCTTTGTTCAAGCTTTCAAGGATCATCAATAGAAGAAACTACACACTCTATAAAATATCCTGAAAAATAATAATAGAAGTAGCGTATGTCAGTATCATCTACCTTGATCTTCAACATTATCTTCTTATTTTCCTTCAAAAAATTATATTTTTAATGAATAGAGTTTGGTATGTACCCTTTTTTCTCCCTCAACTCTTAATGAATTCTTAGGTAAACTATCCTATTATTCTCTCGCTTTTTTTATATTAAAATTATTTTTTATAATCCTATAATGATAATAACATGGATTATTTTCCATATTTTTTATGATGAAAATGTTTTATCTTTAACATCATAATATCCATATTTAATATTAGTTAACAACATCTCTAAGAGAAATCCACCTACCACAATCTCTATTTGTGGAAATCAAATATTTTAATTTGAAATTATTAAAATTATGACATATAAATAATATCAATGTTATTCAATTAATCATAAATATTATCAAAAAATAAAATATGATAAATGCTCTATTATTGCAATTTTATATAGACATTATATATGATAATTCCCTATTAGGATGAATCAAATCATTACCATAAGCTAATCTTTTATTCTTCCTAAAAAACAAGACAATATTTATTAATTTTTAATCAATAATTATTAGAATATATTTCCAATATCATTTTCATTCCAAAATATCCATAGTAATTATATTTATATATAACTTCATTGAAATTTTCATTAACCACTGTGGAAAAAAGATTCCACACACAGAAAAACCATCTATTGAATACTCAATTATATTCTATATATTCCATAGATTGAGTCATGGATAGTATGATAAATAATCCTTCTGTTTTCTCTTTTGAGAATATTTCTGTATCATTACTATTTATGCTCTAGAATTATACAATTTTTTTAAAACAATTTGATCTCACATATGAAATATTATGATTCTCTAAAGAGAGTGTAATTATAGTACACATCCAAGAAAATGTCTCAAATATTCCAATTAGGATGTGATGTATATAGAATAAAATGTAATGAACCATGTGTTATATGTTACATATCTACTATTATTACATCTTTATGATTGAAATTTATTTATATTACCTAATGTGATTTTCAGTTTCTCAGATATCAGGATGAACTTCAAATGTTTTCATCCATATACATTGAGATATATTACATATCAATAATAAAATAATATATTACATACAAATTAATTAACCCATTACATCAAAACTCATAGTGCGACTTACATACCATATTGATAATGTTACAAATATCAATATTCTCTAAAAATTTTAAATAATTCGTTTCCATGTGATATTAGGTAGGAATTTCTTAATTATGTAAATATAATTCCCAAATCTAAAAGAACACATCTCAAATTTTGATTAAGAATTTTTTACCATATCAACCACTGTGAATTTTTTTAAAACAATGTAGATGGTTATAATAATTTATCAAACTTTTAAAATGACATCATCATAATTCTTAAATTATATATAACCTAAAAATACACTTCTTCGGAATTCCAATAATATATTATAGATTCAACAATTTGATAACCACATCGTTAATAATAACGAATTAGTTAACTACCAACATGTGAAGGAATTTTTTTATATGAAGATATATAATTCTTTATTAATAAAATAAGTTTGGAAAGAAATATATTCCACAAACATCATGCCGACTAAATAATAATTTTTACTAAAATAAAAACCAGATTAGTTTTATGATTTAACTCAATAACTCATTATGTTTTTCAAATCCTATATTATCAAATTAATATATATATATATATTATTTGAATATGGGTTCAAAAAACATTAATAAATTTCATTGATTATATATAAATTAATCTCAAAAATCATAGAATATAATGTTTTTTTCATTAAACCTACATTTCTAAAAACACCAATAAAGAGAACTTGCATCCCTATTTCTCATGTCTTCATGTAATCTTCTCAATTTAATTTTTAATAACTTGAATTGATATCCCAAAAATATATCTTTTATATCTTATTTTATTCAATAATCTTACATACTGGGTCATTAAGGGTTACTTATCCTATTCAAACATTACAACCCTATCGACATGTAAATCTCGTATTGAAAAAATACAACTATTTAAATCCATTGGAATATTCATCACCCTTTGGTAAAAAAATTATCAGGGGAAAGTTTTATCTCAAACTAATTAATAGAAAAAAATATCATCATCTGTATCATATTTTTAAAACTAATTTATTTAGAAATTAATGATTCTTTAATCATTTATAAATTATATTTTAGAAACTAACATTCTTTGTTTCACAACACATGTTCATTTTCATTAAGTAAATTTTATATAAAATTATTCATTATAATAAATAGTATGTATATATTTAAAAAAATTATAATTTCATCATGATACTGAATTATTATTATTATTCTTTTGTGTGTTTTTAATCACTCACCTATCTTATTGTTGGGTGATATCCTCTTCTTCAAGAAGATAAATATGATTATTGATCATTGGTTTTAAACATTATTTTATTAAAATAATAACCATGACAAACTACATATACACTACAAGTAAGAACCCATCCATAAACATTACATAATATAGTGTATTTTGAGTAGAATTTAGTTATTTTATTCCGAATGATATTATAAGCTTATATTTTCATATATTTTGGTTATTATTCTTACATAACGAAAAATATTAATTACAAGTTGGACAGTTCTATTTAGTATCAATTTTTTCTATAATACAAAACCATTAAAATAAATATTTTAATGTATTTTAAATAATATTCCAAATATTCAACATGGATTATTATTTCCCATTATAATTCCTTAAATCCTTTTAAATGTATTTTAAAAACCTAGGATGAGGGAAAAAAATTTCAATGTGCATAAAAGAAAAAAAACATTCCCTCAATACATGAATTTTTCAAAATAAAATATGTGCTCAAAATAAACAATTTTATTTCGAAAAAATGATTTTATCTATCCAATTAATTTTATAATACATTTATTTATAAATATTTAAATTAAAATAAACTCATTAATTTTAATTTAAAATTTTAAAAACCACCTAAAAACGTTTTCAAGAAGTTTAAATTTTCACTTTTATATATGGAATATCCCCCCTGGTCATAAATGGAGAAACCATCATAGTTACACATTGAATAACCATCAATGTAATAAAATGATTAACCCTTATTGTAAAACATGGAATAATCACCCTGATTTAAAAATGAGTAAAATTCAAATTTTCAATTGGAATAACCATCACAGTTTGAAATTATGTAACCATAATAGTTACAATTTTATTTTAAATAGTGGTTAAATTTTGAACAACCATCACTATTACTCATGGAATAAACCACATGGTTTACTCATAAACATTTACATGGAGTAACCATCATAGATACTCATGAATTAACCATCATAGATAATATTGGAATAACCATCATAGATAATATTGGAATAACAATCATGTTCAACTTCCAAACAATAGTCAATGAACAGGAGATATATAATAGTGAAAACCATAATATGAGTTGTATCAAGATCACCCATAACCATTACAGGGATAAACATTTCAGACAAGATGTACCATTTTCACCAATTTCTAATGTAATGTTCAACTATAATATATTTTTATTTATCCTTTTCATCGTAAAATATTTTAAAACCCCATATAAAACTATATAAATATATATTTATATATCAAAATACCCTTTTATTTTGAAAAGCCATTTTTAAAACCCATATTCATAGAAAAAGAGAATGATTAATTTTCGATAAATAAATGATAATTAATTATTTTGAGGAAATTGACATTTACCTTTTAAAATCACATATATTAAAAAATAGTCAATTATAAAGGAGAATTGTGTCATCAAAAAAAATTATAAAATTGTAAGGGAATATTCAAATAAAATATTATTCATGATGATGGGAATGTCTTATGATACTTGGTAAATAAAAAAAATCCTCTCATTATTCTTATTGAGAAAAGTCAGAAATTATTTTATTTGGAAAAGGTAAAAAAGATTCTTGTAATATGTTTTTTCAAGTACAAAAATGCGGTAAATTAATTTTAAAAATAATTGTAGAATACTAAATAAAATCCTATTTTATATTTTCATATAACATGTAAATTGAACGAAAAGAGGTTTCTTAAGGGACATGTTAGAATGTTCTTTCTAAAAGAAATTATCTTACCTTGAACCATAATCATAACATACGTTCGTTATCATACTTAATAATAAACATAATTTAACTATTTATTTTAAAAATAATTCATATTTTTTTATTATTCCGTTTATTTTATATCCTTCCATGTAATATTTAATTACTTAATCAAATAAATTCACATCAGTTGTTTTGATGATATTTGGTTCTTAAGTGCAAAACCACGTGGGTTTGTTTACTATGATCTATGTAGTAATTAATACAACAGATCAAGAATAATAATATTAATATAATTATCAATTATATTGGTATATTATACATTTAAATAATATAATTTTAATTTTATATTGAAAATGAAATATATTTCAATCATGGAGATGGTAGGTTGTACGTACTTCTGTGTAACATTGCCATTTTCAATGACCATTGTGGAAGGAAGGTAATAATTATTTAGCCAACGTATAATAATAATAATATAATAAATTTCACTTTAATTCTTTAAATACACTTATATATATCATCCATGTGATGTGGTGATGAAAGAAAAATCGTGTCACTTCATGGATATGGTTGTCCACATGTACGCACGAACGACATTATCATTTTTAGTGAATAAATAGGTAAAAAGATAAATGATATATTATATTTTTACAATAATAAATATTCCATTAATATCATATAAAAACATTATTTCCATAATTAAAATTATTCGTGAATAATTGTGATGGAAGATGAGTTACATCGGTTTGCAAAGCGGTAGTCTACTATACAAATAAAGGATGAATTCCAATCCAATTTGATAACTGTTGGAGATGAATATAACATATGATGATAACAAAAATATATATAAGTACATTTAGGATAATGGTTTTATAATTTAATCATGATTAACGGTGATTTAAAGGATGCGGGAGAAGAAATAAAAGTGAAATACTTGATTAAAAATGATACCTCTCTTTTAGGTGACCTTATTTTATAACGCCTTAAGACCAAAATGGTCAGTGTTCATCCTAAAAAATAACTAAATAATAAGATGATGTATATGGGAAGGTATTTTATCTGTAAATATTTTTTTTTTCTAAATTTGAATTAAATGGAATAAGAGACACCATTTTACAATAGAGGAGAGGGCCACTCTTAGAATTTCACAAAACTACTAAATAAATATAAATTAATTTTCAATTCTAAATTTCTCAAATATTGATTTATTTATAAATTAGGAAGAGGAAAGGTCAAATCTAAAACATTAAAGTAAATTTATATAACCTTATAAACATTTTTCTACCATTTTACATTGGTTTTTACCCCTAGTTATCCCCTTTCACACATACCATGACAACATTGTTTTTTCTCTTTAGTGGTCAATATAATTAATCTAAATTAAGAAACAACCAATAAATGGAATGTGGTAGATATAATAAAACTTATTATAGTAATTTTTGTAATATAATATGTACATGAAATTTAAATCATTAGAATAAATATTATTTATTATAAAATATCATTACTGTAATTTTTTTTGAATAATTTATTTTATAAATATTAATAACATCAAAAAAATATTATAATTGAAACAATATATTTCATTATTTCATAATCATTTCATATTCACATATTAATTTCTTTCATCAAATTTTTTTTATAAAATTATATTTCTTTAAAACAAATTAATAAAACTTATTTAATTTTTTCAATCAATTAAATAATTACTACTCAACATTGTGTAATCAATTATGGTAATTATTTCTTCACTAAATCATAAAATTTATTTACCATGATGAATAAATATCATGTAGATTTAAAATTACTATTTGTTACTTAACATATCATATATTTATCCCCATGGAAAAATATTATAATTATTAAAATAAAGAGTGTGACATTTTTACTTTTCATCATAGAAAACATTTTAAAGGTAAAAATCTTATCCAAATGGAAGAAAAAGAAAATATAACATAATATTGGATGGTTATTCAAATCTGGAGTAATAAAATAAATATTAGGAATGTTTTAATATTATTTCATTGTTTTTATTATTTTATTTTTATCTTTAATTACCCGATATACGCTTTATATTAGAAACAAAAAACACTAAGATTACTATTCATATTGATAAAAAATAGAAGGGATATATTTAATAAATTAAGAAATCCTAATTCAAAATATGGAATCGATTTTTTTTTTAATTCCAAACCCCTAATTGGTAGAATTTAATTTAAATGTAATATTTAAAAACTCAACGAAAAATAGTTTTTCAGAAAAATATTATTTTTACAAATAAAATATTTTTATAAAAAATATTTTTAAAAAAATAACATAAATACAAATAATTGGATGATTATAAATAAAAACTAACTAATTATATTTTAAAACAAATGAAAATATAATTTGAACATATAAATACAGTGAAATAAAATATAATTTTCAATAAAAACATTATTTTAACTATTCATTGAAAAATTAAACATTTCTAAAAATTATTATAATTTAACAGCAGTATAATTTTTATATTATTAATTAAAAAATAAAGTTAATTTTTTAATATATGGATTAAAAAAATCAAGAAATAAGCAATATTATTTTCATACATAAATAATTTAAAATAAATTTTGAAGAAAATGCATTTTGGATGAATAGAATGAATTTACAAAAAAATAATAGATTATTTTCTAATAATGTTCCAATAAAATTATATTAATATGTACTATTATATTTCATAGATAAATAAACTACCATATACATTGCCACTAATTTAGTGGCTATTTTATAATGATCAAATAAAAATAATAATGTTCTATCGTTCAATTAAGGTTGGCGTTGTGAATCATGTACACTGTAGAACATAGTATCTCCACTTAAAATATAAGGATAATAATTTATTTCCTGCATTAAGATTTTTTTTTATAACTTAATCTTGGGATAGATAACTGGAGTTTGAATTTTTTTAAAAACTTTTTCCAATTCCCACATCGTAAATATGATTAATAAAATTTCCACCTAAAATAAGAGAAAATGGATGTACGATGATCATCTAAATAAATAGAACTAGGTTTCTATATAGGAAATAACTATTACGAAATGAAAAAATGGATATGGGAGATAAATATGACTCTTGAGGACCACTAGAAAGGGATATAATATATTTTAATGAAAATGTCAACCATTATAAAATTATAAATCTATTGTGGTTTAATAGACCATTAGTTTCTCGTTATGGAAAGTGAATAAATAAATTTTTAATTGAAAATAATTTCCCTAATGTTAAGGAATTATTTTACATACCAAACGTATAACATGAGGAAATATATTTACTTTACAAGAATAAATTCATCATTTAATCAATTGACACTACAGTATCATCATTTCCCCTAGATAATGAGTATCAAAGATTAATTTTTCATATCTAAAGCACAATAATAAACTTATAATAAATTATATAATCAATAGTAAGGAAAAAATATATTCCTATTGTATTAAAACATTAATCAAAATAAAATGGTTATCACATGATAAGAAAATTCCTAAAATTAAACAAAATTAAAAAAAGTGAAATTATTTAATCTTCAAAATTCAATAGTAATTCTCAAAGTTCAACATAGATGATTCTATAAATAACCATCATTAAATATTTTCAAATTATAATAATCTAATATTTAAACCCTAATATTATAAATATTCGATTGCATAACCTTCTGATATTTATTTAACAAATGTCTTTATGTAAAATCAATCACTCTTAAGGTCTCATAAAAAAATGAATATGAAAAAACAATATAATCTTTAATATATGCTAATAATTTCCATAAACAACCTGAATCTTTATAAAGATATAAAAAGATCATATATGATTCCAAAATATAATTCAATATATATTCCTATGATAAAACACAGTAATATTATTTTTATTGTAAAAAAATAATGTTCTGAATGTAGTGAACATCGTCAAAAATAATATTAATCACATAATAACTAAATCATCTTTCATTATCATGGTTATCTGTACAAGATTTTTTTTACTAAAATGATGAATAAAGTTATTTTTTGATCATTTAAATAATGAAAACTATGTTACACTGACCACGACATTACATAGGCCATTGATAGGAGATGATCCATTTTCACCCTTCCATTATGGTTTCAAGGCTCACAACATTTCCAGATTTGATGTGTTGTCTATTAGACAATGGGGTGTCCTTTTTTAAAAAATATTGTCCTTATAACATTCTTATAAGAATGATAAAAATCCCATAAAATAATCTTAATATATTCAATATTAAATAATTGTTATGAACTCAAACTTCATCTAATTCCATTCATTTGACAAAATAATGTTTTCTAAACACATAATTATCTCAAAATATAATATTATATAAGAAATATTGTATATCCATAACAATATGGTTATATCTAAAAAATTAAAATATCATTTTTCTAAAAGAAAATTTTCACATGAAAAACGTAGGAGTTAACTACACCTCAAAAATCTTACAAAACTCAATAAAATTCTCTCAATGTACTCCAATAATAAAAAGAGTATTAATTGTCATAAATTTCTAATAATCCTTAAATATACCACTTCATAATAAATTCTTAATGTAGACAACCTCATTAATCAAAACTATTCATAATCCCTTCACTATTCTTTTCCATCATTTATAGTACAAATTATTTCATACAAAAAATATGAATCATAGCGTGATATTCACTTATGTATAAACATAATACAAGAAATAATCCATACCTTTCATATTTCAATTATAATTCCCTTATTTTTAAATGTAATTGAATTAGGTATTGTTAAACATAAATCATTACGGTCTTAAAAATATCATTCATGAGATTTCCCCTAAGATAATAATTATCATAGTGACTATTCTACATATATTTATAACATTCAACTGATACTTAATGAAGGAATTATTTATCCATATCGGAGTTAACTGAACACTTATTTTTTCATTGATATATAATTTCATTATGATTTCATTTATCAAATATACAGTATTATCCCGTTCATTTTAGAAACATTCTTAGGTACATAATTGCACATTTTTAACACATAGATTGTTGAATATAGTTACCTTAATGATCATTAACACCTAAATAAACACAGGGCATCATTTAATTCATATTTGGTGCATTAAAAAACACAAATTGGTTTTAGATGTTACTAATTAGTCTTGAATGCTAGAAAAAAATAGCATCAATACTTTTAACTATATCTCTTATTTTATTCCATTACATGTTTAGAAAAAAAAATTCATTTTACTTAACTTCCATTGTAACATTGTGTAACATCCCAAACCCATATTCCACTAAACAGTTCCATATGACCGATTGGCTAAAAGGCCCCATGAACATCTCACAAAATTCCATTGGCAGCTGACTAGTAGCACGAGCCATGATGAGTCATTGGGGAGACGATTTCATCATTGCTAGATTATATCACAGTGGGGTTCAATCACTTTCAATATAGGATGAAGATAATAAGCAGAATACTGGATGGTAAAAACAAGACAAGAATAAAAATACTATTTGTTTCTCATATAATGATGAAGATGATAAATTTATCAAAAAAAATATCCAAAATAGGTACATGGAAATATATTATAGTACCAGTGTCCAAAATAAAAAAATACCAAAAAAGGAATCCTGGTAGTATCACAAGCCTCAGATTGCCCCCATACATCCTTTATCCAAATCAACAATCAGAAACTATACTGGGGTGATTTCCCACACCATCATCTACAACTATATAATATGTTTCGGTCTCCTAAGAGGCCATAACAAGGTGTGGGATAACCATTATAGTATATAAATACCCATAAGTATATATAGATATATGAAGCACAAAAAAAATATTTGTAAGTGTATTTAAGAAGGTTACAATTGTAATATTCCCATTGAACATATCCACTATAGGAAGTATTAAAAAATAACCTCTCGAGACATCCTACAACATGTGCTATTTTTTAAAAAGTGAGATATAAACAATATAAATTGTAAAAGGACTGTGTCATACATCAATCCATATGTTGTCCCCACAACCCTTCTGTATAATGTAGTGAATCACAAACCCATATAAATACTTTACAAAAAAGTTCTATAAAACCTACATTCATTCCCTATAAATAATTGTACCACATTTTCCATGGCCATGTCATAATATACAAAGTGTCACATAACCCATGGTTGTGCTATAGAATGAAGTGTAGACAAAAAAGGGTATATCAAAGTTGTCTACAACCAAAAAATCCTTATTGATTCCCAAGATCATCTTGATTAAACTCGATATAGGTTCTGGTTGGAATCTAATGAGATTTTGTATTTACATGACCTATGTGAGTTCAATCAAGATGGATCCAAGGGTTACCAAGGCCCAAGGAATCCAATGGATTCAAGACCAAAGGGGCATAACCAACCTATGTCATCCACTATCGTGTTCCAGATCCAAAGAGATAAATCCATTGAATCTATTTAAACTATCATGAATTAATTTATACCATATAAAAAATAATTTCTAAATGTTTCTACCCACTCATATAATTCATTTCATTTAAATCAGTTACCTGGGTATATACACCCATCTATCACCAATCATCAATTAACATATCTCAATTGATTAACTAAATAGTTAACCAATTATAGTTCAACATTATAATTTTAGGCATGGAAGGAAAACCATCTCCTAACCATCCTACAAAACTCAGTCCATGTTTAATTGGTTTCATATGACAAGGCAACCCAAAAACACACCCCTAGGGTTGTCTAACACAGAATAAATATGGTATCATCGTAAGGTTCAACCCATGGGAGACCCTGGTTTGGGAAACAGGTACCAATACATCATAATAGATCAAAGGGTCTTCCTTAATACGTCTTAATACATCTGCAGTAAGTAACTTGTACAATATTAGATCTGTACCGAATATTATGGTGGATAAAGTAGAGGTTGATACCCTTATAAATCAAAAAAAGATCAAAGAGAAGTTTGACCTCCTATGATAGCTCAGTAGTGGAGTTATTGTCTTGTATCGAGTCTTAATTCATCCCTATTTAGGAGAAATATGAAGAACGAATGAAGAATGGGAAATTAGGGCATAACATCCAAAAAATCAAATTGTGCCATCGTTAGTTAAAAGAATCAAGAATTACTAAAAAGGATTCTAGGGATTACCACTAAAGATCCAGGGAGACGAAACGTGTTAAAATTAGTGTATGGATGGAGAACATAACTCAAATACTAGGATAGTTCTTCAAAGGGGATCAAAAATAGCTCCATGTTATGCAAAAGAAGAAGAAATAACATAGGTTTGGGTTAAAAAATAATTTGAGGGGTGAATATTCATTTTACCCCAAAAATCACGATCACATGGTTTAGAAACATGTATTTTTTAATAGTGAACCATGTCATATAGTATACTATAGGTGAAATGGGAAATTTAATAGTTTACATGTATTGTTTATAATATGTGCACAGTGCCTCCTTTATAATATACTGAAACTGCAGACCATGTAGCCCGAGCATCCGCATAATCCTATATGGTTTCCTAAGTTCTGTCATATAATAAGAATTTGTCCATCCTCACATGGTTTCCTCAAACAGTGTGACCTGCCATGCACAGTTTCAACTAACCATGCACAGAACCATTTTTTTACCCAAAACCTGGTTTCAGGATTCAAACAATCCTGGACACCTCTCAAACCATCGTGAATGTGAAGGGTTATTCATACAAGTACAAAACTAAACATTACAAACTGAATAATATGGGATTTATACCTCATAAAAAAACCCGGGTTCTTACCTTCTTCCCCCTTGTATATATTCATCCACAAATTGTATTATAAAGGGTTGTTAGGATTCTTCTATAAAAAAATCTAGACCCATAGCATGTACCTCACCCTCCTTCTCCGAAATCTCATACTATAAACAGCCATCCTACCATAGTACCCGAACTATAGGAACTGACCAACCTCATATAACCATAGTCCTTTTATCAATGATGCGTATCAGATGCTCCTCCAAGGATACATCAACATATAACTGATCTGCCTCAGGATGAAAAGAGTGAGATGGGTCTGAATGATAGTGGCACAACTGATATTAGTGGAACATGTCTTTCATGGTTCAGTACCTCTGAGGTATCTATAACGGATAGGCTATCGACCTATCTCTCTCCCTGATCTCTAACGACTGTACATATCATGATGAAATCATAACCTATCTCATGAACTTCATATATCCCAAACTCAGTGAAACATGCAAGAATACACGATCCCTGGCCTTGAACTCTTGAGGTCACCTATAAAAATTGGATTAATATTTTCGATGAGAATTTGTTGTTTCCATCCACTTATGAATTAAGTGGACCTATTTAGAAGTCTCATGAATGATACATGGACCCAAAAAAGCTGCATCACATACCACCAACTAGCACAGTAGATAACAGAATGGACTACCATCAAAATCCTTACAAGGTTCTATATCTATCATCATCTGATAACTTTTAATATAGGTGACCTCAACTAAGGGGATTGTGCTAATTCAAAGAGCCCCCAAAATCATGTACACAAGCTCCGATCATGTCCTCTAGAACCTATGTCATACGATGGAACTTTCCATTAGTCTAAGGGTGGGTTTCTATTCTAAGAATCACATGTTTACCCAACACCCACTAAAAAATATTTCTGGAACAAGAAATAATACGTGTGTCTCTATTTTAAATGATAGTTTGAGGGACCCTATGAAGTCGTACTATCTCACAGATGTAAAACCTCCGAATATCATCAACACTGAAGGTGTCCTTGATCATAAATAAATGAAAATACTTGTGATCCAATAAACAAAAACCGACACCACAAAATTACCTAGACGAGTTAGAGGTAAACTAGTGACGAAATTCATCACAACATCATCACATTTGCACTCCGGAATAGGTAACTACTGTAGAAGCCTGGTTGGTCAATGATGTTCTGTCATCATCTGCAAATAGGTGAAACACCTCTTAACAAAACATGATATGCCTCTTTTCATACCTGACCACCAGTTCTGATGTCATCAGTCATGATACATCTTGGTGACCCCAGGATGCACTAACCATGATGAAGCTTGTAGCATCGACATCAACTCCTTTCATATGTCATTTTAAACCCAAATGTGTCCATCAATACATATTATATCATCCTTGTATAATGTACAACCATGAGAGTCATCCCCATTAACAACACTCTCCCTTAGGAATATTCCCTATAAATCTGATAGATTTCTCATCCTTAATATATTAAAAAGCGTATAGGTCACAACTAATGATGATATATATTTTTGTTCATGACCGTTATTTACATCCAGATGCTTCTTATAGAACAACATCATATGCATCCACTCACTACGATTCTACTACAATACCTCTAACTGAGCCCTCATTCTCAGTGCATCATCCACTACATTACCATTACTAGGCATGTAGGAAAGATCAATGTGAATGGAATGTAAGCACTCTACCCACCTCCACTACCTCAAATTCAGATCAAACTGTGAAATGATATTCTTTAGTCATTTTTGGTCATGGTACACCAAAACTCACTATCTAGTTATATACTATATCCAATACAAAAAATCATGAAAAAGTATAGATATCTCAAGATCATATCTAGGATAATTTCTCTCATGTGGACACAACTAACGAGACACGTACACCATGCCACTATCTAGCTGCATCATCACTACTCACAAACCAACATCTAATGTTTCACAATATAGAGTGTAGATCAAGTCCTGCTCTGACATTATCAATATTGTTTTTGATGTTTACTTTCCTTCCAGCTCCTAACAGGATATCTCGCATGAATCTGATTATATAATAATCACACCTTTCATAGTAAATCTCATAAATGGAACACCTAAGCATGATAAGTCCTGAATGAAATTCTTGTAGTAAACATTTTTCCCGAAGACTCTCCATATTTCAAAATTTTTCATTTCATGTTACCTAAAATGTAAATCTTTCACCTTATGTTGGTCCAGATGCACTCATGTCTCGAGGATTTTGTGACCCAGCAAGTGAATTTGATAAATCCAAAATTTACACTCTTTGAGATTAACATATAACTGATTATCTCTCAGTGTATTCATAATTTTCTCAAGATTGATGGCATGGTCATGTCGATTGTGAGAATACCACAATATATCATCCATCAAAACCACCATAATAGTTTCTAGGTATGGATTTAATACTCAATTCATCAGAACCATGAAAACTTTTGGCATGTTCCTTAGACCAAACATCATAAAAAAATACTCATATAGGACATTTGTGCTAAAAAAGGTTTTATGTGGTATGTTTTTAGGTCAAACACATATTTGATGATATCCTGACCTAATTTCAATCATTGGGAACACTCAATATCCTTAAAGATAATAAAACAATCCATCTATTCATGTAAAGGGATTTCATTTTTTAACCACTAGATGGTATAGTTTATGATTACCCATCTATAGCCTCCGGTTACCAAACACATTTTTTGAAAAATGGACCAGAAAACCCCTCAGATAAGTACTAGGTCCAATAAACCCATTCACCTCCAAATAATCTAGATATCCTTTGATCTATTACTACTCCACCATAGCCATTTGGTAAAGAGGAATGGATATCGGTGCTGCTCTCGTCACTAGATCCATGGATAAATGAACCATTCTCTGATGTGGTAAAATAGAAAATTCATCCAAAAAGATATCACTAATGTTCTCAACCACTAGAGTAATTTCCACTATACTCACTCCCTGATCATCTCAAAACATACTAGTGATATGAGATGTCATCCCACACATCCCCTGATTCTCAAGTCTAGATCAACTCACCTAGACATTTTATTCACCCTTGTGAGTAAACACGGCAACCTCTGGTGATGTGAAGGTCACACTATGGTAGTATAACTCAACGTAATATTGACAAGAAACTATCCATTCAATATTAATTATGACATCAAATCTTGTCTTCTTAAGGACATAATGATCCCAAACTAAGTGACACCCTCCAACCGCAAGGGGGAACACCCATCACTGGCATACATCCCACATTCTAATTCCCAATGGTGTGTCTAGAATCATAAATCCCACTGAAAGAAAAACAACATGCATGATTCTTATAACGACTCATATAGAGGTAAATCAATTCAATACACCTATAACAAAAAGAGTAGATGTAATATCAGAGGATATTAAGATCATACCTCTAACCGTAGATAGTTTGACATCGTGTTGGTTAGGGGTATGATATACAGAATATAATTGTTATGAACAATGACCCTGTGATATAACCTTAATAACTGGAGTAGGCCCAATTTAATGTCTCAGTGAAACTAGTGTCTGGTAACCTCTTCCATGACTACCACTACCATACCCATACTGACTAGAGTTTCTCCAAATCCATGATTGACACGGAGCCAATGAACCTACTCCTAAACCTAATGTTCGTGCCCACCCCAACCACTTCTAGATATAGAGAAAGTCCTATATAACCATTTCATATAGCCCATCCTGTTGCATGCTCTACACTCAACATGGTCAGACTCACAATAATTCTTTATGTGGAATCTCATTCCATAGTGGTGACAGAACACCCAGTCACCAATACTCATATCCCAACTGGTACTCATCATGTGAGAAACCATAAAACCGAGATCCCTTTCTGAAGACATATATATGATGTGTCATGAAACATCAATTACATGATCTACACCACCATCCTCCCTCAGATATCGCATTTCAATAAATTCCGAATTCACAATCTCAATGATAGAAGTCAATAAGAACATGTTGTCCTAATATTTGATAGATTTTCTAAGACCATCCATGATGAATATCTCTCTCGACAACTCATCAAAAAGGTACCTCAATTAAAAGTGTTAAAACTTAGTAAATCATGTCGATTACTCCATAATCATTAGGGCACCCTACTCTAGATGCGTTAATTTTCTAGACCGCTCTACCTTTAGTGTCTTGGGGTAAAATTTTTCCTAAAAGGGTGTTTGGAAATCCCTCCATCCCATATTTCGCATCTCTTCATCCTAGATTATAACATCTCACTAGCACATTACTTATCCGCGTAACATATAACAGGTGAGATTGATCCTCATTTTAGGAGGTGTCTTCAAATTTTTCAATAAATACAGCATGTTATCAAGTCATAACATAATAGCCTATAACCTCCCATATGCTGAAAATGTGGGAGGATTATACAAAAGGAACACCTATTTCTGTTTATCCATATTCATTGAAGGATACACTTCTCCTTAAAATGATGACATGTAGATAAAGAACACCTCATGGAACTATTCCTCATAACCTAGGCCTAAAATTGCCTCTAGTGATGTATCTAGCACTAAAATAGGGTCAACTGGTGACCAATGGCCTACCACATCTAGAGTGTGGTTGTTGTCTCTCTCATATAGTACCAGTTGATCTATTCATGGTGGCACATATCTATAATTTCAATCACACAACATAGAAAACAATGATATCAAAGTCACATCTCAAAAGCATAGGATATGTCATAACCATCCTAAAAACAAGTCATAACCCACATCCTGATCCTAAATCCAGTACTATATAAATAATAGCTATTACACAACATGAAACGCTTCCTCTTTTCCATGCAAAAATCCATGCCTAAGTCATTTATCTATTTTCCATTCCTTAACATTTTCATTTATCATTATTTTAGTCATATGATTTAACCAATGGTCCACCAAGTTCGGATCCACTAGGGCCCATAACTACTCATGATCCAAAATATGATTCCCATTTAATATATTTATATAAAATTAGGTTTTAAATTAAATCTAAAAGGTGTATAATTTAATAATGCATAAGGTCCCATGCCCCTTATCAATTGGAATATGTTTTCACTTTCACTATCCATTGCACAAAATTGATCACAATAATAGATATTATTATCAAAACACCTATCACAATAGCATAAATCATATAATGCATAAAGAATGACAAGGAATAATGCATGACATGTGATTTATAACAAGTCCATATATGATGCATGAGATGGAATACCCTCAACTCATCAATCTGAAACAAAAGTACAGCCACAATAATATCAATAGTTATATCATAAATTATGTGTGTCCCCCAATGGTGAAATAAAATCAATTGTAATAGTCAAAACTAGAAATAGAAATTTTATTTGGTGCAATTTGGATTTTCTCAATACACGGGTTAGCTACGCTCACGCACAACTCATTACCAAATTTCATTTTCTTCATATCCATTTGTATTGTTTCCAAACAGAAATTCAGACATGAAAAAAATCCTATAATGAATGTTTATAACATCCGGAATCTGGATGCCAATAAATAGTGTTTGGATCCCAGTTGGATAAAATTATTCATGTGCATCATCTCAAACAATAAGGGCTTCCATCTAGCAGTAAGGGACTAGGTGAATCATTAGGGAGGTTATTCCCTCATTTCTAGAGTATATCAAAATAGAAGTAAATAACATTAAATAGAGGATGAAAATAACAAGTTGACAATAGGAAATTAAAAAAAAGTCATGTATAGATAAACCAGTAGTGTATCATATAATGATGTAGATGATACTTGTATCTAGAAAACATCTAAAATGGGTACATGGAAATATAATACATTACAAGTGTCCAAAATGAAAAAAATACAAAAAGTTATTCCAGTAACATCACATAGCTCAGCTGGGTCCTATTGTCCCCTTAGATAAAGAAATAATCTATAGCATGTTCCAAGTCTCTTTCCCCTACCATCATATGCAACCATATAATTTGTTTCGGTCTACATGGAAGCCCAAATAGAGTGCGCGAAAAAAATACCACTATTAAATCACCCAACGGTCTATACAGATCTATAAAGCACAATAAAATATATTAAAACTGTTAGTATGTCGGTAACAATATTAATGTTCCCATAAAACATATCATATACCACTTGTGATACAAAAATAACCTCTTGATTCCTCCTGAAACAAGTTTTATCTCCTAAAATGGAAGCTATAAACAATATAACAAGTAACACAAATATGTAGTACATCTATCCATTTCATGTCCCAATAGTACTATTGTATATTGTAGTGAATCATAAATTAACTTCCATGATGTAAAAATTATTTTCATAAAACCCATGACCATGTCATATAATGAAGTGAAAAACATTTTCCAGAACAACACCTTAATAGTGAAAATGTCACATATCCCACATTAATTCAATATAAACATGTGTAGACCTTGAAGGTGTCTATCCATGGCGTAAAGAACCAAACTATCATCATCAATTCCAAAGAGCATCTCAATGGAAACTCAATAAAGTAATGGGATAGAGTCATAGGAGCATGTGTATCGACATATCCTACATGAGTTCAAGAAAGATGGATCCAAGGGTTAGTAATGCTTAAGTCGTCTCATGTAATCAACACCCAATGGGGATAACCAACCTATGGTATCCACAACCACATTCTAAATAAATGGAGAGACATATATGTAATCTATTTAAACTATCTTAAATGAATTCATTACATTTAACAATTAATTTTCATATAAATATACCCACTCAAATAATTAATTTTATTTAGATCAATCACATTGGTTTACCCAACCATATATCACCAATCATTAATTAACACAACTCATTTGATTAATTAAAAAATTAATAAACTCTTGTACAATAAATTAAATCTATTCAAATGATGAAAACCATCTCCTAACCATCCCACACAACCCATTCCACATTTTATTGGTTTCCTGTGACAATGAAAACCCAAAACGCACCACTTGGGTGGTCTAACATCACATAAACAAGGAATTACCATAATGTTTACTGCATGGATGACACTAGTTTGGGAAACATGTATCAAAAAATCACAACAGAATATAGGGTTATCTATAATAGGTCATAATACATATATAAAAAGTAACCTGTAAAAATTAGAGCGGCACTGAAAGGTATGATGGGTGATGTAGAGGAAAATAACCATTAAAAAGTATAAAATCTGAATTAATATTTACACCATCTAACATAGATCAGTATTTGAGTTCTGTTTTATTATTAATTATTGATTCTACCGATTTGAGGATAAATATGAATAATGAACGAAGAATATGAAATTATGGTACATGACCCTAAAATAAAATATTGCAAATCATATCTAGAAGATTCAATAATATCTAAAAAGAAACAAATGGGTTATCATTTTAGATCCTAGGAGATGAACCATGTTTTAATCATAGAATGGATGACGAATGTAGCTCAAATACTAGGATAGTTCATCAAAGGGGATCAAAAATGCTCCCTACTATGAAATAGTTAAATATTTTACATGGGTTTGGTTTAAAAATGAATTTATTGGAAAACATTCATTTTACTCAAAATAACTAGGTCACACAGTTTGGGTGAAACATTTTTCTGAACATATGCTATGTTGCATGGTCTACTATAGGAGAAGAGGGCACACATATGGTATAAACACATTGTTTTTAAACCATGTGAAAACCATTCGTAGAGCCTCTGTCAAAATATGATGAAATTGTAGACCTGGTCGCACGGTCATGAACATTTTCCCACATCGTTTCCTCAAACTATGGGGTTTGTATGATGCCACTTTCTAGCCTCACACGGTATCCAAAAACTGGGCATCCTTCGCCACACTGTTTGAACTAACTATTTGCATGTCCATTTTCAACCAAAAACCTGGTTCTGGCTCGGAACAAGACCCATACATACCTCCAAAACCAGCTTGATGTTAGAGTAGTATTAAAATAAGTCCATACCTAATAATTTAAACTGAAAAAATAAAGGATTTATACCTTATACAAAAACCAATGTTCTTACACATTGGTACCCGTTGGATCCATCCATTTATTAACAACAAAATGGTTAATGATAGTACATCAATAAAATCATAATATACCATCTTAAAAATATGATATACACTATTATATCCTTAATAATTTGTTCCTATATTCAGTCAATTTATATATAATAAATATAATTTTCCCTAAAAACTAACAAAATTTTGTTATATAAGACTTATAACTTATGCTAAAAAAATTCCTAACCTCTAATGTTTTTTAAAAACTACTCTAATAACAATTTTATGGACATAACCTTAATAATTGTTTAATCTCATTCCCTTACTCTATAATTCAAATTAATTAATTCCAAAATATCCTTCAGGTTAATATATTATAAGAATTAGGTCAATAATTCATACACAACAGACCAATAAATTACATGGAAGATACAAAAACATAATATCCATTTTTTTTCCAAAATATAAAACCATTAAAATGTATCATGGTTTTATTTTATAAAAAATCTTCTTTAATTTTAACATGGATTCATATTTTACATTGAATTCAATAAACCAGGTGAAAATATTTTTAAAAACATTGTATGAGCACAATAACCTGATTTGGAGACATAAAATAATGAATGAAAATATTATTCCATGCATACATATAAATTTTTTTCGATTTAAAAAAAATGGATAAAAATAAACGTTTTTATTACACCCCAAACCATCTTCCCTATTGAAAAAAAATTCATAAATCATTTCATTATAAATCATTTTTGAAAAACTAACTCAAAATGTATTCATTAGAAATTTTAATATCCCAAGGAAACAACATCAAAATGTTATAATCTTCACATTTTAGGATATAATAACCATAATGTTTATTAATGGATAAACTATCACAATTATACTTGGAGTACAAATAAAAATTATAAATGGATTAAAAATCATATTTACATTGTTAATAACCATCACATTTGTAAATGAAGAAACTGTCACGGTTAAACAAGGATAACCCTCATATTTATAATGGATGTAACAATAAATGTTACAATAATATTTACCATGATTTTTTAATTTAGAGTAATCATTACAACATAAATTTTTATAACCCTCATGGTCAACATTCAAACATTACCTTGGAGTATCCATAAGAACTAGTCATGAATCAACCAAAACTATTATTCTTGAAATAGTCCTCATGGTTAAAATCCAAACATGAACCAACAAATTAGAGAGAAATAATGGGGCTCACCCTATATATATGTCATATTAGGATAATGAATGAGCTATAATAGGGTTCAACCCTTCATATAAGTTATTTATAATCACCCATTTCACTTATAATTCTCGTGTATAAATAAATTTAGGGTTATTTGATTTTATAATAAAACCATTTATAATCTATTTTAAACCCATAATGTGGATGATTTTGATATAAAAAATAATATTTCCTTTATGAAATAAATTTTGATACATAAATATCCCTTAAATAGAAAAATTGAGTTCTCCTTGAAGAAATAATCAATGAAAATAGTATTGAGGAAAATAACATTCCCATTTTAAAAATATTAATTTTAAAAAGAATACACAGTTATGAAGGAAAAAATTTTCCATCAAAATAAAATTGAGAATTTTTAAAGGAAACCATAAATAAAATATCAGTCCTAGTGGTGAGAAATAATCATATGTCTTATAAGTTAAAAATTTATATTCCTTTTTTTGTAAGATTCAAAAAGTACATCATTTATAAACAAGGATTAATTTCTAACAGTTTTTAAAAAATTTAAACAGGGTAGAAATTAATATAAACAATATTAGTATAATAGTCAAATAAATTATTTAAAACACTTATAGATAATATTGAAATGGAAGAAAAATAGAGTTTCCAGGGAATCTGTAGACGATGATTTTAGGAATAAAGTGTCTTACTTTGAGTCTAAAACACGATGTAAATTATTTTCCTTCCTGAATAATAAACATATGTTAATTATTAATTTTTTAAATTCCATTTTTAGTTTCTTATTTCATTTATTTTAACTCTTACAATTCTATATTTAATTGGTCTTTTAATTAAATCTACCTTATCTATTTTGATGATATCTAGCTTATAAGTCCCAAAGACTTGGATTTGTTGAAAATGGTAAAAGTGGAAATTATTCCATTGTCACCTTAATAATAATGATTATATAATTTTATATTTTTACAACATTAACTCTTATGAATCCATCCTAAAAATAAATTTATGAAAAATGAACATTATAACAATAGTGGAGATGGTTGGCAGTATGTATGCTTGAGTTATAGTTCCATGTTGAAATTTTTATCTTGGGAATAAGTTCAATATTATTATATGAATGAATATATATAAAAGTATCCTTAAAATATTATTAATTATTTGAATATAACTTTATATATTAACCATGTTACATGGTGATGAAAATTGAATAACACTACTAGTCTACATTTATGCCTGAATATTGTTATCATTTTTTAGTGAAGGGAGATGTAAAAAATATAAATGATATATATATTTTTAATATTTATAAATACATAATTAATATAATATATAAAAATTTATTCCATAAATTTATTCAATTATGAAACAAGGTGACCAAAAATGAATTATATCAGTTTGCAAGGCAGTAGTCTACCACCCACATGAATGATTAATTCCTCTCCCATTAGATGGTAGGAGGAGATGGATATAGAATATGATATTAACATTATATTATATATTTATATGGAGGATACACATTTTGTTATTCTAAAATGGTTTAATAATATTTACCAGAGGTGTAAGAATAAATTTAATAGAAAAACTCTAATAAAAATGATAAATCTTCTATAGAAAAACACCATTACATAGCATCATTAGAACACTAAGGTTTACAATATTACAAAGTAGAATGACTATAAGAAGGTATCTTTCATCTATTTTTTGGAATTAAATTTTTTTTTGATGTTTGATGTATAGGGAATAAGTGAATCCCTTTTATAATAGAGGGGAGGAGAACTCATGTAATTCATCCAAATATTAAATTATTATTAATTAATTTTCAATTATAAATCGATCCAATCTAATTTATTTAAAATATATTATAATTATGGGTTGAAATAACTTCATTAAATAAGTATTAGAGAATATTTTGATATTTTTTTACCCTTATATTTGGGTTTTAACATCTTTTTACCGACATTCACACAAACAGTGACAACAATAATTTTTACTCATCGGGGGTCAAGAAAATTTATATAAGTGTTAAAAGGATTGAAAATGGACCATAGTTGATATTATAAACCATGTAATAGTCATTTGGACGAATCTATGATTTTGAGGAATTTGATATCATTTAATAAAATATTATTTATAATAAAATATCATTATTGATAATTTTTAAAATTACATATTACATTGAACTTAAAAACATCCATGTAATGAGTAATACTAAAAAAAATTATATTCATAACATGAAATATTCATATAAAAAATACTAGATCACATTGTTTATCTCAAATTACACTTCTTTTATTACTATTTATTTCAATTATTTTATTATTCCATTAATTGAGTAATTATTGTGTATGTTTTTTGTAATTGTTAAAATAAATTATTTATTCAAGAAAAATAAAAATTAATTCACCAGTATGAAGATAAATATTTTACATATAAAATTAATATAATTATCTGAAAATATATTCTATTTAACCTCATGAGAAAATATTATAGTTATTAAGAAAAATATTGTGGCATTTTTAAATTTTCTATATAAAATATTATAAAGGTGATAAACTCATCCTAATTTAAAAAATTCAATATAATGGAATATTGGACAAATATTTATGAAATGTAATCATACAACAATATTAAGGCATGTTTTAGGGTCATTTTAAAGTCATCCACTGATTATTTTTAACATTAATTACGTAATATAACCTTTACAATGATAACAAAAATTACTAACATTAATATTCATGTTAAATAAAATAAAAAAGTCATATTTATTGAATTTTTAAATTATAATTGGAATAATTAATTTTATAATCATAATAAAAAAAGAAACAAAAACATTTTTATTCAGAAAAAATCCATATTAAGTAGAAAATATTTTTATATAAAATTAAAGTATAAAATTTATTACAAAAAACAAAAATTGGAATATTATAAATAAATAAAACTAATTCAATTTTTAATATAATACTTTATATAATTTTAAATTATAAATACTTTAATGGAAAATAGAGCATTCAACAAAATTCATCATTTTCACTATTCATTGAAAAATCATAATTTTTAGAAAATGATCATATTTTTAGTGTAGGGTAAACATGGTATTATGATTTCAAAAATGATTTTAAATTTATAAAATACATTTTATAAATGTTATATAATGTAATTAAAATATTTTTCCAAAAAAACATATAAAAATATTTTCAATAGAAAATGTATTTTGGGAGAATAAAATAACATTACAAAAAAATGTGAAAATGTTTTCTATGAATTAACCAATAAATTTATAGTTATTAATACATTTATATTTAATTAATAAATCATTTATTCATATTCATGGCTTCCAATTTAATGGCAAGGATATATCATTAAAATATAAATAATAATATTTATTTGTTTGTTTACGAGTAATGTTTCTTATCTTATATGATATCAATCATATTAATAATATTACTATATTATCCAAATTTATCTCCACTAATGATAAATTTATATGGTTTTTTGTGTTTTTAACGTAAAAAAGGATTCCCATTGTTTACTATGCTCAAACCACAATGAAACATCCTTCAATATATACAACACACATTCATATTCCAAAAATTATAATTTCATTTCATTCATTTCATAGTTGAGTTACACTATTGATTATATAATTAAACACATTTACAATGAGAGTACCCTATGAAAAAATATTATCATAAAATTACATTGATCTAACTCATTTGACATTACATTTGTTGAAATTACTAAATTTTATCAGTACATCTATAAAAACATTGATTTCTTCATGAAAACTATTATCAACACACATATGTAATAAACACCCACATCACATATCAATGAGAAACTAATATGGGATGAATTAATTAAAACATAAATCTTATGAACGTTCATCTTTAATTTCACTTTTTAATTATTAAATCATTGACCATTGATTATACATAATGATATATAAAAAAATATGTATTCCTTAGAAACGTTTTTGTGATCCCATATCCCATATTCTTTAATCATAACAGTGATGCAATTAATCATTAATTAAAATATATCTTTAGCTTATTATCTATGTTTCCTTATGTGAATGGATCAAATCCCCCTCAATTCTGACCTTCCAAACACTTAAATGTTTTTTGAAATTTTATTTAATCAATATAAAATTCTTTGAGATATGTATTGATTCACCCCAAACTAAATTATAGAATGAACGGTTACCTTATAAACAATGATCTCCATCTAAAGGGTGAGAAAGCTATTTTCACTTTTAAAATCATAAATTTGAACTTATTTTGTTGATTTTTTATGGATTTCATGAAATATTTTTCTTTATAGTATAATTATTCTTTGAATTTTTTTCTTTTGAAAATATGTTATATTTAATTTCCATGTCATATATACAATTTATTTTAATTATTTTTTTCATGTTGTAAGGAATATTTCATATTCTTTTTTATCTTCACATTACCTATTTTCAATTCCCCTCATATTCATGAATTTGGTATTCTATAAATTTTAATTTATGATTATTTATGTGAACGCCTACAATATTGGATCTCCAACATGTTTTCTCACTAATCATAGAATTCTTACTATCATCATGCACATTTTTTTTGAAATATAATATTATATTCATAAATTGATATATGATATAAAGCTTTTGCTACTAAATATTAAAAAAAATCATTTTTTGTTTTAGTAGTTTCATCCTTTAATCATCATTCAATATCTTTTTTTAGAATGTTAGACACTCTAACATTCCACAAACTTTCCCAACTATAAATCTATTTCTTCATGGTATTTTCTATCAAATTTTTCAATATTTTCATGTTACAAAACATATTGTTCATTTTATATTGCTTATTGATTTAAGCATTATCCCCTTTATATTTATATACTTCATGAATTTCGTGCCCATCCAAACATTATCAACATTAATAAAAAACTCACCATCATTATAAATGGAAATCATGAGCTTCTAAATAGGTTATCATGATGATAATTCACTATATAATTCATCGATATCACATTTTTCTTCTTATATATTTGATTAAGTAGTTCCAATTTTCAGTAATAAAAAAAGTTATATCCATTAAAAATTCGCTCCGACTCTCAGTGTTTTTGTGTCTTCTTCTTAGAGATATTTTTTGATATAACAATTATATCTTAAATACATTTATATGACAACATTTGAAAATTTTCCACAAAATAACCAATTTTCTCATTGTGGGGACTCATGAATGGAAAAGTACCACCACATATAAATTATAATTTTTATATATAAATATTTATTTATATTATTAGATAAATAACATGATATTATATTTTAAATCATCAAAATTATCATATATATATGATTCTTTGATTCCTTTCTTGACGATCATAGAATTATTTTCACTCATAATCTATTGAGAATATATTTATTTATCACTATTTTTTCTCCACCTATAAAATATATCTTTCAGAGTTTTAAATTGTGATATTCAAGGGAAAAAAATTGGTATCAAACCAATCCATAAGGATAAAAAGTAACTACTTGACTATTATTCAATCATCCATTCTCTCCCTAATTATTATTACTATACTATAAATTGTCATTATGAAGTCATCCATGAAATATTTATAATGTGATTAAATGTATTCAAATTGATACCACAAGATTTTGTGTCTTTCTTTCTCCACACATGAATAAACTTTATTAATATTTCATTGCTTTTATAAGATTTATCTTCTATATTAACACCCAAAATTCATATAGACCCTTTATAACTGTATATTATGAAAAATGTTTAAATAGTTTTTATGTGTATTTAAAGAAATAATTTTTTTATTTTTGGAATGATTATATTTTTTTAATGTTTTATAAAAGCGAATGATGGATTTATGAAAAAGGAACCAATATATAAGAAATTATGAGCATAAAGACACTTTACACTACTACTATGTGATCATAGTGAGACACCAGAATTTTTAGAGAGAAGAATTCATGAAAACTGAAGTTGAATAGTCACATGCCAGGTAACCCAACTATAGATCTTAAATTTTTAAAATTGAATTTTCTATCTAGGAAATGTCAAGAATACATTAAATTATGTGAAATGGAATTATAGATCATGTAACCCGATTACAGGATGTGACATTTTCCAAACATTCTTTTAGAGAATATTTTTCTAATATTAGTGGTGTATTAAATTATAGGGATTAAAATATTTTAAACACCATTACATTTAATTTATTTTTTGGCACACAGAAAAAAATAAAGATGACACGACTGATGATTTTGGCTATTTTTTCTATGAAATGAGCATTCATATGCCCTTCTAAATAACTCTTGGTTAAGTGAAATCCAATAGAAACTCAGTGATGACCTCATTTAGCTTTATTTTCATAATTTATTTTATTTTTTTCACCCTAAAATTTCTCTTCTCCCTTCAATCATATGCACTTCCCCATCCATTAGGGGTAGTTTCATTTAGTGGTAAGGAAAAGAGGAGGATTGTCCTTTGTTATTTTCATCAGTTTTGTAAATATATGTAATAAAATATTATTCTATTTTTATATCTGGATTCAATTATTAATTTATATTTAAATTATCTATGTAGTTGTCTTAGGTTTTGATTCTGTTAATTTAAATTTATCTGGTTGATGATCACTTCTCCCTCCACGAAATTAATTTCTGTATATAGTGGAATAAGTTAGGGATGGGTGGTGAGTGCTCAATGGTATTTATCCCATGAATATTATTGAATTTTGGAATATTGGTTTATTGGGGAAAACCAATTATTGGATAGGGATTTACCTAAGGAATCAAGAAAACCTTCAGCAACCCTACACATTATAGTAGGAGGACAGACGCATATATGGGTTTGGATATGAATATTCTCATCTTAACTATATTTATAATGTTGAGAGATGACACGATAGATGATTCACTCTATTTCCAGTGATCGCAAAGAAAAGGGGAAATTTTTTTATGCCATGATTTCATGACACATGGTCTAGTCAAACGCACTCTGATCACCATATTTCTAATTTGATGAAAATCAATCAAATCAAGGTGATTATTTCTATCAAATTTTTCATATATAACTGAAACCAACTATTTTTAGAAGAACCAATAAAATATGAAAATATTGTTTTTTATGAACTAATCTTCATGAAACAAAACATGATTGACTACTATACTATAAGTAAGTGATTAAACTATTGTTATTTCATACCCCATGATAGGTGTACCTCAACCCTTTCTCAAAAAACATAGGCAATGATATCATATGATGAATGATCTTGAATATAATTCTTTTTTTAATAGATCCATTCATATAAAAATATCCATGACTAGAGTAAAAAATTAATTATAATGTAATTTATTTCCCCGATGATAATGATTAGGTTCCATTACATTTTCCAAAAAAAACTACATCAAAAAAAATTAGAACACATTTAATATTGATCAAATTTTTTTCATCCATAATGAAATTTGTTTTGAACCAAAACAAATGAAAAGACATAGAAATTAATTTCACAAAAATGTAAATAGCCTTAATTATTCCTATGGGAACCCATTTACATTATTAAATTTATACCCAATAATAAATATAGTGTATTGTATTCTCATAACGAGAAAACCTTAAGAGGTGGTTGGATTAGTGAGTAAAACTGTTTTATAGTTTTCCATGAATTATCCTTCAGGAAAATAATATTTTTCATTAATTACATAAATATTTAAATTTTAATTACGATAATTTATTAACTATATTAGAACATTCATGTAAATAAATAGGGACACCATGATATAAAAGTTTTACCAATCATGTTCAATGACTATATAAAAATCCATGAGAAAACATGATCCACTAACCATCATAGATTTAAAACAAGAATGGTTTATCCTTAATAAAATATATGTAGATATGTATCCTAAATATCATTATTTTCCTTCAAACTATGTATAAAATACCATAAATTAAACATTTTATATAATCATCTTGAGCCACAACGAGTCTCAGAATCTGATTACAATAGTGTATCTACTCAGCTACTTCACTTTTATCACTAAAAGATTGAAATTCCACAACAAAGTATAAGTTTAAAATGCTAAAAATATTATTAATTCTTATATTAGGATATAATAATGTTCATGTGAACATATTATCATCATAGTAACAATATAAAAGAATGGAACTAATTTCAAAACCCCTATAGTGGATCTTCTTCAATATATTTCCTTAGAACATCTATATAAAACATTTACATTTTTTATACATGTCATAATAAGTGGATTATATTTTTTTTGAGTGTCTCTATATATTTTATATATTCCCTTTTTCTAGGGAATGATATTTAATTCAATAAACATTATACACACTTTCTTCATATAAGAAACACACCATTATCCGTTGATGTTTAGGTTTAAAATTCATAATCACAAATCCAACTTCATTGTTAACTTTTCCATATTAAATTCAGTCAGTTGGATCAATATATATATATATTAGTCATCCATGATATGGTATATTAATGATAGGTTTTGAGTTAGAGTATCTCTTGTGTCATATAAATATGAACATATTTATATTAACATAAAACTAAAATTTTAAAATAATCATGGTATGATGATGTTCATAGCAACATGATTGCCAAATTTTTTCTGTTATCATGGTCATCACATTGCATTCATGACGTTATAAAGAATAATTTTTCTTAGAAACAACAAACCGAACCTATCCTTTAGGGACTTAAAATAATTACAACATTAAATGCGGTGAAATCATAAACTCCATAAATCTTTTGAAATAGAAAATTTTAAAAACCAATAATTTTGCAATATTATGTATCATATGAAGTCATACAATCCAACATCAATACATATTTATAATTCCCATTCCTAACATAATAAAATCAAATAATAATATAGTTATGAATTATTGTCTGATAAGAATATTTATGTTGTAAGAATATTGTTCACATGGAAATTTAATTTCATTCACTAAGAATTATGAAACCAAAAATTGTAAGCAAAATTATTCTGTTGTGATATTGATGTTGTGTTTGCAAAAATCAAGAATCTTAATAACATATAACAAAATCATAGAATATCCCAACTTATTTTGGTGTGATATTTACCATATCAATGAATTTTAACCTTTATGTTGTTTCTTAATGGACTATCTATATTAATTATAGAATTATTATCCCTTCATAATGAAAAATGTAACATATGAAATTTTAGGGAGGTAGATATTATTTATAAATTGGTTAAACACTCATTATGTTTATCCTTTGGATTGGTACATGGTGACCACACCTTGAGGATTTTCAGTTTGTTTTTTAAATGTAAGTTAGTGTGGGGAAAGAGGCTAGCTGTAGATCCAATTCACCACATGTTTAAAAGTCATGATGTTAATTGATCAGGAAATACACCTTGAGTCTTTATTAAAGGATACAAATTAAATGCATGTCATGAATCATATTCATGGTGTGAACTATTTTTCCCTATATGAACAAGGAAACTTGTAAAAATAAGGACATGAATTCCAATCACATCCTATATATATCACAGACTATTTTTAAAAAGGTTCTGAAGCCCAAATTTTAACACATTTACCTCTTTTCATCAGTATCTATAGTGTGAAGATACCCTCCCTTGTTTAATACTAGTCATTGATTCGTCTCTTCTGTATGAGCTTCAATTCCTTCACTTTGGGATCCCTTAGTTGTGTATCGATAAGAGATTCATTCTTCTTCCTTATTTTTTTTTTACTTTCCACCATTGAATTTACTTTTAGTTTCAGCTAATATGCTAACTTTTTAGGGTATTTTCTTATTTTTACAAATTATTCCATTCTATATTTATTTATACATAGATAACAGACGAGGAGTGTTCTACCAATAGATGGTACATGATCTAGAACTTTTCCATATTGTATTGAGGTTTTATATGGTGTATTATTATTCTGTATATTTACCAATTCAAAAAATGCCTCATAAATGTCAATTTAGTTAAATTAAATTAACTTCCACTAATCAGTATAATTTTTCAAATGGTCAAATTAACATCAGAGGATGAACTTCTCGATATGAGAAACACATATGTCTTTTCAGTCTTTAAATTACTAGTATCGTCATGTTTTGGAATTATTTTGAACTAAAATTTTTAGTTATATTAAAATACCCTTTTTTATTGTGGTTTATTTTAAATTATACTGTAGGATATAATGATATAACATATTTATAGGGCATTGACATCATTTTTTAGTTGAATTAAACATATTAAATTACATGGACAATATGATTAAAAAGTTTTATAGAATGGTACGAGTTTAATAGTGGTTATGAACTTCCCCTTATTCCGAGAGGAGGGAAATATAAGAGTCCCTATTTAGGATTACATGGAATGGATTATATATATTAACATCTAAAAGTTCTAATTGATTATATAATTTTAGAAATGATACATGAGTTCATTCTAGTTTCCCATAAATGGGATCACATGGAAGGTTTCTTTAGGATTCCTATAGGTGATACCTGGTTCAATAGTGGATTACCATGGACAGTCTTAGTAGGGCTTATTACCATAGAATTATATGAGAAATACTATGTTTTAAATGTGGTTTACCATCCATTGTTATACCATGTCATCAGTCATACATGAGGTCATATATGGATTCCTTGGACAGACTTCTATGTAGTTTTTTTATTAATGTACATGGTGTGATACCAAGATTTGTTATAGAAAACCACTTATACAATCTCAGGATCCTGATTATCTAAAACTATGAATGTATCCCCCAAGAAAAAGGGCATTATTATATTTCGTCCAGGATTTTTATTGTTGTTGTAGTATGTATCAATTATATCTCTATGTTGACATTATGTGAGGGATGTGAAATCCCTGACATGTAATGGTGGACGCCATGAGATTATTCCTCACGTCATGACTATTATTGTATATCTATTTATATGAACATATATTTCAATATGTTTTTAGGCATATAAATACATACATTTATATATATTAATGTATAGGAAGGGTGATATTTGTTCAAAAAAATATGACTTTGAAAAAACAATATTGTTGATCAGGTGTCCCATGAAGAACTGGGTCCAACATGATTTTTTTTATATTTTTACTAAATTACATTTACTATGACATGTACACTCCTCACATTATATTAATGAACTAGATAGTTATAGATTTTTTTGGTGGTGGAATAATGAGTATATATCACACGCTATTCATTCTAGTGTTAGGTACCCAAACTAACCATATGGTTGTAGGTAGGGACAAATGAAACCATATATATTTGGATGTTTCACTTACCCTCCTATGATGGAGTTAGTGAGTAGAGGAATGATCCTATTCTGATGATGTGAGTGGAGGAATGTTTTGGACTTTTTGTTTATTTATAGAATATTGTAAATTATTCAACCTATATATCCCATGTTTTACCCTAATTTTTATTTCCATGACATGGTCATCAATTGTGTGTATGAAATTGATTCAAATTCAATATGTTGATTATGTTTGGATGATTTATTTTTACTTTTATTTTGATATTTTATTAATTTTTACTCTATTATTATTATTATATACCATTGTGTGACACTTTGATCCTGGGTGCATAGTCTCCCTAATATACTATAATAGAAAACAACATCTAGACAAAACCCTCTATTTTATAGTGAGACATTCCAGAGGGCATGTGAATGAACGAGTTTAGTTAATTATGATTGAATCAGGATTGAGATGCTACAAAGTCGTATCCAAGATGTTTCTCCCTTTTTATTACTATTTTGGTATTATAAATGAGACTTGGAATGTGTTAAAATTAAGTAATAATCATGTTACTGGGATTAGCTAACCCATATAGAGGGGGGAGAAAAATTATTTGGGATGAGATATTTTTTATTGGATTACGACTATTACAATTGTAATAATATAACCGTTGGTTGATCGAGATGTTTTTTGGCATTATTATTTTTGATAATATTAGAAACTATTTATTTTTCATTGGAATAGTATGGAAAGAAGGTTCCATCTCAAAAATAATATAGTCACATTATAATTCAAATTACTTTAATATACCATGCCATTATGTATATTTCATTTCTTGAATTACCTATTTTTTCTACTACATATTACTGGTTCCTTGACTGTTATGTATTTGAAATGTGCTAACTTTTCTTGCAGGGATATAATTGTTGAATTTATAGAAGTTTTTACATAAATTTGATTTTCTTTCCCCCATATAGATTGATAATGTAATCTTAATTAACCAATTATACAATGTTTGAGTCATGGATCACACATTCCATGTGATAAACCATTACTTTATTTGAAATCATGAATTCCAATAGTAATTATTGAACCCTATTTGTCTATAAATTTAAATGGTGATTTATTTAATAAAAAAATTATACAACCTATTACATTATGATAATAGATGTAAGGGCTTGGTAACAGTTAAATGAAATTCTAATTTCAATTTAAAAGTAGTATGAAATTTTATAAATTGGGAATTGTGACACAACTAATTGGAATGCGATATATATAATAGTATGAATTTATATATCTTTAAACCATTAAATAAAATGGTTTATGTTAAATATTGATGATAATTTCAATGTAAATGATGTATTCTTCTATACATTTTTATGAAAAATCGATATACCAAAACACGTGTGTTGTTATGTGAGGCCTTCACCAAAAACTGACCATAGTAGTGGGTAATAAGAATATACAATTACGACTTCTGTGAGCTTTTATATCATAAAGACCTGGCATTAGGGTAATCCACAGAGTTGTGATTCATTTAGATGACATCTTTGTACATTTCATTTTATGTTATCATTGATCCAATATATTGTTAAACTCTATATGATGCATTCATTTGTAAATATAATAGATATGTCACCATGATATCTCGGAGTTAAAGGACATGGAGGTGTTGATGATCATTCTCCATTGGTGGTTGTTCCTGAGGCAATACTTTTGTCACCCATGGTTCCACCTAAAGAACCTCTAAAAATTACTAATGTGAGCATCAATGTTTAGTTCAAAGACAGATTCCTACACTTCACGCAGTCTATACAAGATGCTTTATGACTTGACCCTTTATGGAAGTGTTGATGTGGGAATTACAGAAGATGAGTCCTACAACCTCTTTGGGGAATGATGGTACTTAAATGTATAATTCAATAATATATTCCATCCTTTGGATCATATATAATTTCTAGATGCCTCTACGGAAGAGGGGAAATTTCAAAGAGTATATGTCTCATGATTCCACCATGCTTTGATGGGATGTTATCTCCTAGGATTGTCGATATCATGATTTTGTTTAAGGGGACATCAAGATATCCTTCTATGACTAATCCCTTCCTAAGATTCTAAGTGAATACCATGATAGAAATATTTTGATCCTAATATAGGGTTACTTGTCAGTGATGGAGTATTTAGGTCATCTCACTGATCTTCAATGCTTCATACAGTCCATTTTCAGCAATGTTTATGACAATGATACCATTTGATGATGGGAATATTTATGTGTAAGAACCATTTTTTGAACATAGGTATGGATCCTTTAAATTTTGGTATAATTCTTCATTTATTACCTAATACGGATGCCTAGTATCCTAGTAAAGGTCCCAAAGGTGTATGAGGATTTTTTGGACCCTGTAAACCAACATTTTAGAAAAAATGGTCATTTTAAATGGTTAGATTACACCATTTGGGAAGTTTTCATGGGTAGATCAAATGTGACAGATGGTTTGTATTTTGGGGTAGATCCATCACCCACTGTTGGTGCACTATTTCCCTAACCATGCATCCTAACCATGTGATTTCCCCTCTTCCTATGATACTTGTGCATTGTTAGTGCATAGTTTGGAAAACCTTATGAACAAACCATGGATAAGCTAAATTTCTGTTAATTTTATCATTTTACCCTCAATGATATAATTAACACAAACTTCTTACCTAATATGATTCTCCATCAAATAGAACTTAAATTTTTTTCTAATTTGGATAATTTGAGTCCTAAGCTATAGAGAAATATCTATTCTTCACTCATGATCTATTCAATCTGTCATTCATCCTATAGGATGCACACCTGTATGTATTTGAGTGTGTTTCAGACATTCTTCTTCTCTATTTCTCTAGACCTAGTTGTCGAGGAGTGATCAATTTTCACCTTTTCTCAAATCTACTCCATTCTAAAATGAATGAATGTTTAATACCAGATGAGGAGATTCATACAAGCCTATGGTTGGCGGTTTATAACACATCCCTCAAGTTCATTGATTTTAGAATTTTCATGTGGGTCCTGCTGATTTCATCAGGTTTTGTTTAGTGAGATTATATCCAATTCTCATAATCATTAGAACTATATGGTTATTATATTTCAAAAACTGTGATTTTTTGTTATTGGTTACCCCCAAAACTCTATCCATCCAATGTAGGATATTATTCAATAATTTTTGTTTCATTTTTTTGACCCATTCGAGCCACTATTCGGTTGTTCCTTAGCTTGACCTTCCTAAGGGTAAGATATTCTATATTAAATGGACGGATTAATATTTTAAATTTAATAATGGAAAGTAACATTTATTCTCACCACATTCCCCACCTTAGGTATGTTCTTCAATTAATACTCTTATGTGAATGGGAAATTGGAAGGAATACTAAGTATATGACTTTCACTTTCCAAATGTAATTGAATAATAAGATTTATTTCCATTGCACCACTTACCATGGTGATGGAAGGTATCAGAGTAAACCATGATTATTAAAATTCCTTAAATGGATTAAATAAATTTTTGTAATCTACTTGTCATTGTCACACTAATGAATGGAACAACTTGATCCAAATGGTCTCATTGATTAATTATGACTTTAATGAATGGTTGTAAGCTTCCTATAGTTTTCACACTAATGAAAGTAAGGTATTGAACCAAATGGCCTTATTGATTAATTATGATATTATTGAATGGTTCCATGATACTTGGATATGTCACACAAGTGAAAGGAATGGATTTAACCAAATTAAATTATTGATTAATTATGACTTAAATAAATGGTTTCTTGCTCAATTTTATTTTTCACACTAATTAATGAAAGGTAATGGCATGAACCTAATGAATTATATATAAATTCTTAATCAAAATAAGAGTTTCATGGCTCACGTTCACCTTGGTTTCCTGGGAGAATTTCTTAAGCTTTCAAGGTTCCCATTACAAATTCAATGATTTGAATTTCTTAGGTTGAGTCATAACTATAACCAGATTGTTGTAAAACATTGGATTGATGCTATGAAATCAGAAGATCCCTCATGTAGAACTACTGGATTCTTTGGATACACTCCTTGAATTCAACATTCAAAAGTTGGATCTAGGGTTAAATCCCATCATACCCATTCCTTTCATAGAACCATTTTTTCTTTGATGAACTCCATAGACTTAGTAGGCATCGTATTGTTCAATTATTTAGACTATGATCCTTGGATGACACTATTTACCCTTTCCAGGCTATAGTTATTCCTGAGTTGGCCACCCTTGAAGTTGACATTTCCTTGGTTATTACCTTGTAACTTCATTATTAATATCATTAATGTTTTTCCTATTACATCTTATAACCAATACTGTTGTTAACAAGTGACTTAAATATAAACTAGTAATAGCCAAATAAAGAATTTGTTTCATTTTTAGACTCCAGTTGTGGGAAAAATAAGGTACATGGGTATTTAGTTACATTTTACTGATTTACATTATACATATTCATTCTATCAAATATTTATCTTTCCATTATATATGATAGATGTTATAGACACTATTGGTGGTGGTTGATCATCCCACAATTCACTGTATCATTTTCACCCTTATACCATTGTATTATACTGAATTTTTATGGTAAATTACGAAAACAATAACAAATTGAATTACAATTTTTACTCCTTTATTTTGTGTTTATTGATATTAAAAAGGAAAATGTTACTTGTCTTGAAAATTTCATTGAAGGTGAAGGTGATTTGGAGGGACCATGATGATGTCCATGAAAAATGGGCCAAACTACGCAGGATCCAAGCATATCACTGGGTTAATAGGCACACGTCTAGTCGACCGTGCTTCCAATTGGGCTTAAATTTTGTGGTCTGGTCCAAAACTCATTGGGCTACATGTCATATGAAGAAACCCAAGACTGATTTGGTGGTCTCATTGCCTTGACGAACTGATCTGTCCATTACACAATATATGCATGGATTCAAAATTGGTGTGTTGTGATCTGTCCATATATCGGGATATAGGTGTCCAATGTGAGCCAAACATTCGGTGGAGACATTCGAGAGGTGGGGAATGATCTTTTTTATTTTATAGAAATTGATATGCTGCTTTCTAGAGGTCGAAAAACCTATGACAATTAGTTTTAATAATGTTGTGTGCTCAAAACCACCTTCCCATTTCCCTATAAAATAGAACCTCAAGATCTTCATTTGTAATTTCTACCAGGAGGCAAAGCTCTAGTATTTTGGTGACCCAAAGGATTTTTATCCTCACACATGATGTTCTGGAGGCCCTTATCCTCATAGGGGAACCATGGATGAAGAGGGAGTTCCACCCGAGCCTTCTCCTCCTCTCGATGGCAAGCTAAACGATGGAAAATCATTTCGAGGGAGCTACATGTACTTGGGAGAGAGTTACGACACTTGATTGTCTACTGGTTTTGTGTAGTTAATGTTTGAATTATTTCACTTATGTTTTATCTAAAAATTTTTGTGAGGACAAAACTCTAGAAACCCAGGAGTCGGCGCCTTCTAAAAATGATGTGTTGTTTTTAAATAAAACATGCACTGAAAACACACATCAAGTCCCATATAGAGGATCGTGTGCAGTTCGGGTTTTGCAAAACCGGAATCTTTTGAAAAAATAATTTTTTTAAAAGCACATACCTGACAATTTTAAATCAAAACGTAGTGTGATCATTGAAATACACAATAATGGGTTTTAAAAATAAAAACAGTGTAACATTTTTGAAATCATTCGTTTAAAATCATTCTCTTAAGGAAAACTGTAACACATAACTTCAAAAATGATCAAAAAATATTTTCAAGAAGATAATGAAACAATTATGTTATTTCTCATAGGACTAATAATGGTTATCATAAACAAGTACTACATGTGATAATTGGAGAATACAATTAAATAGTTAAGAGTAATGCACAATAAGAGTTGCGCATAATGGAAAAAACTTAAATTTTCATATACTGGTTACTATTCTACCATGTGATAAACACCAATCATGCTCCAAACATATACTAGTGAAATATGAAATTTATGAAAACATAAAGGCATTGGTCATGAAATAATAAGAATTTTATCTTGAAAAGTAATTTTTTACAAAACATGATTTATGTGGCATCAACATTTAACTTATACAATCATTTCTATATCACCAAGGTTCATCCACAAGGAATCATTAAAATTGTAATCTCTAGTGGTTACATCATTACCCAATGCATTGGAGCTCTATCAGGGTGCACCCTTAAATTTGTAATCTCTAGTGGTTATATCATTACCCAATGCATTGTAGCGCTATAAGGGCGCACCCTTAAATTTGTCTTTATTATCATGTGAGCCACATCGTTCATACTCTGCTTAAACTGTTTGTATATTCAAGATGTCTCATACCACCTTGAATAACTCATTCATTTTCATATTACCCAAGGTTTCCCATACCACTTTGGGTAATCTAATTTCATAGTTAATTTAGTGATATTTCATCATTATTCATTATGTACTATAATAACTAAAATAAATAATGAGCCACCACACATTTTTCTAAAACATGATATGACAGTTAACATTGCAAAATATGTCAATAACTAATCAAAGGCACCCATAGTTTAGTAAAACATTCTTTTCACATAAGCTAATTTCTAAAGCTTATAAAATGATGATATAATAAATGATGAATCTATAAAATTATTATTCCATGGAAGTGGAATTATTAAAGAAAAAACTTTCCATCAGCTATGGTGATAAACAAGCCCTTGAAAAAATAAATTAAACCATAACTTGATTAATTAGTAACATTGACCAATGTAGGATCATGGTGTAATAAGTCAATAAATGAACACAACATGACAACATGATCCCATAAATCCTAAATCATCTAATACATATTATTCAATCCAAAATATAAATTTATCATAAAATACGTCATGGGAAATGTCAAATAAACTCCTTCAATAAAACATGCTCATTTGTGTGTACATATATTCCAAATACATGTTGGTTTAGTAGAAACCAATATTATCCTTTATTAAAATCGCACATGTATCAAAACATAAAGTCAGTCCTAGTAATTATTACTAAAAATTACGGTTTTGTACTTTATACTTATAATTATATACACACATCAGCATATATTCTCCAAGAATGTATTTAAGGGTTTTTACACTAAATAAACAATGCCATTAAAATTTCTTGAGTTCTAAAAAACTCTTAATTTTATTTAGTTAAGAACCAAAAACTATAATAGGGTTTAATTTTCATGAATCTATAAATACATAAACATGTAACAACTTTGGTTTTAAACTACAACATAATTGTACCTAATCCAATGGCCTAGATTGCATCCAAAATATCGTTCAAGGATAGGCATTCATCCCCTAAAATAATAACTCTCTCATTTTGAAAAATACATGAAAATGTAGAAATATTTAGTTATATATAAGGTTTACATAAATAATATATGTTAAGAGTGCATTAAAATTCAACCTCAATATAAATATATTACATAGTGTAACCTACCGAATGATCTTAGAAACCTAAACCGAAAGGGTTTGGGTTCTATGTATTCACATATTTATATATATACAAACTAAGGGGTTTATATTAAGTATATATATACAAATATAAACTATATATACTGACAGTATAACACAAAGGTCCCTACAAAAGAAAGAAATCATGAAAGAACCCTTACATTTCTTTTAGGAGGATGCTCGGTCCATAGGTACTTCACTGGATTGCTGGGAGTCCGCGAAAAAGAAAGAGGAGAAGAAGCCATCAAAATTTCATAAGGTAGGAGGGGTTTAAATAGGGCTTCGGTGCACAAGGGTGACTCGACCCAAGGGTAGGCCGGTGCGGGGAAGATGAGGGAACAGAGCCCTTGGAGGGGTGTGCAAGGGTCAAGAGAAGCAGTGCAAAAGGAGAAGCTGAGGGGTCCTCGGGTGCAAGCCTACTGGTGCGGGACCCCGACACGAGGAAGAAGACACTGGAGAGGTCGATGCAGAGAGGAACGGACGACCTCGATTATTTCCATGCGTGATCGGATGGCGGGAGGGACGCGAGAGGTGAGTTGATCGGTTTAAAAGAAACCAATGGTTAGGATTAGATCTCGCGAGAGATCATATGGTCACGGGAGTAGGCAGGGAGATCGCGCAGCTAAAAGGGTCGGACGGACTGGATCAAAGCAGGATTCGATCAGACTATTCTGATTGCGCAGAATGCGTCCCACATCGAAATGATTCGAATGTGAGGTGGGGTTTATAAAACCAAGTGTGCTGCCTTCGGAGCAAATACACAAACACACGCACACACACCGGGGCCTTATACACGGGCCCCATGCGGGCATTGGCCCAACGCAACGCGCACCGCGGGCCTTACACATGGGCCCGCGTAAAACTGAATGACCTATGCTCGGCTCGGGCCTATTGACACCCTCTAAACGAGCTGGGGACCCCAATGGTCTGTACCTTGGGTCCCTAGGGGCTCGGTCTCGGCCATGAGGACCTGTCCCAAAGGGATTACCTCGGCTTGGCCGGGTCCCACTAAATATTTTTATTCAAAATTTATTTATACGTACAAAATAAAAATACAAGTATACTTAGTTTCAATGTAGTATGTAAAATAAATTTTTGTAAAAATTGAATTTCGTTATACAACATAATAAATAGTTTTTTTACTTAAAAATTTTAAATCTAAAATCCCTATCTAGATTATGTAAAATACATTATATCTTTATATAAATCTTTTTAAAAAATATATCATTCATAATTTACCTACTGAACCATTATAAATAATAGGATCTTTAAAATATACCACTATTTGGTTCATTAAATTATTTTTAAAAGACCAATAGTTTTCCCCAATTAAAAAATACAAAATTTTAGAGATCCAATACGATATATTTATTACAAATACCCTTTAAGCATAACATTCAAAATATTTTAAAATACTAAGTTTCCAAACATGTAGTCGAACATTAGGATTTTAGAAAATCAAATAGGCTATTTTATAAGAATATTATTTTTTCATAAAAAAATAAGATACTTGATGACGTAATTCAAATATTTTGGAACATATTAAGATATTTGAAATATCATAGGGTTATAAGAGCAGTATAAAGACCAAAATTTTTAAAAAAGGAGATACTTTATCAATTTAAACCCAATGGTCGAATATATAACGGTTATAATTTCCTTAAATGACCATTATTAAAACAGGGGGTGTTTCACAAAATCAAAACACATGAATCCGAAAGGATGGATCTCCCCATTCCATTAGTGCTAAGTATGTGTGCAGTGGTTCTGGTTATCATGTTTTTTACGCTGACGGACCCAGAAGATGTTTACCATCAAATTACTGGATTTGTGGTATTTAGTAGCCTTGTCATGGCTATGTTAGGTCTTGTACATGGTATATTCAATTATTTTGGGTCTTTGTTGAAATGTAACATTTTAATATATACCATTTCACCTTATTCTCCCTTTTTTTCATCTATTTAGTTGTAAATTATTTATTAGTACCAAAGCAATCCATGTATAACAAGAGACATCAATATAGAACACCACATTGCTCACTCAAACAAGTTCATTAAACCTAGGGCGTCACATTATCCCCCTCTTAACAGAATTGGGTCCTAGAAATTAAAACTACAGAGGTTCCGTGATGTTCTCACCATCTCCACCAATGTAGAGGGTGAATAGGTGAATTTAGCGGAATCCCCATAGTGATTCTCAACTCTTCCAATTCCCTAACCCAGATACACTTAGGATAGGATCGGTTGAACTCATGTTCTGGACCTTCAGGCTTCCAGAGGGAAGCTCAAACGGTACAAATTTTAGAAATGTCCATGTGGACCAATGTACGAAGAACTCGCCGAATTAAGTCTCGGTCGAGAATATTCAAGTAATATATGTGGTAAAACAAGATAAAGCTGAGGAGTTGGAACATATAAGTCACATGAATATTTCCCTCTAACACAACCTCTTGAAATTTCACTCTGGATGTGTAGTTCCGGCATAGGGTGAAACCCAGGAAGAGCCCTTCATGGTAACTTCCTCGTCGTTCACGCCTGGCCAGCTATGCTGAGCCTATGCGGTAGTAGATGGAGGCATTCCCCTGGCATGTGCAAAGAATATCTATTTTTTTGTCACCTCAAACCACTGATTGCATGTTTTTCACAAATTTGTGAAGGGGTCATACTCATCCTCACAAGTTTTGATTGCAATGATTTCTAGAATCTCAGTAGAAAGAGATAATAGGTGGGTTTGTCCTTCCATCTGATGTTTTCTAACAGGAGTTCAATCACTTGAAAACCATTCAAAGGTGAATACAAAGTAAATACAAGGAAGGGTAAATGTAACATTTCAATAAACATAAGTTTATTATTAACCATTAGTGCTTGAGTTTCCCCTAACTACCTACTATACGAACCCCACACAGAGAGGAAAAACTCGCTATTTTTTCAAACCAAACACAGGCTGAGCATACAGGGTTAAACTCATGGGGGAACCTATGATGTCTCATGAGTCTATCATGAGGGGTATGAAGTTTGGAGACATCCACATACACTTGTTGTCTTCAAGACAGTCGGGTGAACTCATCTTATAACATTCTAGAGTCCAACAACTGACCAAAGAAGCTATAGTTTAAAACCTACCATAGATAGTCCGCACTGAGGTCACCAGCAGCAGCAGATTCTTGAAAAGGGTTGAGGATCATAGTTCCAAAGCCCTCAACCACTGTGAAAATTATGAAATGTCCCTCGTAGTACCCTCCCCGACGTACATATAAGGGAAACTGGATCATCATCATAATGAGGTAATACATTCCTACCCCTCGGTGCAACTGAAGCATCCATGGTGAGTTGGACATGTCGTAAAGGTGTTTGCATGTCATGCAGATATGGGCATAGTTTAGAAAATCCTCATGGCTAGCTAAAGACACAATGGTCTCTAGGGCCTCAGTGGGGAGAGACAAAATATTAGTACCTTCGTTTTCCATCTAAAATTTAAGAAAACTCATTTTTAGTAAAACTGAAGTATATATATATGTTTTGTTTCAGTTTCTGGCTTTCCAGAGTTATCCAAACCGAACCTCTGATACCAACTGTGAGGACCCCAACTCCAGAAACCCAGGATCCGGTGCCCTCTAAACAAGATGTGTTGTTTTTAAATAAACCATGCACTTAAAAACACACATCATGTACCATACAGAGGATCGTGTGTGGTTCGGGTTCTGGAAAACTGGAAACTTCTGAAACGATTCATCTTTTAAAAGCTGATACCTAGAAATTTAAAATCAAAACTTAGGGATAGCATTGAAATACTTAGTAAGTGGTTTTAACAATAATAACAATGTAACTTTTTTGAAATCATTCGTTTAAAATAATTATCATATGGAAAACTGTAACACATATCTTAAAAAATTCTCAAATAATATTTTCAAGAATAACATGAAACAATTATGTCATTTCTCACAGGAGTAATAATGGTTATCATAAACAAGCACGACATGTGATTACTTGAGCATACAATTAAAGAGTTAAGAGTAATACATAGTCATAGATGTGCATAAAGGAAACAACATAAATTTTCATATGCTGGTTACTATTCTACCAAGTGATAAACACTAATCATGCTCCAAACTTATACCAGTAAAATAAGAACTTTATAAAAACATAAAGGCATTGGTCGTGATAGAATAGGAATTTTATCTTGAAAGGAGCTTGTTACATAACTTTAATTATGTGGAATGAAAATTTAACATAGACAATCATTTCTGTATCACCAAGGTCCATCCCCAAGGCGTCATTAAAATTGTAATCTCTAGTGGTTACATCATTACCCAATGCATTGGAGCGCTATCAGGGCGGAACCTTAAATTTGTAATCTCTTGTGGGTACATCATTACCTAATGCATTGCAGCGCTATGAGGGTGCACCCTTAAATTTTTATTTATTATCATGTGAGCCACATCGTTCATACATTTCTTAAATAGTTTTTATATTCAAGATGTCCCATACCACCTTGAATAACTCATTCATTTTCATATTACCCTAGGTGTTCCATAACTATTTGGTTAATCTAATTTGTTAGTTTATTTAGTGATATTTCATCAGTATGCATTATGTACAATAATAACTAAAATAAATAATGATCCACCACACATTTTTATAATACATGATATGAAGGTTAACATTGAAAAATATGTCAACAACTAATCAAAGGCACCCATTGTTTTGTAAAACATTCTTTTCACATAAGCTGATTACTAAATCATATAAAATGATGATATAATAAATGATGAATCTTTAAAATTATTATTCCATGGAAGTGGAATGCTTAAAGAAAACACTTTCCATCATTTATGGTGATAAACCGGCGCTTGAAAAATAAATTAAACCATAACATGATTAATTAGTAACATTCACCAAAGTAGGATCATGGTGTAATAAGTCAATAAATGAATGCAACATGACGATATGATCCCATAAATCCTAAATCATATAATACATATTAATCAAGCCAAAATATACACATTATCATAAAATACGTCATGGGAAATGTCAAATAAACTCCTTAAAAAAACATGCTCATTTGTGTGTACATATATACAAAATACCTGTTGGTTTAGTAAAAACCAAAATTATCCTTTATTAAAATCACACATGTATCAAAACATAAAGTCAGTCCTGGTAATCATTACTAAAAATTAGGGTTTTGACTTTATACATATAATTATATACACACATCACCATATATTCACCATTAATTTATATATGGGTTTTTACACTAAACAAACAAGGGCATTAAAATTTATTGAGTTCTAAAAAACTCTTAATTTTATTTAGTTAAGAACCAAAAACTATAAGATGGTTAAATATTCAAGAAACTATAAATACATAAACATGTAACAACTTTGGTTTTAAACTAAAGCATAATTGTTCCTATGCCAATGGCCTTGATTACATCCAAAATATCATTCAAGCATAAACATTCATCCCCTAAAATCATAACTGTCTCGTTTTGAAAAATAAATACACATGTATAAATATTTATTTATATATAAGGTTTACATAAATAATATATGTTAAGTGTCGGTTAAAAAGAAACCACAATATACATATATTACCTAGTATAACCTACCGAATGATATTGGATACCATAAACCGAAATGGTTTGGGGTATATGTATTCAAATAATTATATATATATACAAAACTGTATATACAGTATATATGTAATTATACGTTTTGGGTTTTTTTAAATGAATCATTAAAAAATATTAAAATAATTCATATATATAACTCTTCTAATAACACAAAGGAAAACACCCTTGATGGTATTACAAACCGAAGGGTTTGTGTTACATATATGAATATACAAAACTTATATACCGAGTGTATAATGCTATGGGTTTCTCCAAAGGAAATCAAAACATGTAAACACCCTTACATATACACCATACTAAAAACACAAAAAAAAATCCTTGAGGGCAATACAAACCAAGGGTTTTATATTAAGTATATATATACAAATTTAAATTGTATATGTACCAGTAGTATAAAACAAAGGTCCCTCCAAAAGAAAGCAAGCATGCCAGAACCCTTACATTTCATTGAGGAGGAAGATCGGTCCAGAGGTACTTCGCTAGATTGCTGGGAGACCGTGGAAAAGAAAAAGGAGAAGAAGTCGCCAGGATTTCATGAGGCAGGAGGTGTTTAAATAAGGCTTCAATGCACATGGGTGACTCGACCCAAGGGTAGGCCGGAATGGGGAAGACGAGGGAACAAATCCCTAGGAGGGGGTGTTCAAGGGTCAAGAGAAGCAGTGCAAAAGGAGAAGCTGAGGCGTCCTCGGGTGCAGGCCTATAGGTGTGGGACCCTGACTTGAGGAAGAAGATGCTGGAGAGGATGACGTGGAATGTAACAGACGACCTCGATTAGTTCCATGCGTGATCAGATGGCGGGAGGGACGCGGGAGGTGAGTTTATCGGTTTAAAAGAAACCATTGGATGGGATTAGATATCTCGAGAGATCGGACAGTCACGGGAGTTGGCGGGGGCGATTGCGCGGCTAAAAGGGTCGGACGGACAAGATCAAAGCAAGATTCGATCAGACGGTTCTTATCATACAGAACGCGTCCCACATCAAAATGATTCTAAGGTTCGGTGGTGTTTATAAAACAACGTGTTCCGCCTTCGGAGAAAAAACAAAAACACACACACACACCGGGGCATTATCCACGGGCTACATGTGGTCTTTGGCCCAACCCACCGCAACGCACACCACAAGCCTTACACACGGTCCCGCGTGTGACTGGATGATCCTATGATCGGCTAGGTCACGTTGACACCATCTAAATGAACTAGGCACCCCGATGGTCGGTACCTCGAGTCCCTAGGGGCTCGGTCTCGGCCTTGATGGCTTGTCCCAAAGGGATTCCCTCAGCTTGGTCGGGTCCCACTAAATATTTTTATTGAAAATTTATTTAGACTTTCAAAATAAATAATACGTGTATACTTAGTCTCACAATAGTATGTAATATAAATTTTTTTGAAAATTGAGTTTCTTTATACAACAAAATAAATAGTTTTTTACTTATAATTTTTAAATCTAAAATCGCTTTCTAGATTATGTAAAATACTTTACATCTTGATATAAATCTTTTTAAAACATATACCTTTCATAATTTACCTACTAAACCTTTATAAATATTAGGATCATTAAAATACACCACTATTTGTTTCATAAAATTCTTTCTAAAAGACCAATAGTTTTCCCCAATTCAAAAATACATAATTTTTGAGATCCAATAACATATATATAATACATATACCCTTTAAAAATAAATTTTTTAATATTTTAAAATACCAAGATTCCAACCATGTAGGTGAACATTAGGATTTCATAAAATCAAATAGGCTCTTTTATAATAATATTCATTTACTCAAAAATTAAGATACTTGATGATGTAATTAAAATATTTTGGTACATATTAAGTTATTTGAAATGTCATAGGGTTATAAGAGAATTATAAAGACAAAAATTTAAAAAAGGGGATACTTTATCAATTTAAACCCAACGGTCGAAAATATAATGGTTATAATTTCCTTAAAAGACCATTATAAAAATAGGGGCGTTTCACAAAATCAAAACACTTGAATCAGGAAGGATGGCTCTCCTCATTCCATTGGTGCTGAGTATGTGTGCGGTGGTTCTGGTTATCATGTTTTTCACACTGACGGACCCAGAAGATGTTTACTATCAAATTACTGGAGTTTTGGTTTTTATTAGCCTTTCCATGGCTATGTTAGGTATTTTACATTGTATTTTCAATTATTTTGGGTCTTCGTTGAAATGTAACAATTTAATATATACCAGTTCACCTTATTCTCCCTGTTTTTCATCTATTTAGTTTCAAATTATTTATTTGTACCAAAACACGCCATGTATAACAATAGAAAACAATATAAAACACCACATTGGTCACTCAGACAAGTTCATAAAACCTCGGGTGTCACAATGTTTCTCCTCTGAGTTCATTTTTAGATTTAATAAAGTGAACATCTTTTCATTTCAACACCCATTGGGTTGAAATTTCAAGTGGGAAACTTGAGTTGTTCCGATTGGGCAACACAGGGTTGACCTTTCTCTCACTCATACAAAATATATTAGTATCCTTTGGTAGCATTTAATCTATTCTTGATGTTCAAAGCTTGACAATACGATTGTTGTGTCAAGGGTTGGTACATTGTGTAACATTTAGAGAGGCAAGAGGGGAATCAAGATCTTGACAACCCTCAACCATAGAATTAAACAAAACCATGTGAAATTTTCAGAACAATGAATTATCCAAGATGTGTAATGATCTTGAAGTGATCTCGTTATCTCATAATTCTTAATCCTCCAACTTATTCTATCAACTATTGAACTATTTATGTAATGTTATTTTCTTAAAACTGTTTTCAAAATCCCCCATGTTTTAGTAATCTTTATTAAAAATACACACTATAAACCACCAACGCTCCTTGAGAGACGACCTAGGGTCTTCCCTAAACTATAAATCAACCTTAAAAACATAATCAATTTGACATGTCATGACAACACGGTCAAATTTTGGCGCCGTTACCGGGGAGAGATTTGATTTTTAGTGCGTGTTTTTGAAAAACATTTGTAAATTTTGTGAATATTTATTCGTTATATATTATACCTTTTCCTATATCGTTGTGTTCTGATCTATTTGTTGTGTAGGTTTGGTGTATGATGCGTTCTACTCTAGGAAACTTACAACCTTTCGAACCTGAACCATATAGGACCCTATGTCAATGAAACCTAGACACACAAGACAACAATTTGAAGGAGGACTCACAAAACATCAACACTCATCCTGATCCTTATTCTTCTTCTTCTTCAAGAACCCACATAAAAACTGAAATAAACGTGAATAAAATGGCTGAAAACAATCGGACACTAAAAGAACTAACATCACATGATGTTGATATTCAGCCCAGATACATTCAATTAAAAGGTGAGGCACCCAATTTTGAACTAAAATCTGGCTTAATTCATATATTACCAAGATTCCATGGACATCCTGGAGGGGATCCACACAAGAACATAAATGAATTTCATACTGTTTGTTTAACATTAAAACCTTCTACTGTGGATGAGGAACATGTAAATCTTAGAGAATTCCCATTTTCGTTGGAAGACACTGCGAAAGATTGGTAATATTATGTTAATTCCCCAATAAGAGGCTGGGTGGACATGAAGCCCCTTTTTCTTGAAAAGTATTTCCTAGCCTCTCGAACTGTCACAATAAGGACAGAAATTTGTGTGATAGGAAAATCTCAAGGGGAAACACTTCATGAATATTGGGAACAATTTAAAAGATTCTGTACAAGTTTCCCACAACACCAAATAAGTGACCAATGTTTAATTAAATATTTTTATGAAGGTTTCATCCCTATTGATAGAAATATTATTGATACTGCTGCAGGTGGTGAACTGGTAGATAAGACCCCAATTGCTGCAAGGTCCTTAATCGATAACATGGCACAAAACACTCAACAATTTGGTACAAGATCTAGCATACCCATTCAAGGTGTTCATGAGGTAAAAGTACTAAATTTAAGAAGAAGGTGGACACAATGTTCGAAGAGGTAAGTACACTTCTTTGACAACTTTCTCTTTCCCAAGGGAAGTCCCAATCTCCTCCTCCTATCCATTGTGGTATATGTTCTTCTGACAACCACTACCCTGACCAATGTCCTCAAATGAGGGAAACATCTGAGAGTTGTGAGGCAATATTTCCAGGCCGCCCCTATAACCAACCCTTTAGGAAAGAACCATACTATCCATCAAACCCTGTGTGGAAAGAGAACCAACCCTATAGTAAAGGGGGTATTCAAACCAACCTCAACAACAATGGAACCAACTGGGGAAGAGTGTTCATCACCTACCACCATGTAGAAACCCTCAACCACCCCAAAGGCCTTTCCAAAAAACCCCTCAAAAACCCGAGCCTAGCCTAGAAGATATGATGAAACAAATGGATACAAACAATATCCAATTTCAACAAACTATGCAGGCAGCCATAAAAGACATCAAAACCCAATTAGGCCAACTAGCTAACTCGGTGGGTAAAATTCGAAGTCATGGGTCAAGTAAACTTCCCTCTCAACCAATATTTAACCCTAGGGATAAAGGAAATGTTAGTGCCATCACCCTTAGAAGTGGAAAACAACAAGAAAGTAAGATGAATCCTCCATTAGAGTCATCCCCTCCAGAGGAAACCTCCATCCCAACAATTAAAAATCTTCCCAATGTTGATGAACCTTGTCTTGAGAGAAGCCCATCCAAAGGAAAGAGTGTGTACATTGATCAGTCACCTAGCCCAACCATTCCTCTTCCATTTCCCCAAAGGTCCACCCAACCAGGAAAACCAAAGGAAACTGATCATGATAATAAAATATTGGATATTTTCAATAATGTTCATGTTAACATCCCATTGATTGATGTTGTGAGGAAAATTCCACGGTACTTCTAGTTTCTAATGGAGATGCGTACAAACTGAAGGCGACGTCGTGGATATGAGAAGGTGAGTTTGGGGAGGAATGTTTCAGCATTGATAGAGCCATCACTTACCTCTAAATGCAATGATCCTGGAACATTCTCAATGTTGGTACCAGGGTCTTTTATGCATGATTTGGAGAATGGTTTTTGTTTGGTGTCAATCCTCAGTGGAAGTTCAGAATTTGTACCACCAAAGAGATCATACAGTTCATGAAGACAACTGTATTGAAGGTGGCTCAGTTTCCCAGTGTTTGCCAAATTTTTGGGCCTGAAAATCGACAAATGGAGAAAAGTTTTTTTGGAAAAGTGACTTGCACGCTGTGTACTTGAAAGAGAGGAAACTTGTGCGCCATATGTTTTTCAAGATCCGAACATGGGAAATTTGAAAAGAGATAAGGGTTGGGCAAGTTTTGTGTTGGTCGTGCAAGTGTCATGCACGTCGTGAAGAAACTTGTGCACCGATGCCTAGGAGGATTGGAAACTTGCGGTTCTATGTTTTTCAAGATTATAACTTCAAAATATGGGAAAGGAAAGAAGGTCGCGGAAGTGAGTAGCGCGACAGAGGCTAGGGAGGATGAGCTGCGCGCCGGAACCTGCACGCCAAGGGAAGACGTGCACGCCACCGTGCAGGGGCTCCAGTTTGCCTATAAATAGAGGACCCCCCTCCTCATTTTTAATGAAGATCAAGACATAGAGATTTTTGGAGCTGTCTTCGCACAAGTGGTTGAGTCGCGTAAGTGGTTGTTGGGTCGCACAAGTAGAGGCTGCGCGCCGGCTATTGGATGCGCGTCCAAAGTTGTTTGGGATTCAGAGGTGGTGAGTCGCACAAGTTTGGAGTTCAAAGAGGCAGTGTCACGTAAATTTTTTGGAGTCACCTACGCACCATGTTTTTACCACGCACATTACTTGTGCGCCATTCCTGAAACTTGCGCGCCGGATCTTGGAGAAGCGCGCCATGGTTGTTAAAGTACATCCATCCTTTTGAAGCTGCACGAAAGCTGGAGGGTCATCTGGCACCCTCAATGCAAAGTGATATTCATCTTCAGGTGAGAGTTGGACTTCAACATAGCATCTACATACAATAGAGGATGCAATCTTATTCAATGATGAAGGGACCTTCACGTCTATAAACTGAGTGTGACTTCACCAAGGGCAGTGAGCCAGGGGAGTCAACGGGAGTGACTCGAGGGAAGCATTGACCTATCCCTGAACCTTTGTAAAGGCAGTGAGCCTGTGATGGGGTGATTGTTCCCAAACCATTATAATCCACAACTAGTGAAGATTAGTGGAATTTGGAATTACCGACAACCTGTCGATGTATGGTCCTTGGACGTAGCCCTTAGTGGTGAACCATGAAAAAAGTGTTGTGTCTTCTCTATGCATGTTAATGTTTTCTTTCAGACCATATTCATCATACAGGTTCAACAAGTTCCTACCAACGTGAGAATAAGATCCATCACATTAACAGAAAATGTTTTCATCCTGATTCACCCCTCCCCTCTCAGGGTGTCCCGGGGTCCTTCACTAAATTCAATGCACCTTAGGGGAGTTTTCTTTTTCTAATGTTATTCATGACTTAGGTGCTTCTATTAATGTGATGACTCACTCTATTTACTCTACATTGTAGGTCGGGGAACTGAAGCCCACTGGAATTATTGTTCACTAGCTAACCGGAGTACTGGACACCCCTCTGTTGTGTTAGAGGATGTTCTTGTGAGGGTCCAGAATTTAATTTTTCATACACACTTTTATGTGCTTAAAATGGAGGATGATTGGATGAATGGACATGACCCGATTTTATTAGGGATACCTTTATTGAAAACTGACAAAACCATAATTAATTTCCACAATGGTAAATTATATATGGAATTTGGTGGTGACATTTTCCATTTAAACATCCTTGATGCCATGAAGCACCCCTCAAAAGAACATTCTTCTCTCTCTATTAATTAAATTGATGTACTCCCTACCTCTAAAAAACAAAATTTCATTCCCCCGATCCCCTTTCTGAGTTTTCTTCATTGATAAAAATTCTAGGAAATGATTCATTCATTGATTGATATAGTGGTCTAGAAACGTTTCATCCATGTTCACTGATTTATGATTTCTTGAACACTAATGAACCACTGACCATCAATGATATTTGTTAGCTTGTAAAAGCTCATTCCTCATCCTAGGATGATACCATTGAGCGGTTAGATGAGATCAGTGACCTCTCACACATAGTCCCATCAATCCAAAATCCACCTGAATTGGAAATAAAACAACTGCCTCAAGATTTAAAATATTCATATCTTGATAATGGAGACAAGTTTCCCGTCATCATGGATAGTTCACTCCCTCTTGAGCATGAATTTCCACTTCCTGAAAATTTGAGGGAGTCTAAAAAATATTTGGGGTGGACACTTGCTGACATTCCTGGTATTAGGCCATCAATTTGTACAGATCATATTTTGTTAAATGATGAGGCTAAACCAGTGAGGCATCCACAACATCGACTGAACCCCAACCTCCTAGAAGTTGTGAAAATATGAGGTAACAAAATTATTGGCTGCTGAATCATTCACCACACCTCTAACAGCCAATGGGTTAGTCTCGTTCAGGTGGTTCCTAAAAAGACTGTCCATAGAGTAATTAAAAATGAAAATAATGAATTGGTTCCAACTCATGTGTAGAATAGTTGGCGTGTTTATATTGACTATCGTCGACTAAACCAACACACGAGGAAGGACCATTTCCCTTTTCCATTCATTGACCAAATTCTAGAGAGGCTAGCGGGTAAGCCCCATTACTATTTCCATGATGGGTTTTCTGGATACTTTTAGATCCATATTTCCTCTAAGGGTCAGGAAAAGGCAACCTTCACTTTCCCCTTTGGCACATTTTCCTATAGAAGGATGCCATTTGGTCTATGCAATGCTCCGGGTACTTTCCAATTATGCATGGTTAGTATTTTTTTGGATTACCTAGATAATTACATGGAAGTATTCATGGATGATTTCATTGTTTATGTCTCTTCTTTTGATGAATGTTTGAGTAGTCTTGGTTCAGTCCTACGTCGCTGTGTTGAAAAGATTGTTGTATTAAATTATGAGAAATGCCATCTCAATGGGTGATAAGGTATAGTTTTGGGGCATGCCATTTTTTGGGATGGTATCCAAGTAGAAAAATCAAAAGTTAATGTCATTTATTCTCTTATATTCCCCAAAAATATACAGGATGTGCGATCTTTCCTAGGTCATGTTGGATTTTATCACCATTTTATTCGTGAATTTAGTAAAATTGAACTCCCCCTCTCCCGATTACACCAAAAAGAAAAAGAATTAGTTTTTGATAAAGAATGTGAGGAAGCTTTTAATAAGTTAAAATGGAGTCTCACCTCACCCCTATTAATCCAACCTCCTTAGTGGGATTTACCATTTGAGGTCATGTGTGACGCCTTTAACAATGTAGTTGGGGTAGTTTTTTCACAAAGGTTCGACTGAGCTCCAAATGTCATAGCCTATGCCTCACGTACTTTGGACCCTGCCCAAGAAAAATACACCACAGCTGTAAATGAATTCATTTCCATTGTGTTTTCCTTGGAAAAATTCAGGCCATACCTTTTGGGGTCCAATGTTATTGTGTTCTCAGACCATGAAGCCCTCCGGTACCTCCTTATGAAACCAGAATCCAAACCATGTCTCATTCGTTGGATGCTCCTCCTTCAAGAATTCAATCTAGAAATTAGAGATAAAAAAGGAGGAGAGAATGTGGTGGCTGACCATATCAGTAGAATTCAACCATCCTCAGAAATTGAATCATACTATTTTATTCCCATAAATGATATGTTTCCTGATGAGCAACTACACCGAGTGGAAGATTCTTTTCCTTGGTACGCTGAAATTGTAAATTATTTGGTAGAATCTTTCATTCCTACTTATTTCAACAAAATACAAGCCAGTCGTCTAAAACATGAGTCTCGTTGGTATATTTGGGATAACCCCTACCTTTGGTGCACGTGTAGTGATCATGTAATTAGGCGGTGTGATCCTGATAGTGAGTTTCAGTTCATCCTTAGATTCTGCTAGACTCTGGCTTGTGGGGGCCACTATGGTCCCCAATGGACTGCTCGCAAGGTCCTTGATTCTGGTCTCTTTTGTCCAAAACTTTTTCAGGATGCCCATGATTTTTTTAAATTGTGAACGTATTGTCAAAGAATGTGGAATGTCTCTAAAGGAAATGAAATGCCACAAAAACCATTTCTCTTTCATGAAAGTTTTGATGTTTGGGGTATTGACTTTGTGGGGCCATTTACCAATTCCTTTGGAAACGTGTACATTCTTCTGGCAGTTGATTATGTTTCAAAATGGGTAGAGGCATGAGCTAGAAGGACTGATGATTCTACGGTAGTTGTAGAATTTTTGAGAACCCAAATCTTCTATAGGTTTGGATTACCTACGTTCATCATCAGTTACCAGGGTTATCATTTCTGCAACCGAATAATGCAATCACTTTTATGTAGGTATGGGGTCAGTCATCAACATTCAACTGAATATCATCCACAGACCTATGGTCAAGCTGAGGTGTCAAATAGAGAGGTAAATCAAATTCTTGAAAAAAATTGTTCAACCATATAGAAAAGATTGGAGTCTTCGACTTGATGATTCATTATGGGCCTACCGTACTGATTTCAAAACTCCCATTGGAATGTCACCCTATCATCATGTGTTTGGAAAGAGTTTTCACCGCCCTGTTGTGATTGAGCACCGGGCCTACTGGGCCATCAAACAATGCAATTATAATCATTCTGGTGCAGGTGCACAAAGGAATTTGCAGATTCAGGAGATAGAGGTAATGAGAAGAGATGCATATGAAAAGTATAGGATATATAAGGAGATAACCAAGGCTACCCATGACCATCTTATCCTTCATCCTCTGTTCCATATTGGGCAGAAGGTCCTCCTTTATAATGCAAGGCTGAAGTAGCATCCTGGTAAGCTTCATTCCCACTGGTTTGGACCATACACTGTTACTAACATCTCTCCATATGGTGTTGTCCAGGTTCAAAATGAAGAAACCATGAAAGCATTCACTGTCAATAGGCAGCGGCTGAAGCAATTCCATGAATCCATTCCGGAGTCCCCGAGGGGGGAACTCCATGTTCAAGAAGCAACCAATGAATGAAAATCACCATGTTTTATCCTTCCTTTCCACCCCTATTTTCTTACAGTGAGGACACTGCACATTCTTGGTGTGGGGGGATGGGTACATTCCTAGGTTAGATAGGAATTTTAATCATTTTCTCTTTTTCCCCTTTTTTAAGGTACATTCACTTTTTCCTATCTTGTTGAGTTCATTAGGTTTTCCATTTTCTTTCTTCTTTCTTCTCTTTTCTGCCTTCTATATGGTATTTTCATTTTTTCCACATGAAAAATTTCAAAGTTCCATTATTTGGTGACCATAAAGCGGGGAAAGTAAATATACCATAATGAATGGTGAAAAAGAGTATCCCTATGAATTTAACATCAGGGAGTGATTTTTAGTGAAATGGTTTTCTGTCAATGATATAAATTGGTGTATCACTGTGAAACATTTGAGATGATTGATGCCGCTTGTGTGAGTAATTTTGGGAAAACTATGTCACTAATATATCCATACATTTTAGCACCAAACCACGAAGTATGAATATTTCGTACTTAATATAATGTAAATATATGTTTGGTTAATATTTTTCATCTTTAAATGATATTTTCATTAGTTCGTTCCTTATCCGATCTGTTTCATTACTGTACCAGATTGACCTATGCATGTGTACCTAATGTTCGACTGTTGTACGCCCTCAAAAAAAATTGTGTCTTGGGAAGGTCAAAAACCACTCCACCTAAACCATTGATCTTGTTATAACTATTTCAATTAGTGTCTTGAGGGGATCAAACAAGGGTTGAGAGATGAGTGTGAGATTTTTTCCAAATGCAACATCAAAAAAATAATATAATAAATGAGGGGAGTGATGAAATGTGCAAAATTTTGGGATATCTTGTTCAGGAGCTTATGGTTTGACTTCTGGGAATGTTTAAGTGAGTGGGTCATGAAATATGATTGCAAAAAATGTAGGACAGGTTTGGTGAAAATTCATTTAAGGCTGAATAATGTTAAAATAACCTATATTTATTTGATGTAAAGTAGAAAGAATATCATAGAATGGTTTTCACACACACACATGGAGATTTAGTGGAATGTTTTACTTTTTAATTCCTTGCTCATGTTTGATTTAGGAATCTCTTTGAATTTTATTGGGATATGATTTATGGGACATCTTTTTCCATTTTCACTAAGAAAAACTCCTTGGTGTGGTTTGTGCATTGATCAAATTACTTTAGTGAATTTAAATATCCAAAAATGTTAAATTGTCATGATGTTTGGAATATATATATATGAATCATATTATTTGGATATGTGAATTTTCCTAGGAATGCAAATGTTTAGGTGTGGGGGTGTGATCGTCCCATGATTCACTGTGTCATTTTCACCCTTACACCATTGTATTAAACTGAATTTGTATTGTAAATTACAAAAATAATAACAAATTTAATTACATGTTTGAATCCTTTATTTTTATTTTATTTATATTAAAAAGTCCAATGTTACTTGTCTTGAGAATTTCATTGAAGTTGAAGGTGATTTGGAGGGCCCATGATGATGTCCAAGAAAAATGGGCCAAACTGCGCAGGATCCAAGCTCATCTGTGGGTAAATCCGAACACTGCTACTCGACTGTGCATCTAATTGGGCTGATATTTTGTGGCATGGTCCGAACCCCATTGGGATACATTTCATATGAAGAAACCCAAGACTGATTCGGCAATCTGATGTCCTTTGTGCCTTATCTTTCCAGCACACCAAATCTGCACAGATTCAAAACTGGTGTGCTGTGATCTATCTATATCTTGGGATACAAGTGTCCAAAGTGAGCCACATATTCGTTCAAGACATCCAAGAGGGGGGATTCAAATTTTTTATTTTATACAAATCTAGATAATGCTTTCTGGAGGTCAAAACACCTGTGACAAGTGGTTTCAATAATTCTGTGTGCTCAAAACCACCTTCCCATTTCTTTATAAAATGGAACCTTGGGCTCCTCATTTGTAAGTTAGACCAGGAGGCAAAGCTCTGGTATTTTGGATACCCAAAGGAGTTCTATCCTCGTACTTTATGTTCTAGAGTCCCCTATTCTCATAGAGGAACTAATGATGAAGAGGGAGTTCCACCTGAGCCTTCTCCTCCTCTCGATGGCGAGCTTAACGGTGGACGATCATTTCGAGGGAGCTACATGTACTTGGGAGGGAGTTACGGTACTTGATTCTCTACTGGTTTTGTGTAATTTGGGTGTGAATTATTTCACTTATGTTTTATCTAAACATGATTCTCTTCTGAGTTCATTTTTTGATCTAATTAAGTGAACCTTTTTTTCATTTCAACACCGATTGGGTTGAAATTTAAAGTCGGAAACTTGAGTTGTTCCAATTGGGAAACACAAGGATCATCTTTCTCTCACTCATAAAAAAGATATTAGTATTCTTTGGTAGCCTTTAATCTGTTCTTGAAGTCCAAACCTTGACAACATAATTTTTTTGTCAAGGCTTGGTACTTTGTGCAACGTTTAGAGAGGCAAGAGGGGAATCAAGATCTTGACAACCCCCAACCAAAGAATTAAACAAAACCATGTGAAATTTTTACAACAATGAAGTATCAAAGATGTGAAATGAACTTGAAGTGATCTCCTTATCTCATAATTCTTAATCCCCCACCTTATTCTATCAACTATTGGACTCTTTATGTTAAGTTATTTTCTTAAAACTGTTTTCAAAATCACCCCCTGTTTTAGTAATCATTATTAAAAATGAACACTATAATCCACCAATGCTCCTTGAGAGACGACCTAGGGTCTGTCATAAACTATAAATCAACCTTGAAAACATAATCATTTTGACGTGTCACGACAACATGGTTAGTGGTTCACTATGACTTATCTTACACACTCTCTAGGTGGTGTATGGTACCTGGGGAAGATTAAATATATAAAAGTGTTGAACATGGGAAGCACATATCTAAGAAAACATGACTAATTTCTATTTAGGATTGAGCTTGATAATAGATGATTGTGGATGAGTTCGATTTCCTTAGGAAAATCTTTTGATTTACTTTATACTTTTTTGGAACATGTTATGCAGTTTTCTTAGGACCGTATTTTAAAATTTTTATGCGACATGAAATATCGTCATAAGTTATTCAAGTTGATTCGTTTATTGTTATAACTATATATCATTTACTTTTTTCTACTTCCACTAATAACTTAAATTTATTTCAATATTTATATCTGTTTATATTTTTTTCTGATACACTCTGGTAATGAGGGAATAGTCTCCCCACTGACAAAGCCTAGGCCCTAACTACTAGTCGGAAGCCTCTAGTGTTTGGAGAGATCCTCTTGAGGCCACGTGTCCCATATGGCTATGGACCCCTATTATGTGGAATCAGGGTCCATTACATCACAATGTGATATCAGAGGAATTTTTTTCTTCTCGCATTACAATTTGGATATAATAGTTAGGATATTTGGAACACTTGGGACTTGGTCCTCTTCCATGATTAGGAATCCTGAACCCACATTTAGGGTAAAATCCATGTTATTGAAAAATTAATTGTTGCTATATTTTTCCTAATACAGTTTACATTATTTAACCATTGGGTGACTCACATGCATTTTGGTATTGTGGATTATTATTCTGATTGAGTTTATATTTTTATCATTGGCCCAATGAAATGAGGGAATGAAGCTTTGTTACATGCATCATATGAAAACCTAGATTTCACATTTCATTCATATTTCTATGCCATAAAGGTGAATTTTCCTAATTTTCAATGATTAATAATCCTATTATTTTTGAGTGACGTTCTGATAGTAACCTTTTTCATGTATTACACATGGTTGCAATTAAGTTATTTCCTATCTTAATTCATGAGGTGTATGGACCCTCAATGTTTGGGATGAGTAATTTACCATGTTGAGAAATTATGAAATAAATAAATGAGGGATGTTATCATTGATATAGTGTATGGGAAACAATCCAATGGAAATGGATGTCCATTATAAGATGATACATGACATCTAAAATAAAATGGTTGCACATCCTTATCCCACCTTATCATGTTAGAGAAAGGTAAAGGAGTAAATCTAGTAATTAAATGTAAAATAAAATGAACCTAATACTTGGGAACATTCCATTACCTGGAAATCTATTCAAGTAGTTGCGGTAGTATACCTTTTGTAGTGAGTTTTTCCTTGATTAGCTTCTATAAGAGATGCTATCAATCTATCTAATGATTTTTCTAGGAGGGTCTTTAGAAATTATAGACCATTACCACCACAACATCTTTATAACAAATTCTAGATGGGAGGAAATAATAATACTCCTGAGGTTATGGGCCTAGATCCATGAGACTTACCTCTAGGAGTGTCACTTGAGGAATAGCCTATTGTACTTTATATGAACACTAATTCCCAGGTTTTTATTAGTTAATTACGTCTGATGAAGTCTATGAATGGTGCTCCCTCATTTTCACCTTGGGTAGATGATCTGACTTGTGATTTCCATCAGCATCATTCTTTTAATTTCTCAATGTATTTAAATCCAAAAAATACTAAGTATTGTCTACTATCCATCTATTCTATCATTAAGCATTTATAATCACCTCTGGGATGGATTTTCAATCTTGATACATAAATTACTCAAGATTCACCAAATAATTGGTTAGATGTGGTTGCCCAATCTAATTTCCATTTGGACATGATATAGGTTGACTTCATGAATATTTTTGTTTTGCCTCCGAGGGAGACGCAGGTGCATGTGTGGGATAAAATTCATTGAATGATCCGATAGGTGATAAGGATATTTCCATTATTATAGAATCATTCATGTTGACATCTTTGTTTCAACCTGATTCACTTCATTATCCATTAATGGAGTATTGGATTGGCCCTGTTAGGGATGAGTAGTATTCCAATTATGTAATGTGATGGAGGTGCCACAGTCAAATGGTACTATCAGGTGATTACGCAGGGTCGAGTATATTTGAAATCAATCCTTTTTAGATATAACAATCTCGGATGGACTTCAATGGGTTTATTCGTGGATCCATAAATATCCAACAACCCTAGTATCCATGATTCATGGGCTTTCGTTGAAAATTAAAGTAATGATAGGATGATGATTTGACCAACAACACATAAGGACTCAATTGTTTGAGAGGATGGGAGGTCGGCTCAACAAACCCTTTGGGGAGATTATTTCCTTTTACGGGAATCTATTATTGATTTATGTCATGAATATATGGTCATGAATCCTTGTTTCATTCCCAAAAGTGTGTCTGTTCCCTACCCATGGTTTGCAGGATCATCATAGGCATACATGGATTTGATGATACAAAGTAAATGCTGACTTAATCCATTCAATAAGGAACTGTAGAGTTTGTCATCATCCACGACGGATGGAAGGTGACTTGATGATGGGATCAGACCCACAATATGGTCTTTCTACACATACCTGAGAAAGGAATCACTGACCACATAGTTTGAGAAACCAGGGGCTTACGTACGGGAGCATCCCATTTAAGGGGACATGGTTGGGTGACCAATTTTGGAAGGGAATCCCTTTTGATCATGGGCCTTCATGAAGGAATCCTACATATCATGGTTTTATCTAGAATTTGAGTTCTTACTGTTTATGATTAGTTGGTTATGTAGATTTTGGGATCATCAAAAGTCTCTAAGACCATGTGAGTCATACTCAATGTGAAAATCAAGAAAATTTGACAGATCCGACCAACCACACACATCCTCTCTGGCTAATGGGAAAGAGAGGTCCTACGAAAGAATAATCTCGGGAGACCATGGAATAGGGTGAAGAGCAATGAACCCTTCAATGTGGGATGACATTGGTGGTCATGCAGGTTATCCCTTGGGATATTAGGGACATACAGTAGTGAGAGTTCCTCAATAACGCATTCTAGGAAAGGGGAAGAATACAACAACCCATAAAAATTATAAGCAATCATAATTATTTTCACTGATCACCATTTCTCATTCAATGGAAATGCAATTGATCAACCTTAATCCCTATATTGAGAAGAATCATGGCAACGTCCCATGGTTTAACTCTAGGTTACCATAGGAATATATATTTACATACATACTTGGAGTCCAAACTATTTTGTGGAGAGCCTTAGAGACTCTTATTAGAATGGGTATATAGACTCAAATGGGTGCGTTGATGTGGCCAATTATCTGATCATACGAGTCTGGTGGCTTTGGAGGAGGCTTTTTCATGATGTTGGGGGACTGGTTTGTGGAGTAGCTATGGGGGATTGGATGGTAATGGAGTCACGAGATTGGTGCAGGATAGAAGAATACTTGAAGTCACCGCATTCAACATACTGTCTTATGATGCCTGATGGGGGGAGCACTATGTAGTATAGTGGTATGCAGGTAGAGTGGTCATCCACATACTGATGCAGTACGCGGGCTTCGACATAAACCTCTTTGCATCATAGTGGTACATGGTCCTGAATGTTGTCTCCCATGCCACATCACGTTCCATTTGTATACTGATGTGGTACACGGTACAATGTTAAATCCTCATAGTTATACCATATGCGGAATACCATATCAAGGGAGGTTCCGGGGTACTGTCATTTATTGGGAGTTCATCTATAAGGAATATGTGTTTTGCGATTTCACCAATTTGGTTCATGGTTATCCTATTATTTTTACATTCCTTCATTTTATGGTCTATTTCTTGTTATACAAGTATAAACATTGTTTTTAAATTGGGATTCAATGATGATTCATGAATGAAGCTGGAATCCTCACCAAATTATTTCTTCCAACCTCGGGGGGTCTGCTATGTGCTTTGTTCATCCGTCTTTCTCAATTCCTTATGTTCTACATTTATAGAGAATTGCGAAAATCATATTTATATGTATGCAACAGCATTTAGGGAATCCCCTGAAGATATATCAGGACCCGATGAATACTCGGTCAACCAGGGTTTGTGGAGGTTGTGGTTCGCGAGTCATGGTTCTCAAAACCATGAAAATTTTCTACATTGCAGAACTACCGAGTTCACGAGAAAGTATTCAAAGTTCTTTTGCAGACATGATTCAGGTTTTGATGTCGTTCAAAGGTGCATGGGTTCACTGTCCATCACTCTGTAGGCCAGTGCCTCGCAGGTTGTTCCGTGTGCTAGTCATTTGAGGTTGATGTGGTCTACGAACCCTTCCTGGTGATGGTAAGTGCGTCACGTAAAAGTCATTAAGAAATTTAATTTCATCATGTATCTTCTAAATTTCACCACAAAATTAGAGTTCCATCCCTTTACTAAACTTGTAAAAATTCTTGATTCCTTTTGAAAAATTATTGTGGGGGTATTTTCTCCCCTTAGTGATGTTTTCATGACCCTACAAACCCCCTATAAGAATGGGGTCCGTTCGGAATGAATACGAGATTATTCCAATTTAGTAGTGGTCCTGAACTAAAGTGGTTCACAATATAATAGATAATCCTATTAGTAGGGTACAACACCTATATATTGTGGCCCATGTGATTTTCCATTTACCATTTCTCACAGATAAAAGTGATATAGATTCTCCCTAATATTTCTCTGCCATCGTGTACCATCTCTTTTGAAAAATTCTTATTCAAAAACCACCTATTATGGGCCACAAATTGAACCATTCACTGTTACTTATACCCATGAAATAGATTATGGGTTTCACAAACTACATTGTGGAATTTAAAACTACAATTGGAACCACTGCATAAGAGAATTCTATGTAGTTTGGGTGTCCCACACACCAAAATTGTTACTGATAAATGAACTTTAAGCCTTAATAATCCAAACATAAATTTCTAAACAACTTTTAATAAGTACTTGATGAATAACTGGTTCACGGTATCTGACTTCTTGAACCATTCAGTTTTCTAGCCAACGTTTTATAAGGTAGCACCTTACAGAAATTTTGTGTACCATGGCAGTCCAAGGTATAATGATTCTTCATACCGTGGCAGTCCGTGGTATAATGTTTTTGAATAGGGTGATAGTATATGTGGATTTCATATCCATATAATACAGCACGTGGGAAATGGAAACCACATTCTAATTATAGGAACTATATAATGAGACCTATGCAAACATTTTTTAAGTCATTTAGCGATTTTTTCCCATTATACACCAATTTTTATTGGTCAAACCTTTTATGAGCATTTGAATCTTTTTGGGCATGATGCAGTTGCTCTTTCACAGGATTTAAAAATATTGAACAAGATCAAGGAAACCAAGGTGGGGAATAGTGAAGACCATCATCAATCCTATATTATTCCTAGTGTCATCTTCTTAAAAGATATCGTCACTCCAGATCACCTAGAATCCCATTTTCCATATAGTTTCCACATTACAGCTTTAGTCTTCCGGATGATGTTCCTCTGCCTTTGGATGACCCCAATACTCATTTTATTTTCTTAAAAGCACCACAAGGACATGATTTGGCAAATATTTCTTCAATAACAGAAGTAAAAGCTATTCCTATTCCAGAAAATGTGTTCATATGAGAAGGAACAGTGTGGAATCCTAGTGATAGCAGGTGTCACAACACTACTTCGACACTAGTAACCTGATAGTATCCATCTATTATCAACATTTCTCAAGAAAACCCTAATGGATGGTGGATCTATTACTAGGACCCGTATGCCATTGGATGCTTCTCTCACAAATAGGCATGGGCATTTTAGGTACATCAATCCTGTTTATAGTACCCTGAACAATTGGAGGCAGTCAACTTATATCAATCCTCCTGTTTCTCTTAGTTAACAGGATTCTTTTGAGGAGAAATCTTTCCTGAGCTATTGATCCACTTCCGGGATTCCACCATCCTTCCCCCCTGAGGTGTATTTTGTAACTCCCCGACCCCAGCTACCCAGATTCGGTGCATTACTTCGTAACATTGGCATGATCACAAAAGATCAAGTCTCGAAAGACCGATTAGTTTAGTAGCCTTGGAAACACTAGATACATTCGTAAACGTTACATTACATCATAAAGTGAAAAACTACAATAACAAAGTCTCCATAGTCCACACTCATATCCTCTTCTCACAATCCCTGCAGGTCATTCATAAAATACTTCTTCACATCCAGGAAAATATTAAAACATTGAAAGGGGTGAGCTCAGATGCTCAGTAAGGATAACAATATTGCAGAAGCTTTCATAAATAAACATTAACATTTAAGGCAATGTATAACTAAAACAAAAGCCTTTTAAACTTGAACTTCAACATAATATGAAAAAAGTAAAATGAGATAATGCCATTTACTTCTTCACATGGATATTCTACTGGTCGAATAATCACATGCAATATCAATAACCACTTTCATAATGATGGAATGCAAAATGTCAGACTATCATAACCACGTAGCCAAGGCCTCGTGCCAAGACCACAAATAAGATTTTGTCAAGGCCTCGTTCCAAGACACTATTTTGTCTCATGAGACTTGCCGATGCATCGAGGAGCTATAGCGGGCTCCACCCGTCACTTATTAAATCCAATGCATTCCTCATATGAATAGGTTTAAACATATCATAAACCATAACATAATCGTATCACATAAAACATGCATAAAGGAAACATAACATTTCCACATTTCAATCACAAGATATCCATACAACACATTGATATAGTAAAAATTCTTTCAAAACCATTTTCAATACCAAAATAAAAGAATGTTAAAACTTTGTATTTATTTTTCATTATAAAAAAGTGATGGCTTGTAGAGGAAGCCGAAACTCAAATAATGGTCACGACGACGGAGAAGTCATTGTCGCCGCATACGTACGACAAAAATTTCCCCTTTTGTCATTTAGTAAACGCTTCGTATAAAAAGATTCCTTTTGAATAAACGTAAAAGTCAAAGGGGTTTATAAACCGTATAAAAGAAAGTTGTGTATAAAACCAAATATGTCTCAATGAAAGGAGATTGAGATGAAGTTATTAAAAAGATCATTTTTAAAATAAAATAGATATATTATGTGTATTCACTATAGGTACACATAAATAAAGTAAAAATACAAAATAGGACATAATAATATCATGACATAATTTGAAATTAGGAGATTAACCCAAAGAATGGAAGTTGGGTTACGAAATTCCCTTACCTTGCGTGCTGTCCTGACTCGACCGTTCATTAAACTCCTAAATAATAAACTAGAGTTAATTTATATTTACTTAAGAACCTTTTTCATGTTCATTATTCCTTTTATATCCCTTATTACCATGATATGAACATTATTTAATTATTTAAGTTAATAACGGTCGTTTTGTCGATCTTTGGTACTTGAGTCAAAAATAAACTTCTTATAATTCCAAGTTGTTCATGTGGTGAAATATCCATTATATCCAGAATTATATTCATGATGTATATATCATATATATCATATATATACATTATATACATTCATTCAGAATGTCACGTAACATTTAGAGGTCAGAAATGAAATGCACCGTTCATGGAGACGGTAAGCCGTACGTACGCATGAACGCTACTTTCATTTCTATTTCGTATTTAATGAAATCATAATGATATAAATTTATAATATAATTAATGTATAATATATTGTATAATACCATTTAATCCATCCTTTATACATCCCACATATGGCATTAACGATTCAAATCACTTTGAGGGGGCGGTAGTCCGCACTTCCTAAAATGAAATTATCGCATTTTACCCATAATGGAAATCATAAAGTATGCCATAAATGAGAAATACAGAAGCATAAGTAAAACATAAACATATTTTATATCATATATAAATATAGTGACATCTTAATGGCCACCTTTGAAGGTGTTATATGAGGGTTGAACAATCATCGTTTCGTGAGGCAGAAATTTGCCATCCACAGAAACCGTATGTTCTTTAACCATTAGATGTAGGTGTGTGTAAGTGTAGCTCGAATCCTTCTTATTACAACATCCTAGTATATTGAGGATACTGGTGTTGTTAAAAAAGAAATTAATAAAAAGAGTTTAGGGGGTTGGAGAAGAAAAATAAAACAAAACAACATTAGAGAAGACATTACCTCAAAATTGGGTAACTCTTTTTGATTTGAGCCAAAGGCTTCCTTGGGAAGAGTTCTGCCCAAAGTGAGGCTTCTAGGAGTAAGAGGGGGAAGTTGGGAGAGTATTTGGGGCGATTTTGGCCAAGCCAAATGGCTTGAAAGTGTGAATGAGGTGGTAGAGGTGGGGGCCTTTTATAAGAGGAGAGGAGGGGCTCTTTTGGAAAGATTGAAATGTACCATTATTACACAATTCTTTTCGGATTCTAAAGGTCCAACACTTATATAATTCGTGGCTAAGGTGATAAGGGTTCGAAATCTACCCATACAATAGTCTTTGGACAGGTGTAAGACTTGGATTTTACATTATCTTTTCATTTTATTAAAATCGTTAAATAATGAGGTCATCGCTGCATCATCATGATGTAATAAATAATATAATTTATTTAATGTCTAAAAATTATCAAAAAATACTATGATGTAGGAAATCTTTTTAGCTTTATAATGAATATTTATAATCAAAATTTGGACTTGTGTAACCCCACTTAAAAACTGTTTTAGTAAAACAACTCATGTTTGTTTCAATTTAATTTTAACATTAAATAAATATATATTAATGTCATTTTCCTACTAAAGTGGATCCATGGGGTCCCCAAGTTGACCCATGGGTTGTCTTGGTCGGCCATGACTCATCCAATAGGAGTAGGACAAGTGTCATGCTCATCTCATATTATTAAAACATTATTTTTACCTTAAACTACACTAATTACCTCTAATCGCGATTAAGAACTTAAAAGTTACTATTCACCAAAAAATTATTTTAATCTCATTGAACCAAATTTTGATTCTTAATGAAAACCATGTATGTCGGATTTTTGAAAATCAAATCACAGAAGTGGTAATATTTCATTTAAACGAAAAATCAGTTATTTAACTACCACTTAGTGGTTTCACTATTCATCAAAAATTGAAGTTTTTCAGAACAATGCCAAAATTTCACCCTAAGCTATAATTGATATTCCGAATTCAAAAATGATTTCTATTTTATGAAATTCCAAACATATAATTTGCATTAATTAATTTTATAATTAATTCCCGCTGTCACAACAAATAGCGTGTTTTTAAGAAACAATTTATATCAAAAGATTGGCAATTGTTTATGTCCAATTTCAATGGTAAATTAATTCTAATTACCACCATTGGATAAAATGGTAAAAATATATTCTAATTATACTTTAAAACCACTAAATAGTATAATTTATCACTATAAATTATTTTTATTAAAAAAAGTTGTTTTTAAGTATTTTTCACTATTCATAAAAAATAGAAGTTCTCAGAAAAATACCAAAAATTCAACATAGGCTAATTTCGATATTCCGAATACAAAAATGAAGTCCATTTTGATAAATAAAATTTATAAAATTTCAAAAATTAGATATTACTATTCACAACGGCTAGTTTAATTCGTTGTGGTGTGTGTTTAGAACTCGAGGTTGCATACAACACACGCTATTGCATTATTCGAAGTGAAACGTACCGTGGAAGATTGGGGTGTTACATTCTCCCCTCCTTCAATAAATTGTGTCCTCACAATTTGAAATTTTTCTTTGTAAATAAAAGGTTGAAAAGAGAAAATACCTTTGTGGAAAACCCACATCGGAAATAAGATTTATAAAATTTAGCCTTAATAAGAGGGAAAGGGAAATGAAAAAGTCACCACCCAATTATGATCTCGATTAGGAGAACATTGGTGGCAATTAAAGACATATAATTGGAGGAAAAACGTAAATATTTATAGGGAGTGATTGAGGTCATCAATCACAATCAACTGTCAAATTGAGGGCCTCAAAGACTTCAATCTATGTTGATTTAAAAAATCATCAGTTCAACAAGACATAAGGTATTAGGATAAGACATTTTTTTGTTTTAATATCCCTTTACTAAAGTTTATGAATTAATTTATTCATTGAATAAGAGATAGGTATATATATATATTTATGCTTGACAATTAGAGTTTCAATCTTCAACTCATCTTTCACTCAAAAAGATAATAGAACTCAAAAATATTATACTTATCCTAATTGTATAAGGTTCCAAATGTTAACACATACCATTTAGATTAGTAAAATTATTTTGTAATAACCAGGGACTTCCTGTAGGCTAGTGGTAGGAAATAAAGGCCTGTCGCACTATGATTGTGGGTTCGATTCCTGCAGCTTTGTCCGATGCGACAGGTTATGCCCCACCCTGCAGGTTGTCCTTTTCCTAAAACTATAGTATTATAATATTCAAAAATAATCTTTATAAATTTTTAACCTTAAACAATACTATCCAAAGATCAACTTAATCCACTCCAACCTTTATAGTTATCCAAAAAACCTCAGTCCAGACTTTCTCTAAAAGGTCTCTTAATTCCAAAATCAATTTATCAGATTCCCCAAACAAAGTAAAGTTTCTCTTATTGTCACATACTAAAAATATAATTACCTTCATCATATTAAAACCTTACTGAAATCAAAAAGTACTGCAGTACAATCTTTATATATATCACATTATTCTTATAACCAGAATATAATCTTTGAGTCCAGATGCACCAATACATTAATTATTCCGCTTCAACTGTAGTCACAGCATAAGATTGGCCTTGATCCCTTGGCCTTTTCTGAGGTAAGTTTCCTTGACGCTTAGGACATTCATTTGCATAATGCCCCATTTCCCTACAATTGTAGCATTCAACTTTGACAGCCTCTTTCTTTCCCTTGCAATCACGAGCCTGGTGACCCTTTTCTCCACATTTATAACAAACTCCCATTCCTTTTAGGCACGTACCAGGGTGATTATTCCCACAATTATCACATAATGGAAGATCCTTCTTTCCCTTTTTCCCTTTATATATCTCTTGTTCCCCCGTTCTCTTCTTCTCTTGCTTTACTTTGTTGTCATAAGACTTAGAGAATTCCTTTTCTGTCTTGATAGCACACGAGACAATATCTTCGTATGATGAGAAGGATTGTGATACTAAAGCTCGACGGAGAAATGGTTTTAACCCATCAAAGAAACGATCAATCTTACTCCTTGGGTTACGTATATAATCGGAAGCATGCCTCACTAACCTTGTAAAGTTAGCCTCATACTTTGCGACATTCTCATCCTCCTTCTGCCTCAGACTCAGAAATTGTCTCTCCATATCTGCTCGATGGTCACGAGGAAAGTATTTTTCTATGAAAAGCTCTTTGAACTCCCTCCATTCCATATTCAATATGTCATCATCTTCCTTTGTGTTTTGAATCAGCGACCACCACTGATCGGAATCTCCAGTGAGGCGGTAAACTGCCATGACAACCTTCTCCCTTTCACTACTCCCCAAGGCATGGAATATTTTTTCTAAGGAATTTATCCATTGCTCAGCTACTATAGGATTTTTACTCCCATTGAAGGTTGGTGGTTGTTGCCTCATGAAACGGTCTAGCATTTATCCTCCACGTTGCGGATCAGGGTTCTCCATACGAGTAAGGTTATTATTCATAACCTGCGTGAGTTGCCCCAGTACGGTGAGAAGCTGATCAGCACCAGTTGTATCACTAGCTCCACCATAATTATCTTGAGCAGGAGGGTAATCCCTACACGGAGTGCGTGCATTGATACGGTTTCCATTCCTTCCACTAGGCGCCATTTCTAAACAATGGCATAAACTAGATTAGTTTATGAATCAAAATACATAATTCCATACTTGTAAAACACTTTACATAAATTGAACTATTTATGGATATAATCCATAATCATAAAAAGAAATGTTTTCTTTGAGTAAGTATATACTCATAACCCTTCATAGTGTTTTGTAAATAAAATGAGAATTATCCTAAGCATATCCCCCGGGAGTGTCGTAACCAAGAGTGCAGCAAGGCCCGTTGTCGTGCACCAGTTCCCGTTCGAGTCTAGCTCAAAGCGGTGTTTTCGGGTTTTACCCCTAGGTACATCTGTTCCAGAGCCGCCTCTACCTGCTCATATCCAGACAGGGATGTATTGCTCGGAAAACTCATAACATCTCTATAATACCTAAATTCTAGGATGTTCTCCTATATTAATCCTCAAAGTCTATCTTTGAGCTATGTGCTCTAATCAGAGTTTATCTAAATCTAGCTTCCAAGGTTAGTACTAAACTGCCTCTGATACCAACTGTAACGCCCCGACCCCAGCTACCCAGAGTCGGTGCATTACTTCGTAACATTGGCATGATCACAAAATATCAAGTCTTGAAAGACCGATTAGTTTAGTAGCCTTGGAAACACTAGATACATTCGTAAACGTTACATTACATCATAAATTGAAAAACTACAATAAAAAAGTCTCCATAGTCCACACTCATATCCTCTTCTCACAATCCCTGCAGGTCATTCATAAAATACTTCTTCACATCCTGGAAAATATTAAAACATTGAAAGGGGTGAGCTCAGATGCTCAGTAAGAATAACAATATTGCGGAAGCTTTCATAAATAAACATTAACATTTAAGGCAATGTATAACTAAAACAAAAGCCTTTTAAACTTGAACTTCAACATAATATGGAAAAAATAAAATGAGATAATTCCATTTACTTCTTCACATGGATATTCTACTGGTCGAATAATCACATGAAATATCAATAACCACTTTCATAATGATGGAATGCATAATGTCAGACTATCATAACCATGTAGCCAAGGCCTCGTGCCAAGACCACAAATAAGATTTTGTCAAGGCCTCATGCCAAGACACTATTTTGTCTCATGAGACTTGCCGATGCATCGAGGAGCTATAGCGGGCTCCACCCATCACATATTAAGTCCAATGCATTCCTCATATGAATAGGTTTAAACATATCATAAAACATAACATAATCGTATCACATAAAACATGCATAAAGGATACATAACATTTCCACATTTCAATCACAAGATATCCATACAACACATTGATATAGTAAAAATGCTTTCAAAACCATTTTCAATACCAAAATAAAATAATGTTAAAACTTTGTATTTATTTTTCATTATAAAAAAGTGATGGCTTGTAGAGGAAGCCGAAACTCAAATAATGGTCACGATGGCGGAGAAGTCATTTTCGCCGCATACGTACGACAAAAATATCCCCTTTTGTCGTTTAGTAAATGCTTCGTATAAAAAGATTCCTTTTGAATAAACGTAAAAGTCAAAGGGGTTTATACACCGTATAAAAGAAAGTTGTGTATAAAACCAAATATGTCTCAATGAAAGGAGATTGAGACGAAGTTCTTAAAAAGATCATTTTTAAAATAAAATAGATATATTATGTGTATTCACTATAGGTACACATAAATAAATTAAAAATACAAAATAGGACATAATAATATCATGACATAATTTGAAAGTAGGAGATTAACCCAAAGAATGGAAGTTGGGTTAAGAAATTCCCTTACCTTGCGTCCTATCCTGACTCGACCGTTCTTTAACCTCCTGAATAATAAACTAGAGTTAATTTATATTTACTTAAGAACCTTTTTCATGTTCATTATTCCTTTTATATCCCTTATTACCATGTTATGAACATTATTTAATTATTTAAGTTAATAACGGTCGTTTTGTCGATCTTTGGTACTTGAGTCAAAAATAAACATCTTATAATTACAAGTTGTTCATGTGGTGAAATATCCATTATATCCAGAATTATATTCATGATGTATATATCATATATATCATATATATACAGTATATACATTCATTCATAATGTCACGTAACATTTAGAGGTAAGAAATGAAATGCACCGTTCATGGAGACGGTAAGACTTACGTACGCATGAACGCTACTTTCATTTCTATTTCGTATTTAATGAAATCATAATGATATAAATTTATAATATAATTAAAGTATAATATAGTGTATAATACCATTTAATCCATCCTTTATACTTCCCACATATGGCATTAACTATTCAAATCACTTTGAGGGGGCGGTAGTCCACACTTCCTAAAAAGAAATTATCGCATTTTACCCATAATGGAAATCATAAAGTATGCCATAAATGAGAAATACAGAAGCATAAGTAAAACATAAACATATTTTATATCATATATAAATATAGTGACATATTAATGGCCACCTTTGAAGGTGTTATATGAGGGTTGAACAATCATCGTTTCGTGAGGCAGAAATTCGCCATCCACAGAAACCGTATGTTCGTTAACCATTAGATGTAGGTGTGTGTAAGTGTAGCTCGAATCCTTCTTATAACAACATCCTAGTATATTGATGATACTGTTTTTGTTACAAAAGAAATGAATAAAAAGAGTTTAGGGGGTTGGAGAAGAAAAATAAAACAAAACAACATTGGAGAAGACATTACCTCAAAATTGGGTAACTCTTTTTGATTTGAGCCAAAGTCTTCCTTGGGAAGAGTTCTGCCCAACGTGAGGCTTCTAGGAGTAAGAGGGGGAAGTTGGGAGAGTATTTGGGCAGAGGTTGGCCGATCCAAATGGCTTGAAAGCGTGAATGAGGTGGTAGAGGTGGGGGCCTTTTATAAGAGGAGAGGAGGGGCTCTTTTGGAAAGATTGAAATGTTACATTATGACACAATGCTTTTCGGATTCTAAAGGTCCCACACTTATATAATTCGTGTCTAAGGTGATAAGGGTTCTAAATCTACCCATCCAATAGTCTTTGGACAGGTTTAAGCCTTGGATTTTACATTATCTTTTCATTTTATTAAAATCGTTAAATAATGAGGTCATCACTGCAGCATCATGATGTAATAAATAATTTAATTTATTTAATGTCTAAAAATTATAAAAAAAATACTATGATGTAGGAAATCTTTTTAGCTTTATAATTCATATTTATAATCAAAATTTGGACTTGTGTAACCCCACTTAAAAACTGTTTTAGTACAACAACTCATGTTTGTGTCAATTTAATTTTAACATTAAATAAATATATATTAATGTCATTTTCCAACTAAAGTGGCTCCATGGGGTCCCCAAGTTGACCCATGGGTTTTCATGGTCGGCCATGACTCATCCAATAGGAGTAGGACAAGTTTCATGCTCATCTCATATTATTAAAACATTATTTTTACCTTAAACTACACTAATTACCTCTAATCGCGATTAAGAACTTAAAAGTTACTATTCACCAAAAAATTATTTTAATCTCATTGAACCAAATTTTGCTTCTTAATGACAACCATGTATGTTGGATTTTTGAAAATCAAATCACAGAAGTGGTAATATTTCATTTAAACGAAAAATCAGTTATTTAACTACCACTTAGTGGTTTCACTATTCATCAAAAATTGAAGTTTTTCAGAACAATGCCAAAATTTGACCCTAAGCTATAATTGATATTCCGAATTCAAAAATGATGTCTATTTTATGAAATTCCAAACATATAAGTTGCATTAATTAATTTTATAATTAATTCCCGCGGTCACAACAAATAGCATGTTTTTAAGAAACAATTTATATCAAAAGATTGGCAATTGTTTATGTCCAATTTCAATGGTAAATTAATTCTAATGACCACCATTGGATAAAATGGTAAAAATATATTCTAATTATACTTTAAACCCACTAAATAGTATAATTTATCACCATAAATTATTTTGATTAAAAAAAGTTGTTTTTAAGTATTTTTCACTATTCATAAAAAATAGAAGTTCTCAGAAAAATACCAAAAATTCAACATAGGCTAATTTCGATATTCCGAATCCAAAAATGAAGTCCATTTTGATAAATAAAATTTATAAAATTTCAAAAAGTAGGTATTACTATTCACAACGGCTAGTTTACTTCGTTGTGCTGTGTGTTTAGAGCTCGAGGTTGCGTACAACACACGCTATTGCATTATTCGAAGTGAAACGTACCGTGGAAGCTTGGGGTGTTACATATTTCCCAGGGGTTAAGAGGCAATGATTCCATTTCAAAGGACATCCATTGACTCATGGCCGGTCCCATCATGCTTTATGGATGCTCTTTTGAACTATAGATTATTATCTTAATGGAATTGGATATATGTTAGCACCCACAGATTTTTATTTTTATGAGGATCCCTTGAAGGTGAGTTTTTACCTTTGGGAACTTGAGACCCTCATCCATTCTGAATGTGGCCACTAGAAATACTCACATCAGGAACTCTCCACGCTTCAACCAGAGATTGAATATGAGGATGATGATGTCATTGGACCACTAATAGCCGGTGTAATGGGAAAATCTTCATACTTTATCCCAATGTCTCATTAGTGTTCATCTTCTATAGGTCTTGAGTTTTCAAGGACACCCGAGATACATGTTTTGTTGTCGAAACCTACTCCACTCCACTACACCAACTTTCTAGCACTGTCCATCCCAGTTGCGACTACATTTACATATTCATAAAGGATATTTAACGACGTGAGGGTGAAAAATTCAAATAAAAATAAATGGAGGCATATTTAGGGAGGATGTTTTGACCATTAGGGTATTGGGGGAGCCATTTCTCCTACCGGTATTTCTGCTAAAGAAGAGCCTGAGGAGGTGAATTCCTACATCAATGAAATGGAAAACTATCTCCACATCCATGTGGACATGCATTACTGGTAGGACCACGTGGCCTTAATGGAATTACTCCCATAGTTGATGGGAGAGGTTTTTTATAAGAAACCTCTAGCCTAAAATTCTTTTTGGAGGGGATTCTAATGGTGCCCCTCCCATTTTTATTTTTTAGGGGCTTGCATATTCTTGAAAAATGGCTCTTTCCCCAATTTATTCCCCTGGAATCACTAAAGATGGGGAGTGGGACCTACCGATGGTACGCATACTGTGGAAGGATCCGCTGAAGCCTAGGAACACATAGAAGTGGTCAACATAGAACCCTAAGGGTGTTTCCCCTCCAACTCTTATGGGTTCCCTTATTCTGGATCCATCTTCGCAACAATGGAAGAAATGAATGTAGGCCTCCCAACAGTGAAAAAAATTAGGAGGGGAATCATAAGTAATCTTCTCTTCCCCTGGATTTTAAACCGAGTACCCCTATCTTGTTGACTCGCGGATGCATGAGTGAATTCTGGCATAGGTTATATCAATAACTAGATGGAGGATGCTTAAGAATTTACAGATCTCATCCTCCATATGAATGAGGATGGGTCACCAGCCTTTATGGTGGACTGACACACATAATCATGGCCATATGAAGAGACCAGGGGTACTGTTGACCATTCAGGTGTGTCTTCTACCACTCGAAGGATATATTCACCCATAGTGGATGAACATCTAGAAGTTGAGGGCTCATTTGGCCGTTTTGATCCAGTTCTCACGAAGATAGACATGGTGGATAATTATGGAAGAGGTTGAATCCAGTCATGAGCCCCAATCCATATAATATTTGGGAGGGGCTCTAAATCATAAGGTGAAAATTAATATTGATCAAATGGACTTTACCGCTATGGAGGGACTCCCATCAAGTATTGATACCCCCTTCTCATAATGACTCTACAGAAGTTACAATCACAGAGGATGATGTTATTTTGGCCCATGAAAATTCGGGGTTGTCCATTGTACCCTTTTCCATAATTCAAAGAGAAATTGTGTTTTATTCCCCTTATATCTATTGACCAGTACCGTTCTCTAGAATGACTATCCTTACATGGAAAATATTAATGAGAAACCTATTTAGGGTAGCCTCAGAGGGTAATGTGTTAGTTGAGTACGACCCAAGGTCATTAGTGCTCTTGAGTTCCTGTGGGGTGCAATTGATGATTGATGATGTAGAACCACATATTCTAGATAGAGATATTTCTATGGATGTCAGAGGTATTGAAGAAATTTCCTCACTATTCCCAAAATCACAACCACAAGCCTTAGCAATAGTGTTGGATACCCCCACTTAGTCCTTCGTTGCAACTAATGGAGGTGACGGTGTTGCATGGTGGACAAGCGATGTAGCTACTAGATAAAGTCCCTCTCTTGTGTAGTTCATTCCTCACTATATTTCACCACCATGGAGTGACTCTAAGACCAATCGAGAAGGCCTGGTTGATATTCTTCCCATATTTCAAAAGCCATTGTGGAACATTTGGAGATTAATTTCTCATACCTCATTAGCTGATATGCCAGGGATGTTTCTGATATTACACTGCCAGTTTTGGGTCCTTGGTTTTGGTGGATTTTACTATCATAGTAATAATGATATAGTGAGGTAGGTGGTCATTGCTTGGGAAGAAACAAGTTTTCATGAGTCTCAACATTCCATGACAGAGTCGAAATCTCATCATGCTGTTATGTGGAAAATTCTAATTGTTGAAGTTGCCAATAATGATGGAGTGGTTGTGAGGTTTCAAAATAAAATCATGAATAAAAAGTTCATGGTTGAACAAATCAACCATGAAGTGAATAAATAGGTTAGGAAATTTGACTGGCATAATATAGGAGTGGGCCCAAGCCATGGTTACCTTTGATAAGGGACGATGGAAAATGAAAGAAGAAGAAAGGACCAGCCTTGAAGTTATGAGGGATGAAGAGGCATTAAATGAAATAAGGGATAATGTGACTACAAATTTATTAAATCCTTGCTAAGACATTTAGGAGTCACATCAGTTATTGATGCAACTTTGTGACTCTTCCAAACAACTCCTGTAACGATCATGTCCCACTTGCGAGGAGAGGCTTCAGGATGTAGATGCCCACCATATTCTTCTTATGATAGAGGATGTGACTAATTTTCATTAAAATGATTCTTTTTTTCCTTTTCCTATCATGTAAATTGATCAATATCAATCATACAAACCTCATTTCGATCAGGTATTAATTTTAAAACATAATTGAAAACCAATAATGTGAAATGATTAAATCGGGCTATAATTTTTTTTCCTGAGCTACGGGACTCAGTTAGAATATTTAAAATATTTTTGATGTTTTATAGAAAAGTTCATAAATTATTTTCTTTTCCATTATCACCATAATTTTTACCTTAATCCTTATTGATACGGGCTTATCTGGTATTCCTTGACTTTTTCTTATGTCTCCCTTTTCGGGATTTCGACCTAACAATATTTACATCTCTTTTTATGGCTCATAATATTTTATTTTCATTTTTTAAACATATATGGTATAGGTTTAATGAACTGATATTCGACTTTTATCTAGAGGTTCCCTTTTCATATTTTATCCTTGGTGAGTATGGTGTCTTTTAAACTGTTAGTTCATAGTCCTTCCAATAAAACATATTACGGATGTTTTAAGTCAAACAACATTGAAATAACATAATGGGGAAGAGACCCCAATTTGTGATTCAATGGCCTTGATTGTTCTAATATCTTTCATACATGAATGAGGTATTTTTATTGACCTTAATTTGGTGTGTTTTGGACATGCATGTGGATCAAGATCTATTTTATGTGTACATAGGTCGGAGAGGAATATCTTATGGATGAATTTTTTATTTATTGATGTCCATTTTTTACGCTACATATGCAAGGCCACCGGGGAATAATGTGCATAGTAAAACAAGGGTGTTTGTAGGACACTATGCTTCCATCTCTGATAGCATGGGAGGATTTTCAATACATTGAATTTGTATTGATTTTGGGATCCATAGTGTGTTGTCTGTCTGAGTGATGTGGTCTGAATGTTTTCGGGATACTAGTGTTGAATTTTTGTGGGAAACCACTCCCACATGACTCTTAATAATGTATGGGAGAGCCAGTGAATGATCAGTTAAATTATAATTCTTCTTTAATTCTAGGAATTTGAAAAAGAGAGGATATGTAAGACATTATACAATGGTGTCATCCAAATTCAGGGGGTGTGACAGGACATGAATGTCATAGGATCATAAAAAACTAGAAAGAACTATCTAGAGGATGAATTGGTCTTTTTTTGATGTTCGTCTTATAAGCATCAAATACCGAGCTACTAGGTAATGGTGTTTATAGTCAAATAAATGTGTTTGTAGGAAACTAGCCTTCCATCTCCGATTGCTACGAAGGATAATGGATATTAGGACATTTCTGAAAACATTATAAGACCTCTGACAAGGGGTTCGGCAGTGCAGGAAAATGGACATTTCATTAACCTTATATGGGGAAAGCCTAAAATTAGTGGGGGCATTACATTCTTATTTTCGAATCAACATCAAGCATATTTATGTGGTATATTTAATTAACAGAAGCCTAAACAGAGACCAAAGGTGAATCTGCCCATCATGTTCAAATATATCTACTTCGTGGGTTCAAAAAATAATGTAAACCATGAGTTTGAGGGAACATGAATCAGGAGGGATGACATGTGGATTGTAAGACACTAGGTGTACTGAGATAGGAGAGGACTCTCCTGGGAAAAAACTATCCTTTTATTGATGTTAATTTCTTAAGCGATATCTGTAGAGTCACCAGGGCATGATGTGAATAGTCAAACAAATTTGTGCACATGACAATATCCTTCCATCTACGATGACCATGGAAGATTATGGGGATTCATTCCCACTAAGAGCACAAATTTTGAGGTATGGTAGGAGTGCTTCAAGATATAGTAGGGACATTACGGTTTTGATCCACTCATTTAATTTGGTATCCCTTTTGTAGATCTGACTGATACATAGTGTGAGGTACTCGCCCGCCTTGAGGAAACCATGTATTTTAATTTTTTATAGCCTTGATTTGAGGTTCCTTATAGGGATGTAAACTATGACATGCCTTTTTAAGGTTGTGCTGCTATGACCAAATTCCTAGACTATTTTTCCCTGATGCCATGGTAGATATATTGTTGAGGTCCATAAATTCATGTGAACGATTCTTACTGTGAGAATCAAGGGATTACGAGGATTCCAGATCACCACTTACGAATTGAAAATTCAACAACATGGAGTGATTTATAATTAAAATAATGCTATTTAGTTAAACATCACACAAAAAGGATAATTATGGGCTTTTAGTATAGATTCATGCAGAAAGTACATCATGTTATGCAATTTACAGTCATGCCGCAAGGACATTATTATGCGCAGTTAAGAGTCATGAAGTCGGGACATGATGGTGTGCAATTTAGTGTCATGTATCAAGGACATCAGGATGTGTAGTTTATATTCATACAGTGAGGAAATTATTTTGTGAATCTTAGAGTCATGCATTGAGGAAATTAATCTATAACAAAGACCATTAATAGATTTGATTTAATAAAGGTTGTGATTTTCAAGAATTCCTTAGAGTTAAGTGATTATAAAAGGTGTTAGCCATAGTCCTTGGGGGGAACATGTATTAGGAGGAATGTCATGGGGCCTGAAAGCCATTAGGCATACCGAGGAAGGAGAGGACTCCCCTGATAATGATTTTTTTATTGATAGCCACCATGTAGGAATCATACATAGCCCCCAAGGTCATGACGTGAACAGTTAAAGAAAGATGTCCACATGACACCGGCCTTCCACCATAGATAGCCATGAATGTTAATGGGGATCCAATATTTCCAAATGTATGGAGTTTGAGAAATTGGAAATATGTGTTTTACACTATATGAAATACCAAGACTGAGATTATATGTGAACTACAAGAAATTCCACATAGATATGACTCATATGTTTGGGGAAGTGTAATCTTTTGACTCCTTATGAGTGGGGGGGAATGTGCATGATCTCTTAGTATTGAGAATCAAGATTCACATGACTATTGAAAAATCTCTCAATTTATTTTCATGTGATTAGGACCTTTCATAGATACCCCACATAAGTCTTACCTTTGCAGAGAGGAAGGGTGTTTTTTAAATAGCAGCTGGGCTGGGGTTCTAGATTCGAGTGTCAATATGAATCCTGTATGGGTATGAATCAAGACGTACGTAGATTTGAATGTTCCCTAGAAAGGTTCCGTCTATGTGTAGGTACATGAGAGGGTATTTTTTAGGAGTTTGTATAAGGGTACCAAATCTAGGCATCAGTACATATCCTGCAAGGGTATGGATCAATCCATACATAGATCTAAATGTTTCCAGAAACAATATATCTCATAAATTGGATTATTAGATTTTATTATTAGTTGATGGGTAGGGATTCCATATCCAGGCGTCACTATGTATCTTGCAAGTGTAGGAATCAAGTCGTGCATACTTTTGAATGTTCTATGTACCAAGTTGGAACAGATATAGAAGTAGAGGTATTTTGGTTTCATCCACTATGGATGAAAGTTATACCATATTTATATAGAGTTTTCCTATGTAATGTAATCAATAACAATGATCCTAAGGTCATGTTGGTTATAATCGATTTGAAAACAAGGAGTGAAATTGGTTTCCCTTGTAAATATGGCGAGATAGAGGAAATGATAGAGGAATTGTTTTATATATGTAGGGAATGGGGAACGATTGTGGATCAAGGTGTTTCTACATATCCCACTATTAAATGGGAAAGAAGCCACATGTATTTACCTAGGGATTGTGAAGTTAATCATTATGCGATAAGTACAATTTATTCTATGTGGTTTAACATCTTGCAGCTTCAGCTACGATTCAATATTATACATCTTTTATTCATGAAGTAAGGACATTAACATCCAAATTTAATGTTTTGTTGCAGGTACTAATACCATATTGTCTAATGTCATGAGTTCAGGATGATAACTCATAGTTTAGGGTCCTAGAGTTCGGACCATAAAATTTGGTGTCTTTTTTATGTGAAGTAGTTCTTAAAAAACCTAGCATATATGAGAGACTGAATGAGTTTTTCTTCCATTAATATCAAGGTTTATTCTCAATTGGAATAGACAATATTTATGAAATATGTTCCCACCCAAATTGGATCATGATTTGGGGGCTTCTTCCCAAGTATCATCGGGTTCAAACGACCAACATCATCTCTCCATCAAGTAATGATCGAAGGTGAACCTTTTTGTTGAAGTCTCGTGCGATATATTATTGGTATACTACCAAATGGATAAAAGTGTGAATAAATTTCACATTTAGCTACTCCAACCCATCAAACCTCCTTTAGGATGTAAAATCCATGCACAGTTGATCACAGATGTCCACACAATGTGATGGAACATGAATTTGGATAAGAAAAACCACCTGGCCTTGTATACTATCCAGTATGGGGTTTATTGGGTGGTAGTTCCGGTCATGGTCTAGTAATCACATGAATCATGAAGGATATTTTCTAGCCAAAATTTCTTGTCTTTATCTACCATATTTTAGATCATGTTAGATATTGTCTGGTAAAAAGACACTATCTATCCACTAGTCACTGCATGGTAGTCGGATGAATGGTTGGCTCTGATTCTATACTCCGGGTATAACTTGTCTAACTCGACATAGAAGAAGCTGGTGCAATTTTCCGTTAGTATTGCCTACGGGACACATAGTATGGTAATTATGATGGCCTTCACAAAGATGATGATGAATTTTTCATAGAAATATTTAAGAGTTAGGGATTTGACCCATTTGGATAAGAAGTTGGTTGGTATGTGTATGAATAATAATTTACTAGCTATGGCGGGGGGATAAGGTCCCACAAACTCCATCCCCAGGAAGAAAAATTCTAGGACTATATAGTTGTATGAAGTATCTTTGGGGGTTGGTGAGTATAATTGGCATGAACATGGAAGGAATTTCTTTTCGTCGTGAATATGGAAAATTCATGTATCATATTGGGACAATAGTAGCCAAGACTTCAAACTTTTTGACAAATATTGGTTGCTGGTTTGTGGGCACCATAAGATCTAGTGTGCACTTCTTTCATGATGGCAGTCGTCGCTTCTCCATCAATGCACCAGAGAAAGACTCTTTCAAGACCTCAATTTTAGGGAACCTTTTCTTGATTTACCTCATTGTACAAGAAAAATTTGACTACCCATATCTGGATCTGTTCTCTTCGAGCCCTATCCTGGGGGAGTTCCCCCTCCAATGGTATTTTGAAATTAGAATCATGCATCCACTGGTGTGACCATAATGCTCAAAAATGGGTCTAACCTCATCGAACTCACCCATATTGTTCTGAATAAATGTAAATACCAAGAAGAGGTAGAAAATGCTAATAACTGTTTCATCCCAATCTGGATCATCCATGGTTGTTGTTGTATTATCCGATGCATCGACTTGAGCATTTTGTGACTGGGGGGAATAGGTCACCATCAGTTCTAATAGGAATTCTACAATCAGTTCTCAAACATTGTTCATTAAAGTGGAAAATACTTATTACATAATGGAACAATCACCATTGACTTATTTGATGACCATATCTAAATTACATTATATCTTTAATGGTTTGGCCAATGCATGAAGTTCCAGATCTATGCCTATAATGAAGGATTGGTATTCTATTTCATTATTTTTATTTCCCCCCGAATGTAGGAAGTAGTAAGTCAATATAGAATTTCTAAGGGATACGAGTATACCTCCCAGTCCCAGTTTTTTGATCATGGTGTACTCCATTATATTCCCTTTCAGGCTTCTTAAAGCACCATCGATGTAAATTTCCCATGCCTGGGAGTCCTCTTGGATGGAGAAAACTTCTTCATCTAGAAGATCGGCATCCAACTGGGTTTTTTCATCTGAGGGGTTCTCATCTAGGAGTTCTGCAACATCCTCGCCTTTGATGGCCTTCTGGGGAACTTAATGTATTTCCAACTATTGTAGGATGAGTTCCCAGGGAGATAGGCATCTATTAATCATGGGATGATGGTCAATATATTTATGTGGGTTGCAGTGGGAGACAAGGTGGACATCATGGTACTTCAGGTAATGCCTAAATTTATGAACTGCAATGATTAGGGATAGGTGGTTCTTTTAGATTTGTGGATATCACATCCCAATATCATTCATTGTTCAGCTGAGATAATAGTGGTTTTTCTCACTACCGGTATCATTAATCTATGTGAGAATTGTGCCTAATGACCATTCCAAGGGATTTATATACCAAATGATTGGTCACCCCTCAACTAGAAGCATCAACACCATTTTTCTTAAGAGATATATTTTAATATTGATGGAAACTTTCTAAAAATCATTATCCCACTCATACGTAATCCATTTCCTCATCCACCTAGTTATGGGTAAACATTTACCCACTAGGTTGGATTTGAAGAAATATATGTATGCTAGGTGCCCCTAAAGACCTCTCAAATTGATGTGGTTGCAAGGTGGAGACATTCCAAGGATGTATTTTGTCTTATCAGGGTCAAATTTGTTTTCGCGATGGGGTACGATAAAGCTAAGGAAATTCAGGGAGGTATCTCTGAAGGCACACATTAGGGGATTCAACATTAAACTGTGTTGTCGAAGCTTGATAAAAAATGTTGCATGATTGGCTAGGTTGATTGAGAATTTTTATGATTTATCCATTATATCTTCAACCTTGCACTTGGAAAAATTTTCTAGGATGGTCTAGAAAATGTGGTGCATGGAACACTGATATGTTGTTTTGAAATTTTTTAGACTAAAATAAATATTCCTATAACAAAACCCTCCCTAAGGGGCCATTAATGTTGTGGATTATCTATCTCCTCATGCCATTCATATCTGGTTTTTTCCAAAATAGTCATCCATGAAAGAGAGGGCCTCATATCTGAGGGTTAGATCGATTAACAATTCTATGATTGGGACTGAAATATGATTCTTTGGGAAATACAAATTATGGTCCCTGAGGTCGGTGAAGATTCTAATCTATATGTTCATTTTTTTTACAAGGAATATTTTTTCCATCCAGACTAGGTATTGGACTTATAGTATGATGTTGTTTTTTATTATCTAGTCAAATTTAGCCCCTATTTTTGAAGCATGCATCGGGTGGGTCCTTCTGGATGCCTGATTATTTCCCTAGTGATCTTTTTCCTAGCCCAAATGATGATTGGAGACCTCATGATTGAGGCCTCTCATTTCTGTGTAGTTCCATGAAAACAAATCTCAAATCATTATTAGGAAGGATTTATGTATCCCTCCTTTTAAAATAAACTGTCACACTAATCATAGTGGGCCGCGGGTCATCTTCAGTGTTTATGATTATCTCCCTATGTTCATCTATTATGGTGGAGACACCTCATTTGAATTCAATAGGGGAATCTTTGAAGTATTCATGTTGTTATTATTCATCTTTATCATCCTCATCATCATATTCATCCTCTTCTGATGGATAGAGGATTATTGAGATGAACTTTATAATTTTGGGAGAGAATTTTTCTTTTTTCCATAAAGTGTAAGGCGGGAATAGTTTGGGGTCGCGGGGATGGGTTGGGAGCATCTTTTTTGGATATTTTCCTAATATCATAGGATCCAACCCTCTCTTATATGTCTATGGACTTGGTTGCCAAAACAAAAATCATGCAGTCAATTGAGTATGTATCTGGGATTATACTAATTCATTCAACATGGTTGACGAGTAATGCATACTCTTCCCCAAGTGGTTGGTGGGGGTTGGCAGGATCCATTTCCAATCCATTCAGGCCAATTATCTAGTAATCATCATTAGACAAAGACTGATTCTATTTCGATTCATAGAACCATGCATCGATCTATTTTGACTAACTTGATTCAAATGGGGTTTTATCAACATTAAATATCCCATTTCTTCCATTAGCACAATATTTCACACACTAATGGTAGGATGAATGAATTTCATCACGAGGATGTAGCCATGGCCTCCCTAATCGGACATTGAAGGCCATGCTTTGTCACACTACCCAGAACACAGAATCAGAAACAAGGTCTCCAAGAAATGTTTTATGCTCTATTTATTCCTATGGATTCTACTCACTTTATTCATATCCCAGTAGACTTGTGGTGAGTCTGGTAAAACAATCCTTATCATTACCCAGCCGACGAAGTGTTCGAAGCTGGAGAAGGTTGAATCTAGTGCCATTGTTAATAAAAATCCTTCGAACAACAATTCCATTTATCATTTCGAACAAATATATGGGGTTGATTTACCCCTTCATAATGGTTTCTTCATCCTTGTCTGTGAATGACATGACAACAAGACATTCTTCTTGATTTTTCTGCATTTGATAGACTTTGTCCCCTTTATCTTCAGCTTTGAATTCCTAGGCACATAGTAAGGACTTGATGGGCCACTCACTAAGGTTTGCAGACAGAATCAAAGCATCCACAATTGATATATTTTTCAGTACTCATGCTTGATGCTTTAAAATATCATATTCTTGCTCTAAAGGACAATGCTTCTAGGATCTAGGATCCTCGTTCATAGAAACATTTGGGGCTTGTTCTTTGGATGTATATTGTCTGAAATCTATGATGAGAGGTAGTGGCACTGCAGTCCTTTCTGGGTTTGGCCGAATAGGTTATCCTGCATGCCTTCAGTGAATTGATATAATTTCTTCATCGAATGAATACCCCAAGAAAGAATGGTTAAGAGTTCTTCTGACAGGGGCTGAGGAAGATTATTGTTCTTGTTGTGTCTTCCAGAGGTTCCTTCCATGTGTGTCATTAATGTTAACTATTTGAGTTAAGGTGTTACCATTATTTTTACTCCTACCACGATCATTACTTCTACGAAACCCTCAGTCTCTACAAATTCTTCCTCCAGATCTCTTTTTGGGAATTAGGAATTCACGTTCATAGCCATAGTCTCCAACAGAGGATGGGTCCATCATGTGAATGACATTAATGGAGCCAAAGATCAGTTCTTGATCCGACAATGTTTCGGTCCAATTTTCTCCTTCGGATTGTGCCATTTGGTAGGGCAGTGCATGTTTTACTATTTGGTAGGGCGGTGCCTGATGTACGGTTATGCGAGGGGAGATCCCATTGTACCAAGCCTATTAGAATGAAGTCTGAATGTTTCAAGACTAGCTTTGGTTTTAGTGTCAGCCCATCATCTTTCTCTAGTTTTCTTCACATCTGACTGTTATAGGGTTGTGGGGCTGAGGATGATGTTTTTGTTGTCTCAAGAGCATTAGGGGCACAGTTAGTTGTTTCAAATACACTAGGATAATTACCTGAATTCTGTTTACTATTTTCAAAGTCATCCAATTTTCAATATTTTTCACCTTTTTACTGGCAACAGTTTTTCATTCCACTTCCCCTCCTTGGTTTGTGATGGAAAAATATGCCACTTATGTGGGTGGTGGACCCAACTTAACATTCCTTGAATACACAATCTTTTTCGCGATATACTTGATGATGAAGAATTCTTTGATTCTGTGTACCAGTATCTGGCCATATGGACAATAATTTGGATGGTCGTAGAAACCCACTTTATTTATTCGGTTTGTCTTTGGTAGCCGGTGCCAGTTGAAATTCTTGGTGGCTATGATGTATCCACAGACTTGGTCATCTTGGAATGATTCAACATTATTTTTTAATTCCTATAAATGATTTATGTTAGCAAGCATTCGCTCCTCTTGTTGTGGTGGGGGTGGCTATTGGTGAATAGGGGGTCCTGCAAGGTTCATTGGAGGCCTTGCAACTGGAGATGGTGTCGGGATGGCTTAATCATAACAAAAGATGCTTCATCATTTCCATCTCTTTTTCTTGGGGATGATTTTAAGATTGTATGTTTTAGTTGTGGTACAAATCTATTTTTGGGTAATATGTGTTTCTTTTATTTTTGTCTTAGACCCTAGGATGATTCGTGGTATGTCAAGATTGTTTTTGGGAATGAAAATGGAAAACTTGCTGATATCTAGCTACATGCCATGTACACATTGTGAACATGGTCTACACATTGTGTACTTAATGTACACGCCGTGTACTTGGCCGTCATGACGTGTATCCAGTCTAGCTTGAAGAAAATATGGAGTACATGTTCTATACTTGAGGTACACGCCATATACAATCCCATCTTGTATTTATAAGATAGAAAGTTGGTAATATTTTGAGGTAAAATATTCCCCTCACGTTTTTTGATCTAAAAACACCTATATTTCAGTTTTTCTAGTATAGAATCCATCAATACCGATATTCGAGTTTCATCTATCACGTTGTAACCATATTGATTTTTAATAGATACCTTTTTAGTCATTCTTGATTCTTCAGAACAATGACTGTGTTATTTAGATTTACTTTCATATTCCCTAATAATCTATTGTTAAGCCGTTCTAATGATTTCTTCCAAATAGGGAAAAATTAGGACATGATACTAGATGAGCTATCTACTACTGAGGTGAGGAAGGTTTTCTATCTGATCTTTCAACCTTTATTGATTTTTTCAAGCATTCAGAAAAAATTTCATTTGTCATAATTTCCGGTGAGGTTTTAATTTGGAGCGAGTAACTTTTAGTAGATGTAGTTGGACTTAGTGAGGTGGACCTTGGGTTCTGTTTCGGTGCACTGTCACTCTTATCTCATTTTGAGGTCCCCAAAGGGGTGAACCTTAAGATAATATCTTGTCTACGCATATTTAAACCACCCAAAACATGTGTTCTTGTCCATTCCTAGTTAGAGGAATCTTTTTAATGACTACATAGCTTGAGTAGCTAGATTAAAAGATGTACTATCTCATTTCTCTTTGAATATCATGTTAATCCTCGCCTACAGTAGTAGAAAAAATATTTTTAACGTCGCCAGTTTTGCATCGGTTTCTTATAAACCGATGTAAATATTTTTTTCGGTGATTTTTGGCATCAGTTTATCAAAAAACCGATGGAAAAAAGAAAAAAAATTGTTTTTTGCATCGGTTCTTAAAAAAAATCGACACAAAAAAGAAAAAAATATATTTTGGAGTCGGTTTTTATGAATAACATCACCGTAAAATTTTAAAAAAAATCAATGTTTTAGATAATTCAATAATCATCGATTTGACTGGTCGTGGATCAAAAAACAAGTTACAGATTAAAAGTTATGGATGTCGGAAGTTGGTCGTCTCTAAGTGAAGTCTTAAAGAAGTTGAAATTTCAAAGGCCATAAATTTTAATCCGTAACTCTGTTTTAGCTCCACGACTAGTCAAATCAATGATTAAGTAATTATCTAAAACATTGTAATTTTTTTAATTTTTTGGCGTTAGATTTCAAAAAACCGACACCAAAAAAATTATTTTCTATTTTTGGCATTAGTTTTAACAAAATCTGATGAAAAATGTTTTTTTTCAAATTTTTCGCGTCGGTTTATTAAAAAACAGACACTAAATATATTATTTTTTATCTTTTTGGCGTTGATTTTTAAAAAAACCGACCTGAAAATTGTAATTTTTTAACCTTTTCACGTCGGTTTATTTAAAAACCGATGCCAAAAAGGATATCTACATTTTAATACAACACAATTGAAAATGTTTTCATTTACTATATATATATATATCAAGTTTCTCCTTTTTTCATCATTTTCAACATCGTTGATTCAATCAAGTTTTCCATGCGACATCAATCCTTAATTAGAACACGAGACATATTCTATTAATTTGTTTTGTTTAATATTATTATCATTCATTTTTAAAGAACTCGATTATCTTTCTTATAATGATGATTATTTCTCATTTCTAAATATAAATTATATGATGATAAACAATGTATTATTTCTATGGAATCTTGTAAAACCATTAAAATATGTTAAAAGTATTATTCTTATTTTATTTCATTTGGTGTATATGATTTTAATTTATGTTTATCATATTTTCTTTGAAACTGGTTGTATCAATCGAAACATTGATAGGTTCAAATTCTGACGATGATAAATTTTGATCCGTCACTCCGTTTTAGGTTGAAAACCAGTCAAATCAAAGCGTAGAAAATTATCTATAACATAGAAAATAAATTTATGTTTTCCATCGGTTTTTGTAAAAACCGACACCAAAAATAAATTTTTCATTTATTTCATCGGTTTTTTTAAAAAACTGACACCAAAACTAATTTTTTTATTTTTGGCATCGGTTTTTATGAAAACTGACGCCAAAAATGATTCAAATTAGTTTTAATTGGAATCAATTTTAAAAAAAAACTGATGCCAAAAAACAAATTTAATTTATTTTTGGCGTCTGAATACAAAAACTAAGGTAAAAAGTCATATTTTTGACATCAGTTACATCGACGTCGGTTAAAAACGGACGTCCAAAATAAAAAAAACTGACGTTAAAGGCCATTTTTCAACTAGTGCTACATTGATAGTTTGTCATGTTAAATGGATTATATGGGTGGGTATACCTATATGTTAATGATTAATGACTTGTTAAATGGTTTATATGCAATGGTATGCACAAATGAATCAGATAAATGGTTTGCATGATAGGATTTACTCACGGATTGTTCTTTTTGACATGAACCGGTGTACTCATCAGGTTATAAATTGTTATATTGAATGCTTAGATTCTTGAATTTCAAACTCAATTGTTTGATAGATGGATTGGACAACTATCCTTTGATATTGAATGCTGTAGTGGACGCCATTGGTTGATTATTCCCCTTTGGTTTTGATAATGTGGGATTCCTCGGGCCGTGGTGCCCGTTGGATTCAGCTTTATTAGGCTCGCGTAGGAATACTAATTGAATTTATCCTTGGAACCCAAATTGTTTTTAAACGAGTTTCCACTAGGGATGCTCATGGCACTCAATGGGATTCCTTGGAAACACTCCATGTATCCGGCCCTTCGAGGTCTACATATTTATTACTTGGACGTCACGGTCTGCTGACACCTTGGATCCGGTCCTCATGGTCTACATTTCACTATAAACCATAGAATATGGATGCTACTTCACAATAATATGTGTCTGTGGGATACTTGTTCACATTATACAGTATGGTTGGGGGTTTCAGGATACATATAGATGTGTGGCGAGGCAGTGTGACATGTTTAATTGTTATAGCTTTTTTGTTTGGAGCTGACCCTATTTTCTAGGTAGCCTTGAGGGTTGTTCAATTTTACTTCAAATAGTAGACTTATGCCATGGGAATATTCACTTACTTACCTATTGTTTACACATTCTATAACCTTGTAGAATTTATGTTAAAACTATATAAAAATGGGTGGTTTTATACCAGGATGTTTAACTCACACCATGTTTGGGAATCCTTGGGAAACAAACAGATTATATGGTTGTAGGTGATGATATGGGAAATCTCCCTAATATAGGTTATGGATTTTGGATTTAGAGTAAGAGATAATATTACCACGATGAGGCTTGTGATTTTGGGATATCTTTTAGGGAATTTTTTTATGTAACTTGTACTTCGTTACATTTCCTTTTAGTTGATTTGGAATTTTTCAAGATACTTTTACGATTTGCCTAATTATTGATTATGAGATACTTCTAGTTATTGATATGAATATTCTTGTCTACCTATATGACATTAAGTTTTCTGCTATTTATTTTTCATCCACTATTGTATATATGTGATTTTAGCTATGATACTCTGGTAATGAGGGCATAGTCTCCACACTGACTCATCTAGGACCTCACTACTAGTCAGTAGCCACTGGCATTTGGGGAGATTCGCTTGAGGCCTTGTGACCTACCAGGCTCGGAAAAATGTTTTGGGCATCATCTGGGTTCGAGACATTACAAAGTGGTATCAGAGGGTTTTCCTATTTCAAGTTGACATACTAGTATGAAACATTATATAGGGATAGGAAGGAAATGGATTTTGGTAATAAAGTTTTCTCGGGAGTAGCTATCCACACACATGGATAATCCAAATTGACCCAAATTGAGTCCTGATATTCATGATTTTGACTATTACAGTTGAATTGATTTCACCATTGGGTTATGAAATTGATTTCTTCTATTGCTTTTGATTCAATTTTCAGGTTCTATTTCAGTTGCAACATGATGAGATGAGGGTGTTCCATCTCATGCATCAAATATACACTTTTCATAATCACATTACATGAAATATGCAATTCATTCTAAATGTATTAGTCAATGTATTCTATTGTGATAGTTGATGTGATATTTGTGTGTGTTGTTGTGTTAGTTGGGTGCAGTATACAAAGGTGTGATTTCATATTTCAATCCATATTGAGTATATGCCCTTATGAATTTGGATATGAGTCACTAATGGTATGTAAATGATTAAATGAACTTGTTATATTTAGGGTTTGATTTTCAGCCATGTTTTTGGTTCATGATGTGTAGTAGGGCCTCATGGATTTTGAAATTGGCAAACCCTTGGTAAAATTTCTTGAATAACTAATTGAGAAATAGAAATGGGAACTTGAGTGGTGAAAGTGACTTGACATAGACCCAACTTTTGATTGTGGGAGAGGCATTGTTTATAGTGGTTGGTAGTATTTTCTCTATAAAGTCCTACCATTAAGAGTAGGTTGCGGGTTTGACATGGTTTCTAGTAGGTTTTTGTCTTGTCCTATGCTTTTTAGATTTTTGCATAGATTTTTATCTTTTCTGTGGTGTGTGTTTGGGATTGTAGAGACATGACACCATAATGAACTCCAGTGGTACGCCATGATGGAGGTGATGACCACAATTCAAAGACAGTGCGCCATGGGATATTGAATGATCTTTATATGGTTCCAGTTGCAGTATATGTGGCTATTCTAGACATAGGTTTAGAGGCATAGATTCCTGAGGGTTTCTTTCGATACATGCAGACTTTATAGGGTGAAATGCAGCCATCCATGACTATGTGTGTGATGAAACGTGTGTTCTAACTACAGCATGATCCTACATTTATAAGGTATGGAGGACCGTAGGAAGCAGAGCTATGGTTAGAGACCATGTTAGAAATTTTCAAGCATATGGAGATTCCACTAGAGCATATGGTCAAGCTTGTACCTCATATGATACATGGAGGGGAGAGAACTGTTGTGACATTCTGAATAAGGATGATGGGCTGCATAATATGGATTGGAATGAGTTCCAAAACATATTATATGACTATTTTTATACAGTGACTCTGTGAGAAGAGTGGGATAAGGAGATAACACATTTTGTGTAGGGTGTGATGACATTTATTGAATAATCGACACACTTTAATGATCTACCACATTTTTTGCTGATGTATCTTACTGATGAGTTGTCTATGGAGAGAAACTTTGAGGAAGGTCTAATACATGCAACCAAATATACAGACTATGTGTTCATGTTTCTTTCTATCACTAAGAATGTGAATCAGGAACAAATTACAGAGCGGAACCTGAGGGTAGCTTGGGGTACTGAATAGGGGAGTGTTATTTATCACACTAGTGGATTTACAACTTCAAGAAGAAAGTTTTTCTTCTAGGCTTCCCATGACATGAGTGCTATTCAGGCTATGGGTTCATGTAGCATGGCGGTTTCCCATCAGTGTGGTAGGTGAGGTCGCATGAAAAATTAGTGCAACTGTAACCCATTCATGTGCTAATCATGCGGTACGATGGGGCACATACAACAATTTTGAAGGACCTTCCCTTCATCAATGAGTGGTAGGGGGTCAGCATCGACATTATGTATAGGATCTGGTTCTTCACTTCTACCCCCGAATGGGAGTTGGAGTAGTGGATGCTGGTCAATCCTGGGTAGTGGTGGTCAAGGCAGAGGTAGCCAGATACCATGTTCTCAGAGGAAATAGGGCCGATTAGCTCAGGGTATCCAGGCAGGTTCACAGTGCCATGGTACAATATGGACTTATGTAGTGCAATATACCCAATAAGAGGAGGGTATTGGACCATCTTCAGTGAGAGGTATGAGTTTAGTAGCTTCTACTATTGAATCTACTCTTTTCCATTAAAGGTTCCTCCGACAACATTATCTTGACATGAGTGGTCAAGTGCCTTATGATTTTTGTTTTGCATTATGAGGGTGTTTTGATGCTAGATACACCATTAGAATTTAGAAAGGGTGATGTATGCCAGTTTTCAAAGTATCCCCATGAGGTTGGAAGGTGTCATTTTATCTGGGTTCTTTATGTCCTCGATATGATAGGGTTTGACATCATACTCAGAATGGACTAGCTCATAGATTATCGAGAATAAATTGACGGCTACATTCGTAGGGTTACATTAATATCACCAAAGGGTGAAGTGTTTATTCAAAATGGTGAATGGGATGTCCAAGAAAGCAAAGCGGGACCCGAGCATCATCAGCTTTGAAGGATGACATCCCAGATTGATAGTTTGTTTATGGAGGATTATGGAGTGATTCATGAATAATTTCCTCTATTGGTTGAGCTCTTTAGGGATGTCTTTCCCAAACAATTTTATGGTTTACCTCTTGAGAGAGGTGGAGCTCTCCATCGATCTACTTTCACGAGCTGCGATGGTATAAATTCCACCTTATAGGATGGTTATGACGTAGTTTCAATAACTCAAGAGGCATCTAGAGGATTTGGCGGTGAATTGGTTTATCAGACATAGTACTTCTCAGTGGGGATCACCGGTCCTTTTTTCCAAATTTTAGGACAAAAAACGTAATCTATTGCTGGATTATCAGAAACTGTACTAGTTGGCTGTCAAAAACTGATATCCCATGCACAAATGGATAACCTAATTGATCAACAATGATGAGCTCGAGTGTTCTCAATGATCAACATGATGTTAGGATCTCACTAGGCGTGATTTTGACCTATAAACATTCCTCATACAACCATTCATAGTAGGTATAGGTTATATGAGTATATGGTTTTTCCATTTGGTCTCATAACATTCTAGCGGCTTTCATGGATTTGATGAACCTTGTGTTACATCATTCCCCGGATTACATTTTAGTGGTTTTCATGGATGATATCTTGGTGTATTATCACAATTGACACGACCATGAAAACCATCTTGAGATAATAATGTATACAATGATAGATCCTTGGTTATATGATAAGATCACAAAATTCCACTTTTTGGATGCATCATATTCACTTCGTAGGTCACATTATATCAGAGATAGGTGTATTAGTAGAGCCAGAAAAGGTGAGAGCTGTAGTTTCTTGGGAACAACCCAAGAACATTTATTATATATATAGTTTCTGGGGGGAATATGGTTACATCCGGTATTCTATGCAGTACTTCTCAGGCTTAGAAGTAACGTTGAAGAGCATCACTTAGAAGGGTGTGAATATTGTGTGGTTAGAATCTTGTGAGACAGCCTTTCAGGAGCAGAAAGGGAGGATGTCATCTGCACTAGTTCTGATACTTCCAGAGTAGGGCCAAAGTTACATACTGTTTTTTGATGCTTCACATATTGGGATATGGAAGTAATGATGTAGGGGGTGGATTTGTAGCATAAGAGTCTTCACATTTGAGGACTCACATGAAGAATTACCATACACATGATATCTAGTTAGTTGCAGTTGTTCATGTGTTGTGATGTTAGAGGCTCTATATATTGGGAGATCATTTTCAGTGTACGCAGACCACATAAGACTTATGTTTATCTTTACACAACATTATTTGAATTTGATGTAGCATTGGTGGGTGGAGCATCTATAGTCCTTTAACATAGATCATGCCTACACACCCGATAAGGGAAATGTAGTTACTGATGCACTGAGTTGGGGGTCTCAGTTACAAGAAGTGAAATAGTCCAGTAGTGAGTGGATTCTTTTGGGATTATTTTCTGAGATTCATCTGGAGGTGCACAATAGATAGAGGCACTCTTTTATTTCATCTTTAGTTGTTACCTCTACCATGTAGGATAGAGGTATGATGTGGTTTCTTTTGGATATAGAAGGCCTAATTCTATTGGAAGGTGTGGTCGGTGAGAATCCTCCTCCCGATTTGATGGTAGGTGATGATGTGATCTTGGTTATCCATGGAATTGTTTGGGATCCAGTGGATATACATGATTAGTTGATGTGGGAGATTCATACGTCATCTTGGGAAGTGAATCCAGAGGTTACCAAGTTGTACCGTGAATTGTGACGACATTACTGGTGGCTGGGAATGCAGAGAGATGTAGCTAGTTTTGTTATCAGGTGTTCCACCTATCAGTAGGTTAATGTAGAACATCAGTAACCAGTTGGGCTTTTATAGCAGTTATCGATCCCCGAGTGGAAATTGGATGATGTCTTGATTGATTTCGTGGCAGGGTTTCCATGGCCGCCTCAAGGTAATGATGTTGTGTGTGTTGTCTTTGACAGGCTAATGAGGGCCCCAAACTTCTTGCTGATCAAAGAGACCTTCAGTATTAATGATCATGAAACGTTGTACATCTGAGAGGTGGCCCGACATCATGGGGTCCCACAATCTATAGTTTCAAATAGGGACGTCGACACTACGTCTTGTTTTTGGAAAATTTTTCAGAGGGCATTGGGTACACAGTTTCTTCTAAGCATAGCATACCACACTTAGAATGATGTCCAGTCAGAGAGTATGATACATATTCTAGACGATATGCTTCGATCATGCGCCCTTGATTTTGGGGGATCTTGGGAGATGCACATTCACTTAGTTGAATTCTCCTAAAATAACACTTATCAGGAAATGATGAAGATGGATTGTTATGAGGATTTATTTTGTTGGCCATGTCATTCTCCCATATGTTGTTAAGAGGTAGGTGGGGGAACTTTCCTGCGACCACGTCTCGTGCATGAGACTTCTCAGTAGGTCCAGTTGATTCAGAAGAAGATGTTTATTCCACAGTCTCATCAAACATCACGTGCCTATCACCACAGATGACCTTTAGAGTTTGAAGCTGGGGATTGGGTTTTCTGGCATGTTTCACTGAGTTTGGTTCACATGCGGACCAAGAGAATGGGTAAACCTTCACCAAGATATGTCAGGCCTTTTGAGGTTCTAGGGAGAGTTGGTTTAGTTTCCTATCGGTTGCAGTTAACTTAGAGGAACCAAGAAATGAATGATGTATTCCATTAATCTCAGTAGCACCATTATCACTCAGAACCATTTCACGTTTTTATCCATAGGAGGTTGAGATTCTGGTGAATGCATCTTTTGAGGTGCGTCTGATTTGTATCGTTTATAGGAGCACGAAGGTTCTCCATGTATGGTCAGTTCCTCTAGTATGGGTGCCATTGCAGTACGATCGTTTATAGGATATGACTTTGGAGATGGAGGATGACATATGTGCACAGTGGACAGAGTTGTCTTTAAAAGAATCTTGACCTCTGTTAAGAGTGAAATTCAGAGATGAATAGCTATACAGGGGGGGGGGGGGAAGATTGTAGACCCTTGTTTATTAATGAGGTATGTATATTATTTTTTTAGGATAAAAGTGTTTGTTTTCATTTAGGATTATAACCTTGGCTAGGATGTGGCACGATTGAGTTGTTTTTGGGAAATAAAGGTGAATACAGGATGAAATCTTGCTGCATTCCAGGTTTAGGCCGTGTACTTGGTCTATACATCTTGTAATTCTAATACACATTGTGTACTATCTATCACGACGTGTAGCCAATCTGGCTCAAATAAAAATGCATTGGAGTAGACTTCGTGTACTTCAGGTACACATCATGTACTTGCCCATAATATTTTCTTATAAGATAGGCAGTAGCTCATATTTTGACATAAAATTATCTCATCTTGTTTTTTGGAACCCAAAACACATCTATTCTAGTTTTTCAAGTATATAATCCATCTCAAATTCGATTTGATCGTACTTTGTCACATTATAGCCATATTGGTAATTACTAAATTTTTTTAGTCATTATTGGGTTTTCATAACAATGACTATGCTATTTGTATTTAGGATCATATGCCCTAATAATATGTTCTTTCCCCATTCATCATATTTCGTCCACACCGGGTCATGCCAGGACCTAATACTAGATGTGATGTCTACTACCAGGGCGAGGTAGGCAGTTAATAAATTAATTCTTATTTTATTGGTGTTATTCTTAAATTTGGATGAAATTCCATTTTTCAGACATTTCGGTGAGCTATCATTTCTGAGCGACTAGCTTTTAGTAATTGTAGATGGACCTAGTGAGGTTGACCATGGATTCGATTTTGGTGTGTTGTCAACTGTTTCTCGTTTCAAGGTCCCATGAGGGGAGCGCCATAATGTAATATATTGTTTATGAGTATTTAAACCACCAAAGGAGTGTGTTCTTATGCTTTCCTGGTTAGAAGAATCTTTTTAATGAATTGATAGCTTGAGTAGCTAGTTTAGGAGATGTACAACCTTCTTTCTCATCAAATATCATGTTATGCCTCGCCTATTTTGATATCATGGCATGTTAAGGGATTATATGGGTGGGTATACCTATGTGTAAATGATTAATGACATGTTAATTAGTTTATATGGGATGGTAGGATATTGTTCTTATGATAAATGTTTTGCATGACTGGGTATATTCATGGATACTGCTTATTGATGTGGGTGGGTATAATCTACTAGTTATAAATGATTAACATAAATGATTGAAAGCATGAATTATTGTTGAATGGTTGGATAGATTCCTTGGAAATCTCTCCTTGGATATGGAATGTGGCAGTGGATGCCTTGGGTAGATTTTTCCACTTGGGTCTTGATAGCATGGGTTGTCTCCGGCCTTGCTCCCCCTTGGATGTAGCTTTCTTGGCCTCACAGAAGACATACTATTGAATTTCTCCTAGGGCCCCAACAAGTTCCTAACTGAGTTTCCGCCAGGGTGGCCCATGGGACTCGATGGGATGCCTTGTACAGGCTTCTTGGATCCGGCCCTATGTGGGGTAAATAATTATAAAATGGTTTCCATGGTCTGCTAAATCCTTGGATTCAGCCCTCTGTGTATACATTTCCCAATACGTCATGGTATTGGGATGTTAATTCAGTGTATGGAATTTTCGTGGGATACTTTTTCACTTTATAGAGTGTGGATTTTGGTTGCTGGATATATATGGATGTACGGCATGGCCGTGTGACTTGTCTACTTGTTATAATTGTCTTGCTAATAGATGTCTCTCTTTTGCAGGTATCCTTGAGGGATGTTCATTTTTACTTTTTATAGTGCATTTATTTCATGGAAATATGAACTTACTTAGATGTTGTTTACACTTTCTAGCACCTTGTAGAATTTCTGTTAGATGTTTATAGACCCGGGTGGTTGCCTACTGGGATTTTCATATCACACCCTATATGGGACTCCATGGGGACCCAAATATATTATAGAGTATGAAGTGTTGATAGTGGAATGTGACCTAGTATAGTTTTTTGATTGTGGCTTTAGAGTAGGGGACCATAGGACTATGCTGAGGCTTCGGTTTCCAGGATACCTATTTGAAATTTTCTTCCTTTTGGGACATGTACTATGTTACATTTCTTAGTATCTTCTTTGGTTGTTTTCTAGATACTTTTACCATATAAACCATTTTTTAATATGAGATAATTCAGGTTATTGATATGTATATTCATGTCTTCTTGTATTATTATCAGTTTTCATCTATTTATTTCTCTTTCGATGTTATATATATTTGACATATGTTGTGATACTGTGTCAATGAGGGAATTGTCTCCCCACTGAATCACCTAGGACCTCACTTGAAGTTCGTAGCCTTCGGCATTTTGGGGGATGTGCTAGCAGCATTATGACCAATAGGGCTTGAGGCATCGTATGCAGTGGCATCCGGGTCCGGGACATTACACTTATGGGGCCACTCATAACATGAGATTGGTTCACTTCAAGGAGTCTTATATTGTTTGTGTAATGGAAGATAAATCTTCGAACCCCCTTGTGCACTTAATTGGGATGAGTCGGGTTCATAAATCATAAAAAAGGATATCGATGCACATAGAGAGCATTTAAACTTGTGGAGGAGTCACTTCATGTAATAAGTGAGGTATTTCCATGTAGAAAAGAAATTTGGAACTCTTTCATTCTCTCATTTCTTTTAGTTCATGAGATTATTGAACATTATTTTAGGCAATGTAGAATTAAAAAGTAAGAGATACTATCACCATAGGTCCTTCCATCCTATGATTGAGTTAGATAGAAAACTAGTATACCATGTAAAGGCTGATCCCTACAAGATTTTCACAAAGCATCTATGTTTTATAGTTTCTTACTACTTAGAAGTGCCCATCAGGGGGTTATAGTTAGAGGCATAGTGAATTAGATTCTATTATGGGTCTACAAAGACATCGAGCACTATGAATATGGGGTTTATGATTTTTTGCAGTGGTAGAATGTTGCTCACTCAATTAGGTTAGGGGTTGTTCTCTAGTTGTATCGGAGCACACCGCCCCTCCTGGGATTCTAATCGAGCTATTAGTCGTCCAATGGTATTCAATATCCTTTAAGGAATATCATATCGCACTTGAGCATGGGTGGGTGCAACAATATTCAATGCTATATGTGTTGGTGCTACAGGAAGTTTGGGTGGATACCCAGTTGGGGCATCCTTTGTGGGTTCACCTAAATATACTATGGATGCCTTCCCAGTGGGGGGAAGTCTAGATGTCCTTCTAGGGCCACATTTAAGTTGGTTGAAAGACCTAGTGCCAGGTGGCATGGGCCTCTGAGCTTGACTTCAATGACCGGAATGAGCACTTGTGGAATGGGAACCAGTTTTGGGAATTCCAACTGTCCTTTCATACGAAGAACATATCTGGAAAGATAGCTCTCTTGATGCCACTCAATTTTTTTTTTTCCTAAGCTCTCATATTTCTTCCACCTGCTTGGAGAATCATTCCTTGAGAGCGAGGGACACATTCTCTAGGGGAGGATGAGGTGGGTCATAGATTAATTTGGATTTATTCATTCCCTTTATGGTATTTTTTGAGAAATTTAATGATAGGTTAAATGAGGGGGCGCTTAAATTTTGGACCGCTCTCTGGTTATAGGTATGCACACCAACATGATCGGTGTGATTTTCTTCTAGATGTGATCCATATTATCTTGCATCTTATCCCTTTGTATCATTTCTTAAAAGATCCATCTTGTTGATGTTTACCACATTCACTTATGCATACTGCATTGGTGGTGGTGTTTCACTGTTCTGAATGGTAGTAAGGCTTTCTTCATACATTGTTGGACATTTGTCTACCAATCTATGGTATTATTCATGTTTCATGGAAAATATTGACCTGAAGGGATCCATAATCTGACCACATTATGTGCTTTCTTCTTGGATGGTATGAACCATGAGATAGGGTGGAATGGGTGACCTGTTTGCTCATTATTCTTCCCGGATGGGAGAAGACAGAAATCCTCTACCCAAAAAATTGTTTTAAAAATACCCGCAGCCCAACTGGCTGGGGTTGCTCCTACTCTTCCATTGATATGCTATGACCAGGTTTTGTTGGTCTTAAGAGGTAATACTGGTTTGAAAATTACCCATCCTTGCGGACTGGGTCTTCCTCGCATTGTGTCGGTAGCCACTGCTATTGTCACATTTTCTATTTCACGCACCCTTGTGTGGGTGTGATCTGAGAATAGAGTTAGAACTTTATGGGATTTAGGGGCTTTTAAAGGCATGATAACTACTTTTTGGTTTTATTCCCTTAAGCAGGATGCCTGCTAGTTGTTCTCCATTTCCTGGATCAAACGCATATCAATGGCTTGATCTCTTCAGCCCTGGGGATTTTGAGACATACTCTAGGTCAGGTTTTTTTTAGTATTCCATATTTCTTGAGTAGGGATTTCATTTGATTGTTGCATATGTGTAATGAAATTGAATGATTTAATTTCCAATGAGGTTTATAAAATGGGACATGAGGTGTAGTGTAGAGGCATGTGTTCTACCAATCCCTGAATATGAACTCCAGTCAGGGCGTCACCAATGAGGAAAAAAAACATGTGCAGTGCATGGAGGAAAGATAGATCACATTTTTTCTTTTTCTTTTTTATTTTGGTTGTCTTGGAGATGGGAGGGATTCTAAGATTAATTGAAGGCGATGCTCCCCCAACATATTGACATTGTTCCATACCCTTCCTTGGGAAATCACTTTTCATTTCGCTGGAAAATACTCATCCATATATTAAAAATAATGTCATGCATACATTCCCCAGACAACTACTTTGGTATGTCTATGTGATAAGTGGACGTAGTAAAATACATCACTAGTATGTTATCCATAGATTGTTTCCTTCTCATGAGAATCATATCCTGCTGTTGTTCTTCAGGGGACTCCTCTACATGATATTCCCAGTTTGACTACTTCTTAATAATTTTGTTCTTTGAAGCCATGCTTGCGGGAGCCTCATTAATATATGAATGGTATATGGGAGGCTCCATGTATAAACATGGCCCCAAACCATTATCTAGTTGAGAAAGGATATCACTCAGCATAGATAGAGTGCCTAATATTCCTGACTCCAACATTCTGAGCACCTCTGCATCGGAGTACTTTCACACATTTTCTCTGGCAAGGGGACGACCTTATTTCTAGTATGAATTTTTATTGTTGGGAGGAACTTAGCGATAGGTGATGAAATGGTGAGTCATACCACTGAAACATGACGAACGATTTTGAGGAGTTTCCCTGTGGAATATTACATATGGAAGACCATCGAGGTGGGCTATAATTCGGGTAGGACCTTCTTGCTGCATGATGTAACTAAACGGAGGACCTTCTTGATATCTACTATGATGGAGATGACTGCAATCACAACATGATAAATGGTTGTATGGATAATATATGTAATGGTTTTTAGGGGGAGGGAATTCAGAATGTACAGAAATGAGAGGAGGACCTTCTTGTTGCTTTATGTTATTATGGGTAGGTCTTTCACAACAACTACCATTGCGGGGAGGGCGTTTGTAATGACTGTCACCATGGAGAATAATACTATCATTACTCGACTTATGGCTACAGAGAGAAGTATATCTGAAGCGTATTTACTAGGGAGGACCATCAACATAGTTGACAGTAATGGGAGGGCCTTATTCCTGTCTGATATTCATGTCTTATGCAGGGGTACCCAGAAATTCATCTAGAGATAGGCTCTCCTTATCGTCCATTCATCGCCCAAGGATTAAGCCTCTGTGGGTGCTCTAGAGAGGACCTTTATTATTGCTGGTAGAAACATTGTGAGGAGGGCCTTCGCAATAGCTACTTCCAAATTCCATAATTTGGGATTGAACTAATAGGGTCCCGAACCTTTATAGATATATGTTTGAGGGTGTTAAGAACTCCAGCTTCTAGTAGAGATGGATCATGTATGTGCTCTGCATTTTTCGGTTTCCTTAGAAGAATATCAATTTTTGGTACTCTATTGTGGGTAACTGGGGTCTCCAACTGTAGTAAAGACCTTCATATATAGGTCCCCATCTTTTTGGGTCCCGTGATTCTGTGGGGATACAACAATGGGAATCTTGAATTTTGGCATGGATATATGCCTGCCCTAGAGCGGCCACCACATTGGACTGGTGTCCCCCTATTGGAATGGGTATTTTCTCTCAATATGGTTGTCTGTGTATCAAAGGATATTACTTCTGACCATCCTAGACTAGATCAGGGATGCATAAATAATATGTAGTGACTAACCCAATTTTTGAATAAGTCATTCCACTCAAGGAAACTGGGTCATAGACCTGGTTTCATGCCTTTTTTGTTGATGCAATGATATCATGGCATGTGTGGAGGATATGGCCTGGAAAATACAATTGATCATCTATCATTTACAAGATTTTATGATATAAATATTTAGTCGGAATTCATATGAAGGCCCATTATGATATCAAACCATGATTTTGTGCCTGCTCTAGTTTCCCATGGGTTGCCTGTAGAAACTAGAAGATCTCTTATCCCGGGATAGTGGAACAAGTATGCCACCAGTTGTCTTTTCTGTTTTCCACCATATATAACTGGTGGTATTTATATTCATGAGTTATCATTCTCATCTACTCACATTCCACATTAATTGTCTCTTGAGCATTGAATACATCCCCATTAATTTTACTCTACTTATATTATCTAGCCACCCTATTTGGATGGGAGGCTTGGTATGAATCATCTGGTATTTTCGCTTGTGTATAGTTGGATTCCACACTCTATGTATGACATAATTCTTCTACATCGAAAAATATTTGCATTTTCGTGTAGTTTTCCACTTTGTCTACACGACCGGACCAACATGCACTAGTTGTAATATAAATATACTCATATTGTGCCAACATATTTTTGTGGTTGGATTGAGTGGAGGGGGAAGAGTTGTATATCAGCCCGTTGAATGAAACCACACTTGTATGGTGTAATTGATTCTCAAGAACCATGGTGATAGCCTATTCCTGATCATATATTTGTCACCCTTGGAGGGAAGCCCAAGGGGCCCAAGTCTTTTGTACTCCAATAGGAGCCCTCAACAAAAGGTCTTCTTAAGTGAGCAGATACGTAGTCACTCGGTGTCTATGGAGAAGCTCTCTAGCAGGGGCCTGTTAGTAAGAACCATGTGTAATTGAGATGATGTTTTCAACATTTAATTTAAATTCTTCCCTAATATAATGGAGGAACTCTTGTCTCATTCTTGGGACATTCTCCCAAAATTGATTGAGATGGCCACTAGGGACACCATTTTTTGGGGAACTGACTTCTACAGTGGAGTTGTCTGGAGTGCCTTCATAGACTAGAGGCCTTGTCTCATGGCCTCCACTATGGAGAGAGTACCATTTCAATGGTACTCATTGATCATCATGTTGGATACCCAACTTTGATGATACTGGGTAGGTAGGGGGTCCTACACTTTAGTTGGGCCTCAACTGCCTATGGGATCACGGAAGAGGGTGTCTACATTGGTCATCGGGTTTTCATTTGCATCGAAGGGTGGTCTTTGAGAACATATGCATTTTTGATGATTCAACTTGGCTTCCATTCCCCCTTTTTGTTGTGATGTGAAGGGGTATGAATGGGGTAAGACCATCACCACTGTTAAAGATTCATGTCAGTTTCACCATTTTTGTCTCACCTATGAGGGTGACATTGCTGCATGTGTGGGAAAAAAATGAAAATAAAGGTCCTATAGGTAACAATAATTTGTCTGTTATTATAGAAACTTTCACATCACCCTCATTATTTCAACCCGATTCATACCGTCATCCTTTAAAGGAGGATTGGATTTTCCCCTTATGTACTGGGTAGTTTATCCCATCTGTATTGATACTGAGGTGTTATAGTAAAAAGGTCACATAGGTCGATTTCATGGAGTCAAGTACTTGTGGAATCGGTCTTCTTAGGATATAGCATCCTCTAAGGGTCTCTAATAGGTTTATTTGTGGATCCAGAAACACCCAATAGCTTTGGAATCCATGATTCTTGGACCTGATTTACAAAGGTATGTGATCGTTGGATGGTGATTTGGCCTACGACACATAATGACATCATTGGTCAAGAAGATGGGAAGTCGATCTCACCAAAAACTTTGGCGGGGGATTATTTCCTATTCTAGGACTCACTTATAGAATTAATATGGACCCATATGTTCATGAATCCATAGTTCAGTCCCTAAGACTATGTCCACATGATACCCTTGGTTCATAGAATCCTCATAGGCATACATGGATTTGATAATATAGAAGAAATTCCAACATAATCAGTGCAATAAGGCACTATGAAGTTTATAATCCTCTAGGGGGTATGGATGGTGAGTTGATGTTGGGATTGAACCCAAATGATTAGATTCTTATTTAACCTATGGAGAGGAATCAAAGCCCACATAGTTTAGGAAACTTGGGGATTATACATGGGAATTTACCATTTGAAGGGAATGGATGGGTTGATACTTTTGGAAGGGAACCCCTTTTGAGCACAGGGCTTCGAGCATGCATCTTACATATCATGGTTTTACCAGGAATCAGAGTTCTCATTGTTGAAGCTTGGTTGGTTGTGTGGATTTTGGGATCATAAAAAGTCTCTAAGCCCATGTGATTCATACACAGAGTGATATACAAGATGATTTGAGGGATACGACCAACCAAACACCTCATCTCCCACTAATGGGAGTGGGAGGACTATGACAGAAGAGGCCAGGGTGACCGTGGAAGATGGAGAGAAGCAATAAACCCCTTAATTTGGGATGATATAGGAGGTCATTCATCTCAGATATTGTGATATTTTGGAGTTACCTCAGTTGTTGTTCACAAATACTGTGTTTTGGGAAAGGGAAGGAATGTAACCTACCATCAAAATGAGAATATAACATAATTCCTTTGAAAGATCACCATTTATTATTGAATGGAAAATAAGGTGATCACCCTTATTCCCTAGAATGGGGAGGCTCACATCTGTGTCCCAAGGATGGTCTCAAGGTTAACATGGGAATTTAAACATACAAACATCCCAAGAGTATGAAAAATTATTGGGAGATCCTTTGTGACTTCTCTTACCATGGTTATATATACTCAAAGGGGCGCTCTGATACATTTGACGATCTAATCATATTGGTCAAGTGGCTTTGGGAGATTCCTTTACCCTGATACTGGGGGACTGGTCCACAAAGGGGTTATGGAGGACTATATGGTAACAGAGGAGAGATATTGGAGTTGGAGGGAATAATACCCAAAAATGCCCCATTCTGCTTACTGTTTTTTTTTATGTGGGATGGGGGAGCTCTGCATACCACAGTGGTATGCAGGTAGAGGGTGTGTTCACATACTGAAGTTGTACGCGAGTATGGGCTTGGATTTTCACACACCATAGTGGTATGTGGTCCTAAATTTGATACTCCATGCCACTTTGTGATCTATCCATGTAAGGATGTTGTATATGGGACTGGGTTAAATCCGCATAAAGATACCCTATACAGAACACCATGTTGAAGGAGGATCCTTGGGACTATCAGTAGTGGGGAGTTCATCTGTGAGGTATATGTGGTTCGTAATTTCACCAATTAGGTTTGTGGTTATCCCATTATTATTATATCTCTTCATTTTATGGTTCATGTCAGGTTATACCTGGAGAATTATGGTTTTCAATTTGGGATTCAACGATGAATCGAGACTGAATCCAGAATCCTCTCCGAATTCTTTCTTCCAACCTCTAGGTTCTCCTCTGTGGTTTCTTCATCCATCCATTATCAATTCCTTCTCTGATCAATTTATAGACAATTGGGGAAATCATATCTCTGGTCATGTGGAGCAATTTGCAGAATCCCATGAAGAGATATCTTGACACATGTAATACTCGATCAACCGGGTTTGCAGAGGCTAGGGCTCACGATTCATGGTTAACGGAACCTTTCCAATTTTATACGTCTGCAAATAGTTAAGTTCGCAAGATGGTCTATGGATGTATTCTATGTGCTTGATACAACCAACGATGTGGCTCACAGGTACCTAGTTTTTCTGACCATCGCTTTGCAAGCTAGCCCCTCGCGAGTCATTCCATGTGCTGGTGGTTCCCGGTTCATGTGGTCCTCAAATCCTTCCCAATGATGGTACAAGGGTCACTTAAAACTCTTTGATAAATTAAATTCCATCATTTTTATTTTCAATTTATCAAATCAATTTGAGTCCACTCATTTTACTAAATTTTCAGGAATGTTTTCTACCTTATGAAAAGTTATTTTGGGAGTATTTCCTCCCCTTGGCGAAGTTTTCAGGACCCTACAATTTTATATGATCAGTTCCTTCCTCAGGGACAGAGTGGTGAAAAATCATGAGAGTACATGAATATTGAGTAGTTTTCTCTGTAAGTTATGATATATTCTACACATTTCACAGAGTTGTAATTCTTGGTACCACTTCTATCTAGTGATGATATTTCCCATGCTAAACTCTTTGAGGATAGGCTTTAGTACACCATTAATATTCAAGTGAATGTATTTCACCTGCATAATATTTATATTATAGTCAATTTGGATATTATCATTGAGCAGAATATGAGGGATTAATATTGCACCGAGAGTAAAGGATCAGTGTTGTGTTAGGCCAATAGGTCTCCCGATTGTAGGAAATGTTGCATCGAGGGTTCTCATCAAGCCGGTGAAAATTTGAGTAATCGTATTGATAACTCCTTGGTGTTCTATTAGTGTGGATGACAAGTAAACCTAATGCCTAAGTGTGATAGAGACCCAACGGAGTTTCGATCATGGGGATATGTGGGGAATTTTTAGTGATTTTTGCAGACCTTTACACTATATTCAAGTTGAAAAATATTGGCAGAAGCTCCACCTTCGAAATCATATTCTTTTTCACTCCCTCAGGGGGGATTTGGAACAACACTGATAAAATGAGTCAAGGAGGAGGTCATGGATGTAGTTTCTAGACCCATGAATACTAGAAGAGCAAATAGACATGTTATCATTATGGTATTCCAAATGCAACACATGGCCAGGGATCAAGCCAGATGCATTAACTATATGATAGCTATAGATTAGGCTGCAGGACCATCTAGAGTATGAGGTTCTATTCTAGTGGCATCAACTATAGTATCTTCTTTATATGAAAATGTTCTTCCAATTTTTTTTCTTTTTATCTATGATGAATGTATCAGACTATATATATAGTATTAATGTGGTGTAATTAACCTAAATACACCATTGGGGATATAGTTAGGGGGAATAGGCCAGTGTAGGAACTATCCCCTTGATGTAGGAAATATACATTTCTTATGATAACCTTTTTTCTTGAAATAATGGGATTCAATTTCATTATCAGGATGGACTGGTTAGTTCAATATCACACTATCGTATACTTCTATCCCCATAGGGTATTGTTTATATCAATAGAGGTATGAAGATATCAAAATAATGGTGAGTGGGACGTCCAGGCTGGTATAACTCGACCAAAGTATCATGAGCTAGGTGGAGTGACCACCTTTTTTATAAACCACTTCGTGGAATACCAGGGATTACATAATACTTATATCCCTCCAGTTGTTGACTATTTCTGGGATGTTTTTCCAACAAAATTTCTATCATACCTCCTTAGAGTGAATTAGAGTTTACAATATATATTATTATAGGAGTAGCTCCAATATCCAGTCCTTCTTACAGGATGGAACCAACATAGCTCCCGCAAATCTAGATTTAGATTGAGGATCTAGAGGCCAATGGATTTATATAAACCATTACATCCTCTTTGTGGGTTTCCCATGTCATTTTGATGAACCAGTATGAACTACCTAGAATATATGATCTATTTGACCGACTTCAAGGAGCTGGGGTCTTATCTAAGATTGAAATATACTAGGGATATTACCCTATATGAGTATGGTCAACTGACATACATCATAAAATTTCTCATAATCTTGTAGGGTCTATAATAGTACCTTGTTATGTCATTAAATCTTACAAATGATCCCTCCATTTTCATGGCTCTGATGAATATAGTGTTCCAACCATATTTAGATTATTTTTTTGTATCCTTTTGGGATGTCATCTTGGTGAAAATCAAACATGTAGAGACCATGAAATACAAATTTATATTTTTATGATCACACTTTTAAAAAAAGAATGCTACATTCCACTTTTTGGTAAAAAAACTTCTCATCTTGGGTCATATTATATCAGATTCAGGTGTATCTATTGACCCTAAAACGGTCACTCTTGTAGTTTTCTGTGAGAAGCCAATGAACATGTTTGATATAAAAAGTTTATTTGGGAACGTTGGATATTATAGGAAATTAATACATGACATTTCACACCTTTCATCACATCTCACTAGTCTTACGAAGAAGGATTTTAAGTTCCTATGATCAGAAGTGTTCAATAAATCCTTTCAGGGGGTTAAATGGAGGCTTGTCTCGGCCCCTATTCGGATTCTACTAGATCATTTCAGAAAAAACATAGTGTTTTGTGATGAATTGTGTATTATCCATGGAGAATTACTGATTCATTAGTATAGATTCTTTTCATACAGATCTTTTCATTTAAAACCTCAAAAGTGAAACTACATGATAGATGACCTTCAACTAGTAGTTGTAGTACATGCCTTATATTCCCTGAGACACTATATGTTGGGTGAGATATTATTTGTGTAGAAGGACCAAAAGATTCTCATATATATCTTTTCCAAGAAAAAATTTAATATCATATGGTGGAGAAGGATCAAGTATCAAAAATAATTTAGTTTTTAGCATTCTTATACGAAAAGTAAGGGAAACATGGTGGCAGATGCGCTGACTTGGAAAAACACAAACTCATATCGTATGGGAATCCAGTGATGAATAGAAGATAATAAAACTCTTTTCTAAGATAAATCTAGAGTTTTATGATATTCATGATTTGTCCTACCTGGGATCATTGATAATCACCTCTTCCCTCCATGGGAAGTTGATGGGTAGGAAATTTTCAGACATTGAGGGATTGGTTCTTTGTAAGAGTATATAAGAAGATAACCCACCTTCAGATTGGTCTATAGAGATAGAAGATCTATTTTTTATTCATGGATGTGTCTAGGTCCCAATTGATTTGATTGATGATTTGATTCATGACTCCCATGCTTCACAATGGAATGTTCATCAAGGAATATACAAGATGCATTAAGATATGTGGTGCCATTTTTGGTGGATGGCGATGAAATGTCATATTGAAAGCTTTGTCACAAGGTGTTCCACCTATTAGTAGGTGAAAGTTGAGTAATTGAGATCTGATTCCTTATTGTAGCCACTTACAATACCTGAATGGAAATGGGGAGATATTGTTATAGATTTAGTAGTCATCTTACATAGGTCCATGAGAGTTAGGGATGTTGTGGGGGAAGTTATTGAATGACTAACGAAAGTAACCCATTTCATTCCTATTTAGGGGAAATTCTCATTTGATGAGATTTTAAGACTGTATGTCCATGTGATAAAATGACTACACAATGTCCCCTAGACTAATTATTTTAGATAGGGACACATGTTTCACATCACAGTTCTGGTAGTTATTCCAGAAAGATATTGGAACACATGTGCTTCAATGAAAATCCATTCACCCTCATACCAATGGACAATATGAATGGATGATAAAATTATTATAGGATATGATCCGGCCATTTCCCATGATTTTAGTGGGTTTTGGGAGAATCAGATCCCTCTCCTTGAGTTCACATTTATTAATGTTTAGAGATGAATATTCATATGGACCCATTTACGTCCTAGTATGGAAGGTTGATTTGTTCACCCCTGTGATGGCTAGAGGTAGGTGATTCAGCACAACTAGGTCCTTATATCATGCAAGAGACTTTAGAGAATGTTTAAATATTCATAATGTTTATGAATACCACATAGTATAGAAAAAAAATTTATGTTGACCATTGTCAACAACCTATGGAGTTTGAGGTCTGGGATTGTGAAATCCTTCAGGAATCACCTAGGATAGGGAATAGATAGTAACAGAAGTAAGGGAAGTTGTCACATTGTTATGTAGGGACGTTTGAGTTTCTAGAGAGTGTTGGTCTGATAGCCTATCAGTTTCAACTACCTCATAGGTATAGTTCCAAGAACGATGTTTTCCTTTTTTCATAGCTTCACCAATATCATTCCGACCCTTCACATACCTTTGATCCCAAGGATGTTGTGTTAAATACAGATTATAACTTTGAAGAGTATCTAGTACACATCTTTGACCAGAGGATGAGGGATACTTTTGATCAGTCTACCCCTATATTACGGGTGATATGGTAGCATAACCACATGCAGGATGAGGCTTGGGAGCTGGAGGCCAACGTACATGCACAGTGGCAAGAATTGTTCTCATATAGGGTTTCACCACCCTGGGAAGAAGAACTCATGGACATGTTATTTTTAGAGGTGAAGTTTGTAAGAACCCAGTTTTTCACATAGGAATGGATACATTAAATATTGGTTTAATACTTTATTGTAAAACTAATATAGATTTAAAGTGGGATAAAATGGGTCCAAGGGGTGTCCCATGCTTGTTCAAATCCAAGAACCCAACTTTTTGGGAAACAAGGGACTGTCTCACAGTTAGAGTCAACTTATTATGAAGGGAGCATGGTCAGATCTAATAGTGTTGATGGTTTTCATATTTAGGATGATCCATCTCACAAATTGGCACATGGTATCCCTTATTGTGAATCCTATTGTGCAAGTTACCATCTTCTCTAGGTACCTGAATAGGTTCAGTTCACAGTTTCGAAAACTGTTGGGAGAAACAATAGAGAAGCAAATTTTTTTGTATTTTTATCATTTTACCCTTTACTATATAACTATGTCACCCTTATTCCCTAATATGATTACCCAATGGATAAAATACCCATTTTTTACAATTTTCTGAGCTTTCGAAGTCCTATTTTAGGGATCAAGAGATCTTCTGTAACACCCCGAGCTTCCATGATACGCTTCTCATTCAATAATGCAATAGCTTGCATTGTACGCAACTTCGAGTTCTAAAACACCGCGACTAATCAAAGTAGCCGTTATGAATAGTAATAACCACTTTTTAAAATTATAGAAATTTTATATTTCAAAATGGACTTCATTTTTGGATTCGGAATATCGAAATTAGCCTATGTTAAATTTTGGGTATTTTTCTAAGAACTTCTAATATTTTATGAATAGTGAAAAATACTTAAAAACAACTTTTTTAATAAAAATAATTTATAGTGATAAATTATACTATTTAGTGGGTTTAAAGTATAATTAGAATATATTTTTACCATTTTATCCAATGGTGGTCATTAGAATTAATTTACCATTGAAATTGGACATAAACAATTGCCAATCTTTTGATATAAATTATTTCTTAAAAACATGCTATTTGTTGTGACAGCGGGAATTAATTATAAAATTAATTAATGCAAATTATATGTTTGGAATTTCATAAAATAGACATCATTTTTGAATTCGTAATATCAATTATAGCTTAGGGTGAAATTTTGGCATTGTTCTGAAAAACTTCAATTTTTGATGAATAGTGAAACCAATAAGTGGTAGTTAAATAACTGATTTTTCGTTTAAATGAAATATTACCACTTCTGTGATTTGATTTTCAAAAATCCGACATACATGGTTGTCATTAAGAAGCAAAATTTGGTTCAATGAGATTAAAATAATTTTTTGTTGAATAGTAACTTTTAAGTTCTTAATCGCGATTAGAGGTAATTAGTGTAGTTTAAGGTAAAAATAATGTTTTAATAATATGAGATGAGCATGAAACTTGTCCTACTCCTATTGGATGAGTCATGGCCGACCAAGACAACCCATGGGTCAACTTGGGGACCCCATGGAGCCACTTTAGTTGGAAAATGACATTAATATATATTTATTTAATGTTAAAATTAAATTGACACAAACATGAGTTGTTTTACTAAAACAGATTTTAAGTGGGGATAAACAAGTCCAAATTTTGATTATAAATATTAATTATAAAGCTAAAAAGATTTCCTACATCATAGTATTTTTTTTATAATTTTTAGACATTAAATAAAATAAATTATTTATTACATCATGATGATGCAGTGATGACCTCATTATTTAACGATTTTAATAAAATGAAATGATAATGTAAAATCCAAGGCTTACACCTGTCCAAAGACTATTGGATGGGTAGATTTAGAACCCTTATCACCTTAGAAACGAATTATATAAGTGTGGGACCTTTAGAATCCGAAAAGCATTGTGTAATAATGTAACATTTCAATCTTTCCAAAAGAGCCCCTCCTCTCCTCTTATAAAAGGCCCCCACCTCTACCACCTCATTCATGCTTTCAAGCCATTTGGCTCGGCCAACCTCTGCCCAAATACTCTCCCAACTTCCCCCTCTTACTCCTAGAAGCCTCACTTTGGGCAGAACTCTTCCCAAGGAAGCCTTTGGCTCAAATCAAAAAGAGTTACCCAATTTTGAGGCAATATCTTCTCTAATGTTGTTTTGTTTAATTTTTCTTCTACAACCCCCTAAACTCTTTTTATTCATTTATTTTGTAACAACAACAGTATCCTCAATATACTAGGATGTTGTTATAAGAAGGATTCGAGCTACACTTACACACTCCTACATCTAATGGTTAAAGAACATACGGTTTCTGTGGATGACGAATTTCTGCCTCACGAAACGATTATTGTTCAACACTCATAAAACACCTTCAAAGGTGGCCATTAAGATGTAACTATATTTATATATGATATATAATATGTTTATGTTTTCCTTATGCTTCTATATTTCTCATTTATGGCATACTTTATGATTTCCATTATGGGTAAACGCGATAATTTCATTTTAGGAAGTGCGGACTACCGCCCCTCAAAGTGATGTGAATCGTTAATGCCATATGTGGGATGTATAAAGGATGGAGTAAATGATATTATATGATATATTATACTGTAATTATATTATATATTTATATCATTATGATTTCATTCCATTAAATACGAAATAGAAATGAAAGTAGCGTTCATGCGTACGTACGGCTTACCGTCTCCATGAACGGTGCATTTCATTTCTTACCTCTAAATGTTACGTAATATTATGAATGAATGTATATATTGGATATATATGATATATATGATAACTAAATCAGGAGTATAATTCGGTATAGAATGGATATTTCACCACATGAACAACTTGTAATTATAAGAAGTTTATTATTGACTCAAGTACCAAAGATCGACAAAACGACCGTTATTAACATAAATAATTACATAATGTTCATAACATTGTAATAAGTGATATAAAAAGGATAATGAAATTGAAAATGGTTCTTAATAAGGTAGATATTAACTCTAGTTTATTATTCAGGAGGTTAAAGAACGGTTGAGTCAAGTCGGACACGAGGTAAGGGAACTTCTTAACCCAATTTCCATTCTTTGGGTTAATCACCTACTTTCAAATTATGTCATGATATTATTATATCCTATCATGTATTTGTACTTTCTTTATGTGTAATTATAGTGAATACACAAAATCGATCTATTTTATTTTAAAAAAATGATCTTTGTAAGGGAACTTCTTAACCCAATTTCCATTCTTTGGGTTAATCACCTACTTTCAAATTATGTCATGATATTATTATATCCTATCATGTATTTGTACTTTCTTTATGTGTAATTATAGTGAATATACATAATCGATCTATTTTATTTAAAAAAAAATGATCTTTGTAAGGGAACTTCTTAACCTAATTTCTATTCTTTGGGTTAATCTCCTACTTTCAAATTATGTCATGATATTATTATGTCCTATCTTGTATTTTTACATTATTTATGTGTACTTATAGTGAATACACATTATAGATGTACTTTATTTAAAAAAATGATCTTTGTAATGGAATTTCTTAACCCAACTTCCATTCTTTGGGTTAATCTCCTACTTTCAAATTATGTAATGATATTATTATGTCCTATTTTTTATTTTTACGTTCTTTATGTGTACCTATAGTGAATACACAAAATAGATCTATTTTATTTTAAAAATGATCATTTTAAGGACTCCGTCTCAATCTCCTTCCATTGAGGCATATTTCGTTTTATACAAAACTTTATTTTATACGGTGTATAAACCCCTTTGACTTTTATGTTTATTCAAAAGGAATATTTTTTATACGAAGCGTTTTTCTAAACGACAAAAGGGAATGTTTTTCTTTCCGTACTTATGCGGAAACAATGACTTCTCCGCCGCCGTGACCATTATTTGAGTTTCGGCATCCTCTACAAGACATCATTTTTTTTAATGAAAAATAAATACAAAGTTTTAACTTTATTTTATTTTGGTATTGAAAATGGTTTTGAAAGCGTTTTTATTATATCAATGTGTTGTATTGATATCTTGTGATTGAAATGTGGAAATGTTATGTTTCCTTTATGCATGTTTTATGTGATACGATTATGTTATGGTTTATGATATGTTTAAACCTATTCATATGAGGAATGTATTGGACTTAATAAGTGACGGGTGGAGCCCGCTATAGCTCCTCGATGCATCGACAGGTCTCATGAGACAAACTAGTGTCTTGGCACGAGGCCTTGACAAAATCTTATTTTTGGTCTTGGCACGAGGCCTTGGCTACATGGTTATGATAGTCTGGAATTATGCATTCCCTCATTATGAAAGTGGTTATTGATATTGCATGTGATTATTCGACCAGTAGAATATCCATGTGAAGAAGTGAATGACATTATCTCATTTTAATTTTTCCATATTATGTTGATGTTCAAGTTTAAAAGGCTTTTGTTTTAGTTATACATTGCCTTAAATTTTTATGTTTATTTATGAAAGCTTCTGCAATATTGTTATCCTTACTGAGCATCTGAGCTCACCCCTTTCAATGTTTTAATATTTTCCAGGATGTGAAGAAGTATTTTATGAATGACCTGCAGGGATTGTCAGAAGAGGATATGAGTGTGGTATATGGAGACTTTGTTATTTTAGTTTTTAACTTTATGACATAATGTAACATTTATGAACGTATCTAGTGTTTCCAAGGCTACTAAACTAATAGGTTTTTCGAGACTTGATCTTTTCTGATCATGCCAATGTTACGAAGTAATGCACCGACTCTGGGTAGCTGGGGTCGGGGTGTTACATCTTCTCCATCCATTATCCAACCCAACAAATTTTTTGTCACGTTGGACGTGCAACGGTAAATACATTAGTCCATTTGAGTTGTTATTCATCACTCTTGATGTCGACCTAGTTATTGATATGTGATAATTTATTAGTTTCTCTCAAATCCAATCCCTTCAAATCTGAATAAGTGGATAATACTAGATAAGAAGAGTCATACAAACATAAGGTGAGTGGTCTATAACTCACCCCTCAAGATTGTTGATTTTGAAATTTTCCTATGGGGCCCCCAGATTTCATCAGGTGTCTGTTACTGAATTTATATTCCATTATAATAATAATTATAACTATATGGTTATAATATTTAAATATATGTGATTATTAAGTAGTGGTTACACCCAAAAAATTATCCATCCAATGTAAGTTGCTATTTCATAATTGTCATTTCAGTGTTGTGATATGTTTGATCCATTGTTCAGGTGTGCACTTGTTTGACCTTCCTATTGTATGTTATACTAAATTAAATGGATTGATTTGTATTGTGAATTATATAACGCAATGTGCCACATATCCTCACCACTTAACCCACCTAAGGTAATTTCTTCATATAATAAATTTTTATGAAAGGGAAATTTTCATGTATAGAAATTATATGATTTCCTTTTTTAAATGTAATTGAATATTAGGATACACATATATACCACACAATACCATATTGCAGGAATGTATTGGAGTGAACCTCACTTCATAAAATTACTTAAATAGATTAAATTATTGGTTTCAACCATCATGGACTTGTCACACTAATGAAATGTATGACTTGAACCAAATGGACTAATTGATCAATTATTACATGAAGGAAGGGTTTCTAGCTACATGACCTTGTCACAAAATTAATGGAAAGGATTGGGAAAAATGTACTTATTGATTAATTATTACTAGAATGAATGGTTTCAAGATACATGTCCATGCCACACTAAGTAAAGGAAAGCCTTGAAACAAATGGACTTATTGATTAACAATTAAATGAATAAATGGTAGCACGCTCAATTAGCCTTTTCACACTAGTGAAGGGGAATGTATGGAATCTTGTTAATTATATAAGACATCTTATTCAAAATAAGAGTTGCATTACTCGAGTTCTCCATGGATTCCCGAGGGAATGCCTTGAGCTCTTGAGAACCCCATTATGAATTCGATGATACAATTTTATTAGGACGAGACCCCCCTAGAACCTCATCATTGTCTAAATATAGATGGTCATTATGAAATTATAGGATTTATCGGGCAGTACTATAGGTTACCTAAGACACATCCTTGGATCCAACATTGACAAGTTGGTTCCATGGTTAAATCCCATTAGGCCCATCTATTTCATCACCTCATTTTACATTGGATAACATACCTGGACACTATAGGAATATTATTGTGGATTTATTTAGACTATGTTAAATGTATTTAACTCTTAACATTTTCAAGGCTAACATAAATATAAACAACTATTAACAAAACAACGAACTAGATACATGTTCAAACTTTAACAAAGGTCTGATGTATGTACTTGGGTATTTAGTTACATTATACTGCTTTACATTATATACATGAATTCATTAAAACATTTACATTTCCATTACATGGGAATGATTTTATATACACCATCTGTGGTGGCCCACTAAGATTTATCTGACACCATCTCCCAGAAACGTTTGGTACCCATGATCAATTACATATATGCAGGTGTTGACAAAAGAAAGAAAACATCATTGAAGACTTGATTACATGCTATTTAGGAAGGAGGATGACTATAGATGACCATGCGTAACTCAAGAATCTTGGGGTACTCTTTTGATTTCCTTTATAATTTTGTGGAACATGTTATGAAATTTGTCTTGTAACCATGTTTACCAGTTTCATAGAGACATGAAATATCGTTATCAATTAGTATATTTGATTCAGCTATTTTTATCCTTTTATATCAGTTACTTTTCTGTACTTAATCTATTTACGTATATTGATTCTTCTATTTACATCTCATTATATTTATATATTGTTTACACTCATGTAATGTGGGAATAGTCTCCCCATAGAGACACAACAGGCCCTCACTTCTAGTCAAAGACTGTTGTATTTCGGGAGATACACTTGATTCCATGGGGGCCATAGTTCTCGGGGGACCTATTAGGGTGTATCTGGTTTTGGGACATCATAATATGAGATCTGATCATGGGTGAATGTGTTTTGGTTGACCACCATTTCAAAGATACAAAAAATTTACCTCATCACTATAAAGAACCTGAGGGAGGCTAGTAGTGTGAGCCATGTCGGTTCAGTATTCATATATGGATATGGTTTGTCTAGAGAAAAGAAATGTCATTAAGTGTGTACTCATAGGAGAAGAATATATTATATGGAACACACTCATAATTATGTGGTGTGTCACTAGTTTGGTACGGTGTGATTTCGTAATCCACAATGTATGAATGACCCCATTTAGTTCTAAGAATGAGGAAAGATCTGGATCCTTCAATTATTTAGTAGGATTTACCTCTACTGCCTAATAGGAATGGATCTGCACTGACTCCACATTGGGGTGCATGATCAATATCTCTATATCATGAGGGAAGATCGAATACTACTGAATAATTATGTTGAGGAGGTAGTTATTACATAAGTATATAGATTCCAGTGGTTCATCATAAAAAATAATACTTTCATAGGTGAGTAATGTTGTATCTCAGACCCACAAATCTTTCCATATGTATACAATAAAGAATACTCATAATGAGTGGAGTATGTGGTCCTCTACAGATCGACTCACTATTATAATATCCTTAACAATAGTTTCTTTTATATTTGATATAGGATTTGCACATTATTTTTTATATGATTAAATTATAGAGTTTGTGGGTATAAAAAAGCATTACTTTTGTGGCACGATAAATCTTGACACTCCATGGAGGATTCAAATAGAGAGTGTATGTAGATATAAGGGATTACCCATTGCTATAGACAGTAATCATTTTGTATGTGATCTCACAATCCTTGAGATGAAGGGATTTAAAATCTTATTCAAGATGGACCAGTTAGTTAATTATCACGCTCACATTAATTAACATCATTTGAGGGTGCCTTTAACATCATATGTGGGTGGTAAATATATTCATAAGAAAGATTTGGTTATCTAAGAGATTCGATATGGACTCGAGAATTATGGGATTTTCAGAGTGAAAGAACCTCTAGAAATCCACTTTATGAGTGATTAGGGTGTTTGACTTGTGGAGTTCCCTCATGTAGATTTTTTCAAGGAAAGTTTCCCAGATGAATTATTTTGGTTACCTCATATTATAGTGGTGGATTTCACCATTTATTTAGTTCAAGGAGTGGAACTAGTTACCATTAATCCTTATGGTAGTTAACCTATAGAAATTTAGGAACATAACTAATAGTTAGAGGATTTAAAAGATAAGGGATTTATAAAACCCAGAAATTATATATATAATTAAGATGTGTTATTCTCCAATGGGGTGGATTGAAATGTTAGGATGTTCGAGGATTATCGTCTTTTTAACCAGTTTATGATTTAGAACTGGTATCCATTTCATTGTATAGAAGGCCACTTTTACCATCTATGAGGAAGAACATATTTCTCAAAGATTTATTTTAGTTCGGACTACCATTAGGTGAATATGAGAGCATCAGACATACCACATAAAATGTTCCATAATAGATATGGAAAGTATTATTAATTCCTCATGTCATTTGACCTTATGAATACACTATTTGCTTCATGGATTTGATGAATTAGGGATTCCACACATATTTAGAGTCATTTTTTGGGGTCTTTAGGGGTTATATTTTTTTTATTCCTTAATTAAACAAAACCATGAATAAAATCACGAGATCAGGATGAATAGTCTTAGAGAGCACCATCTATATGATAAGATAACAAAATTCCACTTTTGGATGGATACATTTCAAATCTTTGTTAAAATAATATTAGTGGTAGGAGTGTTTGTTATCCCAAAGTATGTGAGTGACATTGTTTCCTACGATAAGACAATGAATGTATTTTAAATAAATTTATTCTTTTGGATAGATTGAAATGACCGATATTTCATTCCGGAATTTTCATTCTTATAATCACCTCTCTCATGTTTAACTAAAAAGGGCATAATGTTTTTTATGGTCAAATGCATGATTTAATGACTTTCAAGATTATAAAACGAGAATAAGTTTAGTGTTGATACTGATTCTCCTGGAGAAGGGAAGATTATATAATGATTATTTTGAAACCACATGAATTTTTTTAGATTAGTTCATATATAGAGATATCGAGTTGTGGCACACAATCTGTACGAGATATGGCCTCATGATCAAAATTACCATATTCATTACTTTGAGATAGCACATAAGGGTCATGGATTATAATTTTGAGGTATCATATATTTTTGGGGAGTTTTTTATTTACCAGAAAAATACAAACTCAATTACATTTTCCAAGACTGTGATTTGAATCTCATGTGAGACATGTGGGTAAAATATGTGTAGTCATCTAACATTGAGATTACTTAGAAGACTATAATGGTAAATGTAGTAGCTGAGTCAATGAGACAAAAGACACAATAATATGCCATGAAATAATCTAGTAGTGAATTGAAATTTGATGGCCTTATTTTTTGATATTCATATTGAGTTCTATGATAATCATGGGAATCCTATTTTAAAATCATTTGAAGATAAATCTTCTATTATTTCATGGTATGCATGAGATAGATTTATGATCCAGAGAGCCTTGCCCCGAGGGTGTGAGTCTTAGTATATAACCCCACAACATGGTTTTTTTATTGATGTGGATGCGATTATCACATCCATAGATATCTATATGTTACTTTAAATAAATGGGAAGAGTTGATGTGGTAGTCTTAGGGATCCATTAGGGATGTTCACCTCGAGATTACCAAGATATATTGAGACAACATCGTTGATATTGGTGGATATGTATGAAAAACCAAATTGTAAAATTTATCATGTTGTGTTCCACATGTCATTAGGGGAAGTTATATCATAAAGATACTATTGGACTCTTACATCCTCGGACCATTCCTAAGAGCAAATTAGATGATATCACTAGGTATTTCATAGCAGGCATATTGGGTTCCGCTCGAGGCAACGATGTCGTATGGATAGTCACAGATTGGATAACCAAGGTAACACACTTAATACCTATTATGTGGACTTTTTAATATATTATCTTGGGTGGTATTACATTTGGTAGATTATAAACCATCATAGGTTTCCTATTTTGAATGTATTATGGACATATTACAAATTTACATCATGGTTCTAGAAGGGGTTGAATAAATTACAAGTTTAACAAGTTATTTTGAGTAAAACATACCACCATTAGGAAAATGGTTAGTCTTAGTATACAATAAAGGTTTTAGGGATCATGGTCCAGGAATATGTTCATGAATATAGAGGTAATTTAAAGAAACACCTAACTATCATCAATTTTTTATAAAATAATAACTTTCAGGAAACTAACGAGACAGATCCAATTAAGGCACTATAAATTCAGTCATATGGTTCACCCATGTTCTATATATAGGTAGGTAATTAATCAATAGTATGAAATCATTTAATTTATGATACATTAGAGTCAGTAAAACTTATTTAGAAGAGAATGTATACTTTACAATATCAATAGATGTATTATACCAATCGTCATGACATTACTCTAGAGATTGATTTCAGAAATATGGTTTTTCACTAATTTTATTCCGAGGCGAAGTCAAATAATGATTCAAATATGAGTAAATATATCACCTCATCAAGTTGAACATTTAGAGATATTGGATAGAGTTTTTCCAGTAGACTATATGTTTTCTTTATGTAAGAGGTACTCCTCCATGTATGATTTATTCTGAGTATCACAACATCATAATTATTATTTTGTTCAATATCATTCAACTAATCTGGGATATATATAGATGGAGATAAATTCATCTTTTGAGGATCATATAGTATATATAGTATATTTGAGCAGGTGTGTTCCCCATGGTAGGTCAGTTCATCTGGTACGAGTTCAATGATAACATAGAAATGTATAGTATGAAACCTCAGAGAGAGATGCTGATGAATATACAAAGTGGAATAAAAATTCAAATATAATGTTTTACCACAATCTAAAGGGAAATATGCAGATGAATTTTTTTAAGGGGGGTAGGTTGTAATGTCCTTGATTTTTAAATAGTTATAGATTCAATTAAATTATTATGAGACCTCATTTTTTTGTCTTTTGTTATTGATCCCCATTAACCAAACCTTGCGTTACTTATGTTTTTTTCCAAAGGAAGGTAGAAGGGGGATGGTTCCAAGATTTAGAACCAATTCATGGCTTGAATTTACTTCACTACAATAATTTAATCCACAAAGTTAAATGATTTTGAAAGACACTTGGAGTTTTTATTATTTGACATGGATTAAATGCATATCTTGAATCCTATTAACAATGAGAACTGGTTTTTCATCATCAAAAAAGAAATCCCAATGAATTCATAACCTAAAGTCCATCCACATCATGATTATATCATGGCCTATTTCTTAATGGGATGAAACCCATAATTTTAACCCTTTCCCCTATTTTCTTCATGAATATATACTTGAAGATACTAACCCATGCCTTAGACTTGTATTTGAACCTTAACATCCTTTTAGGATCTAATTACACCACAATCAAGTGTTTTGGATGAGTATTTGTAAGTTATTCACTCATATTTCGTATTTCTTTTTTATTATATATTTATCATTTGCCCTATTTTGAATCGATCTAACATTCCCCATCTTCAAGAAATTTTTTCAATTTTATTGATTTCATTTGTTATAGATATTTTTATAAGATGATAAAGGATGATTATATGTTTACCAATGTAAGTAAGGTAGTATAGTTATTTTAATTAAATTCATTATGTTGAATATGGGGTGTCGTTGTGCCACACATCAGGCCATTTTGATGACGCATCCAAATAGAATGTTTGTTAAATTAAATGATGTTTCCATTATTATAGTATTTATTGAAACCCATTAGTCAATGTTGGAGGCTGAACACCTAGATGTGAGAAACCCCTAATGTAATTACTTTCTTATATTCCTAGGAGCCTCATGTTTTGAATTATTTTGAACAAATATGTTTGGTTTTATATAAATGATCCTTTTTATTGTTTCATAATTTAAATTTGACCAAGGAATGAAATGGTAGGCCATATGTGTAGGACATTTCCTAAATGATTTAGTTTAATTTGAAAATTACATAACTTGGAAAATATAAATAAAAACTATTTTCAAATGTAATGATTTTAATTCTAGCTATAATCTTTTATTTGTACCACGATGTTGGTGATAATAGTGTCTCGATTTATGACTCCTTAGATGGGATCATCAAGTTTCAATACTAAAACTTAAAAATGATTATATAATACTAGATGTTATAGATATGTTATTTATAGAATTAAATGAATGGGATCACCAGGTGGATGAATTTATAATTCCCAAGAGTGATAATAGGTTTCCTAGTGGATTACCTTATATAGGTGTTGTAATTTTTTTTACCATAACAAGTAATGAGGAATGTATGGTTCTTGATTTGGTAATCTAATGTGGATCATTTTTAATGGAATTATCCACATATTTTATAATTTTAAGTGCACCTTATTTGTGTACATTGTTGCTTAAAATAATGTGTTTTTTGTGAAAATTGGGTATTTTAATTTTAATTTTTGACTTTTTAAATAATCTTATAAATAACACATTATTCTATTTTTACTATTATTTTTTATTAATTTTTTTATTTAAATTATAATTTTTCTTTTTTTAGTAATTTATCATTTTTTCAAAATATTTATTTAGATAATTTTTTATTTCAAATAATTATTTTTTAAATAAATAATTTACTTTAGTTTTTGATTCATTAATTGGACAAAATAATCTTAAAAACTTAATTTTGTTCTTTAAATATTTTAATACATGGTATTGATTGTAATGTTAATTTAATTATTTGATATCAATAATTTTATTAGTTAATTAATTGGAATGTTAATTAATGAAACTGACATTTGATATTTTTAAATTTTTTAAATTTATTTGTTCATAAATGATTAGTAATCTCAAAATTATATATTATTGAATAAATTGTAATTAATTTTCATGTAGTTTTTAAAAAAAATTATTTATTTATGAAACTATTACACTCTTTGAGTTGTTTTTAAAATAATTTATTTTTTGTTTTAAGATAACTAGTTTAATTTATTATTATTTTTGAATTGGTTTGGATGTTTAATAATATTAAAAATTATTTTTTTTAATTTTTTTAATTTAAGGGTTGTTTTTATAGTTTCAAGTATATCTTCCTATAAGTCAATTTCATTGATGGCCTTAACAAAATTGACTAACTCTAAAATCACTCACTATTGGAAATTACTACAGTGACACGTCAATTTCTATTTTCACGCACCCAATGTTCTGCTTCACCAATAGTGACTTCTAGTCACCATTTCCATTTCCAACCACCGCTACTATCTAATGTCCCTACTCATCATTCTTTTCTCAAAAGTGACTCAGAGTAACTATTCCCATCCCATCGTAGCTCCATCCAGCCTCATTGAGTCACCGTTGCATCCATCTCACCATTCTCCATTCTATTTCCTTCCATGCAATGGTGACTCAAAGCCACCATTTCCATTCACCCACCCCCACCCTCACGGAATGGCGACTCCTAGTCACCAATCCACTATCCATTTCCACGTTACCATTTCTATCTCCACACATTAACACATCCACCACCAATGTTTAGTCCTATCTCACCATTAGACCATCTAATCTCTACTCACTACTGCAAATCCTTTTTCTCCACTCCATAATCCACAGCCAACACCATCAACCACACAACTGAAACAAAGATATAAAGAAAAAAAATTCAATCAAAATCTAGTGAATTAGAGAATAAAATTTATGAACAATAGGAATTCCATAGATGAAGAATATGTAGCACAATGATAACAAACTTATAAACTAAAAATTCCAAAACCAGATTAGCACCACAACACAAAACAGAACCTCCATACACCACCAGACCACTACCACCTCTACTCTAAGCTAACATGGATCAGAACCTCATAATTCCATGTGAGTCACTTCCAGAAAATCTCATCCTACTATCAAGGCATCCACCCACAATGTCTAGTCTCAACCGAATGGTTGACTCAAATATGAGCCCTCCCATATCCATGAGCCCCTCCACCATCAGCTATTAGATCTGAAGTCGAGTCACACATTTCCCCCCACATCACCACATAAATGAGACCACTAACCCGCCATATAGTGGCCCTATGCTTTTATATATTACATTAAATTATATTAGGAATAAATAAACATTAGAGTACAGGCTAAGGATCATAAATTCTCGTGTCATGGAATAATAGGTACATAATCAAAAATTATAAAAACAACATTTTATTTAAACTCTATAATGAGATCTTATCTTCCACTGTGATCATTCATCTTCGTAGGATAACCTGAGGATAAAATGAACAAAAGCATGAGATAAAATCCCAATAAGAAAACGACCATAAGAAGAAATCATTAGCACATAGGATTGAAGGCGTGACATGATGATATAAAACACCATGTAACATGTGGAATCATGATATATAAACATGTAATCATATAAACATGGAGTCCTAGTAATGTGTAATAAAAAAACAACAATTTAGTATGATTCAAGGCTAAACCCCAATACAGTTTCCCATGGTATCCCAAGCCAAGGCTAACTGCCTAGACCATTGCACAAAGTAGCACAAACTGAGGAAAACAACAAAGATCGTCGCACATAACATCTCATGAGACTCAACATTAACTAATGCATTAGAGAGATATCTTGTAAAACTCATATTAGCATTAAATGAATTATTTTTCCACATAATGAATCATACATAATCAATCACATATATACATAATTGTTACCCAAGGATTTTATTGAGTACCATAATCATGACATAAAGCATAAAAAATGTGTGTATCATAAAATTTCCCATGAAAGAAAGTAATTAGAACATACATGGAAGTTAATAATGTAAAATAGGCATATATCATCGTAAGTGAATACAAATATAAGTGACAACATGTATGAAATGTATTTGAGAAATTTTACCATTAAAACTTTTTTGTGCAGTGGATAATACTACGAGATTTTAATACAGAAAAGAAAAAATCATTTATATAAAACCTGGTGTAAACCAATATGGTTTTAATAATAATTAACTGTATTTTATAATGAAAATTACTTCTTAATAAATTTGATAATGTGAACTTGAAATTGGGTAAGAATTCAAGAATTTCCCTAAAAACAAGTTTTATTATCGGGAAGTATTTAGAAGAGAATCACTTAAAAATATGTATATCCACGAATGAAAATGATGAATGGGTCCTAATAAATTAATTTTTACATGAAAAAATAATTTATAATAAATAGATAAATATATAAGATAACTTTATTTTTGAAATAAGAAATATGAGGCAACTCGAAGGAGTAGTGGAGGTTCTGGTAGAATTCCTTACAGATTATCTACATGGTATCAGGTATACCTAAGAAGACTTATTTAGAGGGAAAATGGACTTTTCATCACATATTAATCACAAGGAAATTATGTGGGAGGTTTGAAATCATACCCAATCATTATAAATTACACAAAAAATAGAATAGCACGGAGTTCATTCTTGAATGTAAGTGAAATGGAGAAGATCCTTTACCTTAAATCTGATAGTGATAATTACTGGAACATAATTAACTAAATAATAACATTAGATTCATTAATTATTAATTATAAAACATATTATATATTTAAAATATTTATTATAATGATTTTACATAACTTTATAAACATTTTTATTGTTTACGAGGTTCAATTTCAGGGTTTGGGTCCATTTACATACATGGTTTTAATGATCAATTCATGTTCGTATAGACATGTATGATGAAGGTGGTTGTCCAAATTGAAGTTATATATTTTTTATTGAACATAATGAAGGTTAAATGGATTAAAATTTCATTTGGTTACATTTAGTTAATTTGAATCCTTATATAAAACATCAGTGACAACCTTTTGGGTTAATTGGCTGGTTGTTGACCATAATGAACAAATTTTATTTTATAAACCAAAACCATGTGTACAATAGGATTCTAGAAACACACATGAGATAAAATACATATTTCATATTTGGGTTCAACAATAAAAAATTTTCCAGACCATAAATGAAGATGGTAATAGAATGTGTTAAACCGTCATCCTTGAATGTGATTAATTAACACATCTCAGACAGTGCCTTCATTTCATTCATATAAAAGAATGGGATAGGATAGAAGATGATAAACTATCCTATTAGCACAATATCAATCCATTAAATTTATTTTACCGGTTTTATCATACCATTTTGGTGAATGGGGGTGATGAACGAAAAAATATAGAAAATAACATGAAAGGAAATGAATGAAAAGAATAGATGAGTTTAACTCTTGATTTAATCTCCCTAAAAAGCCTCTTAATGGGAGAGGATTTTCCCTTCTGAGAAGACAAAAGGCTAATGGATGTTAGAAAGGATAATTCTGAGATATTTGGGCAGAATTTAATTAATTTATAAGGCATGAGTGGAGTGAAGAGAGGAGGTAAGGATTAGTGGTATTTACAGTGGATGAGATAAGAGTTTTCATAACATTTAATACATTAATTTATTATTTTCTCTCAAGAACATAAACAGTGATGATTCCATAAAAAATAGTAATATGTGCATGTGTTTCATTTATAATGTCTTTATATCCTCCATACATCAGCTGATGAATTCATAATTCATGTATTTAGCATTTGTCATAAATTATCATATTTTACTATTCATCAAAAAATCCAATATTTTAGAAAAATATGAGAAATTATCCCAATCCAATTATTGATTTTAGAATTAGAAAATGAAATACGTAATTAAAAAATATTTTTCTAAAAATTGTTATTTTAATTTTAAATTAAAATCGCAATTTAAAATAAAAAACTACAATTTTAATACATTTATTTTCTTATCCCCAGATATAGGAATATTGTAATTTCAATTGAATCATATTAATATACTCTTATACTAGAGGTTAATATTAATTAGTGTATGTCACTATTCACAGGAGTAACATTACTATTCATATGGGTATGTTTCTATTCATCAATATTTACGTTGGCCATACTATCCTCCAAATAACTTTCTGATCACAACTATGTATGTCAGATTTTAGAATTTCAAATCAAAGTAGTGACAAAATTATGTTTAATGGTCACAAAGTACATATTAGTCCATTTTGATGTGATTTTATGTGATTATATGATAGAATTATATGGAGGAAATTTCTAATTAAATCTTTGGGTCGTTACGTTATCCCCCCCCCCTTTTGAAATTTCCTCCTCAAAAGTCTGTTTTAAATTCTAAACCATAAATAGGTGTGGGTAATTTTCCTTCATTTACTATTGTTGTTACCGTGTTACCTAATCATACATATGGTGCCTCCACAGTACATTGACCATGTTACTATTCTTGTAACATAGAACATTATATTTATGATTCAAGATCATTGCTGGATGCTCCTCATAAGAAACAACATTCTCTAATTGTACCATCTATGAAGATAGTACATGTGAAGGGTCTATTATTTAATTCCTTAATAAGGATATATTGAAGATATTGTGTACATTGGACATGGTAGGATGATGTTTCAGTTGATAGTCTACAACCCCAACGTGATCGAAAATCTTGAAGGGGTCGATGTACCTGGGACTTAGCTTCCCTTTCTTCCCAAATCTCATGACCTTCTACCATGGAGATTTGTGTAGATGTACCATGTATCCAAAATTAAACTCAAGGTATCATCTATAATTGTATCATAACTCTTCTATCAATTTTTGGGCGGCCTTGATGTGTTGTCTAATGGTTTTCAACTCCTACACCATTTTTTGACCATTTCAGGTCCTATAAGCTTACACTCACAGACATCACCCCAATACACCAGTGTTCTTCACCTTCTCCCATAAAGGGCTTCATATGGTTCCATTCGAATGCTTTAGTGGAAACTGTTGTTGTAGGATAATTCAACCAGTGGAGGATGTTTTTCTCATCCTCCATTAAATTCCATAAAATAGGCTCACATCATATCTTCTATTTTTTGAATAGTTTTCTCTAATTGGTAATTAGTTTTAGGATGATAAACTAAAATGATGTATATTTCAGTGCATAGATCATGTTGGAGGCTTTTCCAGAACATCAATGTGAATACCAGATCTTGATTGGATTAAATATATAGTGGTAATCCATACATACATATCACCACTTTGTTAAATATCCATGCAATTTGATTTTATGTGAATTCCTCCTGAATCATGGTAAAGTGAGTTGTCTTTGTAAGATGATCCAGAACGACCCCTTTAGCATTGTTTCCTCTGTATGTCCTTGGATGTCTGGTGAAAAGGTCCAGGGTTATGTTCTCCCACTTCCATGTTGGTATGGGTAGTGGTTGCATCATTTCCTTAGACTTATATCTTTCAGCCTTAACATGTTGACATACCAGGCACTTTGATGTATATTTAGTAATATACATCTTCATATTGTCCCACCAACAGTTCTCTATGAGATCTTGATTGATCTTTGGGCTCCTTGGGTGAATATAGAAGGATAAGCTATGCACGTCATTCAAAATCTACTTCTTTATCTATGGATCATATAGTACACATAATCATGGACATAATATTACAAATCCATCCTCATCAGTCTTGATCTCTTAGGATTTATCATTTTGTATAGCTTCCACCCTTTTTATAATTTCCACATATTTTGATTTAGTATCCTTTATTTCTTCTAAGAGGAATTGTTGAGAAATCATTTGAGAATTTATTAATGATGTCATTCCATTAATTATTCCCATGTCCATACTCTGAAAATATTAGTAGTTCGGATACTTTTCAATTCTCAACATTGATAAAGATGCAGGATCATATATACATAGAGAATATCCAACTTTGTTTAACTTACTGGGATGGTAGTAGATTGAGAATTCACAATTCATGATGAGATTTATCCATATTCAAGGGGGCATATTATTATATTTTTGTGTGAATATATATTTGAGACTCTTGTGATCAATATATATCGCACACTTCTCCACATAGAGATAATACCACCAGATTTTCAATGCAATGATCACAAGAACCAACTCCAGATCAAGTGTGGGATAGTTTTTTCTCATTGATTTTCAACTACATTAAAGCATTGGCTATCAATTTATCATTTTTATCTAAAAATAGACAAATATATTATTTGAAGCATCACTGTAAACCATAAATAGTTCTACACGTGTTGGGTGTGTGAGTATTGGTGTAGTGATAAACCTCTTTTTCAACTCCTTAAAACAGTCTTCACATTCCTGAGTCCAGAAACACATTATTCCTTTCCATGGAATATTTGTCATTGTGTTTGAAAAACATGAAAAGTTCTCCAAAGAACTTCAATAATAACCTGATAGACCCCTGAATCTATGGATCTCTGTTACATATATTGTCCTCGACCACTCTTCGATAACTTTGTCTTGGAAGGGACCACATATATCCCTTTTGTTGGGGACAACATGCCCCAATAATGATAATTACTCCATCTAGAACTCACACATAATGTACTTTCCATATAGATTCTCCCTTTACAATGTCTTTAACACATCATTCAAATGCTCCTCATGCACCACTTTCTCTTAGAGTATATCAGATCATCATCGATAAAGACTATCACAAATTTGTCGAGGTAATCTATATATAATTTATTCATTCAACTCATAAAAATTACGGGATCATTAGTGATTTTTAAGGGCATCACTATGAGATCATAGTGTCTACACCTTGTACAAAAGGTAGTGTTTGGAATATCTACCTTCCTCACCATTAATTACTAATATCCTGACCGAAGGTACACCTTAATGAAATAACTAGCCCAATGAAGCAGATCAAACATGTCATTTATCAAAGGAAGAGGATCCTTGTTCTTGATCGTGATTTTATTGAGTTCACGATAAAAAATTTAGATGTTCATTGATCCATCATTCTTCATGATGAAGTGGACTGGCACACCCCATGATGACGTAGTCGAGCTTATAAAACCCTTCACTAGATTCTCCTGTAACTGTTTGTTCATCTTTTCCAGCTCTACGGTGTCCCTTCTGTATGGAGTCATTAATATAGCCAGATATGTAGAAATATGTTCAATTGAGAAATCACACTTTCATTCAGGAGGAAGACCATGAAACTCTTCAATGTATACACCAGTGTAATACCTCACAATGGGCATGTCTTCTAGCATAATTCTCTCCATTATCCCAATCATTTGAGATAGATATGATTTCTCATAAGGAATTAATATCCACACATGAGATAATCATTCTAAAAGAGATTCATCTTAATCCTTACACTTGTAAAGGATTAGAGGACTCTTTTGGATGTCAAGAGTGATTTTTAATTCCCGAAAGTTGATATTGGTTTATTTAATGATATCCAATCTAAGACCAATCTGGAATTGAACTCCACTAAAGGAAGTATGATGAGATCTGTTGGGAGGGTCAGTCTACAAATTTCAACAAGGGAGGATTTAGAACCCCTAGATGAAACAGTTTCCACATTCTCTTTTCTAACAAGTAAAATATCCAATATATTTTGAGGCGACATTTGAATAGTTCCTCTAAACATGCATGATATGAATGAATACATTGAACCAGAATCAAATAGTACAATTTCTATTCCTGAATGAATAACTAGCACAACTTTCACCACATCATTGTCAAGAACCACCACATCAGTAGTGGTAGAATAATCCCTTCCATTTTTCCTTGGAGGTTTTTGTTGATTTCCTTCACCGAGCCTTGGCTTAAAGAATCTTTTTACAAAATGAAAATGCTCTTTGTAGTTGTAACATTACACTATAGGCTGAGTATTGATCTGAACCATCATTCCATCTTCCACATTTGCGTAATTATTCTTATCCCTTTGGCAGTTCTTTACCTGATGTCCCAACATTCCACATTTGAATCAATTCTTTGTATCCTTTAGATAGTTCCTGGAATTCTCTTCCCAAAACCATTACAGGTTGGATATTAATGATTCTATCCGTCATGGGATTTTTTTGTTGAACCACCCATTTTGTTCTCCATTTTCTATTTCTTTTCACTAGGACCATCAGTCAACTGGGAGTCTCCAATCTCTATTTCAACCTTGAGGGTACAATAAACAATCACCTCATAACTATCTAAGTCTTGAATCTCTATTGCTTTTTGTAGACTCGTCTATATTCTGCAAAAGAAGCAATCCAACTTTATTTCAGTGTTCATGACAAAGACAGAGGTGTACTTTTCAACCCTTGTAAAATTTTAATACGCCCCAAGAGAAACACCTATATTATACTTGAGTCTAAGGAACACTCTTTTCATTTTTGGATGGAGGGTTTGAGGAGAATATTTATTGAAAAATATTCTCATGAATTCATCTTGATCCATGGAATTAATTTCTTCCTGGAGCTTCTTATTCTTGATTTGTTTTAACCAATGGTAAGATTCTAAATCAAAATTATAGAACACCAGTACACAATTATCTTCTTCCAAGCACTAGAGGATGTAAGATATCTTTACAATGGAGTTAATCCACTATTCCACAAGAAAGAGATTAGATGATACACTAAACATGGGAGGCATTTTCTGCATGAATGAGTCTATGGAAACATTTTCTTTCCTTTGAGGAGGAGGGTTTTTCACATGATTTATGTTATTATTCATAACAAGATCTAGCTGAGAAAGTACTATCATGCAGTTTTGAGCACTTTCTCACATTATATTAGGAATATCATTAGAAAAATATTCACATTCCCTATCACAATACTTGTTGGAACGTGTTCTTATATTTCCGGCCACTAACTACAAAAAAGAAAATACAATTAGAGGTCATGAATACATAATTATTGAACATAAAAAGGATATTTTTGAATATAAAAAGATAAACTTGTAATAGAGAAGTATATCCTAACTTGTGATTCCTTATGTTTTAATATAGTTTATCGATGATCTTTTTCTTACCATATATTCTTATGGTATTTTTTATTCCCTTAATATAGTTTTTTACTATGATTATGAATTCACCATATCCTATCCCCAAGGATTGTCAAACCAATAGTGCAGCATGGCCTGTTATTGTGTACTAGGATACCACTGGTCAGGCCCAATACTCATTGTTAGAGATTCCACTCCTCGGGACATTTTTGCAAGATCCAACTATACATATTTGAATGTAGAAAAAGATGTATTTTAATGCTAAGCCAGGTAATCTATAATTACAAAAATTTTGGGATGGATTCATATACATAGTCTCATACTTAGGATTCCCACTAAGGTGCTCTATTCCTAACCGCTAAAAATAACCACACCATATGCTGATACCAACTATAGTGACCCTTTCCTTATATATATAACATTACATGATTTTAAGAATAACTATACGTCATGGAATAGGACAAGGATAATAAATTCTATTGTATTGGAAGACTAAGTACATTATAATTCATTACAAACAGTATTTTATTTAAACTTTATAATGAGTCTTTATCTTCCATTATGCATATACATCTTCATAGGATAACCTAGGGATAACATGAACAAATGGATGAGCTAAAATCCCAGTAATGGAATAACCATAATAATAATGAATTAACACATGAGATTGAAGGCATGACATAATGATATAAAAAATGCATGTAACTTATGGAATAATAACATATTCACAAGGAATCATATAAAAAGGGAGTAATTGTAATTTGGTAGAAACATAATACATGAATTTAGTACGTGTTTAGGCTAACTATCAAGATCATTTCCCATAGTAGCAGAAGCGTTGGCTAATCGCCTAGACCATTGCATATAGTAGTACAAGCCAAGGATGACGACCATAACCATCACACATAACGTCTCATGAGACACATCATTGCCCAATGTGTTGGAGCACTATCTAGGAATACCCATTTTAACATTCCATGAATAATTTATCTACATAATGAATATTATATAATCAATCATATATAAATTTAAGTGTAACCCATGGGAAGTATTGTGTACCATAATCATGACATAAAGCATAACAAAAGGGTGTATCATAAAAGGGTCCATGATAGAAAGGAATTAGATCATACCTAGACATTAATAATGTAAAATATGAATATATATTGGTATGTGATGTCAAATAGAAGTGAAAACATGTATAAAATGTATTTGATAAATTTTAGAATAGAAAAAGTTTAGTTCAATTTTAAGGAAAATACTTTTTATGATTTTAAAATAGAAAAGGGTAAAATATTTTATATTAAAAAAGAGTTGAAACACTAAAGGTTATCATTATAAAAAAGATTTATTTTATAAAGGAAATGGTGGCTTAAAACATGGGATAGAGTTCATTTGAAATCTGTTATGATTTTGGGAAGTTCCCTTAAAACAAGTCTGCTTATCAGGAAATATTGAGGAGGGAATAACATAAAAACATGTATATCCAGGATGGATATTGATGAAAGGGTATTCTAAAATTTATTTGGTACATATAGAAAGAATTTATAATATTCACATAAAAATATATGATAAATTAATTTTGGTAATAAGAATGATATGGCAACCTGAAGTTGTAACAGAGGTTTGGGTTGAATTCCTTACGGATTCCCGACATGGTATCGAGTGTAAATAAGAAAGAATATTGAGATAGAAAAGGGTTTTATTGTTAATTATACATCATGAGGACAATATGAGATATCTATTAAATCAAACTCCATCTATAGGAGTTACAGATAAAAGAGCATAACATATAAAAAATTCTTGAATAAAAGTGAAATGGAGAGGATCCCTTACCTTAAATCTGATGACGATCTTTACATCAAATTATTATCTTGAATAATAAAATTAGGTCCATTAATTAAAAATTATAGAACCTATTATATATGTAAAATACTCAGTATAATATTTTTAAATTCATTTATAAACATTTTGATTGGTTACGAAGTTCAAATTTATTATTCGGGTCCATTTTCTTGCTTGGTTTTAATGATTGGTTTATTTTTGGTTAAAAATGTATGATAAGGATGGTCGTCCATAATTGAAGATATATTTTTTATTGAAAATGCAGAAGGTTACATGGTAGACTATTTAATTTTTTTTCAGTGATGTTGAATTATTATATATGACATTAGTGACAACATTTTGGGTTAATTTGCGGTTTTTTGACAAAAAATATAACGTTCTATTTTATAAAACAAAACCTTGTGTAAAACAGGATTAACAAGTCACACATGGGATAAAATAAAAATTTAATAGTTTGATTCAACCAAAAATATTTTTTTTCATGACCAGAATAAATATGGTAATATAAATTGATAAATCCTCCTCATTGAATGTGATAAATTAACATATCTCAGACGGTTCTTTTCTTTATTCTGTATAAATGAAGGGGAAAGGGGATATGGTGGTAAAATATCCCCTTAGCATAATAACATTCCAATACATTTTTTAGTTGTTAGAAGACCATTTGGGTGAAATTATGTGAGGAAATAAAAAAAATAAAATAACTTGAAAGAAACTGAATGAAATGAAAAGGGAAATTTATCTCTTAATTTAATTTCCCTTAAAAGCCTCTTAAGGGGAGAGAAATTGGTCTTCTGAGGAGACGAAAGGTGGATGGACATGGTGGAAGATATTTGGTCGTGATATAGGAAGAATTAGAGAAATGCACAAGTCTTAAGATGAGTTAAGAGAAGAGGTAGGGAGGGGTGATTTTTATAGTGGAGGAGAGGATAGTTTTCATAATATTAAATATCGTAGTCTATTATTTTCAGTCAAGAATAGAAATAATGATGATTAAAAAACAAAAAATTGTAATATGTGCATTCCAGTTTGAAATAATGGCCTTACATCAGCCATAAATCAACTAGTGACATCTTCATTCATGTATTTAGCATTTATCGTAAATTAGCATATTCTACTATTCACCAAAAAATAAAGTATTTTAGAGAAATCCGAAAAATCCACCAAAACCATTTTTTGATGTGTAGAGTCCAAAAAATCAAATCCATTTTTCAAAATTATTTATATAAATATGATTAATATAATTTATAAATAAAATCACAATTTACACGAATAAATAACAATTTTAGCACAATTATTTTTCTATTTCTATATCTATGAATATTGTACTTCCAATTGAGTCATATTTATATAATAAAGATGTGTTATTCTCTAATGGGGTGCATAAAAATGTTAGGATGTTCATGGATTAACATCATTTTAACCATTTTGTGATTAATAACTGGTATCCCATTCCTTTAATAGAAGATCAATATTACCATCTATCAGGAGGAACATATTTCTCAAAGATTGATTTCAGTATACACTACCATTAGGTGCATATGAGACAATCAAACATACCCTATAAAACAGTCTATTATAGATATGGCATGTATTATTATTTCCTCATGTTATTTGAACTTAAGAATGCACTAGTTGCTCCATGTATTTGATGAATCAGGATTTAGACTCATATTTGGATTCATTTTTTGTGGTATTTAGGGATTATATCTTGGTTTATTCCTACACACAAGAAAACACGAATAAAATCATGAGATCATGATGAATAGTCATAGAGAGCACCATCTATACAATAAGATAACAAAACTCAACTTTTCGATGGATTAATTTCAAATCATTGTTAAAAGAATATCAGTGGTAGGATTGTTTGTTCACCCAAAGTATGTGAGTGACATTGTTTCCTAGGAGAAGATAATGAATGTGTTTTAAATAATTTTTTTCTTTGGGATATATGGAAATTACATACATTTCATTCAGTAATTTTCATTCTTATCATCACCTCTCAAATGTTTACTAAAAAGGGCATAATGTTTTGTATGGTTATATGGATGAGAGAATGACATTCAGGATAAGAAAAAGGGAATGAGTTTAGTGTTGATACTGATTATGCTGGAGAATGGAAGATTCTATAATGATTATTGTGATACCACATGAATTGTTTTAGTATTAGTTCTGATATAGAGATATCAAGCTGTGGCACAAAAATTGTATGAGCTAAGGCCTCATGATCAAAATTACCATATGCATTACATTGGGATATCATATAAGGGTAATGGATAAATTTTTTTAGGTATTATATATTTGTGGAGGGTTTTTTATTTACAAGAAAAAAAGACTCCATTACATTTACAGAGACTATTATTTGAATCTCATGTGTCAAATGTGGGTAGAATAAATGTAGTCATATAACATTGAGCTTACTTATAAAACTATAATGGGAAATGTAGTAGCTATGTCTAGGTGGAAAAAGATAAAATCATATGCCATGAACTATTCTAGTAGTGAATGGAAATTTGTGGAATTATTTTTTGATATTCACATTGAGTTTTAAGAAAATCATGAGAATCATATTTTAAAATCAATTGAAAAAAAATCTTATATTATGTAATGGTATGGATGAGATAGCTTTAAAATCCAGAGAGCCTAGTCTTGAGGGGTCGAGTCTTAGGATAGGACCCCACAACATGGTTGTTTTATTGATGAGGATATGATTCTCACATCCATAGAAATATTTATGTTCCATTAAATATATTGGAAGAGTTCATGTGGTAGTCTCAAAGATCCATTGGGGTATCTCACCTCGATATTACCAAGGTATATCAAGACAACATCATCAATATTATTGGATATGTATGAAGAAACAAATTGTAAAATTTGTCATGTTGTGTTCCACATGTCATTAGGTGAAGGTATATCATCATGGGACTATTGGACTCTTACATCCTCTGTCCATTACTAAGAGGAAATTAGATGATATCACAAGGTATTTCATAGCAGGCTTATTGAGTTCCTCTTGAGGTAGCGATGTGGTATGGGTAGTCACAGATTGGATTTCCAAGGTAACACAATTAATACCAATTATAGGGACTTTTTGTTATATTATCTAGGGTGGCATTACATTTGGTAGATTGTAATCCATCATGGTTTTCCCATTTTGAGGGTATTATTCATAAATTCTCATTTTACATCATGGTTCTAGAAGGGGTTTAATAAAGCACTAGGTTAACATGTGATCCTGAGTAAAACATACCACCCTTAGGAAAATGGTTAGTTTGAGTATATTATAATGTTTTTTATATCATGGTCCATGAATGTGTACATGAATTCAGTGTTTCGTTAAAGAAACACCTAACTATCATCAATTTTTCATATGATAAAAACTACCATGATACTAATGAGATGGATCTAATTAAGGAACTATACATTCAGTCATTTGGTTCACCCATTTTCTATATATAGGTAGGTAATAAAACAATAGTAGGACAACTTTTCATTTATGAGACTTTAGTTTAGGTACAACTTATTTAGAAGAGAACGTATACTTTTCAATATCAATAGATGTCTTATACAAATCATCATCAAATTACTATAGAGTTTGAGTTGAGAAATAAGGTCTTTGTCTAATTTTTTCCGACACCGAGTCATATAATTATTCAAATATAAGGAAATATATCACTTCACTAAGTTGAATATTTCGAGATATTGGATAGAGTTTTTCTAGTATACTATCAGTTGTCTTTATGTAAGAGGTACTACTCCATGCATGATATCTTCCGAGTATCACAACATCATTATTATTATTTTGATCTATATCATTCAACTAATACTGGTTTTATATATATGGATATAAGTTGATCATTTTAGGATAATATATTATATATAATTTATTGGAGCATGTGGGTTCTCTGAGGTAGGTCAGCTCATCTGGTAAGAGTTCGATGATAACATAGAAATGTATAGTATGAGTCCTAAGAGAGAGAGGATGATGAATATACTCAGTGGATGAAAAATTTCTCATATAATGTTTTACCACTATTTAAAGGGAAATATGCTGATGATTTGTGTAAAGGAGGGTAGGTTGTAATGTACACTATTTTTAAATAGGTATAGATTCTATTGTATTCTTATGGGACCTCATTATTTTTGCCTTTTTTTATTGATCCCCATCCACAAAAACATGAGGTCAATCAGTTTTATTAAAGGAAGGTAGAAGGGGGATGATTCCAAGATTTATAACCAATTCATGGATTGAATTAATTTCACTACATGAATGAAATTCACAATGTGAAATGATTTGGAAAGACCCTTGGAGTTTTTATTATAGGACATGAAATAAATTTATATCTTGAATCCTATTGAAAATGCGAACTAATTTTTCGTCATAAAAAAATGTAATCCCACTGAATTCATAACCTGAAGTCCATCCACATCATGAATATTTCATGGAATGTTTTTTAAAGAAATGAAAACCATAACTTTAACCCTTTCCCCTCTTTCATTCAAGAATATCTATGTGAAGATTTTACCCCATGCCTAAGACTGGTATTTAAACCATAACATCCATCTATGATCAAATTACATCACCATCAAGTGTGTTGGATGAGTATTTGTAAGTGCTTCACTCATATTGGTTATTTCTTTTGTATTATCTCTCTATCATTGGATCTATTTTTTGTTAGTTCTAATATTCCCCATATTCAAGAACTTTTTCTATTTTATTTATTTCATTTCTTCTAGATATTATTATAAGATTATAATTGATGATTATTTTTTTACCTATATAAGGAAGGTGGTATAGTTATTTTCATTAAATTATTAATGTTTAATATGGGGTGTCGTTGTGCCACACATCCGGATATTTGGATGATGCGTCCAAATAGAATGTTAGTTAAATTAAATGATTTTTCTATTATTAGAGTAATTATATAAACCCATGAGTCAATGTTGGAGGATGAACACCGAGATGTGAGACATCCCTAATGTAATTAATTTCCTATATTCCTAAGAGCCTCATACATTGAATTATTTTGAAAAAATATTTTTAGTTTTATATAAATGACCCTTCATATTGTTTCATATTTTAAATTTGACTGAGTATAAAAATGGTAGGCCATATGTGTAGGCCTTTTCCTAAATTTTTTAGTTTAATTAACCATATTACACAAATTCGTAAATACAATTAAAAACTATTTTCAAATGAAATGATTTTAATGCTAACAATAACTTTTATTTGTACCACAATGTTGGTGATAATAGAGTCTCTATTTATGACTCCGTAGATGGGATCATCAAGTTTCAAAACTAAAACATCCAAATGATTATATGATAGTAGATGTTATAGATAAGTTTTTAATGGAATTCAGTGGATGGGATAACTAGGTGGGGGAATTTATAATTCCAATTAATCATACATGGTATCCAAGTGTATTACCTTGGATAGGTGTTGTAAGAATTATTTCCATAACATGTAATTAGAATTGTATGGTTCCTGATGTGGTACTCTACTGTGGCTCATTTTTAATGTAATTATCCATATATTTTATTATTATTAGTGCTCTTACATGTAAAAATAAGATAATTTAAATAATAATTAATAAATTTTTGTTATGTATATACATTGTTTCATAAAATAATCATTTGTTGTGAAAATTATAAATTTTCTCTTTTTAAATATTTTTATAAATAACACATCATTCTATTTTAAATAGCCGTTTTTTTAATTTTTTTATTTAAATTATAAAATTTTCTTTTTATATTTATTTATCATTTAAAAAAAATATATTTTAGTTAATTTATTAATTAAAATAATTATTTTGAAAATAAATTATTTACTTTTGTTTTTGATTCATTAATTGGATAAATTAATCTTAAAAACATAATTTTGTTCTTTAAATATATTATTTGTTCATAAATGATTAGTAATCTCAAAATTATTTCTTATTGAATAAATTGTAATTAATTTTCATTTTTTTAAAAACATTTATTTTACATATTTATTAAACTATTGCACTCTTTAATTTTTTTTAAATAATATATTTTATATTGGAAATTACTACAATGTCACGTCATTTTATATTTTTTACGCACACAATGTTCTGCTTCACTAATAGTGACTCCTAGTCACCATCTCCATTTCCTACCACCACTATTATCCCATGTCCCTACTCATCATTATTTTTTCAATAGTAACTTGGAGTCACCGTTCCCATCCCATCGTTTCTCCATCTATCCTAATTGAGTCATCGCTGCATCCATCTCACCATTCTCCATTATATTTCCTTCCCAGCACTGGTGACTCCAAGCCACCATTTCCATTGACCCACCACCTCCCTCACTGAATGGTGACTCCAAAAACCGTTACCCTATCCATTTCCAGGTCACCATTTCTATATCCACTCATTACCACACCCACCACCAATGTTTATTCCTTTCTCACCATTAGACCAACCAATCTCTACTCCCTGCTGCAAATCATTTTGCTCCACTCCATAATCCACAACCAACACCGTCAGCCGCACAATTTAAACATAGATATAAAGAACAAAATATTCAATATAAATCAAGTGAATTAGTGAATAAAATTTTAGAATAATAGAAATTCCATAGATTAATAGGACGTAATACAATGATAACTCACTTATAATCTAAAAATTCCAAAACCTGATCAGCACCACAACCCAAAACAGAACCTCCATCCACCAACAGACCTCTGCCACCTCTAGTAAATATAGACATGGATCATCACCTCCTAATTCTATGTTAGTAACTTCTAGAAGAAGCTCATCCAATTATCAAGCCATCCTCCCATAATGGTTGGTCCCCACCGAATGGTTGACTCAAATATGAGCCCTCCCATATCCATGAGCCCCTCCACCATCTACCATTTGATATGAAGTCGAGTCACACATTTTCCCCCACTTAACCAAAGAAATGGGACCACTAACACACCATATAGTTACCCTATCCATTTACATATCGCATTAAATTATTTTAGGCGTAAACAAACATCAGTGTACAAGCCAAGTATCATAAAGTCTCGTGTCTTGGAATAATAGGTACATAATCAAACATTATAAAAAATGTTTTTTATAAACACTATAATGAGATCCTATATTCCATTGTGATCATACATCTTCATAGGATAACATGAGGATAACATGAACCAAAGGATAATCTAAAATCCCTGTAAGCAAATGACCATAAGAAAAGAGCATTAGCACATATGACAGAAGGCATGACATGATGATATAAAAAATCTGGTAACATATAGAATCATAATCTATAATCATGCAATCATATAAACATGGAGTCTAAGTAATGTTTAATAAAAAACATGAATTTAATATGATTGAAGGATAACCCCCAACATAGTTTCCCATGGTATCCCAAGACAAGGAAAACTGCGAAGACCATTGCACATAGTAGCACAAGCCAATGAAAACTACCAAGACCGTCGCACCTAACATCTCATGAGACTATACATTACCTCATGAATTATAGAGATATATGTGATAACTCATATTAATATTCAATTAATTTTTTTCCACATAATGAATCATAGATATTCAATCATATATAAAAATAATGGTCACCCAAGGAAAGGATTGGGTACCATAATCATGACATAAAGCATAAAAAATGTGTGTATCAAAAACAATTTCTCTGAAAGAAATTAATTAGAACATAAGTTGATGTTAGTAATGTGAAATTGGCATATATCATAGTAAGTGATTAAAAACATAAGTGAAAAAATGTATGAAATGTATTTGATAAATTTAAACATAAAAACATTTTTGTGCGGTGGAAAATACTAAAGAGGTTTTAATATAGAAAATGAACATTGTTTTATATAAAATAAGATGTGAACTAATAAGGTTTTAATAATAAAAAACTATATTTTACAATGAATATGGTGGCTTTATAAAGATGATAGATTGCACTTGAAATTGGTTACGAATTCAAGAAGTTCCCTTATAACAAGTCTTCTTATCAGGAAGTATTGAGAAGGGAATCACTTAAAAATATGTATATACATGAAAGTAAATGATGAAAGGGTACTGATATATGATTTTTTACATGTAATAATATTATATAATATTCAGACAAAAAGATAATATAACATTATTTTTCTAATAAGAAATATGAGGCAACCTGAAGGAGTAGCGGAGGTTCACGTAGAATTCCATACAGATTATCTACATGGTATCGGGTGTACCTAATAAGACTTATTGAGAATGAAAATGGGTTTCTCAAAAATTATAAATCATGAGGATATTATTTGAGAGTTTTTAAATCATAACCCATCATTATAAATTATAAATAAAATAAAATACCATAGCGTACATTCTTGAATAAAAGTGAAATGGAGAGGATCCTTTACCTTAAATCTGATAGTGATAATTACTGGAACAAAATGACCTGAATAATAATTTTTTGTTCATTAATTAATAATTACATAACCTATTATATATGTAAAATATTTATTATAATTGTTTTACGTAAATTTATATCCATTTTGATTGGTTATGAGGTTCAATTTCAGTGTTCGGGTCCATTTGCTTACACGGTTTTGACGATCAATTCTTGTTCGGATAAACATGTTTGATGAAGGTGGTTGTCATGATTTGAAGTTATATTTTTTTAACAATATAGAAGGTTAAGTAGTTGAATATTTCATCTGGTTACATTGATTTATGTTGAATCCTCATATAAAACATTAGTGACAACCTTTTGCGTTAATTGGATGGTTTTTGACCATAATGAACATGTTTTATTTTATAAACCAATACCATGTATAAAAAATAATTACAAAGCCATAAATAAGATAAAATAAATATTTCATATTGTAGTTAAACAAAAAAAATGGTTTCATGACCATAAATGAATATAGTAGTAGAATTTGATAAATCGTTATCCTTCAATGTGATTAATTAACACATCTCATAAAATGCTTTCATTTGTTTAATATAAAAAAATGGTAAAGGATAGAAGATGATAAACTATCCCATAAACACAATATCAGCTAATTAAATGTATGTTACTAGAGTTATCATACCATTTCGTTGAATGGGGGTTTTGAAAGAAAAATAATATATAATAACATGAATGAAAATGAAGGAAAAGCACATATGAGTTTACCTCTTGATTTATTCTCCCATGAAAGCCTCTTAATGGGAGATGATTTTCCCTTATGAGGAGACCAAAGGTAGATGGACGTGATAGAGGATATTTTTGGAGATATTTGGGAAGAATTTAAGTATGTCACAAGTCCTTGGAGGAGTGAAGAGAAGTGGTATGGTTGTGTGGTATTTATAGTGCAGGAGATAAGAGTTTTCATAATATTTAATACCTTAGTAAATTATTTTCCCTCAAGACCATAAATATGGATGATTCCATGAAAAAATAGTAATATGTGCTTGTGTGTTACAGATAATGTCTTTAAATCAGCCATACATCAGCTGATGAAATCATAATTCATTTATTTATCATTTGTCATAAATTATCATATTTTACTATTCAACGAAAAATACAGTATTTTAGAAAAATACAAAAAATTATCCCTATCGAATTATTGATTTTTAGAATCCAAAAATGTAATCCATAAAATAATTATTTTTCTAAATATGATTAATTTAATTTGTAATTAAAATCACAATTTACACAAAAAATCAACAATTTTAAAACATTTATTTTATTAATCCCTGATATAGGTATATTGTACATTCAATTAAATCATATTAATATATTCTTATAGGAAAGGTTAGTATTCGTTAGGGTATGTCACTATTCACAAGAGTCACTTTACTATTCATAAGGGTTTGTTTCTATTCACTAATAATTTAGTTAGCCATATTAGCCTCCAAATAACATACTTATCACAACTATGTATGTCAGATTTTAGATATTCAAATCACAGAAGTGACAAACTTATGTTTAAAGGTCACATAGTATATATTAGTTCATTGTGATGTGATTTCATGTGATTATATGATATAATTATAAAGATGATATTTATAATGAAATTATTAGGTTATTACGTTATCCACCCTTATGAAATTTCCCCCTCAAAATTTTGTTTTAAATTTTAAACCATAAATAGGTGTGGGTATGTTTCCTTCATTTCCTCTTCCAGTTATTGTGTTTCCTCATCATACGTATGGTTCCTCCATAGTACATTGACCAAGTGAGTAGTCTTGTAACGTAGAAATTTATATTTATGATTCAAGAGCATTACAAGATGATCCTCATATGAAATGTCATTATCTAATTGTACAACCTATGAATAGAGTAAATGTGAAGGGTCTAGTATGTACTCCCTTAATAGGGATACATAGAAGATATCGTGTACATTGGACATGGTTGGATGAAGTTGCAGTCGATAGGCTACAACCCCCATGCGATCAAAAATCATGATGGGGTCGATGTACATGGGACTTAGCTTCCCTTTCTTCCAAAATATCATGACATTCTTCCATAGAGATATGTGTATAAATACCATGTCTCCAACATTAATCTCAATTTCTCATGTATAATTTTATCACAACTCTTCTATCAATTTTTAGCTCCCATGATGTGTTGTTGAATGTTTTTCACCTCCCGCACCATTAATTTTCCATTTCAGGTCTTAGAATCTTACACTTACAGACTTCATCCCAAAAAGCCTATGTTCGTCACCTTCTCCCATAAAGGGTTTCATCTGGTTCCATTTTAAGGCATGAGTGGAAACTCTTGTTGTAGGAGAATTCAACCAGTAGAATATGTTTGTTCCATCATCATTTAAATTACATAAAGTAGGCTCACATCATATCTTCTAGTTTCTGAATATTTTTCTCTGATTTGAAATTAGACTTAAGGTGATAGGATATAAGGTTGTTTATTTCGGTGCATAGAGCATGTTAGGGAATTTTCCAGAACATCGAGGTGAATATCAGATCTCTATCAGATATAATAGACAGTGGTAATCAGTACATTCTTACAACCTCTTTGATATATATCCATGCAATTTAATATAATGATAATTCCTCTTGAGTCATGATAAATTCATTTGTCTTTGTAAGATGATCCACAATGACCCATATATCATTGTTTCCTCAGTATGTCCTCGGATGTCCAGTGAAAAAGTATAGGGTGACATTCTCCCACTTCCACATTGGTATGGGTAGTGGTTGCATCATCACCTTAGACTTATGTCTATCAGTCTTAACATGTGGACATACCAGGCACTTTGATGTATATTTAATAATATATTCCTTAATATTGTCCCACCAACAATTCTCTCAATGATCTTGATACATCATTGTGCTCCCTGGGTGAATATAGAAGGATAAGCTATCAGCGTCATTCAAAATATTCTTCATTATCAATGGATCATATGGTACACTTAATCATGCAAAAAATCATACAAATCCATCCCCATCAATCATGATATCTAAGGATTTTTCATTTTGGATAGCTTCCACATTTTTTAGAATTCCCACATATTTTCTTTGAGTATCCTTTATTTTCTCTAGGAGGGATTCTTGAGAAATCATTTGAGAATGGATTTATAATGATTTGCCCTTAATTATTCCCATGTCCATCCCCTAAAAATCTAAGAATATCAGATCATTTTCAATTCTCATCATTGATAAAGATGCAAGATCCCATCAACTTAGTGAATTTCCCACCTTGTTTACATTACCTGGAAGGTAGTGGATTAAGAAGTAATAATTCTTGATGAGATATATCTATATTCACTGGGGAATATTAATATAATTTTGTTTCAATATATATTTAAATCTCTTGTGATCAATATATATCTCTCACTTCTCCCCATAGAGATAATACCGCCAGATTTTCAAAGCAAATATCACATGAACCAACTCTAGATCAAGTGTGGGACAGATATTTCTCATCGATTTTTAACTACCTTGAAGCATAGGGTATCGATTTATGATTTTTTATCTACACAGAGAAAAATACCTTCTTTGAAGCATCATTGTACACTATAAAGAGTTCTACACTTGTGGGGAGTGTGAGTATTTGTGTAGTGACAAACCTCCTTTTCAACTACTTAAAACAGTCTTTACATTCCTGAGTCCAAAAAAATATTATTCCTTTCCATTTCATATTGGTATGTGTGATTAAAAAACATGAAAATATCTCCAAATATCTTCAATAATAGCCTGCTAGACATAGGAAGCTATGGATCTCCATTACAGATGTTGTCATCGACAACTCTTTGATAGCCTTTTTCGTGGAAGGGTCAACAGATATCACTTTTCTAAGTGATGACATTCCCCATGAATGATACCTCCTCTATCCAGAACACACACTTAATATAATTTTCATAAAGCTTCTCCTTCACAATGTCTTTAACACATCATTCAAATTATCTACATGTACCTCTTTCTCTTAGTTTATATTAGATCATCATCGATAAATACTATCACAAATTTGTCGAGGTAATCTCTATATAATATATTCATTCAACTCATAAAAATTTCTGGATCCTTAGTGAGTCTGAAGGGAATCACTATGAGATCATATTGTCTATACCTTTTAAAATAGCCAGTCTTGGGAATATCTTCCTTCCTCTCCTTAAATTAGTGATATCTTGACTAAAGGTCCACCTTACAGAAATTACTGGCCCCAAAAAGTAGATTGAACAAGTCATTTATCCAAGGATGATAACACTAGTTCTTGATCGTGATTTTATTGAGTTCACAATAGAAAATTTAGATGTGCATTGATCTATCATTCTTATTGATTAATAGGACTGGTATACCCCACGATGTAGCACTCGAGTTTATAAAATCCCTCTCCAGATTCTCTTATAACTTCTTCTTATGCTCTTCTAGCTCTACAGTGGACATTTTGTAAGGTGTGTTTGATATAGCCAGAGATTTAGAAATATGTCGAATTGAGAAATCACAATCTCAGTTAGGAGGAATACCATGAAACTCTTGAAGGAATATATCAGTGTAATCCCTCACAAATGGGCATGTCTTCAAGCATCATTCTCTCCGTTGTCCCAATCATTTGAGATATATATGATTGCTCATAAGGAATTAATATCCACACACGAGATAATGATTCTAAAAGTGATTCATCTTCATCCATAAACTTTTATAGGATCAGAAGACTCTTTTGGATGTCAAGAGTGATTTTCATTTTTGGACAGATGATATTCGTTTATTTAAATATATCCAATCCACGACCAATATAGAATTGAACTCCACTCAATGAAGTATGATGCAATTTTTTTGGAGGGTCTATCCATAAATTTCAACTAGGGAAGTGTTAAAACCCATATATTCAACAACTTTCCCATTATATATTCTAAAAAAATTACATATCCTATAAATTTTGAGGTGGCATTTGAATAGTTCCACTAAACATGCATGATATGAAAGAATAAGTTGAACCAGAATCAAATAGTACATTTTCTATTCCTGGATGAATAACTATCACACCTTTCACCACATCATTGTCGGGCCCAACCACATCAGTAGTGATATAATAATCCCTTCATTGTTTCCTTGAAGGTTTTTGTTGATTTCCTTCACCCAAAATTGGCTTAGAGAATTTTTTACCTAATTACAATGCTCTTTGTAGTTGTAACATTGCACTATAGGATGAGTGTTGATCTAAACATTCATTTATTCTTCCAAATTAGTGGAATTCTACATATCCCATGGATAGTTCTTTACCAGATGTACCAAAATTTCACATTTGAATCAATTATTTGTTCCCTTTAGATTGTTCCTGGGATTCTTCTTCCAGAAACATTTACAAGAGGGATATTAAAGACTCTATCCATCCTGGGATTTTTTGTTTGAACCACACATTTTTTCTCCATTTTCTTCTTCTTTTCACTAGGACTACAAGACAACTGAGAGTCGCCAATATCTATTTCAAACTTAAGGGTACAACAAACAATCTCCTCATAACTATCGATGTTTTAAATCTCCAATGCTATTTGTAGACTCTTCTATATTCTGCAAAAGAAGCAACCCACCTTTCTTTCAGGGTTCATGAAAAAGATAGAGGCATACTTTTCAACCCTTGTAAATTTTTCATATGCCCAGATAGAAACATATTTCTTACACTTGTGTATACGGAACACTCTTTTCTTTTTAAGACGGAGGGTTCGAGAAGAATATATATTGAAAAACATTCGCTTGAATTCCTCCTGATCCATGGAATCAATTTCTTTCTGGGGATTCAAATTCTTGATTAGTTTCAACCAATGGTTATATTCTCCATCAAAATGATAGAATTCCAGTACGACATTATCTTTTTCCAAGCACTAGAGGACGGAGAATATCTTTTCAATGGATTTAATCCACTATTCCACAAGAAGGCGATCAGATGATACACTAAACAATTGAGGCCTTTTCCACCTGAATGATTCCATGGAAATGTGTTCTTTCCAAAGAGGAGGAGGGTGGTCCACATGATTTATGTTATTATTCATAACTTGAGCAAGCTGAAAATGTACTTTCATGATGTTTTGAGCACTCATTGCCATTATATCAGGCATATCATTAGAGACAGATTCACATTTCCTATCACATTAGCTGTTGGAACATGTTCTTCTATTTCATGACATGAACTATGAAAAAGAACATACTATTAGGGTACTTGAATACTTAGTTATTGAACATAAAAAGTATACTTTTGAACATAACAGGATAAACTTGTAAAGGATATTTATATCGTTACCTGTTATTCCTTATGTTTAAATATAGTTTATCCACGATCTATTTTTTAGCATATATTCTTATGGGATCTTTTTATTCCGTTAATATTGATTTGTACTATGATCATGAATTTACCATAGCATATCCCCCAGTATTGTCAAACCAATAGTGAAACATGGCCCATTATTGTATACCAGGATACCCTAGGTCAGGACCATTTCTCATTGATAGAGATTCCACTCCTCGGTACATTTGTGCTAGAGCCACATATCCCTATTTCTATGCAGACAGAGATGTATTGTCCTGATAAACCACATAATCTATACTTAAAAAAATTAGTGATGGTTTCCTATACATAGTCTCATACTTAGTATTCCCACTAAGGTGCTCTATTCTTAACATCTAAAAATAACTTGACCATCTACTGATACCCACTACAGTGACCTGAAACTTTTATATATAACATTAAATGATTTTAAAAATTACTATACATCTTGGTATAGGCCAAGGATCAATAAGTCTACTGTATTGGAAGAAAAGGTACATTATCAAATATTATAAAAATAGTTTTTTATTTAAACTCTATAATGAGATCCTATATTCTATTATGCTTATCAATATGCAAAAGATAACCTAGGGATAACCAGAATAAATGGATGAGCTAAAATCCCAATAAGGGAATAAATATAATAACAATGAATTAACACATGATATTGAAGGAATGACATAATGATATAAAAAATGCATGTAACATATGGAATCAAAACATATTCACATGGAATCATATAAAAATGGAGTAATTTTAATGTGGTAGAAACATAAAACATGAATTTAGTACGAGTTAAGGCTAACTGCCAAGATCATTTCCCATATTTGCACAAGCCATGGATAACCGCCCAGATCGTTGGATATAGTAGCACAAGCCAAGGCTAACCACCATAACCATTGCACATAACGTCTAATGAGACACAACATTATCCAATGCATTGGATAACTATCTGGGAATACCCATATTAACATTCCATGAATATTTTTTCCACATAATGAATCATATATATATAACTGTTACCCATGGGAAGTATTGGGTACCATAATCATGACATAAATCATAACAAATGGGGGTATCATAACAGTGTCCATGAAAAAAAGTAATTAGTTCATACATGGACGTTAATAAAGTAAAATAGTCATATATCATGGTATGTGTTGTCAAATAGAAGTGAAAACATGTAATAAATGTATTTGAGAAATTTTAGCAATGAGAAATTTTAGTTCAATTTTAAGGAAAATAGTAATGAGATTTCAAAATAGAAAATGGTAAAATATTTTATGTAAAAATAGAATTTAACAAATAAAGTTACCATAATAAAAATTAATGATTTTATAAAACAAATTGTGGCTTAAAACAAGGAATAGAGTTCATTTTAAATCGGGTAAGAATTTGAGAAGTTCCCTTAAAACAAGTCTGCTTATTAGGAAATATTGAGGAGGGAATCACTTAAAAAGACATATATCCATGAATGATAATGATGAAAGGGTATTCATAAATTGAAATGGAACATCTAAAAAGAATTTATAATATTAACATAAAAAATAAGTTAAATTTATTTTGGTAATAAGAAAGATAAAGCAACACAGCGTAGTAAAGGAGGTTTTGGTAGAATTCCTTCCGAATTGTCAGCATGGAATAAAGTTTAACTAAGAAGGTTTATTGAGATAGAAAAGGGGTTTCTCATCACTTATACATCATGAGGACAGTATGTGATAGGTTTTAAATCAGGATCTATCTATATTAATTACAAATAAAAGAGGATAACATAGAAAACATTCTGGAATAAATGTGAAATGAAGAAGATCCCTTACCTTAAATATGACGACGATCATTACTTGAACATAATGATCAGAATAATAAAATTAGGTACATTAATTTAAAATTATAGAACCTAATATATATGTAAAATATTTAGTATAATATTTTTAAATTCATTTGTAACTATTTTGATTGGTTAGGAGGTTCAAATTTATTGTTCGGGTCCCTTTTATCTTGGTTTTAATGATTGGTTTATTTTTGGTTAAACATGTTTGATAAAAATGGTTGTCCGTAATTGAAGATATATTTTTTATTTAATATCTAGAAGGTTACATAGTAGAAATTTTATTTATTTTTCTTTGAGTGAAGATAAATTATTATATAAGACATTAGTGTCAATTTTTTGGGTTAATTAGCGGTTTTTTGACCAAAAAGATCACGTCCTGTTTTATAAAACAAAACTGTGGGTAAAACAGGATTCCTAAATCATAGGTGAGATAAAATAAGAATATAATAGTCTGATTCAACCATAAATTTTTTTTCATGTCCTTAAAAATATGGTAATATAAATTGATATACAATCCTCTTTGAATGTGATAAATTAACATATCTCAGATGGTTCTTTTATTTAATTTTTATAAAAGAAGGGGAAAGGGGAGATGGTGATAAAATATCCCCATAGAATAATATGATTAAAAAACATGTATTTGTACAGTTATCATTTCATTTGGGTTAAATTAGGAGTGGAAATAAAAATACAAGAAAATACAATGAAATAAAATAAAAGAAATGAAAAGGGGAACTTTTATCTTAATTTAATCACCCTTAAAAGCCTCTTAAGGAGAGAGAAATTGGTATTTTGTGGAGACCAAAGGTGGATGGACATGTTGGAGGATATTAGGTAGTGATTTAAGAAGGATTAAGGAAATGCACTAGGCATGAGAGTAGTAAAGAATATAGGTATGGAGGGGTGATTTTTATTGTGGAGGAGAGGAAAGTTTTCATAATATTTAATACCGTAGTTTATTATTTTCCATCAAGACATGATATAGTGATGATTACATAACAAAAAATAGTAATATGAGAATTCCAGTTAGAGATAATGGCCTTACATCATCCATACATCAACTAATGACATCATAATTCATGTATTTAGCAATTATCGTAAATTAGAATATTCTACTATTCACCAAAAAATCAAGTATTTTAGAAAAATCCCAAAAATACACCCTAACCATTTTTGATGTCTAGAGTCCAAATATGAAATCCATTTTTCAAAAATACTTTTCTAAATAAGATTAATATAATTTTTAATTAATATCATAATTTACACAAAAAAATAACAATTTTAAATCAGTTATTTCGTTATTTCTATATATAAGAATATCGTACTTCCACTTGAATCTAATTTATATAATTAATATGTGTTACTATCCAATGGGTTGGATAGAAACGTTAGGTTGTTCATGGATTATCATCATTTTAATCAGTTTATGATTAAGAACTAGTATCCCTTTCTTTGTATAGAAGACCACTTTTACCATCTATGAGGAGGAACATATTTCTCAAAGATTGATTTGAGTTCAGACTACCATTAGGGTAATATGAGACCATCAAACATTCCACAGAAAACGTTCCATAATAGACATGGAATGTATTATTATTTCCTCATGTCATTTGAACTTATAAATTCACTAGTTGCTTCATGGATTTGATGAATCTGGGTTTCCACCCTTATTTGTATTCATTTTTTTATGGTCTCTAGGGGTTATATCTTGGTTTATTCCATCACTCAACAAATCTATCAATTAAATCATGAGATCATGATGAATAGTCATAGAGAGCACCATCTATACAATAAGATAACAAAATTCCACTTTTTGATGGATAAATTTCAAATATTTATTAAAATAATATTTGTGGAAGGAGTGTTTGTTAACCCAATGTATGTGAGTGACATTGTTTCATAGGAGAAGACAATGAATTTATTTTAGATAAATTGTTTCTTTGGGATAGATTAAAATTATAGAAATTTCATTCAGTAATGTTCATTCTTATCATCACATCTGACATGTTTACCTAAAAAGTGAATAATGATTTGTATAGTCAGATGCATGAGAGAAAGGATTTTAGGATAAGAAAAAGAGAATGGATTTAGTTCTAATACTAATTCTACTAGAGAGGGGATGATTATATAATGATTATTGTGATACCACATGAATTTATTTAGGATTAGTTTTGATATAGTGATATCAAGATGTGGAACACTAAATTGTACGAGCTAAGGCCTCATGATCAAAATTACCTTATGCATTACATTGAGCTAGCATATAAGGGCCACGAATTATTTTAATTAGGTATTATATATATGAGGAGGGTTTTTTATTTACATGAAAAAATACTCAATTACGTTTCCAAAGACTGTGATTTGAATCTCATTTGACACAGGTGGGTAGAATAAATGTAGTCATATAACTCTGAGCTTACTTATAAAACTATAATGTGAAATGTAGTAGCTGATTCCATGAACCAAAAGACACAATCATATGACAGGAAATATTCTAGTAGCGAATAGAAATTGATGGCCTTATTTTTTGATATTCACATTGAGTTTTAAGAAAATCGTGGGAATCCTATTTTAAAATCATTTGAAAATTAATCTTCTGTTATGTAATGGTAAAGATGAGATAGATTTAATATCCAGAGAGCCCAGTCCTGATGGTGTGAGACTTTGGATATGGCCCCCCAACATGGTTTTTCTATTGAGGAGGATGTGATTCTCAAATCCATTGAAATATATAGGTTCCTTTAAATATATCGGAAGAGTTGATGTGGTAGTCTTAGGGGTCTATTAGGGCAGTTCACCTCGCGATTACCAAGATATATCGAGACAACATCGTCAATATTGGTGGATATGTATGAAGAAACAAATTTGAAAAATTATCATGTTGTTTTCCGCATGTCATTAGGAGAAGGTATGTCATCAGGGGACTATTGGACTCTTACATCCTCTATCCTTTCCTAAGTGGAAATTAGATGATATCACTAGGTATTTCATAGGAGGATTATTGTGTTTCTCTCTAGGCAGCGATGTGGTATGGGTAGTCACATATTGGATAACCAAGGTAACACACTTAATACCAATTATAGGTACTTTTTAGTATATTATCTAAGGTGGAATTACATTTGGTAGATTATAATCCATCATAGTTTTCCCATTTTGACAGTATTATGCATAGATTATCATTTTACATCATGGTTAGAGAAGGGGATGAATAAATCACTAGGTTAACTAACAATCCTGAGTAAAACATACCACACTCATGAAAATGGTTAGTCTGAGTATATGATAATGTTTTAGGGATCATCGTCCAGAAATGTGTTCTTGAAATCAAGGATTCATTAATGAAACACCTAACTATCATCAATTTTTCATATAATAAAAACATTCAGGATACAAATGAGACATATCCATTTGAGGAACTATAAATTCAGTCATTTGGTTCACCCATGTTCTATGTGTAGGTAATTAGGAAAAAAATAGTATGATGTTTTTTCATTTATGAGACAATAGATTAGGTACGACTTTTTTAGAAGAGAATGTATACTTTTGATTAAAAATTGATGTCTTATACCAATCGTCATCACATTACTATAGAGTTTGAGTTGAGAAATAAGGTCTTTGTCTAATTTTTTTGAGACCGAGTCATATAATGATTCAAAAATAAAGTAATATATCACATCATTAAGTTGAACATTCTGAGATATTGGATAGAGTTTGCTTAGTAGACTATCAGTTGTATTTATTTAAGAGGTACTACTCCATGCATGATTTCTTTCGAGTATCACAACTTCATTATTATTATTCTGATCTATATCATTCAACTAATCTAGGTTATATATAGATGGAGATAAATTCATCTTTTTATGATCATCTAGTATATATAATTTATTTGATCATGTGGGTTCCCCGAGGTAGGTCAGTTCATCTAGTACAAGTTCAATGATAACATTGAAATGTATAGTATGGGAACTCAGAGAGAGAGGCAGATGAATATACTAAGTGGCCAATTTTTTTTTCATATAATGTTTTACCACTATTTAATGGGAAATATGACGATTAATTGTTTTAAGGAGGGTTGGTTGTAACGTCCTTGATTTTTAAGCAAGTATAGATTCTATTAAATTCTTAGAGGACCTCATTATGTTTGTCTTTTGTTATTGATCCACAACAACCAAACCTTGAGTTCAGTTATTTTTTTTCAAAAGGAAGGTAGAAGGGGGCCAGTTTCTAGATTTAGAACCTATTCATGTCTTGAATTCATTTCACTACATTAATTAAATTCAAAATGTGAAATTATTTGGAAATACCCATGGAGTTGTTATTATTGTACATGGATTAAATTCATATCTTGAACCCAATTCACAATGAGAACTGATTTTTCATCATAAAATTAATTAATCCCAATGAATTTATAACCTGAAGTCCATCGACATCATGAATATGTCATGGCTGGTTTTTTAATGGGATGAAACCCATAATTTTAACCCTTTCCCTTATTTTCGTCAAGAATATCTACGTGAAGAGACTACATAATGACTAACACTTGTATTTGAACCTTATCATCCATCTATGATATAATTAATTCACCATCAGGTGTGTTGGATGAGTGTTTGTAAGATCTTCACTAATATTTCTTATTTCTTTTGTATTGTCTCTCTATCAATGGCCCAATTTTCGGATCGATCTAATATTCCCCATCTTCATGAAATTTTTCTATTTTATTGATTTAATTTGTTCTAGATATTTTTATTAGATGATAAAGGATGATTATATGTTTACCAATGTAAAGAATGTGGTATATTTATTTTCACTAAATTCTTTATGTTAAATATGGGGTGTCTTTGTGCCACACATCAGGCCATTTTGATGATGCATCCAAATAAAATATTAGTTAAATTAAATGATGTTTCCATTATTAGAGTAATTATAGAAACCCATGAGTCAATTTTGGAGGATGAACACCTAGATGTGAGAAATCCCTAATGTAATTACAATCTTATATTACATGGAGCTTAATGTATTGAAATATTTTGAAAAAAATATTTTTACTTTTATATAAATGACTATTCTTATTGTTTCATATTTAAATTTTGACCAAGGAAACAAATGGTAGGAAATATGTGTCGGCCTTTTCATAAATGTTTTAGTTTAATTAACCATATTACATAACATGATTAGTATAATTAAAAACTCTTTTTAAATGCTATGATTTTAATCCTAGCTATAAACTTTTATTTGTACCACGATGTAGGTGATAATAGTGTCCCGATTTATGACTCCCTAGATGGGATCATGAAGTTTAAAATCTAAAACATCAAAATAATTATATAATACTAGATGTTATAGATAGGTTCTTTATATATTTCAATGGATGGGATCACTAGGTGGATGAATTTACAATTCCAAAGAGTTATACCCGGTTTCATAATGGATTACCTTGGATAGGTTTTGTAGGAATTATTACCATAACGTGTAATGAGCAATGTATGGTTCCTGATGTGGTACAATAATGTAGATCATTTTTAATGGAATTATCCACATATTTGAATATTTTTAGTGCACCTTATATGTCAAAATAAGTTATTTAAAATAATAATTAATAACTTGTTGTCAATTATGTAAATTTTTGCTTAAAATAATCATTTGTTATGAAAATTGTGTATTTTAATAATTATTTTTGTCTTTTTAAATAATTTTATAAATAACACATCAGTAAATTTTAAATATCATTTTTATTAATATTTTTATTTTAATTACAAAATTTTCTTTTTATATTCATTTATTATTTTTTCAATATATTTTTTTAGTTAATTTATTAATTCATATAATTATTTTGAAAATAAATTAGTTACTTTTGTTTTTGATTCATTAATAGGTTAAATTAATCTTAAAAACTTAATTTTGTTCTTTAAATATTTTAATACATTGTTTTCATTTTAATGATAATTTCATTATTTGATTTTAATAATTATATTATTTAATTAATTGTTATGTTCATTTAAGAAACTGACATTAGATATTTTTAATTGTTTTAAATTTATTTGTTCCTAAATGATTAGTAATCTCAAAATTATTTCTTATTGAATAAAATGTAATAAATTTTCATGTTGTTTTTAAAAAATATTATTTATTTATTTATTAAACTATAACACTCTTTCAGTTGTTTTTAAAATAATTTATTTTATGTTTTAAGATAACTAGTTTAATTTTTTATTATTTTTTAATTTTTTTGCTTGTTTTATAAATTTAAAATTTATTTATTTATTTTCATAATTTATGTGTTGTTTTTATAGTTTCAGGTTAATCATCCAATAATTCAATGTCACTGCTGGCCTTAAAAAAAATTTGTAACTCCAAAATCACTCACTATTGTAAATTGCTATAGTGACACGCCATTTTATATTTTCACGCACCCAATGTTATACTTCACCAATAGTGACTCCTAATCACCATCCTCATTTTTTACCACCGCTACTATCCCATGTCCCTACTCATCATTCTTCTTTTAATAGGGACTTTGAGTCACCGTTCCCATCCCATCACTGCTCCGTCCAGCCTTATTGAGTCACCACTACATCCATCTCACCATTATCCATTATATTTCATTCCCAGAAATGGTGACTCCAATCCACCATTTCCATTCACCCACCACAAACCTCACTGAATGGTGACTCTCAGTCAGCATTCCCCTATCCATATCAATGTTACTATTTCTATCTCCACTCAATACCACATCCACCACCAATGTTTAGTCTTATATCACCATTATACCAACCAATCTCTACTCACTGATGCAAATCCTTTTTCCCCCCTCAAAAATCCGCATCCAACACCATCAACCGCACAACTAAAACATAGATATAAAGAACAAAAGATTCAATCTAAATCAAGTGAATTAGAGAATAAAATTTAATAACAATAGAAATTCAATTGATGAAGATGATGTAGCAAAATGATAACTCACTTATGAACTAAAAATTCCAAAACCTAATCAGCACAACAACCGAAAACATAACCTCCATCCACCACCAGACCAATGCCACCTCTAGTCAAAGATGACATGGATCATCACCTCCAAATTCCACATGAGTAACTTCTAGAAGAAGATCGTCATACTATCAATGAATCCTCCAACAATGACTGGTCCCCACCGAATGGTTGACTCAAATATGAGCCCTCCCATATCCATGAGCCCCTCCACCATCATCCATTATATCCGAAGTCGAGTCACACATCCCCCCCCACTTAACCACAAAAATGGGACCACTGACATTCCATATAGTGTCCCTAGCCTTTAACATATAACATTAAATTATTTTAGGAATTAATAAACATGAGAGTACTATCCAAGGATCAAAAAGTCTCGTGTCTTGGAATAATAGGTACATAATCTCACATTATAATAACAATGTTTTAATTAAAATCTATAATGAGATTTTATCTTCCATTTTGATCATACATATTCATAGGATAACCTGAGGATAACGTGAACAAAAGGATGAGCTAAAATCCCAGTTAGAAAGTGACCATAATAAAAAATTATTTGCACATGGGATAGAAGGCGTGACATGATGATATAAAAAAGCATGTAACATATAGAATCTGAATATATAAACATGGAATAATATAAACATGAAGTCCTAGAAATTTTTAATATACAAAAAACAAGAATTTAGAATGATTCAAGGATAACCCCTAATACAGTTTCCCATGGTATCCCAAGCCATGACTAACTGCCATGACCATTGCACATAGTTGCACAAGCCAAGGAAAACTACAAAGACCGTCACACATAACGTCTCATGAGACTCAACTTTAACTATTGAATTATAGATATATCTGGGAAAACACCTATTAATAATCAATGAATATTTTTTCTACATAATGATTCATACATAATCAATCATATATATATACAATGGTTACCCTAGGAAAGGATTGGGTACCATAATCATGACATAAATCAAAACAAATGTGTGTATCATAAAAGTGTCCCTAAAAGAAAGTAATTAGAACATACATAGATGTTAATAATGTAAAATAGGCATATATCATATTATGTTATTACAAATATAAGTGACAATATGTATGAAATGTATTTGTGAAATTTTACCATTAAAACATTTTTGTATGGTTGAAAAGACTATTGAGATTTTAATATAGAGGAGGAACAATATTTTATATAAAACCAGATGTGAACCAATAAGGTTTTCATAATGAAAAACATGATTTTATAATGAAAATGGTGGCTTAATAATGAGGATAGAGTGAACATGAAATTGGGTAAAAATTCAAGAAGTTCCCTTAAAACAAGTTTGCTTATCGGTAATTATTGAGAAATGAATCTCTTAAAAATATGTATATCCATGAATGAAAATGATGAAAGGGTCCAAATAAATGATTATTGTACATGTAAAATTTATTTATTATATGAATATAAAAAGATAAGATAAATTTAGTTTGGTAATAAAAAATATGAGGCAACCCAAAGGAGTCGTGGAGGTTCGGGTAGAATTCCTTACATATTATCTACGTGGTATCAGGTGTACCTAAGAAGACTTATTGAGAGAGAAAATGGGTTTCTAATCCCTTATAAATCATGAGGAAATTATGTGGGAGGTTTGATTTCATACACTATCATTTTATATTACACATAAAATAGAGTAACATAGAGTACATTCTGGAATAAATGTGAAATGGAGAGGATCCCTTACCTTAAATCTGATAGTGATAATTATTGGAACATAATGACCTGAATAATAATATTAGATTCATTAATTAATAATTAAATAACCTATTATATGAGAAAAATATTTAGTATAATCATTTTACGTAAATTTATAACAATTTTGATGGGTTATGAGGATCAATTTCTATGTTAGTGTCCATTTGATTACATGGTTTTAATAATCAATTCATATTCGGATAAACATGTATGATGAAGGTGGTTTTCCAGAATTGAAGTTATATATTTTTTATTGAATGTCTAGAAGGTTAAATGGTTGAAAATTTCATTTGGTTACATTGTGTTAAGTTTAATCCATATATAAAAAATTTATGACAAACTTTTGGGATAATTGGATGGTTTTGACCATAATGAACAAGTTTTATTTTATAAACCGAAACCATGTGTAAAAATGGATTCCAGAACCACACATGAGATAAAATAACTATTTCATATTCTAGTTCAACAATAAAAATGGTTTCATGAACATATATGAGGACTGTAATAGAATTCGATAATCTATCATCCTTGAATGTGATTAATTAATACATCTCAGACTGTGCGTTTATTTCATTCATATAAAATAATGGGAAAGGATAGAAGATGATAAGCTATCCTATTAGCATAATATCAATCCATTACATGTATGTTATTGGTGTTATCATACCATTTTGTTGAATGGTGGTGATGAATGAAAAATGATAGAGAATAACATGATAGAAAATGAATGAAAAGAAAAGATTAGTTTAACTCTTGATTTAATCTGCCTTGAATGCCTCTTAATGGGAGAGGATTTTCCCTTCCGAGGAGACCAACGGCTGATGGATGTGTGTGTGGATATTTTGGACATATTTGGGCAGAATTTAGGTAACTCACAAGGCTTTATAGGAGTTAAGTAAAGAGGTAAGGATGTGTGGTATTTATAGTGGAGGAGATAAGTGTTTTCATAATATTTAATACCTTATTTTATTATTTTCAATAATGACTATAAATAATGATGATTCCATGAAAAATTAGTAATATGTTCATTTCTGTTATAGATAATGGATTTAAATCAAACATACATCATCCGATGAATCATAATTCTTGTATTTAGAATTTGTCATCAATTATCGTATTTTTCTATTCAATGAAAAATCTAGTATTTTAGAAAAATAAGAAAAAATAACCCTAAATGATTATTGATTTGAAAAATCCAAAAATGAAATCCATAATTCAAAAATATTTTTCTAAATATGATTAATTTAATTAGTAATTAAAATCACAATTTACACAAAAAAACTAAAAATTAAAAACATTTAATTTCTTATTCCCTAATAGAGGTATATTGTACTTTAAATTGAATCATATTAATATAATCTCAATGGTCTGTTTCTATTCACTAATAATTATTTTGGCGAAATTATCCTCCAAATAACTTACTGATCACAACTATGTATGTCAGATTTTAGATATTGAAATCACAAAAGTGAGAAACTTATTTTCTAAGGTCACATAGAAGATATTAGTCCACTGTGATGTGATTTCAAGTGATTATATGATAGAATTATAAGGAGTAAATTTATAATGAAATCGTTGGGTCGTTACATTGTCCCCCTTTATGAAATTTAACCCTCAAATTTTTGTTTTAAATTCTAAATCATAAATAGGTGTGGCTAATTTTCTTTCATATCCTTTTCCAGTTAACTGTTTCCTCATCATACATATGGTGCCTCCATAGTACATTGACCAAGTGAGTAGTCATGTAACATAGAACTTTATATTTATGATCCAAGATCATTACTAGATACTCCCTATAAGAAATTTAATTCTCTAATTGTACCACCTATGAAGAGACTACATTTGAAGGGTCTAGTATGTACTTCCTTAATAGGGATAAATGGAAGATAACGTGTACATTGGACATGGTAGGATGAAGTTGCAGTCGATAGGATATAGCCCTGCTGTGATAAGAAATCTTGAAGGGGTTGATGTACATGGGACATAGATTCCCTTTCTTCCCAAATATCATGACTTTCTAACATGGAGATATGTATAAAAATACCATATCTCCAACAATAAACTCAAGGTCTCATCTATAATTGTATCATAACTCTTCTATAAATTTCGGGCTTCCTTGATGTGTTGTGGAATGGTTTTAACCTCCTCCACCATTTTATTGACAATTTCAGTTCCTAGAATATTACGCTCACAGACTTCATCCTAATATGCATGTGTTCTTCACCTTCTCCCATAAAGGGATTCATATTGTTCCCTTTGAATGCTTGAGTGGAAATTTTTGTTGTCGGAGAATTCAACCAATGGAATATGGTTGGCCCATCCTACTTTAATGTCCATAAAATAAGCTGACATCGTACCTTCTGTTTTTTAAATATTTTTCTTTGATTGGTAATTAGTTTTAGGACGATAGGTCGTAATGATGTTTAGATCAGTGCATATAGCATGTTGGAGACATTTTCTAGAACATCGAGGTGAATATTGGATCTCCAAGATACAATAGATAGTGGTAATCTATACATACACACCACCTATTTGATATATATCCATGAAATTGGATCTAATGATAATTCCTAACGAATCGTGAAAAAGCTATTTGTCTTTGAAAGATGATCCACAATGACCCATATATCATTGTTTCCTCTGTATATGGTTGGATGTCCAGTGAAAAAGTCTAGGGTGATGTTCTCCCACTTCCACGTTGGTATGGGTAGTGGTTGCATCATCACTTTATAATTCTGTATTTCAGCCTTATCATTTTGATATACCTTGCACTTTGATGTATATTCAGTAATCTACTTCTTTATATTGTCCCACCAATAGTTCTCTCAGAGATCTCATTTTTTCTTTGTGCTTCTTGGGTGAATATAAAAGGATAAGCTATGCGCGTCATTCCAAATCTCCTTCTTTATCTAGGGTTAATATGGTACACATAATCATGAAAAAAAATCTTATAAATAATTCCTCATCTTTCTTTAACTCTAGTGATTTTTCATTTTGGATAACTTCCACCCTTTTTAAAATTTCAACAAATTTTCATTGAGTATCCTTTATTTTCTCTAGGAGGGATGGTTGAGCAACCACTTTAGAATGGATTTATAATGTTTTTACTTTAATTATTCCCATGTCTATCCTCAGAATATCTAAGAAGATCAGATACTTTTCAATTCATGACATTGATAAATATGAAGGATCCTATCCACTTAGAGCATATCTGACCTCGTTTAGCTTACCAAGATGGTCGTGGATTGGGAAGTCATAATTATAGATTATTTTTATCCGTATTCACTAGGTCATATTAATATATTTTTGTTCGAATACATATTTGAGACAATTGTGATCAATATAAATCTCATACTTCTTCCCATAGATATAATACTACCATATTTTTTATGCAAAGATCACATGAACCAACTCCAGATCAAGTGTGGGATTGTTTTTTCTCATCGATTTTCATCTACCTTGAAGTGTAGGCTATCAATTTATCATTTTTTTATCTACAAATAGACAAATATCTTCACTGAAGAATCATTTACACCATAAATAGTTCTACACATGTTGGGAGTGTGCGTATTGGTGTAGTGATAAGCCTCTTTTTCAACCCATTAAAACTATCATCACATTTCTGAGTCCAAGAAAACAATAATTCTTTCCATGTCATATTGGTCATTGTGTTTTAAAAACAAAACAGTTCTCCATAAATCATCAATAATACCCTGATAGACCCAGGAAGATTTTGATCTCTGTTACAGATGTTGGCCACGACCTCTCTCCGATAGCCTTTGTCTTAGAAGAGTCCACAGATATCCCTGTTTCTAGTGATAATATTCCACAAGAATGATAATTTATCCATTTAGAACTCACACTTAATGTACTTTCATACATCTTCTCCCTTCAAAATGTCTTTAACACATCATTCAAATTCTTGTCATGCACCTCATTCTCTTACAGTATATCGGATCATCATCTATAAACAATATCACAAATTTGTCGAGGTAGTCTCTATATAATTTATTCATTCAACTCATAAATATTTTCTAGATCATTAGTGAGTCTGAAGGGCATCACTATGATATCATATTGTCTATACCTTGTACAAAAGGAAGTCTTGGGAATATCTTTATTCCTAACCATTAATTAGAGATATCCCGACCGACGGTCTACCTTAGAGAAATATCTAGCCCCACAAAGCACATCTAACAAGTAATTTATCCAAGGAAGAGGAACTTGTTCTTGATCATGATTTTATAGAGTTCACGATAAAGAATTTAGATGTGGATTGATCGATCAATATTCTTGATGAAGAGGCCTGGCGCACCCCATGATGAAGCACTCAAGCTTATAAATCCCTTCTCTAGATTCTCCTGTAACTACTTCTTCTGTTCTTTCAGCTCTACAATGGCTATTTTGTAAGGTGTCTTTGATATAGCTATAGATCTAAGAATATGTTCAATTGAGAAATCACCCACACAGTCAGGAGGAAGACCAAGAAAATCTTCAAAGAATACATCATTGTAATCCCTTACAATGGGCATGTCTTCAACCATCATTCTCTCTATTGTCCCAATCATTTGAAATAGATATGATAGATCATAAGGAATTAATATCCTCACATGAGAAAATGATTCTAATAGAGATTCATATTCATCCTTTCACTTGTATCGGATCAGAGGACTCTTTTGGATGTCAAGGGTAAATTTCATTTCCTGACAGTTGATATTGGTTAATTTAAAGATATCCAATCCATGACCAATGTGGAATTGAACTCCACTCAAGGGTGTATGATGAGATTTTTTTTGAGGGTCAGTCCACAAATGTCAACTTGGGAGTACTTAAAACCCATAGAAGAAAAAATTTCCCCATTCTATATTCTAACAAATAACATATCCTATATATTTTGAGGTGTCATTTGAATAGTTCCACTAAACTTGCAAGATATGAAGGAATATATTAAACCAGAATAAAATAGTACATTTTCTATTCCTCAATGAATAAATAGTGCACCTCTCACCACATCATTGTTAGGATCCACCACATCAGTAGTGATAGAATAATCCCTTCCCTATTTCCATGGAGGGTTTTCTTTATTTCAATCACTAATACTTGGATGAGAGAAATTTCTTACATAATTCCCATGCTCTTTGTAGTAGTAAAATTTCACTACAGGCTGAGTTTTGATCAGATACTTCATTTTTTCTTCCACATTAGTGGAATTCTTCATATCCCTTCGATAGTCCTTTACTAGATGTCCCAAAATTCTACATTTGATGCAATTCCATGTTCCCTTAAGATAGTTACTGGGATTATTCTTCCCAAAAAATTTACAAGTTGGATATTCATGCATCAATCCATCATGGGATTTGTTTATTGAACCACCCATTTTGTTCACCATTTTCTACTACTTTTCACTAGAACCACATGACTGCTGAGAGTCACCAATATATATTACAACATTGAGGGTACAACATACAATCTTTTTATAATTTTTGAAGTATTGAATCTCCAATGCCTTCTATAGACTCCTCTATATTCTACAAAATAAGAAATCCACCATTCATTCAGTGTTAAAAACAAAGACATAGGCGTAATTTTCAAGCCTTTTACATTTTTCATACGCCCCGATGGAAACATATTTCTTATACGTGAGTCCAAAGAACTCTCCTTTCAATTTGAGATAGAGTGTTTGTAGAGAATATTTATTGAAAAGCATTCTCTTGAATTCCTCATGATTCATGGAATCAATTTCAACCTCGGGCTTCGTATTCTTGATTAGTTTCAAACAATTTTTAGATTCCCCATCAAAATGATATAATTACAATAAGATATTATCTTCATTCGAGAACTAGGGGACAAAAAATCTCTTTTTAATGGACTAAATCCACTATTCTGCCCGAAGACGATCAGATGATACAGTAAACATGGGAACCCTTTTCCACATGAATGATTTCAGGGAAACATGTTCTTTCCTTAGAGGAGGAGGGTGTTCTGCATGATTTATGTTATTATTCATAACTTGATCTAGCTGAGCACGTACTGTCATGATATTTTGAGCACTCATTCCCATAATATTAGGCATATAATTAATGAAATATCTATATTTCCTATCACATTATTTTTTGGAACATGTTCTTCTATTTCATTACTTTAACTACGAAAAATAACAAACAATTAGAGGTCTTGAATACTTAGTTATTGAACATAAAAAATTATACTTTTGAACATTAAAAGATAAAAATGTAAAGGAGAAGTATATCCTAATTTGTGATTATTTTTGTGTAAATATAGTTTATCCACAATCTATTTCTTAACATATATTCTAATGGGATTTTATTATTACCTTAATAAATTTTTTACTAGGATCTTGACTTTAACATAGCATATACCCCAGTATTATAAACAAGGAGTGCAACATGGCCCATTATTTTGTATCAGGATACCCCAAGTCTGGCCCAATACTCATTATTCGTGATTCCACTCCTCGGTATATTTGTGCCAGATCCACCTATACCTATTTGTATACAGAAAAAGATGTATTTTGATTATAAACCACATAATATATACTATTAAAAATTCCGGGATGTATTATTATACTTAGTCTCATCCTTAAGATTCCCACTAAGGTGCTCTATTCCCAACCTCTAAAAATAACTAGACCTTATGATGATACCTACTATAGATACCCTATCCTTTTACATATTTGATTACATGATTTTATGAATAACTATACATCATGGTATATTCCAAGGATCATAATGTATAATCTATTGGAAGAAAAGGTACATTATCAAACATTATAAAAACAGTTGTTTATTTAAACCCTATAATGAGTTCTTATCTTCCATTATGCTTATACATCTACATAAGATAACGTAGGGATAACATGAACGAATTTATGAGCTAAAATCCCAGTAAGAGAATATCCATAATAAAAATAATTGACACATGATATAGAAGTCATGACATAATTATATAAAAAATGCATGTAACATATATATTCATAAAGTATTCACAAAGAATTATATAAAAATAGAGTAATTGTAATTAGGTAGAAACATAATACATGAATTTAGTACAAGTTAAGGAAAACTGCCAATATCTTTTACCATACTAGAAAAATCAATGGGTAACCGCACAGACCGTTGCATATATTAGCACAAGCCAAGGATAACCGCTATAACCGTCGCACATAACGTCTCATGAGACACAAAATTACCCAATTAATTAGAGAAATATCTAGTAATACCTGTATTAAAGTTTCATGAATATGCTTTCCACACAATGAATCATATATAATCAATCATATATAAATATATGTTTTACCCATGGGAAGTATTGGGTACTATAATCATGACATAAAGCATAAAAATGGGCGTATCATAAATGTTTCCATGAAAGAAAGGAATTAGATTATACATGGATGTTCATAAAGTAAAATAGGAATATATCATGGTAAGTGATGTCAAATATAAGTGAAACCGTGTAAGAATTGTATTTGAGAAATTTCAGCATAGAAAAATTTTAGTTCAATTTTAAGGAAAATACTATTGAGATTTTAAAATAGAAAAGGGTAAAATATATTATATAAAAACAGAATTGTTCAAATAATATTATCATAATAAAACATAATTATTTTATACATGAAAATTTTTCATAAAACATGGTATATTTTTCATTTCAAATCGGGTAAAAATTCAGGAAGTTCCCTTAAAACATGTCTACTTATCGAGAAATATTTAGGAGGGAATCACTAAAAAACATGTACATCCATAGAGAATAATGATGAAAGGGTATTCATAAATTTTTTTATTACAAGTAAAAAAAAATTCTAATATTCACATAAAAGGATTGGATAAATTAAATCTTTTAATAAGAATGATAAGGCATCCTGAAGCAGTAAAAGAGTTTCGGTAGAATTCCTTACGGATTTTCGGCATTGTATCGAGTGTAACTAAGAAGGATTATTGAGATAGTAAATGGGTTTCCCGTCACTCATACATCATGTGGACGGTATGTGATTGGTATTAAATCAGACTCCATTTTTATAAATTTCAAATAAAAGAGATCAACATGGAGGACATGCTTGAATAAAAGTGAAATGGAGAGGAACCCTTACCTTAAACCCGATGACGATCTTTACTTGAACTCAATGACATGAATAATCAAATTAGGTCAATTAATTAATAATTATAGAACCTATTACATATGTAAAATATTTAGTATAATCTTTTTATATTCATTAATATCCATTTTTATTGGTTACGAGGTTCAATTTTATTGTTCAGGTCTATTTTTTTGTTGGTTTAAATGATTGGATTATTTTCTGTTAAACATGTATGATGAAGATTTGTGTCCATAATGGAAAATATATTTTTTATTGAAAATACTGAAGGTTACATGGTGGAAAATTTAATTTTTTATAATTGAAGTTAAATTATTGTACTATACATTAGTGACAACCTTTTGGGTTAATTGGCGGGTTTTTTGACCAAAAAGACCACGTTATGTTTTATAAAACAAAAACCTATGTAAAACAAGATTCATAAATCACACATGAGATAAAAAACAAATATAATGGTCTGATTCAACTATAATTTTTTTTCATGACCAGAAAAAATATGGTAATATACATTGATAAACTGTCCTCCTTGAATGTGATAAATTAACATATCTCATAATGTTATTTTCATAATTTTGTATAAAATAAGGGGAAAGGGGAGATGGTGAAAAACTACCCCCTTATCATAATATCCTTCCAGTACATGTTTTTTTATAGAGTTAGCATACCATTTGTGTGAAAGTAGTAGAGGAAATAAAAATAAAACAAAAGAACTTTAATGAAATTGAAATAAATGAAAATGGGAATTTATCTCTTAATTTAATCTCCCGTAAAAGCCTCTTTTGGGGAGAGAAATTGGTCTTTTAAGGAGACCAAAGGTGGATGGATGTGGTGGAGGATATTGGGTAGTGATTTTGGAATAATTAAAGAAATGAACAATTCTTGGGAGGAGTGAAGAGAAGAAGTGGGGGGGCAATTTTTATATTGGGGGAGAGGAGAGTTTTTATAATATTTAATACCGTAATTTATTATTTTCTATCAATACTGGAAATAGTGATGATTAAATAACCAACTATTGTAATATGTGCATTCCAGTTAGAGATAATGGCCTTAAATCAGCCATACATCAACTAATGACATCATAATTAATGTATTTATCATTTATTGTAAATTAGTATATTCTACTATTCACCTAAAACACAGGTATTTTAGAAAAATAAAAAAAAATCACCCTAACCATTTTGATGTGTAGTGTCCAAAAATGAAATCCATTTTCAAAAATATTTTTATAAATAGTATTAATATAATTTTTAATTGAAATCACAATTTACACAAAAAAAATAACAATTTTAAAACAGTTATTTTTATATTTCTAGATATAGGAAGATCATACTTCCATTTGAATCTTATTTATATACTATCATAGGTAAATTCACTATTCATTTGGGTATTTAACTATTCATAAGTTTAACATTACTATTAATAATGGTATATTACTATTTACCAAAAATTAATTTTACCATATTAGCTTCCAAATAACTTACTAATAACAACTGTGATTGTCAGATTTTAAGAATACAAATCATTTAAATGGAAGAATTTTGTTTAAAGGTCACATATTACTTAGACTTCCATTGTGTTTTGATTTCGTGTGATTATATGACATAATTATAAGGGCGATATTTCCTTTGAAAACTTTGGGTCGTTACATGTTGTGCCACCAACACCATGTAACTAGTGCTATTGAGGTAACCCCGAACTCTCCCGTCTTCTCTAGCAGGACCTAACCCCTCTCTCTACTCCTCTTATTTTTTCTTGTTTTTTTAATTATATTTTTATTAAATATATTTTATATAATAATAATTGATATAATATTTATATAATAATACTAATAAAACAATTTGAATAATAAATATAATAGTCATAATATAATTATTTTATTTATTTAATAATAATAAATATAACAATGATATTAATTATAAAAATAAAAAATAGACGTTAATTGATTATTTAAATTTTCAATTAATTGTCTTAATTTTTTTTAATAAAATAATTACATGTACTCTTCTTTTAAATTTAATTGTAATTATATAAATTTATTTTAATAGTTTTTTATGTTATTTATTTATTTTTAGGTTTAATAATAAAATAAAATTAATTATTTTATTGTAATTATTTTTTATAACATAATTTATTTTTCTTTCTATTTTTTTCTAATACAGGGAAGAGATAGTGATTTTGGGTAGCGAATTTTCATTTGGTTATGGGATCGGCTACATTAGTGACATTTCAGGATGCATTTCGAATGTGAAAGTGAAACACTGATGCCGAGGAAGTAATATGCAAGAAATTACTTATACTTTCAAAGAGAATTAGAAAAAACCGGGAAGTAGTAGAGGTGGGAAATTTTTTCTCATTAATATCCTCTACATCCCACATGATCTTGGGAGACTTCACTACTTTATATGGTAGTGAGATAAACATCTGAACATCATCACTCTCACATGCACTAGAAAACTCCCTGACCACTCCTAGAGAGCAACAGACTAGAGTAGACCACAATATTTATTAATTTCCATTGCGAGATATATTGAAAACTTCATTTTCACCATTAATTAAGAGCAGAGCATACACGATCATGCATATTAAGAGATTTATGGAGAACAATAAAGAAGATGAAATACATATCATTTTTCTCTCTTGTTGGCATTTTTCATCAATAGAAACAAATTTATGTTAAAAATTTATGAATAGTTTAATATTATCATGAAAATTGGATAATCTCTATTGGTAGAATAAGATGATCCAGTTATGTCTGGTTTTCCCTTGTTCATGAATAAAATTTCTATTGGAGTGCCTCTACCTCTCTTTCACTGTTGGTGTAATAAATTTTTCAACACATCATGTTACAGTGAAAACTAATTATTATCGAATCTAATTTCTAATTTTATTAAATAGGAGGATTTCATTGAAAATCGAATGATTCTCACAAGAGAGAAGAAAACAGAGTTTAACCAACTATTCGATCTGAGTGATTACTGATATACCTCACAGGATGATGAATTGATTTCTATAGTTGAGAAACTATAGGATTCAGTCAATCAAAAGTCGAGTTGATTAAAATTTTTTTTGGGTTCATTGTTTTAGATATTGATATGTTAATTATAAGTGTATAAACAAAGGGAAAAAGTATGGAAATTGTCCAGTTGATTTCCCTTCCCATATATTGTTTAATCTAACTGTCTTTCTACTACTTGTTGTTTTCGTACCCTAATTTTCTTTTGGTCTTGTCTTCCTACACTCATTCTCTATCACATTCACACACAATTTCACCCACATCACAATTATATAATCACCGCCACTATTTATTTATTTGTGTTTTTTTCTTTTTTTGGTCATTAATTAAAATGTTATTCCCTCCCTATGGTTTAACTCTATCTTAAAACTATACATGGTAGTAAATAGGTTGTTATAAATTTTAATTTTCTCACACTCAATAACACGTGACATTATATTTTGGCACCATTATGAGGGAGGGTTAATGATATAAATATAAAATAATCAAAATAAAAAATAACAAACAAAAGAAGTAAAAAATAAAAAAAATGTTAATTTTTTTAAGGAACCCCAATACACAAAAAAATAACATGTGATGTGGTTGCGTGAAAATTATGTCAATGTTTGAAACTATAGACCCTAAAATTCCTGACACAGAAAAACACATCAGGAATTTGAAGAAGAACAAAATGGTAATTTAAATGGATGATAATATAGTTTAAAACCAAAACATGAGAAAAAATAAAAATTTAAATCATCTAAGAAATGAGATTAGTCAGAGGCACAATTTGAGAGTGTTTTTACTTCTTTCTACTTCTAGAAACCTTTCTCACATTAGGCTCTCCCCTAGACTAAGGAACTATTAAATCAAGAAATCTGTGTTGACTCAACATACCATATTCAATTGTATTTCTAGTGATTAATAAATTGAATCATTAGAGATTTCTATTATTGTGCCCATGAGCTTCCATTGATAGGTCTAAATGAAAAAGAATATAAGTTGAGAGTGATTACATTCTACCTCAAGGGAAATAATAGATCCTGGTTCCATAAAATAGGGGAAGATATATTTTTCACCTGAGATGAAGATAAAAATCCCTTAACCAAGAAATTAAATACTTGGTGGTTAAAAATTGAGATTAGTTACAAAATCACTAGATTCATACTGGATGAGGGTCAGCTGTTTCATAAAGCTAGTGATAGGTTGTGGGAATTTCATAAATAGAGTCCAAATCACCATTTGACCCCCTCAATTTCTTATTGATTATTTTTACAATATCCTCAACCGTTACCACCAAACCAAGGGGGATCAGTATGTTGGATGATAATTTAGTGATAGGAAATCCAGGGAGCTAAAAAATCAATTCTTATGCTCAAAACTCCCATCGATAGTGCTCTAGAATATAATCAATTATTTGAAACCAAACTACCCTCAGTCCACTATATAAAGACCAAGCATCTGGGTTCTTCAATGATAAAACCGATGACATAGTTAGGGAGAAATTCCACCACTCTGGCATGTATGGGAACTCACACACCTATTGGTCAAACATTGAAATTCCCACACAAGCTCATGAGAGTGCCCGTTTTCTTGGAAATGATCCTAGTATGCATCCTAGAAAAGACCCATTTTAAAACACTTACAATCAAGGGTATATGTATAATCCAAAAATGTCTTGGAGGAAGTAGGGATTTCATTGACCTACTGCCCCTCCATGATTCTAGCAGCCTCCTAGTCAGCAGTTTCAACCCCAATCACATCCCAAAGTTGAGTCACAAAATTAAAAATATGTGTTTATGGATATGTATAATTAGTTTATAGAGAGATTTTATGAACAAAAAAATTATTTTATTTAGTGATTAAATGGATGAAATGATGAAAAGCATAAAAATAGAAATACTATAATTGACTATGGATGCAATCAATAGAGACAATGGAAGGATTCATAGTACCAGTAAATCAATCCCTAAAAAAATTGAATATATGTGACAAGTAGATATCTTCTCTAAACCCACCAAGAGCAATGGAAATTACTCCAAACTACTGAAAATTAAAAACATTGATGAATCAGAAACCATAAATCTAGAACAATCCAAATATGTAAAATTGGATAGCAGCACTAGAATGCCCTTGGTTTCTGATCTTCTAGATGAATCAACCAAAGTAAATGTCTAGAAAAATAAAATAAAAAAAGGGAATAATAATCATGAGGAATAATTATTGGTATTTATCCAATTTTGAGAAATTTTCCCCTATAATACTTTTACCACAATGAATAAAAAACCAACTCATAACTATGAAATTCTTAATTCTCTAAAAATTGTTAAAATTATTATCATTGAAATCCCATTTTGATAATGTTTAATTTAAATACCATAATTATTAAAATCATTCTAGAAAATATGCTCAAAAAAAAATGGAATACTTTTACAACTATAGTTTAATATATGATTGTAGTTATGTTTTGAAAAAATGGAACCTCCTAAGAAATACAACCCATGAATCATAGTCAACCCCTTCACCTTTTGTTATAGAGGTGGAAAGTTTAACTTATTTCTTTATTCTTGTGCTAGCTTAAATATAATTTCTCAATCACTTTTCCATCACATGAGATTTATAGTTTCTCATCGCCTCACTGTTTTGTTACAACTTGCTGATAGATCCTTTACTAACATAGTGGGTAGGGTTGATGTTCTGCAGTAGGAGTAGTCAAACACATTATTCCTTTCATCTTTCAAATTCATGATATTGAGTGATCCCAATAGGTTCCTATCATCCGTGGAATGCCCTTCCTAGCCAAAGGGGGAGTCGTGATATATTTTTCAAACCATAAGACAATTATCAATATTGGTGAAAAAAAATTGAAATTCAATCTGTTTAATAAAATCAAATAACCCACCCACTAAATCTTTCCAAAATAGTCGTTGTTAGTTTATGATTATACTTTTGATGAGGAGGAAGAGGAGTTTTTAGGGATTATAGAAGAGATTAATTGTGAACCTGATATCCCAACAACAATATACATGGGGATCACTTCACGTAACGAGCGAGAACTTGTTGATAATAATAATGATGAATTTTTAGATCATATAGATGAATTTTTATGGACAATATTATATCCCTGAAAGAGGATTTTATGTGTGGGGAAAGTTTTATTATAGGTTCTAGTGATGAGGTGGAAGCTTTATTTTTTTCCTACTTAAAGAGGTAACATAAATACCTTGTCCCACCTATGCCTAATTTCCATCGTTCTATAGAATCACCACCCATTATTGAACTCAATCCCCTCTATTCTCATATTAAGTATTCCATTCTATAAGTGAGTTCCACCCTGCATATGATCATTTTATCCAAGATGGATACAAGTTAATAGGAAAAATTGTTATGTGTATTGAGGAAATTTGAGAAATTTAGGGGATAAAAAAATTAATGATAGAAAGTGGATAAGTTCATAATTCTATATCTAGAAAATTATCTTGGAACCCAAGTGTAATCCAAGATTCGTAGCCCAAAATATACTCAATTAAAACATGATTAAAGTTGTTTGAGATGAGGTGATAATGATTCTTGATCTTGGGATAATTTTTTTCTTCTCTATAAGCCCTTGGGAATATCATGTCTAGGTGTTCCCCAAATTGGGTAGAGTAAATGTGGTCCCCAATGGAAAAAATAAAAAAATTATAAATATGGAATGTGAAAAATAGAGCGTCTCTATAGATTATAGAAATTTGAATTCTTCCACCAGAAATCACCACATTCCCTTGAAATTTTTGGACCAAATATTGAAGGGGTTGGTAGGAAATTAATATTTCTTATTTCATGATGGTTACTATGGTTACCACTATATTCCAATTTTTCTTGAGAATGAGGATAAAACAACCTTCACTTTTCCATTTAGGTCATTCTCCTATCAACAGATGTCTTTTGACTTGTGTAGTGCTTCTGCAAAACTTTAGAGGTGCATGATGGCCATATTCTCATATATGATTGAATGAATAATTGATGTTTTCATGGATGAATTTTCAATTATGGTAGGTGAGTTTAAAAAATATCTGTAAAATTTAGAATTTAACCTATAAAGGTTCTAGGAGACCAATCTAGTCTTAAACGGGGAATAGTTCTAATTCGTGTATACTAAAGGTATTAGTATGGGTTAAAAAGTGTCTAATATGGGGATGAAAGTCAATAATTCCAAGGTTGAGGTAATCAAACTGTTTCCCCCACAAAAAAATTTCAATGGAATAAAAATATTTTCAAGAAAATATGTGATTTATAAGAGTTTCATCAAGTATTTTACTATGATCACAAGACCCATATTCTAATAGCTAGTTATGTACACTCCATTTTTTATGATATTTTTTAGATTCTTTAATTTTCTTCAATGTGATGATGACCACCTCACCTGTAATCATTTCCACAAACTAGAATCACCCATTTGAGGTAATGTGTGAAGCATGTGATCTATTAGTAGGAGCTATTTTAGGGTAGATGAAGGATCATAATCTGAATGTCATCTATTATATGAGATATCTTATAGATTATTCCCAAAAAATTATTAAAACACTAAGAAAGACATTTCAACTATGATGATTTCCCATTAAAAATTTAGGAAGTACTTTATACGGTCTAGAGTTTACATTTTCACAAACCATGCTACCCCCACGTACTTATATGTAATGAAAGACTCAAAACCCAGACTCATGAGGTTGACCCTTTAGTTACAAGAGTATTATATGGTTATTATGGATAATAAATGGGATGCTAATGGTCATGAAAATAAATTGTAAAGGATCCCAACACCCAAAGTGAGGATCCAAGAGATATACACACATCATTCCCAGATGAATATCTGTTTTCTACATATGTGAAATAGTCTTCTTGGTTTGCAATGTATAAAAATTTTATGGTAGTAGTAGTTATATCGAAGGACCGCTAAAAAACAACATAAAGAGGTTAATCTCCAAATTAAAATATTATTTTTAGATGACCCACTACTCTTTAGAAGGTCTGCTGAATGTATTTTAAGGATTTCTGTTGCTAAAGAAGAAATGCTACCCATACTTGAGGGCTTTAATTCATCACATTAGAGTGGAACCCTTGAAGGATGCTGGAATTCAAAGATGGTTCTACAGGCTGGTTTGTATTATCCAACTTTTTCAAAAGATGCATAATGATTGGTCATTAGCTATGAAAAATGTCTAATGTTGTGTAATGTAGGAAGAAGGAAAGAGATGCCTCAAAAAGGAATTATGGAGGTAGATGTTATCAATGTTTGGGGATTAGAATTCATGGGTCTATTTCCATTATCATATAGGAATTAGTACATTTTGGTTTAAAATTTCCTATCTATCCAAGTGGGTTAAGGCAGCAGATCTTCCAAATAATTCTCTTTCTTGTGAGGTTAAGATGATCATGAAAAATATTTTTTCTAGGTTTGGTTCCCCTAGAGAATTCATTTTAGATAATGCAACCCACTTAAAAAATTACATGTCCAACAGTTTTATGGATAAATGTGGATACACTTTTAATAAATGTGCCACCTATCCACAATAATCTAGTGGGCATGCACAAGATTCTAATATGCATATTTAGATGATTTTGTAGAAAAAAGTCTATATCTCTTGGAATGATTGGTCAGTGAAGCTGTATGAGGATCTATGGTACTATAGATCTATCTAGAAGTCTACTAAAGGAATCTCACAATATAGGATTCATTATCAAAGGACATTTCATTTTCTTGTTGGGTCAAAGAAAATATCATTCGAGGTTGTGAATGACCTTAACTATTATTTCATTTCGGCTGGTGCGAGATAGATGTTAGATTTGAGTGAGCTAGAGGATACTAGACAAGAGTCTTATGAGAGTGATGAAATTTATAAAGAGATGTAAAATACCTTTAATCATTCAATCATATAAAATAGGGACATTATGGTTGGAAAAAGGGTCTTATTATTTAATTCTAAAATGAAACTATTTCTAGGATATTTGAAGACCAAATGGTTGGTACCCATTACCATTGTGAGAATTTAGGGTAATAGTGGTATCGATTTAGTTGGTGAACATAATAGATACTTCTTAGTTAAAGAAAAAATGATGATGCATTACTTTGAAAGGAATCTTAAGGGATTTGAATCCATTTCAAAACTATACGAATAAATTTATCTAAAGTATAAATGAGGAATTGAAACTTCAGTTTTCATGAGAACTAGCCCTCAATAATTATGTAGTTTTCATGTTATTTTGTTTTTTCAATAAAGATAAACATTTTTTCTTGTTTCTTTAGTGTTTTTTCATGTATATATGATGGATTCTCATGACCTACTATAGCTTCAGAGTGTTATTAGTTCCCGAAACTCAGTAAAGGAAAAATAGGGGATCACATAGATGCATCATATAAATAACATCTCTTTTAATCATTACATTGTATTATTTTTACTAAATTTAAATTCTATATTCTTCTGTTCACATTATAAACATTCAGGTAATAGAGAGGAGTAATTACACGGTGCTGAAAAAGATGATATTTTTAATAAACATTCTTGATGAATGTTATAATATATTAGGGAAGTGTTATTTTAATTTTACAATTTAATTCTATGATAAAATTTTACTATAATATTCATGATTCTATGTGTCGGGGAGTTGCCTCCAAGTCCTTTTAGAGATGAAATTAGGTGTCTGTGGTGGGGGGGGGGTGCTTAGCTGGTATAATATAATGAGTTGAAAAATTATATGAATTGAATTGTGGAACCTTCTTGAACCCACTGTAGTCACATTGATTATCCTGCTGATGTATACAATTTGCATTCCATGTTGCTGTTGTGAACTTCAAAACAAAATTACAAATTTAATTTTTTTTGTATATAGGATTTTAGTTTTATATTTTATTTTTGGTTTGGAAAATATCTTTTTTTTATTTCCCCTAATGATTAATTTTTTTAAAAACCTTTTATATTTTCTCCCACCTTATGATTAAACATTTCAGACAATGTTCAGTTTAATGTTTGGGGGAGAGGGGATTATCTAGTGTCACTTAAAATTCCCCCATGAAGTTTTTTTAATAAATATGAGATTTTGTTTTAAAAAATTCAAAATATTAAAAAAATCACCTTTTGTTTCATAACCTGAGGGTCATATGGCTTCAAATTTCACATCAATCATGTCCATCCTAGTAGATACCAACCAGATAGTAGTTAATAGTTTCATTGATCTTCATGATTTTGATGATATATGATCGTTGAGTGAACTAGCTTGTTATCCATATGTATTCTCTATTTAGTAATATATGATTAGTGTGATATATGAGTGATTTTTTGTGGAGTTAGGATAATGATTTTAGGAAACTTGAAATTTTAATAGGATTCTAGGTGACTCTTCTTTTAATAAAAACTATAACCTAATTAAACCTAGTCAAATGATAAATATTTAATTCCTTTATAACATGAGTATAATGGGAATGTTAAATCCCATGGTGAATCTCTGAATAGGTTCAGTGGTTGTGATTTTGTTAATAAATAAATGAAAGTTTCAATTTCAATATGATTTATTCACAGAGCATTGCACTAGAAATTTTTCTGTAAAAATTTAGAATAAATTTCCCCATAAAAAATGAACACATTAATGTCAGGTGAATTTTAAACACCAATAATTAATTAAATAATTTAATTAATTAAAGATCATTTGAGTTGTACCAATGGTAGGATTTTAAAAAAATTGGTCATTGATTTTTAAAAACAAGGAGAATGTGATAATTGAAGCTTCCTTTGGTTCAGGTTTTAATTCCACTTAATTTAATATTTTTCCACTCCTTGAATTTTAATTTGAACTGGAATTGAAGTAATACAATTAGTGATATTATATAAGAGTCATGAAATCATTATTGGGGGATGAGTCTGTACTACCTTTGTTATGTAGTGGGTGTTTGATGTTAGGAAAGACCCTTTCAATCTTTGAACACATAGTAGATATTTTTTTCAAGATGTTGTTCATGTGTTCTTAAAACCTTAACTCACATCATCTTATGATGTCATTGTAAAATATTTTCTTCCATTTTATAAGTCAAAGGAATATATTTTTTGAGGGAAAAAAATGTTTTCATTGTGGGGGAGTTTGATGTGTCTTAATTTTAATTCATTTTGCAAAACATTTATTATTTTAACTTTATCGTAAATGTTAAAATAATGTATTTTCTTTATATATTATTAACCGTTTTTCAATTATGTCAATTTTGGTTTAAAATAATCATTTTTTGTGAAAATAATTTATTTTAGTTATTTTTTAATATTATTAAATAATTTGAAAATTAAAAATTCATTCTCCATAAAATAAAATTTTTCTTCTTTATTACTTATTTAAAATATAATTTTTCTTTCTTTTTATTCATTTATTATTTTTGTCAAAAAAATTATTTTAGTTAACTCTTCAATTCAATTAATTCTTGTGTATATATGTAATTCACTTTTGTTTTTGAATAATTAATTGATTAAATTAACATTAACAATTTAATTATGCTAAATAAATAAATTATTACTTGGATTTTACTTTAATTTTAGTTTTATTTATTTATTTTATTTTTTATTTTAATTAATTAATGTGTTAATTAATTTTAAAAACAACTGTAGATATTTTTAATAAAGTTAATTTAATTTGTTTGTAAACAATTGGTAGTCTTAAATAAATTTCATATTTAAAAAATTTAATTAATAATACATTTTACCAAATTAATTTAATTAATTTATTAAAATATATCACATTGTCAATTGTGTTTAAAATACTTTATTTTTTTTATAAATTAACAATTTTAATTTAATTTTTTTCATGAATATGTTTTTTTTCTAATATAATTTTAATGTTTTTTCACTAGTCCATGCCTAAAATTTCTATTGGAGTGCCCCTCCCTCTCTTTCAAAATTGGAATTATCCATTTTTCAAAACATAATTTATAGAGACCCAAATCTTGACGTACATGGACATTACATTAGTTTTTCGGAATACTTAATAAAAAAAAACCAACAACAAAGGACCTTAATAGTTTACTGTATTTGGAAACTCAGAATATAATCTTCTAATCGTGGTGAAAGATCTTCAACATCTCCTATAAAGATCTTCCAAATTTGTTTTTTTACCTAAAACCTTTCATTAAATCCTAGGGAAAAGAACACACATAAAGGGTGAGCTCAAATGCTCAGTTAGGGTATGCATGGAGAAAATAGAACAAATAATATACATTTGAACTTTAAAAAAACCGGAACATAATGTTTAAACATCAAAATCTTGACCAATGACATAAATAATGGACGTATGTAAGGCATAGATCATAAAGAAAAATTAATCATGATAAAATAGCATGGAAATAAAATATGTAATTGTGGAAACCATTAAGAACAAGTTAAGATTTCCATAGTAGCCAAGGCATTGCTGCCAAGACCATCTTAGTGGAAAAAGTCCCTTACTGAATCGAGTTTACTCCTCATTCCACTCCTGTATCACTGAACCAGATTATCATGTTGTTCCAGCCATGTCTATCTCATGAGATATAAATCATTACCCAATTCATTAGAGGTAGATATAGGTCCCACCCATATCATAATGAAATCATTCTTGTGCTACAAAATAAACATAAATCATACATCATAACCCAAAGAGTAAAATGGGTTTCTTAAAAATCATTCCATCATAAAATAATCCATATAAAACAAATGGATATCATCTCATCTTAAGAAAAGTGAAACCATTTAAAGCATAGAGTCATTATACTTGAAATATACACATATGAAATAATGTCATCTTAGATGGAAAATGGTTTTGATAATACACTTGAAATGAATTCTTTAGAAAAATATCCTTTCTTCTTCAAAATCATTTTCTTTTAACAAAATTCCATGAAATTTTAAAAGAAAATGATTTTGTTGAAAATGTTCATGAAATATTGTAGAGTATGCTTCATGAAAATAATGTGTTATGAAACCGTAAAAATCCGTTCATGCCATATAATTTAAAAAAACATTCTCCTCGTACTTTTATCGGAAAAGTAAAAAAGTTTCTCATATAGTAAACAAAAGAAATATTCCATTAATAACATGTGGTAAAAGTAAAAAATTGTTAAAAAGGACTTTAAACATACGTGAAACCATTTTTAGAAAATAGGGACATGGATGATAAATATAACCCCAAAAAATTCTTATGAATAATAAATCTCAGATAAAAACGATATTGGAAAAGTTATCCCATACCATAGGTCCAATATGCTTCATACGTATCTGAACCTACAATATAATGATTTAAATAATTTCATTTACTAATTAAATAATCATATTAATTGTTATGATATCATATATGGTTCACTTATGACTTTATATTAGCATTTCTATTTTAAATTCAATGTTAAAGCAGCGTTTGGGGTAAAATAGTTTTATTTATTGTACGTGTCTGGACTAATTGTTCATGATATTATTATTACTTATATCATGATTGAACTACTTAATAAAAGTAAATCATGATTTATATATCATATATATTATGTATATATATATATAATAGATAGATTAATGAAATGAAATACACCGTTCATGGAGACGGTAGGCCGTACGTACGCATGAACGCTGTTTTCTTTTCCTTATTGACTTGAATGGAAGTAAGTGTATGACACATATATATATACACATAAATCCAGTAGATTTATCATGTCATATTTTTCTTTATTATTCATTATATATAATTTATAATCATTCTAGAGTGGTTAACATTGAGAGTGAATCTCATCGCTTCGTGGAGAAGGAAATCCGTACGTACGCACGAGCGGTGATATCATTCCCATAATTATTGAATTGAATTAGAGTGGATGATATAATATCTCAGAATCATTATGATATTATAATAACTATATATAGTTATTCTTTACACCATTATACACATCCAAGTAAGGTGGTGGTGGAAAAACAGATTACACCACAGCGTGGAGACGGTATACCATACGTACGCACGCCTGGTGATTTCATTTTTAATAGGATGGATAGAAGGTGAAATAGGGTTGTTTCATATTTATAATAAAATATCATTATATTAGTGATACATATTTTATTAATTTATGATGAAACAAATAAATAAGAAGAAGTTGAAGAAGAAAGAAACTTGAAAGAATCGATACAATAGATTACCTCTTCTTCGAAGCACCCCTTTTAAGCTTCCTCTTATGGCACTAGAGTTGGTCTTTTGGGGAGACTAGAACCTCCATAATGTTTCTAGGGAAGTGGAGAAGTGAAATGGGCTGGGTTTTCCAGATCTTGAAGGCTCAAGGTTGTGTAAAGAGAAGAGGGAGGAGGTGCCCTTTTATAAGGGATGAGAGGGGCACCTTTGGAAACCTCAAACATATTATTTTATTATAAACTTATCTTCGGTTTCAAAAGGTCCAAAAATCATTAAAGATGAAGATAATATTACTCATGGTCTAAATAAAATCATAGATTCATAATTGGAAATGTTTTGGATAATATTTTAATCATTATAATCTTATTTATTTAAATAATTTATCAATGAGGTAAATACTGCATCATTATTGTGTCATAAATAATTTCATTTATTTCAAGTATGAAAATTATAAAAAAAACAACAACATATAGGAAATATTATTAACTTTACAATTAATATTTATAGTCAAAAAGATAATTTATATAACCCCTTATAAAAATTAATTACTAAAATTTCTTGTTAATGTCAATTTTGTCTTTACATTAAATTAATTAATCCAAATTGTCATTATCACTACCAAGTGGCTTAATGGGGTCCCAAAATCGACCCAAGTATTCCAATGGTCGGAAAATACTCATAAAATAAGGTTAGGACTAGTGTTAAGATAATTTTGAAATATTATAATATTCTTTTAACCGTAAATTACAATATTTACCTTTAACCGCAGTAAATAAAAGTCAAAAGTTACTATTCACTCAAAAATTATTTTCATTTTATTGAACCGAATTTTACTTCATTATAACAACCATGTATGTTGGATTTTTTAAATACAATTCACATAAGTGGTAAAATTTCATTTAAATGTAAGAGTCAGTTTTTTTTAACTTCCACTAAGTGGATTCACAATTCATAAAAATTGTTTTTTTTTCAAAAAAATACCAAAAATTCAGCCTAAGCTATATTTGATATTAGAAATTCAAAAATGATGTCAATTTTTACAAATTAAAAACATATAATTTAAATTAATTAATTTTAAAATTAATTCCCATTATCAAAACAAATAGCGTGTTTTTAAGAAACAATAACTATCACAAGATCGACACTTGTTTATGTCCAAATTCAATGTGAAATTAATTCCAATGACCAAAATTTGATTAAATGGTAAAAATATATTCTAATTAAAATTTAAAACCAATTATAAAGATAATATAACCATATAAATTATTGCGATGAAAAAAGTTGTTTTTAATTAAATTATAGCGTGTTTTTACTATTCATTAAATTATGAATGTTATCAGAATAATATGAAAATTTTATCCAAATTAGATTTTTATATCTTGATTCAAATTAAGGATTTTATTTTGTCATATTGAACTTATAAATATGTCAAAAACTAGATTTAATGTTGGTGCACCATCAAAAGGTGGTGAAACTGCATTTTTTTAAAAATACTAATTTTACTCGAAACATTTATTTTGTTCACACACAATGTTATAGAAAATGTTTATGATGAATAATAATGTTATAACACTAAAAATATAGTTAATACTATTCATGAAGAATAGTTCATAATAATATTATAACAATATTTCATTGTTTAGTGAAACCTGGTATTGCGTACTACACACGCTATCAAGGAAGGTTTCGGTTGCATGTAATACAAGCCAAGTCAGGGATGAGTGTAGTGAAAGCTCCCTTTGGTGTTTCATATAAAATAATCAAAAAATATTTCATTTATACATTTAAAAAAATCTATAATTAATGTTGCATTGAATAATTTCTACAAAACGAACTTGAAATTGTGTGTAACACGAGCCATGAATAGTGTTGCGTATACTGCAAGCTAATACAGTTTTGCGTATAACACATGATAATTTTGCTGTAGTGTATAACATAAGTCGAAAAATAAATTAAAAAAATACTTCTTGTAAAATATCGAGGCGTTACATTCTACGCCCCTTAAAATGAATTTCACCCTCGAAATTCATCTGGGTTATAACTGGTTTACTACTTGAATGTTTCTTTCATAGAAACCCACATCATAAAAATGAATACTAAAACTTAATTTCAAAAAGTGAAGTATGAAACATAACTATTACCCCAATTAACTCATCACTGGGTATCCACATAGGAGAACATAGGTGTAAATATGGATATGGAAGAGAAACATAACCATCATGTTTTGATGGACAGTGGTGGAGAACATGGCTATGAAAAATCCAACAATCACAAATCCATAAATTTGTGATGATATAAGGTACCATCTGATTCATTGGATATGAGGACACTAGGACAACATTTTTGGTTTTCAAGATCTTTTCTCTAAATTTGAAGAATTTAAATTAAAATAAATACATTATTTTGGTACAACATCATCATTGTTCGTGCGTTGAACAATTTCCACTTCATATCTTACAGAAATGAAGTTGAATTTGTCTTTCGTGAAGTGTTAGCGGATCATGCGATATAATGATTGGTCATTACATCTGTATTAAACATAAGGTTAGAAAAAGTTATATACATAAGTCCATATATGGTGAGATTATCGTATATGGTTCCAAAAATGGACTTATAATTCATCTATAATACACCTTAACAAAATAACACTCGTTTCAACTAACCAGGGACTTCCCATAAGCTAGTGGTAGGCGATAAAGGCTTGTCGCAGTTTAGTTGTGGGTTCGATTCCCAAATCATTGTCCGACGTGAAAAATTGTCGGTCGTCCTATGGGTTTTCCTTTTTCTAATACTACATTATTATAACATTCCAACAATAATATCGAAAAAAGTTCTATCCTCAAACAATACTAACTTATGTCCAAAAAATTCATTCCAATATTTATGCTTATCCAAAAGACTTATGTCCAATCTCATAGTATAAGGAAAACAATTACTAGAAATTTCATCTGCCGAGAATGTGAATTCCATCATTTATCCCCCATATATCATACGATATATCTTGTTGGTCACATTACAAACATGTGAATACCTTAATCATGTATTCTCTTGAAAAATGAATACCCATTGAACCTTAGTGAAAACATGAATGCTGTCAAAAGTTGACTCTTTCCACATACCAAATTCCAAAAATTTCTATATACTCAAACCATGATATAACTTTGTCCTTATATCAGTTATGAGCTCAGTTCATTTTCTCTTTATAACTTCATTATGGGCATATCATCTTCTTTCCAAAAATATTTCAATCGATTTTCATGGTTACCGGTACCATATAATTATTGAAAATCACAATGGACCAATACATAAATATTCTAATATACCATAAAAGTACCTCAACAACATTAATATTGAATACCAATACATAAAAACATCAATCCACCTGCATCAATTATTTTCATGGAATAATTCCTTCCTGGATTTAGAAGTATCCTCTTAGGTCAGTGCATTGAGTTGGGTACTGCCCACGTTCTCCACAGATAAGACATTTAGCTCCACAATAGTTTGTCTCTCTTTGAACCTTTTCCCCAAATAGATAACATCTTACCCTCCATTTGAGGTATTCCTCAAGGTTATTCTTCCCTTATTTAGAAATCTCAATCTTCCCTTCTTTATGATCCTCACCATGCTAACATGCATAAAATTCCATCTTCCTCTTATTTGATGAATTAGGAATAACACTAAAGTTCACCTTGTTAATAATATATTTTGATGTATGATTCAGCATAATCATAATATATTTCTCTCTACGAATTATGATATTTCGCTTCTCATAGTCACCAATTTTTTCATCAGATTCAACGTTAACGCAATTCCTTCTAGTTCCCTCCATTAACAAAAACCAGAAACCATTGTGTATGAAACAGTTAAAATAGTGAGGAACCGCATAATCATAAAAAGTCACTTTTAGTATGTATAACTTATGACACCTTCTTTAACCTATGATATCTTAGGTTTATGCTAGGTTATTCATGATCATCAACATAATTCTAGGACTATAACCTATAGTTATACTTAACCTTAGGGACATCCCTAGACATAGCTTAGAAATATCTCTAGGGATCTCACTAAAGGTTTCACGTCCTAGTTTCCACAGGTTAACTAAACCTTTCCTCTGATACCAACTGTAGAGCCCCAAAGCTTGATGTACATGGAAATTATATTAATTTTTCGGAATACTTAATTCATAACGAAAACTAACACCAATGGACCGTAATAGTTTATTGTCTTTGGAAACATGGAATATAATCTTCTACTCGTGGTGAAAGATCTTCAACATCTCCCATAATGATCTTCCCATTTTTTTCTAACCTAAATAATTTCTTTAAATCCTGGGGAAAAGAAAACATATAAAGGGTGGGCTCAAATTCTCAGTAAGGGTAATCATGGAGAAAATAGAACAAATCATATACATTTGAACTTAAAAAAACATGAACATAATGTTTAAACCTCAAAATCTAGATCAATGACATAAAACATGGAAGTATGTAAGGCATAGATCATAAAGAAACATAAATCACGATAGAATACCATTGAAATAAAACATGTAATTGTGGAATCAATTAAGCACATGTTATGATTTCCATAGTAGCCAATGAATTGCTGCTAAGACCATCTTATTGTAGAATGTCCTTTACTGAATCGATTTCAATCCTTGTTCCAGTCATGTATCACTGAAAAGGATTAACTTGCCATTCCAGCCATGTCTATATCCTGAGATATAAATCTTTAACCAATTCATTGGAGGGAGATATATGTCCCACCCATCTCATAATTAAATCATTCATACTTGTGCCACAAAATAAACATAAATCATACATCATAACCCAAAGTGTAAAATGGGTTTCATAAACATCATCCCATCATAACATAATGCATATAAAACAAATGGATATCATTTCATCATAAGAAAAGTGAATCCATGTAAATCATAGATACACTATTCTTGAAACATACACATATGCAAAAATGTCATTTTAGATGGAAAAAGGTTTTGATAAAACACATTAAAAGAATTCTTGAGAAAAATATCCATTCTTCTTCAAAATCATTTCCTTTTCACAAAATGACATGAAATTTTAAAAGAAAACGATTTTTTTTAAAATAGTCATGAAATATTGTAGAGAAAGCTTCATGAAAATAAGGCGTTAGGAAACTGTAAAAATCCTTTCATGCCGTATAAGTTAAAAAACATTCTCCTCGTACTTTTGTTAGAAAAGTCAAAAAGTTCCTCATATGGTAAACAAAAGAAATATTTATTTCATAACATGTTGTAAAAGAAATTTTTTTAAAATGAATTTAAACATACATGAATCCATTTTTAGAAAACATGGACATGGATGACAAATATAACCCCAAAAAATACATACGAATAAACAACCTCGGATAAAAACGAGATTGGAATAGTTATCCTTTTCCTTAGGTCTGATATGCTTCGTACGTATTCGAACCTCCATTATAATTATTTTGATAATGTAATTGACTTATTACATAATCATATTCATTGTTATGATATCATATATTGTTCACTTATGACTTTATATTAGCCGTTATTTTGTAACTTCCTTGATAAAGCATCATTTTGGGTAAAATCATTTTATTTATCGTACGTGTTTGTAATTTTTGTTCTTGATATTATTATTACTTATATCATGATTTAACTAATTAAATAATTTACATAATTATTTATATATAATATATATTCAGCATACATATATATATAATTGACAGATAAATGAAATGAAATACACCATTCATGGAGATGGTAGGTCGTACGTACGCATCAACGCTGTTTTCTTTTCCTTACTGACTTGAATGGAAGTAAGTAGATGAAATATATATATATACATAAATCCAGTAGATTTATCATGTCATGTATTTAATTATTATTCATCATATATACATTATAATCATTCTTGAGTGGTTAACATGTATAATGAATCTCATCGTGTCATGGAGACGGTAATTCGTACGTATGCACGAGTGATGATATCGTTCCCATAATTATTTAATTCAATTGGAGTGGATGATATATTATCTCAGAATATGAATGATGTTATAATAACTATATATAGTTATTCTTTACACCATCATACCCTTCCATGTAATGTGGTGGTGGAAAAATAGATTACACCATGGCGTGGAGATGATATTTCGTACGTACGCACACATGATGATTTCATTTCTCATAGGATGGATAGAAGGTGAGATAGAGTTATTTCATATTTATAATAACATATCATTATATGGGTGATACTGATGTTATTAATTTTTGATGAAACAAATAAAGAAGAAGAAGTTTAAGAAGAAAGAAACATGAAAGAATCGGTAGAAGGGATTAACTCTTCTTCGACGCACCCCTTTTAAGCTTCCTCTTAAGGCACTAGAGTTTGTCTTTTGAGGAGACCAGAACATCCAGAATGTTTCTAGGGAAGTGGAGAATAGGAATGGCCAGGGGTTGGCAGATATTTAAGGATCAAGGTTGTGTAAAGAGAAGAGGAAGGAGGTGCCCTTTTATAAGGGAGGAGAGGGGCACCTTTGGAAACCTCAAAAATATTATTTTATTATAAACATTTCTTGGGTTTAAAAAGGTCCAAAAATCATTAAAGATGAATATAAGATGACTCATCGTTGAAATAAAAACATCCAATCAGAATTGGAGATGTTTAGGATAATATTTTAATCATTATAATCTTATTTATTTAAATCATTTATTAATGAGGTAAATACTGCATCATCATTGTGTCATAAATAATTTAATTTATTTGATGTATAAAAATTATTAAAAAACCCCAACATATAGGAAATATGTTTATATTTCCAATGAATATTTATATTCAAAAAGTTAATTTAAATAACACCTTATAAAAATTAATTACTAAAAGATTTTTGTTAAGGTCAATTTTGTCGTTACATTAAATTAATTAATCCAAATTGTCATTATCACTATCAAGTGGCTCGATGGGGTCCCAAAATCGACCCAAGGATGATAATGGTTAGCCACTACACATCCAATAAAGTTAGGACAAGTGTTAAGTTAATTTTTAATTATTATAATATTCTTTTAACCTTGAATTACCGTATTTACCTTTAACCGCATTAAATAAAAGTCAAAAGTCACTATTCACCAAAAAATTATTTTCATCTTATTGAACCACATTTTAATTCTTTATAACAACCGTGTTTGTCGGATTTCTGCAATTCAATTCACAGAAGTGGTAAATTTTCATTTAAATGAAAGTGTCTGTTTTTTTAACAACCACTAAGTGGTTTCACAATTCATCAAAAATTAAAGTTTTTTCAGAAAAATACCAAAAATTCAGCCTAAGCTATATTTGATATTCCAAATTCAAAAATCATTTCTATTTTTCCAAATTCAAGACATAGAATTGGAAATAATTATTTTTAAAATTAATTCTCTTTATCAAAACAAATAGCGTGTTTTTAAGAAAAAATAACTATCAAAAGATAGACACTTGTTTATGTTAAAATTCAAAGTGAAATTAATTCCAATGACCAACATTGGATTAAATGGTAAAAATATATTTTAATTACACTTTAAAACCAATTAAAATTATAGTCTAACTATATAAATTATTGCGATGAAAAAAGTTGTTTTTAATTAAAATATATCGTGTTTTTACTATTCATTAAAATATGAAAGTTATCAGAATAATATGAAAATTTTATCCAAATTAAATTTTTATATCCTGATTCCGAGGAATAATATTATTTTATCATATTAAACTTATAAACATGTCAAAAAATAGATTTAATGTGGGTGTGCCATCAAAAGGCGTCAAAACTACATTTTTTTTAAAATACTTATTTTACTCGATAAATTTATGTTGTTCACACACGATGTTATAGAAAATGTGAAAGCTGAATAATAATTTTATAACAATCAAAATATAGTTAATACTATTCATAATGACTATTTCATAATAGTATTATAACAATATATCATTGTTTAGTGAAACCCGGTATTGGGTACTACACACACTATCGAGGAAGGTCACAGTTGTGTGTAATGCAAGGCATGTCAAGGCTGCGTGTAGTGAAAGATACCTTTGGTGTTGTATATAAAATAATCAAAACTTATTACACTTATACATTTAACAAAATCTATACTTAATGTTGAGTTTAATAGTTTCTATAAAATGAACATGAATTTGTGTGTAACACGAGCCATGAATAGTGTTGTGTATACTGTAAGCTAATATGGTCTTGCGTATAGCACAAGCTAATTTTGGTGTAGTGTATAAACCAAGGAATCCAATAAATTAAAAATAATACTTCTCGAAATATCTCGGGGTGTTACATCATGTTTCATTGATGTCAAATGATGATTGAATATAATTTCTAATTTTTTTCAATCTGAGGATTTTATGGAAAAATAAATCAGGATCACAAGAGATAAGCCCACTGAGTTCAACCGACAATATGAACTCAATGATTTCTTGTTTTCCCCAATTGATGATGAAATTATTTCTATATTTGGAAAAATATTGGAGTCAATCAATCATAAGTTGATGAGATTACAAATTCTGTTGGATTCTTCTAATTTGATCTAGAAGTGCTAATTGTAAAATCATGAATAGTGAGAAACTGGTATTAGAGTCGGGTAGTCAATTTACACCTTCCAATATAATGGATAATCTCACTATTTTTCTAATTCTTATTGTTTTCCTACTCTATATGTCTACTTTTCTTGTATTCTTGAACTTATTCCCTCTCACATTCACATATAATTTCCCTAACTTCAATAGTATATCATAATCGCCTCTATTTTATTTTGAGTTTTTTTATTTATGTTTTATGTATTTTTGTCATTAAGCATAAAATTAGTATTTCCATGTTGTTTGACCCTGTATTAATACTATACTATGAAGTAAGTCATTTATTATAAATTTTAATTTGATCACAATCCACAATGTGTGACATCATATACCATATATGGACGTATAGTTTAATTATTTTTAACATCATGTTAGTGTTATATGGGTCGTTACGTACTCCAATTGTGATTTATTTATTTGAGTACCTAGAACTATATGTGGGTTCCTTATATGAAATTATTTAGTAGGGATCAGGATGAAAATTAACCTAATACTAAGGATTCATTCAGCAAGCCAAAGAACACAATTTATTCTGGTCCATGTTTTTTATTAGTAATGTAGGATGTCTTAGTTATATCTTTATTATCATATTAGATGAGGGATGAGATACCCCTCTTATGTAATGGGGGATTCCATATGATGATGCCTCAGGTCCTAAATATTGATGTGTATCTATTTATATGAACATATATTTCAATATTAATATGAGTAATATAAATAAATACATTAATATATATGAATGGAAAATCCAAGATACATTTTCTAGTAACTCCCAACATAGGCTGATGTAGGGAGTGTCATTCAGGTGTCTCTTGAGGAACCTAGTCTGATTATATTTATTTATTTATTTACAATAATACATATATTATTCCTTACATATTTATCCTCTTAAATGATTTTTCTAGACAGTTGTTGACCATGTTGGCTGGATTCTACTAATTATATCCCACACCCTATTTGGGACACCAAATTGGACACAAACAAACTATATGGTTGCAGGTAAGGGAAATAGGAAATGTCTAACTTTATATGTTTAACATAATTTCCTAAGATGATGTACCTGAGTAGTAGACTGATCCTATGCTTGTGATACTAGTTGTGGATGTTTTATCCTTTTTAATTTATTATATCATGTTGTATGTGTTTGTAAATATGTTTCCCATGTGTATTTCCATTTTACTAGTTCCATTTCACGATAATATTTACATTCCCTTGACATTGATTTGGATTCCTCTTGTTGATTATATTTGTGTTATTTTTTATTATTCATAGGATGATTATTTAATAGAGTTTCCACTGCTTACTATTATTATATACCATTGTTCTACCCTCAAATCATGGTGATATAATCTCCCCACTATACAATCATAAACCCCTTTTTCTTTTCATCAACCTATGGAGTTTTAGAATCCATGTTGGAGGTTATGTGTATGATCATTATTGGTAACATATGAGTGATATGTGTCTAGGAATTAATGAAAACACCTCTAGTTTGCATCTATATACTTTTCCATTTTATTTTAAACATCATAATGTTTTCAACTGAATTGAACTATATTTATTAATATGGTTTTTAATCTAATTAGTTTTTTGATAATTATTTTCAAAATATTCATATGTGTTCTTAACATAATACAACACATATGATTCACATCACTTTCAATTTACATATCATACAACTATTAATATCTTCATTTATTCAATCTACCACATTGAGAAGATCATATTAATATAATAATTAATTATCAATTAGTATCCTTGTTACAAGGCATTGTATTTATTATCCATGGATATATATCTTTTTTTATTAAAGATACTATTTATGGCCTTATTGAATTATCTATAACTAACCCCTAATCCTCACGCTTCATGGAATAATTAATAATAAATAATATATTTGGAAGAAATAAATTATTCAACTCTATTTTGAATAACATAAAATAAATACGGGTATTATATATATTATCATATAATATTTTTATTAATAAATATTTTATTTTGTAAATAATGATCTTGATTGTATAATAAAAACATTACTATATAATTTAGACCCCATTAAAGTATATTAATAATATTACATCAAATAAGATTAGTTCCTAGAATAAAATTTTGTAAATTAATGTTTCTAATAATATATGTATTTTTTTAATAAAAAATAATATTATACAACAATTGTAAAAGAATTACAGATATTAAAATTCTTTAACATTTCCACATAAAATATTATCCATATTATTTATATATAATCATGATATGAAAAACAGAATAAATCATGGAATATACCAGTTCAATAAGTATCATAAATTTTGGAAGTGATTATTAAGTTATAAATTTAATGTGATCATTACATTGATATTATACATATATCCATATATAAAAGATATAATTTTTTTGAGACTCATAAATAATGAAATCATCAATGTAGACCATCATAAAAAATCATTATAAAATAATACTATAATCTTTTTATTCTAAAAATTGTACAGAAACATAAAGTTACATTATATATTAGATATCATATTTATTACATTTATAAATTAATAATTATCTTTCAAATAATAAATTATAAATAAATAAACATTGGAAAACAAGAACCTATTTATGAATAATAGTTTTTATTATAAATATATGATTTTTAATATTTATGAATTGTATATAAAATTTATATTTACCATATTTAAAATTTTTAATTTAATAAATATTTTTTCAAATATGGAGTATTCATAAATATACTATGTAAGATGGGTTATATCAATTGGAACCTTAAAATTTGAGGCACACAGTACCCTGAAAAAAATAATATGATCATTACATTGTTGAAATGGAGTTAATGGTGTGACTTTGTTTAGAAGGAAAACAAAAATAAGGTCTCTAAGTATGTTATGATTCCTTATTCAACAAAAGTAAATATTCATAAAAAATAAACCAATAAATTAACATGGAGAGGAAAACCATATCTCTATTGTAGGCCATGGTTTTTATACATTGTTGTTGGTGTGAATGCAAAAAATTAGAATACATGTTTGAGGGTATTCCAAATGGTCTTAGACCTTGAATAACATAATCAATGGGTATACATATATCCTAGGGGTATAATACCTGGAATCCATTGATATGAAAACATGTGGAGCTACCTGAATAAAAATTTATATATATTTAATTTTGGTATATTATTTTGAAGAATTTTATTGGAATAGTTCACAAAAGTATACTTTTATTATTGGAGAAAATTTGACATCGAAGAATGAAAATTTGTACTTTAATGAATGATAATTGGAATTATATATTTGAAAAATATGAATTATGTCAACCAACATCTTGATGACCACATTCTACCCCCATATTCCACGCACTTTCTCCCAAATATCAATTTCTGTGCACCTACAATACAAAAGAATCCCCATTCAAAAACATAAAATTCAATTCCATGTGTCGACTCCCATATGTCCAATTATGTGAACCCACTTCCTTATTATAGCATCTGAGAAATCACATCCCCACTGTTTCTACCACAAAATAACTTCTACATTCCAAATTTTATGATATTGAGGCCCTATAGAATCCACATGCCCTAAATGTGACATTACCTTTTTTATAACTGCTTATTCATTCCTACTATTTTTAACCTACATATACACAACCAATTCAATGAGTGTACTTATACGATCCTATTTCTACATAATTGATTCCATTGAATTATGATTTTTTTCTTAAAATACTCTAGTAATCCTTAATTTTTGAATTTAAACATTTGGATAAATGAAAAAATACCATGGTATAGTAAAACTATTCACTTATATGAACCTCCTACAATGGCCCAAAGGCCTATAAATTTTGTATTGGTAAAACCCCCTTTAAAAGGAAGAAGGGAGGGAACCCAATGACATCATAAACTAACAACATATCAGCCCGAAGGACAAAAGGAGTAAAATTAGAATGACAACTGAACGAGCCCCTCCAGATATATTTTCACTTCTACATGCGGGCTTCAAATAATTCACTTCCATATGACCACTTTTATGCATCAGATTATTTATATCCACACCAGTATGATTATTTTTGAAACTAATTGATGAACGATATATCTATGTGTGAAACCATTTTTATTGTTTTACTCAACACTTATGTGTACATGGGGAATTTTAATATAAAGAATTCATGAGTAATTTATTTTATTTTAGGGTGGTTTAATGACCTGAAGTTTCCATAAATAAATGTTATATTTAATATATGAGTATTTATTGTTAAAAATAACAATCCACTAAATAATTGATTTGGTTTGATTCATTTTGAAAATTGTAATAAAAAACAACTTGTCCAAAAATGATCTATGTAATATCTCACTATGTTCTTTATAACTAACACCATTCTTTGAGATATCATACGTAATATATTTTATCATAAACTTGGAAATGAAACATAAGAAAGTTTTAAGTAAAAATATTAGTAATGGTTCACAAGGGATATATCCTTATATCACGAGTATATTGGTTTGAGAACATGAGAATAATATTTGAAAACAATGCACTTTATTTCATATATCATATACTTGAGTCATGTTATTAAAATAGGATGTTCCTAAGAAATGAATCAAAATCAGATAAAATAACATAAACTATGAAAACATAACATTAGCCTAAGGAATTGATTTGTGGCAAACAAATAATTCTGGAAAATAATTTCCATAAATGCTCAAGGAATATTTCAATTACTATCATATGTGAGTAGGATCACTCATATAAACATTCATAGTTGTAATGGTTCACTCCCATAAAAATCAATGTGTAAATTGTCCCTTACTAAATTGGATTCACTCTGCATTATAGTCTTATTTACCTCATGATATATCAATAATTATCTAATGGATTAGAGGGAGATATAGGTCCCACCAATCACATAATGAAAATCATGCACATGTGTTCCACAAGATCATAAAATATTCACTATATAAAAACCTTGGAAAAGAAATAACGTTTAAAACTCATTCATAATATCAGAACCCATGAAAATAAATGGATTTCATAATCATTTCATCATAACATAAACATTCGATGAGAAAAAGGATTCATAATCATTCCTATATTTTATTATAGTATATCCAATTTTGACAGATGTGGGTTTCATAATAATCATGTTAAGATACACATAATCCATTCATAGAATTAATAACACTAGTATCATTGGATCATATTTTTAGTAATGCATATGCAACATCAAAGGATTCCATCATAGATAGAGAATGATTATCAAATTTTTCATGGAACATTAACTTATTAAAACAACATTCGATCATTGAAAACCCACTTTTTAAAAAAACAAAATTTCAAAATACATTTCTTTAAAAATCATCTTAAAAAATATAAATGAACCATTAAAATAGTTTAATCTATTTCTTGTTGAAAAAAACCTTAATATTTTGAAAATAAACTTGTTAAAACTATGTATTCCTAAAAAATATAGAAATTAATTTCATTAAAAATAAGAATAAAATATTTTAAATGATTTTTTATTATAATTATTTGTTCAGGTCATTATAAAATAATGTTCATTCCATCGATGTTAAAATAAATATTCATTTCAAATTTTCTGTTGAATCTAAAAAGACACTATTTTTTAAAATGACAATAAGATTATTTTTAAAAAACAATTTTAAAAGTAAGACATGTGTAATAATACCTATCATAAATCCTATAAATATTTTTATAAAATTTCTGAAAATATTTTTAGAATGCATTAGTATGGAAGTAAAATGGTTTTTTGGCCGATGATATAAATAAATTAAATTTACTTAACAAATATTCATTTTTTATATTGAGTACATAAACATAGAAAAATGAAGGTAAAATGTGTATTTTACTAATATAACCATAGGAATATAATTATCATGAATTTACCAAGATATTAGTAATGGTATTTCCTCATCGGAAGTATAAACATAAACAATCCCAATAAACATTGACATTGTAACGTAAAATTTATACCACATTTGTATCTTTTGAATCATGAGAATCACTAAATAGAAAATTTAAATGAAACATTTAAAAGCATGAAAATAATTAATGTAATGATATAACATGTCATAGGGATGTATATAAATAACATAGAAGAATATAGGTTCCTAACACATCTTATGTCCCAAAGAAGGTGATTTGTGACAAAAATCGATTACAACGTTAGTAATATGTAGATTAATAATACCAACAAAACATAAAATCATTTGAAATATAATATTTCATAAAGATATGGAGATTAATTATATAACATTCCAAATGGAAATAATATATTAACCATAAAAACAAAATCAGTGGTGAATTGGATATGCCTCATAGAAATAAAAGAGAGACTTGAAAATTTTTACCTTAAGTCTCTAATTCCATCGTACAAGTTCCAACATCCAAAACAATAGATATATTTATTTTATAAATAAATTATATATATGTGTGTGTTTTATACCATAAATGATTTACTTGAGACATTTTATTAATAATTTATTAATTGTTCATTATTGAAATACTGTCTTGGATAATAATAGCTAAGTTTTTCGTATATGTTCTGATTTTATAATTTTAGTCCTCCTATATTTATCATTGATCAATAATTTTTGGAATTTTAAAAATGATATAAATATAATAAATATTCGTTATATATATATATATATATATTTAGAGTATTCCATAAATATTAGAGACATAAAATAAAATACACCATTCATAAAAAGGGTAAGCCACATGTGCAAATGAAAAATATTTACATTTTCTTTATGAATGGAAAAAAAGTTAAATAATAAATTAAAATTCTAGTATCATTTTAATGTAATATATATATCACATATGTTTAATTATAACCATTCATAAAACCTTCAATGTAATGATTGCATGAATTCAAAAAATCCCATCGTGATTTGTTAGTCTGATGTAAACATGAGATATGTTATTGTATTCCTATATGATTTAATTTAATGAGTTATGTAAAATTGAAATGTTTTATAATTTAAAACTATACTAATTTGTGTATTCGACATGAAACACTGAGCTTAAATGACATGTGATATATATAAGCATTATAACATAGCCGTTAAATTAGATGTTATTAATAGTATTAACAACTTTATTATATGTATATGTATATATATATTTAATTCCTAATATAAATTATAGATAAATTATAAATAAATAATAAATTAATTTATAGTAATGTAATTTAGTTATTCAAATATATAATTTCATTAAAATTGATTTTCATTTTTTATGGAAAAGTATTATAATTTTTTTTGTCAAACTGTAAACATTTGTTAGATAAAAAAATCTTATTTTATAAGACATAAAAATACAAATTTACATTCTTTAATTAATTTTGCGATTTTACAAAAAAAATATAGACTTTTTAGGGTATAGTGAAAATACAATTTTTATAAAAAAACCATTTATTTTCAATACTTTAATCAATTTAATTGTCTGATAAATTTTTTAATCAAATTGAAATTGAATTTTAGTAAGTTACTGTCATTTGTTTTAAAACAAGTTTATTAATAATTATTTTTATGTGTATAATGTTTCTATATTTTAAATAATTTAAAAAATATAATAGGGAATGATTTAAATTAAATATATATTCTATATCAATAAAATATAATTTATATTAATTAAATAATTATTATTTTTTATAGAGATAATATTAAATCATATTTTTCTTAATAAATACACTTCTTAAAAACCAGCATTTTCATCATGTCTATGAGTTTTATTTTAAATTAAATTTTTTCATTTATGTGAATTTATTTTGGTAAAATGGATTACCTATATATAATAATAAAGTTTTATATTATTTAATAAGGTCAAATTAATTTTTTTACAATCATGATTAGAGATGACAATAAAAATAAATTTCCACGGTTAAGGTGAAAATTGGTATATCAGGGTTAAACTAAAAGATAAGGGTCTGATTTACCTATAAAATAATATAAATACTATTGTATTGAAATATTTATAACTTAGAATTTCTATTTATATTAAATTAATTTTTTGTATCCTTATGGTAGGAGAAAAATGTGGGTACACATATTTATTTTCAAAATATACATGTGTGCCACTCATCTCAATTATAAAAGTCCACCCCTCCCCTCTTTTATACACACCTTCAAAAACTTTGGGTAAGCCAATACCTAACTATGAGTTTTTGTTTTATTTCATATTTTACCTCTTTAAAATCAGATAATATATGATAATATGATAAATAAATATATTAATTTATACTTATATTATTATATTAATTTAATATCCAAAATACTTCCCATATACCATCAACTATGATACAAAATCATCATTTGTATATACGATAAACTACACCCTCATGAATTGATGCCATTTATTTTACATCATCACTTATAAGGAAATATTTTATTTATGAATTTAATGTTTATATATATATATGATATTTAAAATATATATACTTCATTAGTTATGATATCATATGCAGATTTATTACTTACCATTATGCGGGGTCTACAATAACGACACCCCCGTGTACGATGGACTACCACCCCCAGAAGGAATGTGATTTTATTGTCATATAAACTTTAAAAAGAAGGTAATAAGGATATATTTAATGAATATATGTTGTATAGTTGAACTAATAATTATATTAATTAAAAAAATTCGTTCCAATAATATAATAAACAGTTTTATTTATTGCATAGAAAAATGATCACAACCACCCTAAATACAAGGACTACCTCCTCCGTAAAGCTATGTGGTTATATTTCAATTACCAAATCATAAAAATTATATGTATAAGTATATTTATAATAATAATTATTTATTTATGATATTAAACAAATTTTCAGAAGATTATATATACCATTTGCAGATTCTGTAATGATCACTAGAAATATAAACATTACTCATGGTCACGTACGACATAACATTTCCATGATCGTAATGTTATTATTTTTTAATAACCATTCATAAAGATAGTGTCTAACAATATAATTGTTGAAAAAATATGACAATAATTATATGAATATTATAATTTATATATTTAAATAATTTTATCTTTTACAATGGTCAACATAACGAATCCGTTTAGCAACAATTAACCAAACATCATCAAAACCCCCAACATGGACATATCTATTTAAATATTTAAATATTATTGTAAAAATAAATTAAATACATGATTCTAAATAGGTTATCAACGAATTAATTTTTTTTTTCATAAATAAAATAATTTATATAAGATTAATATATAGTTGATAAAGGACATACAAGGAAATTTAGGACTAGATATACAGGTTTTCTCATCTCACATTTACTTCTTTGATACATATGCCATATTCAACAATTATTTTATTTATGTGGTTTATTTAATTTCTATTTTACATATAATATACTAAATAATACATTCATAATTATATGTTTTTTAAAATTTTGATTAAATTATCCAAGGGTATTGAATTGAATGTTACAATGTGGTAATGCTTTTTTAACTCAGTTTTCTTTCATTACATTATAAAGATTATTCATCGACTCAGTGATGATATTATTATCTATGAATCGATATATAAATTATTTTATTCCATATTTACATTTTATGGTATCTATTTAAATTTTTTTGATATAATATATCAATTTAATAACCCTTAATTATGTGATATGATATTTGTGTGGGTTACCTAACACATATTACATTATATGGGATATATGTTTAAGTTATGAATCTATATTTTTTATAAGGGGTATGTAGTAACATTTTCTCATTTTATATCAATGATACCATTATTTCCATGATCTTTAATTTGTTTACTATATGTTATTCTTTCATCAAGAAAATACTTAAATAGTTACCAACATGGACTATGATATATGTTACAATATCATTTACATTGGTATTGTTTACATTCATGTTTGTTTTGGAGGAAATAATAGGATATTATTTCCCTGAACCAAATATATTTTAATATACCCTTGTTATGAATGTGGTACAGATGTTTAATATTCAATTTCCTCCTTCATTGATTTATGAAAAATCAAGGAAGCTATTTTTATGTGATAGCAATCTTGTATTTTTTTTAGTTCAGGAATCCTTCTCTCTCATATCCATTTTTCATATTTTATTTCAAAGATGTTATTTATAAAAACAAATGATTTATTAAATATATGTTACATTGTATTTGAACTTGATTTACGATATTTACAAATCAAATTTTTAACTATTTTCAAAATAGTTTACATTGTCTCATGTTTTCAATGGAATGTGTATTTTAAGCATTTATGGAATGAATAGATTTTATGGATGAAAAGTCTAATAACATATGTTAATTTTAAAATTTTTATATAATTGTATTTTTATAAAAAAATTGTTTCCATAATATTTTGTGAATATTTATTTTTCAAAATTTATTTTCCAAATTAAAAGGATATATTTCTCAAAAAATTTATTATCAAGAATATATTGGTTTTTTCATTCATAATTGTATACAAAACCTATTGTTAGTTAAGCTCCATATGGAATATTCTTTATGATTCCATGCTAATTATTTTTCTCAATATATTATATATTCTTCAAATTTGTTTTTATCAAACTTATTTCTTTTCTAGGGGTTAAACACAATGTACTGATATTTTTATATAGCTCATTTATTTTCTTTGGGTTAATCACGTTTCAAAGATTTTATGTAAAACCTGTATCATTTTAATTGCTTAATCACGTTTTATAAATTTTTTTATCAAACAATTTTATTTTCTAGGGTTTAATCATGTTTCAATGTGATATTTATGGAAGCTATTGTTTCCTAAAAGTTAATCAAGTCTCAATGAGACCGTTGCAGAACCTATTTATTTTCATTGGGTAAATCATGTTTCAAAGTGACTATTATGGAACATGTTTCTTATCTATGATTTAATCGTGTTTAAAAGATAATTTTATGTACCCCATTTATTTCATATTATTTAACCATGATTTAAATAGATTATTAGGGAATAAATTGATTTTCCATGGGTTAATCAAATTTCAAATAGTATGTTATGGAACACATTTCTTTCCATGGGTTAATCATGTTTTGAAAATAATAATGGTTGATTCAATGAGATTATTATAAGATGAATACTCTATGTATGTTATTCATTATAGGTTATTTTATATTGATTATTACATGGTCGATTTTATTATAAAACAATGATTAGTGGTTCTGCTAAAACCAAAGTCGGGTGGTTAACTTATTAACAGTGGATATATTGTTCCATGATAAACTAATAATTAATGGGTTTGTTATAGCCCTCCAACATTGATAGTACTACCAATATGGGAGTTTACAACATTGGTAATTTCTTTTTTAATAAGCTTGTGATGTCAATATTCCATGATATGACTATGTTTCATCTATTATTTCGTTCAATATATATTGTTTCTTATGATCAATATTGATATAACATTTCCAATGATTATTGATTCCATTGATTGTTACATTTACAAAATCCTTATTATATGTTTTCATGTTTGATCATCTAGTTATTGGTGGTTAGGAATATTATTATGTTATACTCAATCAATTTTATTATGTAATTATTCCCTAATTCAATTCTTATACTCACTAATTAAATACAATTTTTATTTTCTTCATTTACCCTTGATGTAGAACCCATGATTTCACATTACCGATTCTTTATGCTTTTTATGTATGTATAGTATTTGGGTGAAGTATGGGAGGGTCTATAATACATTTGAAACTTTTAGGGGATTTAAAATATGTTCAATGTTGGAGTATGGTTACTATAATTTTTTCAAATTCTATAACAAACCCTGAATAGGGGGGTAGTGGGCTCTATTTTGGCGCACTATTAGGTAGATGATTATTTCTAAAATGTGTGGACACATTGGAGTAATCAGGAAAAGTGGTACATAAAAGAAAAAAAGTCGGGGACATGGATTATCTAACAATTTTGGGGGTGTTTGGAGGCATAGGATAACAAACTATTTTCGCATGGTTTGCGAATTATTTAAATAAATGTGCAACCCATGCATGAACAATTAGTTTTTAGATCCAAATATAGTTGATCTCACCAAATTTTGAATCTAAACCACTGAATTTTCATCTTTTTGAAACCTACATCGTTTTTTCTTCCTCCCAAAGGATTTAGAGACTTTAACCATTGATCCAGAAGTTATTTATTAGAAAAACATGGCATGTTGAAGTAGAATACCCTTAGTAAATCTGTTATCTTCATATTTTTCCTATGATCTAAATTTAATCCATCTCTCAGATTCATATATCTCTTCTGTCAAGTATATATATATAATAGTGGATTCCAATAATTATGATATATGGTTATTTTGATCTTAGGGAAATAGATCTAAGGATGGGTTTCTTGAGATTTAACCACGTTTTTGATGAATATGTGACATTCTTCATTTCCTATACAATTCTCAAGGTAGGTGGATTAAATACAGAGTAATATTATAATACCAAGAATTATTAGTCTCAAATTGATATAATTTCATTAAATTTGTCATGTTGTTGATTGGAAATTCATGGAAAAAACATTATTTAATTATGTATTGTGGATTTACAAAAAAAATTCATGTGTAAAAGAAATTTTCATATTTAATTAAAAATGTTGATTTAATGATTTTTTTTATTGATTCCTGGAAAATAGTTTTATTGAATTTTTTTCAATAAAAGTTATGTTTTATTAAAATGAATTACAATGGAATGTTTGTAATGATTTTCATATACAAGGTATACTGTGAGTTTATGATTTTGACATGAACATGAAAAAGAGGGGAATCCATTGGGGGGTAAGGGAACTCACTGTGGATACATGGTGTGTAAAGTTGGGGAACATGGAAATTCAAAAATTTGGGATGAGTTTGTGGGAAGAAATGAAAATTATAATAAACATGGAACTTTCACTCAAGCGAGCTTCTGTGGGTGTGTGTCAGAATCACAGATTGGGTATGACAAAAAAATGTGTAATTACTAAAATATTTGTTTAGTTTATTTCATTGGAAACTAATTTAGTATGGAATTTTTTTTACATTGATATAAACCGATAACTATTTGAAAGTGTTTAATATAATTATTTTTGATAATTATGCTAACATGTTTTATCATAATGGAATGAGTAGGCCAATCATTCTGGGAAAATGTACTGAGCTTCATTACTCACCCCCAATTGTTTTACATTGGTGATTTAGTAGGTATTGATTATCAAGAAAAAATAAAAGGAAAATTATCACATTTATTTAGTGTTGATTCATGATAATTGGGCATAGATTGTTGATTTGGTCTTTGTGCAGGATGGGAGTTACTATGTTGATGTATTTTTAATATTTGAGTTTTGTATTTCAGAAATCTTATTTGGTAAATTAATGATAGTTATATGATATTTTTGATTTTTTATTATTATTACTTGACTAGTATTAAATTGTTATCATGAATCATATAGTGGATTTTGTTATGGTATTCTTGGTTGTGGATATTTTATTTTGAAATGGTAAAAATTTTCCTCCAACAAATTTTGAATCCCTTAGCATTTATTCATATGATTTTGTGCGTTGAGGATTTCAACTAAGAATTAGTACAATTATCTCTTGATTTAAGATAATGAGTAGGGTTATGATGTTAAAAATTTTATCATATTCATTGGTCATTGACATTCAAGTGGCATCATACTAGGTAAATCCAAATATTCAAGAAAAAATGTTAATTGTTTTCGGCCATCGATTTGAAAATAATTATGGTTTAATTCTAATATAGAGTTGGTAGATTAGAGTAGTATTTTTAGTAATGTAAATTTATTAAATAAAAATACATATATAACATGTGTATTATAAACTTTATGTTACAATGGATTTTGGTATATAAGTGTTTTGGAGACACTTATAAGAGTTGAAATCTCATTTTCATTCTTTTAACCAATTATATGAGTATGAATTGCATTATAGAAATGACTACCCACTGGGATGCTATATTTAATTTTGAGTAATTATTGATGGTTTCATGTAAATGTTTAATTTTTTTAAAATGTGGAAATTTTTTTGAAGGGATAGATTTGTAAAATGTCATGGTTGTGGTATTTTTAAAATAGATATATTTTATAAATCATGGTTGAAAATTTAAAAAATATAGAGCAGAAAAATTGATGAGTATTAGAACTAATTGTTGTGATATTATTGATGTGGTAAAATTTGAAATCGGAAAGACTACAATGGATAGAGATTGAGACTTATTGTCTTATTTGTGTTTATAAAGAATGGAACCCTGTGGTTATACATGAAACACATAAGAAGAAGTAACTAATAATATGGTTGCTCCTGATCCCCATGTGAATCAACATCTTCTTCAGAGTATATTCCATGATTTTAAGGATGTGGATAGAGGGAACATGAGGGATAAACCTAGGAATGTGGATTACTCCATCTAGTTTTTGAAGACTAATTAGGCCTTTTCTAGGGTGATTCGGAAGAGAGATGGTTGAGGTGTTTCTTAATAAGATGAATCAAATATTTTATTTCTTGTGCTCTACATTTGAGATAAAAGTATTGTTGTCAATGTATATGTTTTTGGATCTTGTAGGTATGTTGTTGGATTTAGATTTTTTGGAAAAATCATACCAAGGAATTGCATTATTGGATTTTGAGGAAATTTTCCACAAAAAATTTAATCCTAATACATTCAGGATTTCAAGAATTAGTTTTTTCAGATTGATGTAGGAGACATTCTTAGTGGTTGATTGTGTGGATAAAATTTTGTATTTAGTCCACTTTCCACCTAAAGTTGATTCAAATTAATCATTAAAGTAACACATTTTTACATTTTATTTGATGTAGGATATTATTTCTATGATTATCATAATTTTTATAATCAATTATACATGGATCCCCAATAGTGATATGGTGTAATAATAGGACATATCAAGAGATACAAGTGGAGGAAGAAATATGACACCCATTAGAAATATTGGGAACTCTAGTGCTTATAATAAGAAGAACAGGGGCACCTAATTTCAAGGTTTTGGAATGAATCTAATTCACTTGGTAGGGTAGATTAATCTTCCTCCAAGACCCACGAGTAAAGAGGGATGATCCCAGTGTGCTTCGTTCGACCACAAAAGGAAAGAAAGTACATAACCAATGAGAGCATGTGGCAAATGCAATCAGATAAGTAATCTTCTACGATATTGTCACAATACTCTATGGTTAGGTGTTTAGGACACTTTTCACGTTTCAAAGACATCATATTCTTCGATGGGATGAGGGAAGAAAAATACCTCTCATTAGTAGAGCTGAACTAACCATGGTGATTCTAGAAATATCGGGACTCCTCAGGCTGTATAATCTCAATAATGAAATAAAGAACAAATTGTAGTGCCTATGTAGTTATATCGAACATATTAGGTGATTGTTGATGATCATTTTAGACCATCAATGGTGTGGGGTATGATAATTTTCACTTCATTCGATATAAATACCTTTTTTGATAAATGTGAATCTCATTCATTTATTTATTCTCTATCCATTGATATTCATGTTTGGATGTTTTGATGATTCCATTTGTTTTAAAACATCAAATTCCTCTCTTAATATAGAATGTCAAGCCTTTATGTGTAAATCATATTCTATAAATTTCTATAGAGATGAGTTAATATGGGGTTTCCCCATTCTCGATATGGATTTCTATGACATTATTTGGGTATGTATTGGACTAAAGTGTTCATGTATATCATCAACTATTATACATTAATGGTATGTTTCATGACTGATAATGGAATTTAGCATCTCTTTAGAGGATGAAAGAATGAATAGGTAGGTGACATTACCTTGTTGGCACAAACATTTTGAACGATTTCAAACCAATTTGCTGCATTTAATTTCACATCGATGGATGTGATCGAGAGTGGTATTTTTCCACTAGTTCTTGATCAATTTCTGAATGATTTTCCCAAAAATGTATTAGGGTTTCAACACGTAATAGTAATTGAGTTTATGATTTTTTATCTCCTGGGTAATATTCAGATATCACATCCATATTATTGAATGGAACCAACATAATTAAGAGAATTAAAAGTGAAATTATATTATCAGAAATGTAATAGTTTAATTTGGCTCAGAATGTCTCCATGGGAATCACCAGTATGGTTTGTCAAGAAGGAGGATGGAAATCATCACTTGTGTGTGGAATATCATAAAATAAATGGGGTTACAATAAATAATTGGTATCAAATTCCGAATATTGATGATTTACTAGGTCTATTGATTGGATCCTAGTGTTTTGTAAGAATTAAAATGGGATTATGATATCACTAATTGTAGGTTCGGAAAGATGATATTTCAAAAAAAAATCAGAAGTTGATTTGGACATTAAAATATGCGGTTATTCCTTTCATTCTTAAAAAAGGGTCTTTGTGTAATTGATGAATCAAAAATTTCATTTATATCTAGATAAATGTGTGGTAGTGTTCGAGGATGTCATATTGTTTTATTCAAGGAAAAGGGAAGAGCATGAACAATACCTGGCTGTAGGGTTGGGAATTTTTCATTATCATCTCCTATAATAAATATTATAAAAGATTGTTTTTGGGATACAAGAGGTACATTTCCTTGTCCATGTAATCTCTAAAAGAGGTTTTTCTGGGGATCCAGAAAATATAGAGTTTTTTACCTCTTGGAAACTGCCAAGAAATGTCTTCCAGATAAGTAGTTACCTTGATCAAGATGATTATTACCATAATTTTGCATAATTTTTCCTGACTGGATTCACCATTGACATCATTGATAAGGAAACATGTTCCATTGCAATGAAGCAATGAATTTAATAGTCCTTTTAAACTAATTACAACTATCATTACATCAGTACCAATATTGAGTTTTATAAAATCAAGACAATGGAATATGGGGTGGTGTAATGCTTTGGGATATAGGTTAGAGTGAATTCTGAAACTAGGAGATCATGTTGTTTCTTATGTAACATAGTAGTTATGGTTTGTTGAGAATAAAATCCAAACACAGGATTTGTTGATTGGTTTTGTAGTACATAAATTGAATACTTAGTGTCATTACCTCTTTGGTGATAAATTTATAGTGTTTCCAAATCATAAAATCCTAAAGAATATTATCTACCAAAGGAATTTTAAATTAAGAAAAGGATTATTTATATCATACCTTAAGTTTTTTTATTTGACATAATTTATACACCAGGTAATTGATATTTGGTGCAATAATCAATAATATTTAATTCTTATCATTAGTTAGGAAAAAATAGATCAGAAAAATGGTGGTTGGTTTTGGTGATAACTGACATGAACTTGAATGTGATGACCATGGAGATGTTATGGTTTCCTCCAGTTTTATTGGTTCTTGATTGGGTTAATATAGATAAGAAGGAACACATGCCTATTCCATAATGTGTTTCTATGAGGTAATAACTAAATGGTGGGTAGAAAATGGAGGGATGAAAGCAGTATGGGATTTTATTTTTGTGGTTTCAAAATCAGATGGTCATATATTTTCTGTTTCGAGAAAATCATCTTCACTTGTACCACAATATGGGATGGGTTTTTATCATAGAATATATTAGATGAACAAGGCCTTGAAAGAATAGTTTATGTGGGTATGAATGAAAAGAATGGGGGATGAGTCTGTTTTGAAAGGCCTAACTTGTCTATAAGTTAAGGCATTGAATCAGTGAACAATAGGTTTTTTTGAAGTAATTACATATTCTTATTTGGAAATGGGAGAAGATATCCACAGTTTTTTTCATAATTCACCCAAGAACAATTCCAAAATACAATCCCATATGGGTGATAGGGGATGGACTCACAATGTTAGATCATTTCATCCATATTCTTGAATCTCATACTGTGGAGGATTTTTCAAAAATATATATGATATTTATTAAAGAAGAAATACATACTAGTTTTTATAGTATCAAATATATATCCATGGTTCACATATTATTTTTGGAAATCATTATCACAATCCCTCAGTACTCATTTGACTATGAGCATCGCATATCATCATCATATGAATGGATGATCCAAACAAGAAAAAATGTAATTTGGAAGACGTGGTTTAGGATTGTGTAATGGATATTCATGGAAAATAGTATGAGCATGCACCTTTAGTGGAGATCCCATGTAACACCAATTATCTGGCGTTGATACATATGGATCCCTTTTAAGCATTATATGTAAATCCTTTTTGTTCTCCACATTGATATGTGGACATAGGAAAGACTTCATTGGTGGGGACAATCCTTTTAAAAGAGACGAAAAAATAATTTTTTCATTGATTAAATTTTTTTTGGAGAAAACATAGAGTCATCAGAAGTCTTATACATATCATCATCGTTGACCATTTTTAATTTCAGGTAATTGACAACATCTTTTTAATAATAACATCATGGATTAAGAACCATATTTTTTGGAATGAATGTAATGTTTTCTACTAGATTATTTGGTTATTATGAGATATTAGTATTTGATGGTGTGGTGGAATATAAATTGGGTTTTACCCCATGTTTCAGTTTATTACATAATGGGTATCATGTATCTCAGTCGAAAAAGTATCATCATGATCCTAACCAAGTGATTCGATTGGATCATGTTGACCTAGAGTCAGATTCTGAATTGGATCCTATACTAGTGTTGATTGCGGATAGGAAGGATAAAGTATTTAGTGTGAAATTAATTGGTCTAGTGTGGTTTTTGTGAAAACATGGCCTCATTCATGAAGATTTTTGGGAAGAGATGAATGAAATGGTCAAGCAATGTCCCATACTCTAGTAGGAAAATAGTTTTTTATATATTTTGGGAACAAAAATGAATATGTTGTGGAGAATTTAGCACCCTTTATTTCAGGTAATTAACCCTTTATTTTTTATTCTTTTTTATGTAATGTTGTTGGGTAGTGTTTTGGTGGTTTTTGTATAAATTTTGGAATGTTTTTTTGATGTTTTTTGGCGGGTCACATTTTGAGCATATTTAGTAGAAATTGTATAGCGCCTATAGGATACTATGAAAAGATAGTAAGTGAACTCTTTGTAGGTACATGGATAGATCCATTATTTATCTTGGCCTTGTGGCCACCTAGGAGTAACCATGATACTAGAACATGGTTTTCACATGGTTTTCATAACTGTTTCACCTAACTATGCCTGATTAGTTATAGATCCTAAATTTTTTTATCTCACCCGGTGTTGACTCTAAACCAATAATTTTTTTACCTTATCACCTGTAACTCGTTATTTCATCCTTAAAAATATTGTAGAGACTTCCCCTTTAAATACAAAAGAGATTTATTTGAATATGTTTATGCTTTGGAGCACGGTTTCCTTGGTAAGTCTCAATTCATGATCAATTTATTTAAATCTAATTTTCTTCCCTATATTAGATTAATATATCAAGTTTATTAGGGTTGTATCTAGGAAAATTTATTATAATGATGATGATATTTGTCATTGGTTGTGTTAGTTGAAGATATATAAGGTGGGTTTTTGTTATTTAAACCAATTTTGTTGATGAATTAGTGCCACTCTTCATTTCTCGAATATTTTCCATGGTCGGTGGATTCACTCTTAGCTTAGTTTATTTTAATTTGAGGTATTAGTTTCAAATTGATTTAATTTCAAGAAATATGGGCTTTTATGTTAAAATATTTCTAAAAACTATTTTTAGTGATGGTTTGTGGATGTCAGGAATTTTTTTTGTGAAACCTGATTTGCCTACTTATTTTAAAATGTGGCTGTTAAATATGGATTCGTTTGATTATGGTAAAATTATTTTATTAAAATGTTTTCAATAAATTTATGTTTTATTGAAATTGTGAGACATAGTGTTTTTGGCTTGGTTTTTTCAAACACGGGTTGGTGTGAGTTTATTATTTTGATGTGACCCTAAATAAGGGGTCTGTTCCATTAGGGTTGAAGGGACATGACCCTCGATTAGTGGTGTTTTTTATTGGGAAAAAAGAAGACTGGTCACATTATGATGTTTTTTGGATGTAGGATAAAACACTCATGATTATGGAAATTCCATTGAAACATGAATGTGTGGCTGTGAGTGAGAATCATAAACTGTGTATCCCAAAATTGAATGAGAAATGGTTTTAGGATTTTTTTATCTTTCAGTGGATGTTATTTTTGTTTAGAATTTGTTTAATACTTTGAGATAAAATTTTAAATGTTTTAAATTGTTTTATATAATTTTTTATATAACTATGCTTATAGTTTAAATTCTATTGGTGTTATTTGGGATTTCAGTTTGGGATAATATACTAAGTTTCATTACTCACCCCTTTTAAAGGTACTTTGGTGCTTTTGAATATAGTTTTAATTGGGACACATGTGAAGGAAAAATAATACATTTCTTTAGGGGTGATTTGTGATATTTGGGAATGGATAATGGATTTTGATCTTTGATCGTGTTGGCAGTTTCTATGTTGTGGTCTTTTGATTCTTTTGGATTTGTATTTTGGTCTTCCTCTTGGTTATTCTGATTTTGGTTACGGTATAATTTGGTGTTGTTTCATTTTTTGTATTACTTATTTTGTATTAAATTGTTATCATGCATTATATGGTGGTTTTGGTTATTTTATTCTTGGGTTTGGTTGTTTTTTTAAATGTAAAGTCATCCCCAAAATTTTTATGAATCCCTTGAAATTTATTGTATTCCATTATCATCATTCGGATGTTGCCTACGACCTAGTAGCAATTCTACCATGACTGATGAAATTGAAATGGGTATGGATGTTACACTTGCTGAGAATCTATCCTCACCCTTATTTTGATTTACTTTCCCATTGTATAAATATTTTTGTTGAATTAATTATTCATAGTAGGGTTTTTCATGGATGTATATAATTACATAATGTGAAATATGAAAAGACAGGTATGTTACACTCGAAGAAGAGGTAATAATTTCACCACCCATTATCAAGATCTTTTCTTCTTCCACATCATAATTGGTTTTTGATTCCATACCTAAATAATTAATCCAGTACATTATACATACTATGATGTTATTATAAATATGGTACAACCATATTTGTTATTCGATCCATCCTATAAATGAAAATGTCACCAAATGTGTGTACGTACGGCTTACCGTCTCCACATCATGGTTTAGTTTGTTATTCAAACACTTCATTATTTGGATGGGAATAATTATGAGTATAACTAATGTAAATAATAAATATAATAGGTTAATGATTCTGTATATATGATATATCATCGAATTACATACGATTTCACCATCAATATAATGATATTGTATCTCGTGTGTATATACGGATTGCCGTCTCCACGAACGCGATGAGATTCATTCCCCATCGTAATCATTCAAGATTAATTTTTATTTTATAATAAAAAAATTGTGTTTATAAACATTATATCATTATTTATATGAATCAAATACATCCAATCTATAACAATAATGGCTTATGTATCCAAGAATATAAAGGAAAACCAATCAGTTAAAACTCAAAATGATGATACTACTGAAATATTATTAACAAAGAAATATTAATGGATCATATATGATATTATAATTATGTATATAATTATTGTATAATTTTATAACAATTTTTTTAATATTATACAGAAGGTTAACATACCATCGACTATGAAAAAGTACAAGGTAAGGGTTAATTCCAAAATCTCATCATTATCTGAAGTTGTTTATACGTGAGTATCTACTAGGACCTCTTTATCATCAACTTCTATGTTTTTTAAAAATATATTTTAAAACATTTTTACTATTTCATAGTTTATCGGTTAAAGTCATTTATAACCTTTTTTGATTTTTATTAAATGTTTACAGAGGAATCATTCCGTCATTTTCCAACCATGGTAATTTATGACATTTTCGGAAAAAATATGGAAAGAATGTTTTCATAACTTATACGGCAGGTGTAGCTATTTTCTCCCATTATAACACCTTTGAAGATTCCCTTACATGATTATAAGAATATTTACATATTAGTTTTTTTTATAATTACATGACTTCTAAATGATTTCTAAATAGAAAGTGATATTTCCCTAAAAAAGTTTTGATTTCATCTATGTCAAGATCCTTTGATGGATTTTAATCTTATTTGAAGTTGATTTATTATGATAGAAATATTCCATATTTTATTCATGGATTTGTAGTATATTTGAGAATGGATGTGTTATTTTTATACCATTCAAGGTTTGTGGATAATTTATTGACATTGTGTATGCTATTTTTAATACTAATGTTTATGTTATGTTTAAACCTTTTCATATGAGAAATTAATTAGACTTTTTAAGTGATATGTGGATCCTAATATAGCTCCTCGATGCATAGGTAGGTCTCATGAGGCAAACTATTGTCTTGGTACAAGTTTATGATAAAATATTATTCGTTTTCTTGCACAAGGCCTTGACTATGTGGTTATGAATTCCAGAATTATGCATTCCATCATGATGAGATTGGATATTGATATTTCATGTGATTATTCGACTAGTAGAATATAAATGTGAATAAGTAAATGGAATTATATATTTTATATTGGCCATATTATACAGAATTTTATGTTTAAAAATTCTTATGTTTAAGTCTTATACATTGCCTTAAATGGTTATACTAATTTATTAAAGTTTCCACTATATTGTTATCCATACTGAACATCTGATCTCACCACTTTCATGGTTTTATTTTTCCTCGGATGCGAAGAAGTATATTATTACTAACCCACAATGATTGTATAATGGATATGAATTTAGTTATTGGGGACAATGTTGTTTTTGTTTTTCATTTTATAATGTAATGAAAAACATATGAATGTTTCTAGTACTTCCAAGGATAATTGAATGACAGGTCTTTTGGGATTTAAACCCATGGGATCATGACAATATTATGTAATAATGCACCGAATATAGGTAACTGGGGTTAGGGTGTTATATATGGTATCAAAGGATTTTTATTACAATGCTTGGAAACTAGATTTCGATAAATGCTGATTAGAGCACATTACACTTAGATTGACTTTGAGGTTTAGTATCGAATAACATCCAAAAATTTAGGAAATGTTTAGATTTTTTGTATTCTCCAATAATTAGATACCTATCTGGATACGAGAAAGTATAAGGGATTTAGCACAGATGTACCTAGGAGTGAAAAATCTTACAAGGAGTTTCGGGTATGACCCGAGTTATCCTAGTACACGACAATGTGCCTTGTTGAATTCATGATTATGAAACTCCCCTGGGATATTCTTACAACAATTGAAATTTTCATTAGAATCCATTATAAAATATTTATGAGTATATACCACCTCAGTGAAACCATTTATATGATTATGGATTATATCCATAAACTGTTCAATTTATGTTAACTGTTTTACTTGTTTGGAATTATGTACTGAGATTCATATACTAATCTTCTGTATGAATTTGTTTAGAAATGACGCCTAGTGGAAGGAATGGAAACCGTATCAACCTACGTAATACATGTTGGAATTTTCCTCATACTCAAGATAATTATAGTGGGGATGGTGATGGAACAGGTTCTGATCAGCTTATCACCATACTGAGACAAATCACTCAGATTTTGAATAATAACCTTACCCTTATAGAGCACCATGATCCACAAAATGGAAGATAAATGTTAGAAAACTTCCTGAGAATATGACCACATACATTTAACGCGAGTACGAAACCATTGGTAGCTGAGAAATGGATAAGTTCCTTGGAGAATGTATTTCATGCTTTGTGGAGTAGCGAAATGGAAAATCTTTTCATGGCAGTTTATCACTTCACAGGAGATGTAGGTCAATGGTGGTCATTAATCCAAAACACAAAGGAAGATGAAGATGTTTCAAACATGAAATGTGGGGAGTTTAAAGATATTTTCTATGAAGAATACTTTCCTTCGGACCATCGAGCAGATATAGAAAGGCAATTTTTTAGTGTGATCCAAAAGGAGGATGAGAGTGTCCCAAAGTATGAGGCTAACTTTACAAGGTTAGAAATGCATGAAACATATTATATATATTACCCAAGAGTTAATAATGATCAATTATTTGATGTTTTAAAACCATTTCTCCATTGAGTATCAGTCTAATAATCCTTCTCATCATGCGATGATATTGTCTCATGCACTACAAAGATAAAAAAATGAATTCTATAAGTCTTACGACTTTTTGGAAAATCCTAGGAAGAAGAGATCTGCTGAACAATCTGGAAATTGAAATTAGGGGAAGAAGAGAAAAGTTGAATATCCATCCTGCGGAAAATGTGGGAAAAAACACCCCGATACTTTCATGAAGGAAATGGGAGTCTGTTACAAGTGTGGTGAAAAAGGCCACCGAGATCATGATTGCAATGGGAAGAAAGAAGCCGTAAATGTTGAATTCTACAATTATAGAAAAAAGGGGAATTATGCAAATGAATTTCTTAAGCACGAAGTGAAATTACCTCAGAAAAGGACAAGGGAGAAAGGCCAATCCTATGTGATCACTACTGCTGAGGTTGTAGCTCTGAAAGACGTGGTGGTAGGTAATTTAATGGTTCCTCATGTTTAGGCAATTATTTTTTTGATTCCAGATCATCACATTGTTTCATATCTTCCCAGTTTTCTAATAAAATTAGATACTTTCATTTTGTCTTAACAAAATATTTTTCAGTAAAAACACCAATGGGAAGTATCATCGCATCAATGTTTTGTGAATTACTTCCCAATAGAGAATATAAATGTTTTTTATCAACTGATATCATCATCGTACCCATGATTTAATTTTATATAATCCTCAGAATGGATTGGCTTTCGAACCATGATGCCAAAAATTATTCTAATAAGAAATGGGATACAATTTCCACTGATGATAAGGAGTACCTTATCATTAGAGCAGAAACGTCACCACTTGATTCTTACCTAGATCCACCCCTAGTAGCTCTACTAAATTCAATTATATTGGATGAAGAGACTGAAAAAAATATGGATGAATATAGGAATGTTTGAATAAAGGATGTACCTTTGGTGCAAGAATATGTTGATGTGTTTCCATAGGATTTACCTGGACATCCTCCAGAATGAGAAATTGAGTTGTCCACTGATTTAATTCCTGGTTTACGGCCCATATTGATGACCACTTTAGAATGGACAATGTGTAATTTGAGGGAAAAAATAAACAACTAGAGGAATTGACTAATAAGGGATTTATTAGCACTAGTGTTTCTCGATGGGCAGCCCATTTACTTTTTTTAACTAGAAATATAGATCTATGATGTTGTGCATTGACTACCATAAGATAAATTCTATAATAATAAAGAAAAAGTATACCCTAACTCCCGTTGATGATTTATTAGAACTACTTCATAGACCTCAATATTTTTCAATGAATTCCCTTCAATATTTTTATCATCAGTTGTGTGTGAAGAAGTAATAAATTACAAAAAAAACATTTCGAACTAGGTACAAGAATTACATGTTTACTGTAATGCCTTTTTGATTGACTAATGACACTTATTTATTAATGGATCTAATTAATAGAGTTTTCAAGGAATATCTTGATGAATATTTAGTGGTATTTATTGAGTATATCTAGGTATACTAAAAAAGTAATGAATATAATTAAAATCACAAGAGCATTATTATGAAATCCTCAAAAAATGGATTATATGGGAAGTTTAGCCCATGTGAATTTTGGTTTCAAGAGATTTCTTTTCTTATCAATATTGTATCTGAGGATGGAATCTATTTTGTTCCTTCAAAGGCTAAGGCAGTGCCAGAGTGGTCATCACTGATGAGTATAGCTATGTTTTGTGGTTTTATTGGTTTAGCAGGTTATTATCGATGTTTCTTCTAGAATTTGGCCTAGTTGGCTAACACATTAACCAATCTCACACGGAAAGGGTTATTTTTTTTTGGAAAAAACAGTGCGAAGAATTTTTTGAAGCACCGGGGATATGATTAGTCAATTCTCTTAACATGACTCTACCATCAGGGGAAGATGAGTTCGTTATTTATAATGATGCTGCAATAAAATTACTTGGTTGTGTACTTATGTAGAATGACAGAGTTATTGACTATGCATCACGACAGCTAATAATTAATGAGAAAAACTATCCAACTCACGATATTGAGTTAGAATCTATAATCATTGTTCTGATGATATGGATACACTATCTCTATGGTAAAAAATGTGATATTTATACTGATCACAAGTGATTGAAGTATATTTTCTCACAAAATGAATTCAAAATAAGGAAAAGAAGATTGCTTAAACTAATCATGGATTATGATTTCACATGACACTACAACCAGGGGAAATAAAATTAGGTGGAAGATTCTTTGAGAAGAAAGGATAATGGAGTTTTGAAAAAGATGATAGTTGAAAGGGATCCTATTTTCAGGGATCTAGTAAAGGTGTAAAGGGTAATAACCATGGAATGTGAAACCTCAATAATTAATCAAATTGTTGCCAAAAAATATTTACCGAAATGGATAAATAGTTCTCATACTCAGGATAAGGAGTTCCAAATGAATATTAAGCTATGAATGATGGGAGACTGATTGATATCATATATAAAGATGGAATTTTGAAATTTGGGAAGAGACTTTGTGTTCCTGACATACGTGATCTAAAAAAGGAATTGTTGGATGATACTCATAGAACCAATTTTTCCATACACCCTGGGAGAACCAAGATGTATAGAGATTTGAAGGAACAATTTTTGTGGGACAACATAATGAGGGAGATTAATGATTTTGTGACATGATATTTTGTTTTTCCACAAGTGAAAGTGGAGAGGAAATAGCATGGATGAGTCTTGCAACCTCTTCCCATACATGAGATGAAATGGGATAATATTACAGTGTACTTTTTCATGGGGCTACCAAATACTCCTAGAAGGAATTATGAAATATATTTCATTGTAGATTGTCTTACCATGTCAACACATTTTCTTGCTATAAGAGAAGATTTATCCCTTGAACGTATGGAATGACTATATATTAATGAATTTGTAAGACATCATGGTTTACCCCTATCGATTTTTTCTGATCGTGATCCCATTTTTACATCCAGAATCTGGAAAAGTATTCATAAGTCCCTGGATACTGAACTTCGTTTGAAAACTACCTACCACCCTCAAATCGATGGAAAATCAGAATAGAATATTCAATCCCAAGAAGACTTATTTATATCTTGATCACTTTACATTAATGGTATGTGGGATCTATATTTTCCTATTGTAGAATTTTCCTATAACAATATCTTCTAGTAAATTATTCATATGGAACCATATGAACCATTATATTGAAAGAGATGTAGCACACCAACTTGTTGGGGTGATGTTTGGGAATGAAAACTCATATGACTATAACATGTTGAGGAAACAATGGAAATTTTAAAGGTTAACTAAACCTACATCAAGGAATCCATCTATAGGTGACAGAGCTATTCTGATAATGGAAGGAAGGATTTGGAATTTCAAGTAGGAGACAATGTTTTCCTAAAGTTATCTCCCTGGAAAGATGTTATACATTTCAGTTAGAAGGGTAAATTAAGTCCCAGGTACATCAGAACTTTTGAAATTCTAGAACGAATTAGAGATGTAGCTTATCATTTGGAAAGGCCTCCAAGTCTCTCCAATGTTCATGATTTTTCCACGTATCACTGTTGAGAAAATACATGCCTCACCCAATGAATATACTCACCTATGATGAAATTGAACTTTAAGTGACCTGTCTTTGTGAAGATCTAGTTAAAATTATTGATACTAGAGAACAAGTGCTATGAAACCAGATGACTCGTCTGGTAAAATTTCTATGGAGAAACCATAAGATTGAAGAGGCAATGTGGGAACCAGTGAAACTATTATGAAGAACCACCTGAATATTTTTATAAATTAATATTCTTGAAATTTCTAGAATGAAATTATTTTATGAAGGGGATAATGTAACCCCCCAAACATCCATTGTATGTTTCCCTTTGAATAACGTAGTAGTTTGCATTGTACGAACATTGAGTTTTAACACACGGTGACCAATGAAACTAGTTGTTATGAATAGTAATACCCATTTTTTGAAATTTTGTAAATTTTATTTGTCAAAATGGACATCATTTTTGGATTTATAATATCAAAGTTAGCTTAGGGTTTATTTTTTATATTTTTTTGAAAACATTCAATTTTTAATGAATAGTGAAAAACAAAGCATTATTGTTAAAAACTGACTTTTATTAAAGTAATTAGTTATATTAATTTAATTTATTTTAAGTCAAAATAGATACATTAAACCAATATATGTTAAATTCAATTCATTGGAGTCATTTTAAAATATGTTTATATATATATAATTTTATTGAAATTTTTACCGTCTTTTACCCACCTCCTTGGAGCATTTCAAAATTTACATAAAAAATAATTTTACTTCATATGTGAGTTTAATTTAAAAAACACAATAGACATAGTAAATATTAGAATGTAATATATTGTTCAATAATTTGAAAATAATATATGGGGAATATTAACTTTTGAATTTTATTTACAATGGTTAACAATAAATAGGTAAATTAAAGGTAAAAATGATATTATATTTACCCTAACACATGTCCTAATTCAATTGGATAAGTGTAATTTTTCAAAAAATATCCTTAAGAAAAAAATAATATCTTTTCGTCCACCTGGATTAGATTAGGACATTTATTATTATTTTATTTAAAGAATAGTTAAAAGTGTTAAATTTAATGTTTATTAACTAAAAAATATATATTATAGTGTTACACCCAATATAAATTAGACTATAAATATTCAATTGAAATATAAATTTATTTCATACATAATGAAATTTTATTTATAATTTTTAGTCATTAAATAATTTAATTTATTTATGACTCAATTATGATACAGGAATTACCATATTAATGAACTATTAAAATAATTGATATTGTAAATAACCAAATACATGTAAATTAAGACTTATGAGGAATTACACTATTTTTTGATGTTAACATGACATATTATCATTTATTAAATAAATTTTATTCTATGTGATAAAGGTTTTATGGTTATCAAAAAAATCAAATACTAAATATTTTCAAAATTGACATAATTCAAATTTTAATACAAATATTAAATTATTAATTGATATGATATTCTTAAAAAAATAAGGCTCAGAGATAGGACATATAAAGGGTTATATATATTAATAATTAACCACTTGGAGTTCTCAAGGTATTTTATTGTATATTTATTAAACATATAATATAAAACTAAAAAGACACATGTTAACTGTTAAGCTTTTTAAGTAAGAGTTAAATCTAAACAATAAGGTTAAAATGGTGACCAAATCATGTCTAAAACCAATTGGCTGAGAGGTTTTCGACTGATTCCCACCTTAGCCTCAAAATAAATAATTTTGGATGCATTTTAATTCCAAAAATATTTTATTACAAAATAACATTTCAATCTTTTCCTAAAATGACCCTCACCTCTCTTATTAAAGGGTGTATCCCCTTCTCATAATTTCACATCTCCAAATCCATTTGTATCAAAAAAACCCCAGACCAAATATCCTCCCAACATCCCTCACATAATTTTATAGTCCTCACATATATCATAAATCCATTCTATGGAGACCTTATAATCCACTCAAAATGAAACACCCGAAGAATAGATAATAATTTCACCACCTGCTTTCAAGTTATTTTTTTCTTCCAGTTCCAATTTCATTGTTGTTTACATACCAAAATTATAACTCCATTACCTTCAACATAAATATATGTTATTGTAAATATGGTAAAACCATATTAGTTATTCTACCCATCTTATAAATGATAAAGTCAGCATACGTGCATACGTAAAGCTTGTCGTCTCCAAGTTGTGGTGTAGTATGTTATTCTAACAGTTCATTATTTGGATGGTAATAATAATGATTATAAATGATGAAAATAATAAATATAACATGTTAATTATTATGTATATATGTTATATGATCGTGTTACATACTATTTCATGATTAATATAACAATATTGTCGCTCGTGCGTAGTTACGGATTACCGTCTCCACGAACATGATGAGATTCATTCCCCATCATAATCATTCATGAAAAATTTTCATTTTATGATTTAAAATAATTTTTATGAACAAAACATAATTCTATATATGAGTTAAATACATCATTTCCATAACAAACATGGCTTATGTAACCATCCATATAAAGTAAAACGAATTAGTTAACACCCGAAATGATGATACTGCTGAAATATTATTAACAATGCAATATTAGAGGATCATATATGATAACATTTTTATATATATAGTTCTTGTATTAATTAATAACCATATTTTAATTAATATACAGGTGGTTAACATACCATCTTCTAAGGAAATGTACAAGGTAAGGGTTAATTCCACAATCTCATCATTATCCGAGGTTGTTTATATGTTAGTGTCTATTGGGACCATTTTATCATCCACATTTGTGATTCATAAAAATATATATCAATTTTTTATACTATTTCACAGAATATGGGTTAATGTCATTTATAACCTTTTCTGACTTTTTATAATATGTTTGTAAAGGAATATTTCCATAGTTTTCCAAATAAGGTCCTTTACGTCCTTTTTGAATAAAATTAATGAAACATGTTTTTTTTACTTATATGGCAGGTGCAACTATTTTCCATCATTATAACACCATCAAAGCTTCCCTTACATGACTATCAGAATAATTTAAAAAAAATCATTTATAATTACATGACTTATAAATGATTTCAAATAGAAATATATATTTCTCTCAAATAGTTTTGATTTCATCTATGTTAACATCCTTTGATGGATTTTACACTTATTGGAAGTTGAATTATTATTATACAAAGACTCCATATTGTATTTAAGGTTTTTTGATATATTTAAATGTGGATGTGTTGTTTTTATACCATTAATGGTTTATGGATAATGTATGTACATTTTTTATTCTAGTTTTCATAAGAATGTTTATGTTATGTTTAAAACTTTTCATATAGGGAATACATTTGACTTAGTAAGTAACAGGTGGAGCCCACAATATCTCCTTGATGCATCAGTTGGTCTTATCAAACAAACTAGTGTCTTGGCACAAGGCCTTGAGAAAATCATATTTGTAGTAATGGACCAAGTTCTTTGACTATGTGGTTTTGAAGTCTCGCATTATGAATTTCATCATTATGGAATTGGCTATTGATATTGCATGTGATTATTCTACATGTAGAATATCCATGTAAATAAGTAAATGAAATTATTTGATTTATATTGTATATATTGTGCAGAAGTTTATTTTTAAAAGGCATATGTTTTAGTCCTATACATTTCCTTAAATGTTTATTCTTATTTATAAATTTTTCCTCTATATTTTTATCCTTACGGAGCATCTAAGCTCACTGCATTATATGTTATATTTTTTTCGAGGATACGAAAAAGTATCTTATGAATTACCTATATGGACAGTCTAATGGTTATGAATGTGGTCAAAGGAGACAATGTTGATGTTTTTTTTATTTTATAATGTAATGTAACACATATGAATGTATATAGTACTTCCAAGGCTACTAAAATGATCGGTCATTCCGGAATTGATCCTATGGAATCATGCCAATGTTATGTAATAATGTACTAACTCTGGGTAACTGGGGTCGGGGCATTACAATGAATCTCCTAAGGGATATATTTTAGAAACTTATACTATTTATGATTTATTTTGAAGGATTTCAATAATGTAAATGAATAAAATATGTTACACCTATGGTGTCCTAAATTGAAATGAAGGTGTTTCAATTTAGATATAATATATGTGATTTTACTGATTAATGTTTTCCACACTGTGTTTATTATTTCTAATAAAATGTTTATTTTGAATAATTCAATAGTGGGAAAATAACCAAATTAGGTTATCATTTAGTGTGGTAGATAATGTGTTAATTATAAACCAATAAAATTATTACTATAGTGATGAATATCATGATTACGGCTAATAAGTAGTCATGTTAGAGAATTATCATCTTTCACCTTCACCAATATTCAGACTCAGAAAATAATAAAATGATTCTTTTTAGTGAGAGTTCAGGTGGTGGAGACTATAATGAAATGATGATTTACTTTCTTATATGACGATAATGTGGGATGAATAACTCAAGGTATTGTACCAATGTAATTAGAATATGTTTTATGTATAGATAAGAATGGTATACAATAACCAATTGTCCATGTAAAATTATAATTTCCATTAACCTAATGGATAAGAATATTGGTCTCTATATAGTATTATAAATAGATGAATGTTTTAAATGTAGAATGAATTGAAATTTTTTTAATTTATGTCTGAGGGGGGAATATGATAAATGGAATCATCATGGTGGTATGAGTAATGGTTATACTATTGATGGTGAAGATATAATAAATGACATGTAAAATTTATGGGTAGTTATAACAGAAATTTTTTATGTTAAACGTAAATAAATGACTATATCAAGGATGATGAATGGTAAGACATGATTTTTATTTAATATCATTGGAAAGTGGTATTATTGATTAATATGATGAATCTTAGTAAAGGGATTATGAATTAATTGGACTGACTATATTTTATTTGTATTGTAATTATATAATTATGTCATATTAATCATGAAATTTATTATAATTCTTTCGTAGAATTTTTTCATTAATGATATAGAAGAATATGTTGATCGTTAAAGATGAACTAAAAATGTAACTCATTGAAAATGTAATATTATATATAAAAAATATGATTAATGGAAATATAAAACTTAATATGTTCTTTATGTTTATATAATGATGTTTATTTTGGATAAGGAATTATTTTTATGGAAAGAAATAAATTGGATAATATTAATGTCCTTTGAACTGATTATTATTTTGATGAATATGTATTTATGTTGCTGGTGATAAAGTTCATAAATATATAGATTTATATAATATATTTTATAATAGGTTATTTTATATACAGAAGGAGTAATTATGTAATTTTTGGAAAAAAGTATGTTTTTGTTGAGGTTTTATAGTAATTCAGGTTATTACAACATTTAAAAAGAATATATAATTTAGGTATTTACATTTTTTCCATGTGACTATTAGGATCTACTAGAATATATTTGTGGGATTAATGTTATTTTTATTTTTATAAAATTAGTTATCATATCTATAAATTTTTAATTTTAGAATGGTCATAATATTTACAATTTATGAGATGCTTTTTATTAATAATTGGATATGGTTTAACATATTAATGTATAATTTTATCCTATGATTATTTATCCATATTGGACAACATGCTAAAAAAATTTTATGATTACTAGAGATAGAGGTTTTAGATTACCATTCTATTATGTATCTTATGACACGTTATTTCATCATGCATTAAATTTATTTATTCATTTCTTATGGTAAGCGATTAAGTTGAAATTGATCAAAGAATATATAATAGATAATTTTTTCCCTATTAAATGGAATCAAAAACCGTAATTATAGTTTTTAGTTCTCTCTATCATGGTTGTAAAAACTGACTCATTATTGGGTAAAAGGATCTGGGAAAATTATTTTCTCTTATTACTTTCATTTTGTCTGAATCATTATTCTTTTAACCAACAACATGTTTATGGGTTTGTGTCCATTATTATTATCTATAACATGTTCTCAATCACTCTCCACCATTATTTTTGGATTATGTTTTCTGTATATGTCCATGTATTAAATTCCATCCAATGTTCTTCTATATGGAAACATGATTATGTTTTATTCATGGTGACATTTTCACATGCCTTTCTCCAAATACATATTACTTTTTATTTTCAAAGAACCAATTTTATGGTTGAGTGAGAACCTTAAAAACATCATTAAACCCAATTTAAAATTCAAAAAAAAAACATTTTCCATATCTTTTTATGTGATTCACACCTATAATTCATTTTTTAAGAAAAACTGACGTCAATGCCTCTACATTCAAACCAAAAAGAGGTACACACCTAACTTAATTAATCATCACACAATTTTTTATAAATCATCTATTGTGTATGTAAATATTAACCTCGAAATGTAAACCTCAAAAAGAAACAAACGAAGACATGAAGGACCCAATAACTGCATCTACACCCTCAGCACCGTGGAGGATCCACATTAACCCCATCAACATCGTTATAAAGGACAACAAAAACCAGATAACTAAAACCCACACTGAATTAGCATAAACGAATAATACTATATCCTCTGTGGATAGGTCATCCAACACCAGATCTCACCATGAAATATGTTTTTTATCTTATATAATAATAACCACAAAATCAACAACAATGTCGAAGGTGAATCATCAGATTCCCAAATCATGGCCAAGCATTAATACTATCATCAAGGCTACACCTCCTGGAACACTGAAACCATTACAAGCACAACCCAAAACATCAAAGAGATCCACGAAACCCAACCAACATGGAATATGATTGATATAACAAGAAGTAAGAGAATATTTGGAGTTTATAGGTTTTATAGAGAGTCTCATCCATTAAAATCAAAACACATTCACTACAAATAAGACAATGAATGTTCTTCAAGCCTAATAGAACACCACTTCCAACCGTGAAACATATTTTGAATACTATAAGAAATCTACCCCACTAGACTATTATATAATAATGCAGTGGAAATTAAAGCCAAACAAGGGATAAAATTGTATTATGTCTTTACAGCGATCCATTGACCTACCGTGATCATTAACCTATGCATTTGGAACTATCAACCTCATCTAAAACATGGAACTCCATCAACCACCCAAATCTCACATCCCGAAACGTCTTTGATCTCCATCGAACCTATTGGACCAAGAGAGGAGTAAAAGATCATGAGGATAGTTTAGAGATAATGTGGTACATGGCAATAATAGTAAATCATACAACACACTAAGACACCAGTTAGAGTGCCAAATGAATATGAAATATCTACACCTAAGGAATCATTAATTGATCATCGACAATGATGATGAGGATGAAACACAAGATTTTTCCTTATTCTGATGGATACTCAATGACGATTACATAGAAACAATTTAACCAAAGTAAAAACTCGAGAAATGAAAGTCATGTGTCTCGTTGAAAATGGGGAAAAGGAAACCCTATATCTAAAGCGACCATTGGTAGAGAGAAAAATGTGTGTAAAGTGGGAGAAAAAGGGAAATTAATGTGGAAGAGGAAGGTGGTGTCACCTCCATCAATTGAGTTCCCCATTCGAAAACACTGCCCCATTGAAACCAAGTGTTTGAGATGATGGAGAGGGAAGCCTCTTAGAGGTTCCCTTCTCTTGAACTCTCCAACCCACTCATTCATTTTCACATCCCTTTCTCAATTTTCTTAATATTAACCCTTTTTATATTTTGGGTTTTTAAAATTGGATTTAAAAATGATAAACCATTTTTTACCAAGAATATGTTCAAATTATGAGGATGAAATTTACTTATAGATAGTATAGTGTAACACACCGAGATTTTATTAATTTCATTTAAAATAAATTTAACTCCTCCAATTGCTAGTGTTACATTAATTTACAAGTTTTAATGTTACACGACATAATACTAAGATATTATTATTTAATATGATAGTTATCACATAGTATTTGGAATAGTGATTCTCCGTAGTTTTAAATAAAATATTGTAATATGTGGTTTTAAAATATATATAAAATTATTTATTTTTTGACTGAGTGATTAAAATTAAAATTAAAATCCTTTTGAAGAAAATGAAATCTTTTTCCTAAAATATATTTTTTAAGAACAATGGAATGTTTTTCTAAATAAAATAAATAATTAATTTCGGTGAATGATTTTAATGAAATTAATATGTTATATATCCATTCAAATGTTTAAAATTCAACATATGTAATTTTTTATGTATGAGTTATAAATAAATCAAATATTATGATAAAAACTATATTTTTTTAAAAAATTATCTTTTCACCTTCTTTAATAAAATATTAATAAAATATTTTTAAATTATTTAAAATTTTATTGAAATAATTAAATTTTATTTTTATATGTGAATGTAAAAAATTATATTGGGGTAAATTTTATATAATTTTATGAAAATATAAAATTTTCAGTAAATAGTAAAAAATACTGGGTTTCATTAAAAGATACATTTTTATTCCAAAATATTACAACATAAATTTTATTTTAATAATACATTAAGACTAATATTATATTAATTATATATACCTTAATTTAATTTATGCTACTAGAATTAATTTCGTATAGAATATTTTTATAATAACATTTTAATATTTTAAAAAAATTATCTTTGGAAAAATACTTTGTTCACATCTCCATGATCAATTTTAAATTATAATTTACCACATATATGAAATTATATTGAAAAATGGATCGAATATTATAATTTATCATAATTTATATTTCATAAAAATGAAACTTAATTTTTAACCGTCATAAATTGTAAAAGTAGAAAAAATTTATTATAGTAGTTGGGGATAAAATGAGTTCAACAAGTGCTAAAATAAGGAATAATGGTTAAAATAAAAGAGAAACTTGTAGAAATGAAATTTTATGGATATATATAGATGATATAACCACTATGGTCTAATAATTTTCCACCATAGATAGTTTTTGAATATAAAAAATGTGGGTAGATGTTGTTCTATTAAATTATTTCATGTTTTTCCTCTCCCCCCATATAAAAGGACACCCTATCTCCTCTCCTATTAATAACTCAAAAAAATATTTAGAATAACAATGAAAATTTATTCATTACATACCAACCCACATCATAGAAGAATTGGTTACTTCATAAATCCAATATTGGAATGTAACATCCTGCCCCTCCTCGTTAGCTTGAGAAGGTGGAGGAACATTACATGGCCTTAAGAGGAATCCCCAAGGCACAAATGGAATAAAATAAATGCCAAATTTCTTAAATACACATGGGAGACGACTTTCCAATTGAGAATAGAAAATTTATCCGAATAATAAATAAGATAATAGGCCACCAAATGCTTTATGATATCAATGAAAGAAAACTCAACATTTCATTTATAAAAATAAAACTATAACAATGTACAACAATAAGAGACTAAAATATCCATGTACATAAAATATGACAAAACATAAAGACTACAATTATGTAGATCCAAAATCCATCACCAAGTCTATGCTCTAGAATCATGTCATCCCAATAGAGATGTGCAGTACATTCCCTTTACCTGTGTACCGATAAATAACATCTTAAAAATAACAAATGTTCTAACGAAGTGGTGAGTAATGAAACCATGAAGATTTTACCCCAATGAATTCCATACTCATACCACATTTGTAAAACTACATAGTAAATTTCATAAAAATGTTTATATAAAAATAAATCTATGAAATAATTAATACAATTTATCACCAAATGAAAATAATTTTAAAAAAATTGGGTTTCAAAATAATTCTTTTTTCCATGAAAGTAGAATAAAATTTATTTAAAACCATTCCATGATTCAATTTTTGGATTTATCTTGATCTGATCCACATATCCACATATCCACATATCCACAAATCTACAAATGCATGCTTATTTATCATTGTTCCATACATATGAGTGGTTTATCATTGACCTACCACATCGTCAAAATTATATTAAATAACATGTTTAATTACACATTTGGCATGGATCATAATGTAATATTTATACAATGCCTTTTAAATGAAATAGGAACTCACCTGAACCATTATTCCAAAATGATCCAAAAAATTCATTCCAACCATTTTAATAGAACCGTTATTCTATCGATAACCCTTCAAACAACCCTTTAACTAGGACAAATATTTATTAAAAAACTATTCCATACATCAAATCCAAACCATCATTTTAAAATAATGTATCCTTAATCACGTTCCATTGAATCACCCAATTTTGATTTTTACTCAAACCATCACTCAAGAGGATTTTTTGAGAATAATTTCATTGTGAATACACAATCAATTTCTATTGAAATGATCAAATAGAATCTAATAAATTTATTTCTAGAATGAGTAGTAAATAATGAAGCTACATACCAAATGATTTATGGTGACAGAAATGAATGACATACAAACACTAACTAAATTAGGTTGAAACTCCAAAAAGAAGCTTATATATCTTCCTATGTCGTCAGGAAAGCCAAATATAATAATATTCACCAACAACTATTGTAAATCTATTTACAACAGACATAGTTCTAAGAAACCAAGAGAGATATGGAATTATATATAATAAACCATCATAAAAAGAATGAACAATCACTTACCACAAGAACAATACATCAAATGCAAATAAAATACTTAAAAACGCATACATATCGATGGGAGAAGATTCTCTTCACATAGGGAGGAGATAATATTGACTTAGGGTCACATAAGAGGAAAAAGGGCCTTAGAGATTAAAATCTGTGAGACCCAAAATTTTGATATCTCCCACTTAAACCATTCAAGTTTAGTTACAAAGTTATTCAATCCATTCACCAAGCATGCAATAACCATTTCCTCAAGGATGAGCATCACATTGTTGGATTAGATAGTTTACAAATTTTTCACCATCCATGAAAAAGCTCACTATCCAACATAGAAATGTTTATCCTACTCTCCCACATTCCTTTGACAATCTATACACTACTCAAGTACCTTACCATTATCCCATATCGCGTTGTTCGTGATTTGTTATTGGTGTTTCCTGGTTTTCCCTAATCATTACCCAATCATGCACATGTAGAAAATCCCTCAAAAACGTTCCAATGTTCTCCAAAATCTTCCAATGGTTACCAATATACTTAATAAAGATAACAAAAATAAAAAATGAGATAATTACTTTAAACATGGGGTACTAAATTCTCCCCAAAAATGGAATTTTCTTTATTAGAATGTATACAACTAACATCATTCTAATAGAGTTTTGTCCATTATTATTTCATTTCCCCCTGTTCCCAAGTCTCTTCCAGAATCTGACCATGATTTCCAAAATCCCTCTCTAAATTGATGATTTTTACATTCATGATGTTCCATTTTCTATCTAAAATCCTCACCTAGATATATACCAATGAATCAAATGACTATAGTTCATCATTATCCCATCAAAACACACGTTCATGATTATGTTGATACTACATTAACTAAGATACATGAACGGTATTATGCCCCACATTGAACAGTGATGGAATTTTTAAGCAATATGTATCTTCACATACCTATCCCAGTATCACAAAAATTTATATATATCACAAATAAAACATTCCATGCATCCTGAAATTAGGATTCCCTATCCTTGGATTGATCTTAAATAACACATAACCACCAACCATGAGAGAATGTTTCCATCGATAATGATCCCTATATGATTTACGGAGTCCCTGAGCCATCTCCATATATTTCCTAATCAAATAAATCTTCTCTTTTGTCTCATAAATAAGCCTCATCACAACTAGGGAAGTCACACCACCTTCTTCACAACAATGTGTAGAATGAAGAGGATTCCCATACAATGCTTGAAAAATATCCATTTGTATCATGGCATGATAATTGTTCTTATAAAACAACACCACCAATGAAAAATAGTCTTCCCATGAGCCAAAAAAATTCCATTACAAAATCCCACCACATTTCATACAATGTTTTTATCAGCCTATTGGATTTCCATTTATCTGAGGATGATAAACCGTACTCATAGCCAACTAATTACCTATGGTCTTCTATAGGGATTTCTATAAACGAGATATAATCATTAGAAATTTTTTAGACACTATTGAATAAATTATTCTACGAATCTTTACAAATTCATTGATATATATTTTTATATTTCCTCCACCATAGGAGTTTCACAAATAATATTGTAATGAGATGAGTTTTTGGGTAGATACACAATCAGCCAAATAGAATCATGTTTTTGAACTGTTCTTAGGAGACATGTTACCAAATCCATAGCTATATACTGCCAATATAAAATAGGAACTAGTATAGATTTATAAATACATACATATCACAAATTATATAATGTAATATGATGTTAATTGAAGATCCTCTATACAAACTCATCTACATTAATTTTCAAACCGTTCAACCAAAATTATTCATTCCATTCCATATACATCTTTTGTATTCCAAGATGAAAAGACCATTATAAATGGTGGTAAAAAATTGAACTGGAACCTGATATGTCTTTTTGAAAATCCTATTAAATTTCTTCATACCAGGGAAAAAGTTCTAAGAAACTAGATGACCCATCTGGTTAAAAACTATGTAGAAACCATAAAATGGAAGAGGCAACGTGGGAACCCGAGAAACATATGGTGAAAAACCTCCTGAATATTTTTATGCAGTAATATTCTAGAAATTTCTAGAATGAAATTAATTTATGAAGGGGAGAATGTAACACCCCAATATTCCATGGTACGTTTCGCTTGGAAAAAATGCAGTATCTTGTATTGTACAAACATAGAGTTTTTACACACCACAACCAATGAAACACGTGTTTATGAATAGTAATACCTAATTTTTTAAATTTTGTAAATTTTATTCTTTAAATTGGACTTCATTTTTGGATTTATAACATCAAAATTATCTTAGTGTGAATTTATGGTAATTTTTCTGAAAACATTCGATTATTGATGAATAGTGAAAAATACTGCATTATTGTATAAAACCGAATATTTTTTAAGTAATTAGTTTTATTATTTTAATTTATTTTAAGTAAAAATAGATACATTATACCTATATATGTTCAATTCAATTCATTATAGTCATTTTAAAATAAATTCATATATATATATATATATATAATTTTATAGAAATTTTTACCGTCTTTTACCCACCTTATTTAATCATTTGAAAATTTCCATAAATCATAATTTTACTTAATATGTTATATTAATTTAAAAAATCCAAGAGAAAAAATTATTATTAGAAAGTAATATTTGGTATAATAATATGAAAATAATTTATGGTGAATATTAACTTTTGAATTTTATTTACCACGGTTAAAAATAAATTGGGTAATTAATTGTTAAAATGATATTATAATTACCCTAAAACATGTCCTAATTCTATTGGGTAAGTGAAGTTTTACCAAAAACACCCTTATTAATAAAATATTGTCCTTTTGGTCAACTTGGATTAGATTAGGACATTTATTATTATTTTATTTAAAGAATAGTTAAAAGTGTTAAATTCAATGTTTAATAACTAAACACTTTTTAATATAGGGTTACACCCAATTTTTATTCGACTATAAATATTATTAGAAATATAAAACGATTTCCTATATAATGGTATTTTATTTATAATTTTTACTAATTAAATAATTTAATTTATTTATGACCCCATTATGATTTAGGAATTACCTTATTAATGAAATATTAAAATAATTGATATTATAAATAACCAAAAAATGTAAATTGAAACTTCTGATGAATTAAACTATTTTTTATGGTTAATATGACATTTTTGGGTTGATTAAATAAATTTTATTTGATGAGATAATGGTTTTATGGATTTCAAAAAATCAAATACTAAATAGTGTCAAAATTTACATATTTTGGATTTTAAAACAAATACTATATTATTAATTGATATAATATTACTAAAAATATAAGGTTCACCCAAAGGACATAGAAAGGGTTATATATATGAATAATGAACAAATTGGGGTTTTCATGGAAGTTTATTGTTTGTTTATTAACCATATAATATAAAACTACAAAGAGACATGTTAAATGTCAAGTTATTTAAGAACGAGTTAAATCTAAACAATATGGTTAACATAGTGACCAAATCATGCATAAAACCTATTGGTTGAGAGGTTTTCGACCCATCCATAACTTATCTTCAAAATAAATCATTTTAGAGGCTTTTTAAACTGTAATGTATTTTATTGGAAAATAAAATTTCAATCTTTTCCTAAAGTGAACCTCAACTCTCTTATTAAAGGGTGCATCCCCTTCTCATAATTTCACACCTCTAAAGCCATTTGGAACAGAAAAACCCTGACCAAATATCCTCACAACATCCATAAAATCATCCTATTGTCCTTACATTATCATAATGCCAATTTATAGAGAGATTTTTATCAACTAAAAATGAAACACCTGAAGAAGAGATAATAATTTCACTAATCTCATTCATGTTCTTTTCTTCTTCCACTTTTAATTTCTTTGTTGTTTCCATAACAAAATTATAACTTCAGGACCTTATACATAAATTTACGTTATTATAAATATGGTACAACTATATTATTTATTCTATCCATCTTATAAATTAGAATGTAACCATACGTGCATACGTAAAGCTTACTGTCTCTAAGTCGTGGTGTAGTTTGTTATTCAAACACTTAATTATTTGGATGGGTATAATAATGATTATAATTGATTTAAATAATAAATATAACATGTTAATTATTACTTATATATGTTATACCATCCAATTACATACTATTTCATGGTTAATATAATGATATTGTCACTCGTGCATACGTACGGTTTACAGTCTCCGCGAACACGATGAGATTCATTCCCCATCATAATCATTGAAGAATAAATTTCAATTTATGATTTAAAATAATGTTTACAAACACAATATCATTCTATATATGTGTAAAATAAATTCTATCCTGAACAAAAATGGCTTACGTAACCAATCTTATAATGGAAAACGAATCAGTTAACACCTGAAATGATGATACTACTGAAAAATTATTAGCAAAGAAATATTAGAGGATCATATATGATATCATATTTATATATTTAGTTCAGTTATTATTCAATAAAAATATTCTAACTATTATACAGGAGGTTAACATACCATCAAATAAGGAAAATTACATGTTAATAGTTAATTCCACAATCTCTTCATTATCCGAGCGTGTTTATACGTGAGTATCTACTGGGAACTTTTAATCATACATGTCTATGTTTCGTCCAACTATATTACAATTTTTTTTCCTTTTCATATACATTGGGTTGAATTCATTTATATACTTGTTTTAATTTTTATAAAATTTTTATAAAGGTATCTTTCTGTAGTTTTCCAAAAAAGGTCCTTTACGACATTTTGGAAAAAATTAAGGAAATAATGTTTTCATACTTATATGACAGGTGAAACTATTATCCATCGTTATAACTCCTTCAAAGCTTCCCTTACATGATTATCAGAATATTTTCAAAATAATTGTTTTCATTTATAATTACATGACATATAAATGATTTCAAATAGAAATATATATTTCTCTCAAATTTTTTTGATTTCATTTATTTCAACATCCTTTGATAGATTTGAATCTTATCTGAAGTTGATTTATTATGATACAAATATTCCATATTGTATGTAAGTTTTTGTGATATATTTGACTGTGGAAATGTTATTTTTATACCATTCATGGTTTATGGATAATTTATGGACATTTAGTATGCTAGTTTTAATATGAATGTTTATGTTATGTTTAAACCATTTCATAAAGAGAATGCAATGAACATAGTAAGTAACTGGTGGATCCCGCAATACCTCTATGATGCATTGGTAGGTCTCATGAGACAAACTAGTGTCTTGGCACATGGCCTTGACAAAATCTTATTTTTAGTCATTGAACATGTCCTTGACTATGTGGTTATGAAGTCTCACATTATGCATTCCATCATTATGAAATTGGCTATTGATATAGCATGTGATTATTTGACTTATAGAATATCCATGTAAATATGTAAATGGAATTATTTGATTTATACTAGCTATATTATGCAAATGTTTATTTTTAAAAGGCATATGTTTTAGTCTTATACACTGTCTTAAATGATTATTCTTTTTTATTAATGTTTCTACTATATTATTATACTTACTGAGCATCTAAGCTCACTACATTCTATGTTTTATTTTTTCCATGATATGAAAAATAATATTATGAATAACCTATACGGATAGTCTAAGGGATATGAATGTGGTCAATGAATACAATGTTGATGTTTTATTTCATTTTATAATGTAATTTTAAACATATGAATGTATATGGTACTTCTAAGGCTACTAAACTAATCAGTCTTTCAGGATTTGATCCCTTGGGATCATGCAAATGTTATGTAATAATGCACTGACTCTGGGTAACTGGGGTCAGGGCATTACAATGACACTTCTAAGCGATATATTTTAGAAACCCATAATATATATGATGTATTTTGATGGATTTCAATAATGTCCATGAATAAAGTATGTTACACCAATGGTGTACAAAATTGAGATGAAGGTGTTTCAATTTAGATATACTATATGTGATTTAACTGATAACTATTTTAAACAATTTTCCAAATATTTCAAATAGAATGATTATTTAGATTTATTCAATGGTGGGAAAATGACCAAATTAGGTTATCATTTAATGTGGTAGATAATGTGTTAATTATAAAACAATAAATTTATTACTATAGTGGTGAATATCGTGATTATGGATAATAAGTAATCACAATAGAGGATTAACAACTTTCACCTTCACCAATATTTAGACTCAGAAAATCAGAGAATGATTCTGTTTAGTGAGAGTTTGGGTGGTGGAAACCATAATGGGAAGAAGATTTAGTTTCTTATATAGCGAGAATGTGTGAAGAATAACTCAAGGTATTGTACTAATGGAATTAAGATATGTTTTATGTATGTACAAAAACGGTATAGAGTAACCAATTTTCCATGTAGAATTATAATTTCAGTTAACCTAATAGATAAGAGTACTGGTCTCCATATAGTATTATCAATAGATGAATGTTTTAAATGTAGAATGGATCGAAATTTTTCTAATTTATGTCTGAGGGGGGAATATGATAAATGGAATCATCATGGTGGTTTTCATAATGGTTTTACTATTGAAGATGAAGATACTATAAATGACATGTAAATGTTATGGGTAGTTATTGCCATATTTTTTATGTTAAACGTAAAAAATGAATATATCGAGGATGATGAATGGTAAGACATGATTTTTATTTAATATCATTGGAAAGTGGTATTATTGAATTATATGATGAATCTTAGTTAAGGGATTATGAGTTAATTGGACTAATTGTAATTTATATGTATTGGAATTATATAATTAGGTTATATGAATCATGAAATTTATTTTAATATTTTGGTAGAAGTATTGCATTAAGGATTTACAAGAATATGTTGATCGGTATGGATGAACTAGAAATGTGACTCATTGGAAATGTGATATTTTATGTAAAACACATGATTAATGGAAATATAAAACTTAATATTTTCTTTATGTTTATATAATGATGTTTAATTGGAATAAAGAGATGGTTTTTATGGAAGAAAATAAATTGGATAGTATTGATGACCTTCAAACATATTATTATTTTGATGAATATGTTTTTATGTTTCTGGTGATATATTTTTATATTTTTTAGATTTATATAATATATTTTATAACAGGTTAATTTAAATACTGATGGAGTAAATAGTTAATTTTTGGAAACAAGTATGTTTCTGATGAGGTTTTATAGAAATTCAGGTTATTGCCATATTTCAGGAGAATATATGACTGAGGTATTAACATTTTTATCTTGTGACTAGTAGGATCAACTAGATTATATTTCTGGGATTAATATTATATTTATTTTTATAAAATTAGTTACCATATCAATAAATTTTTATTTTTTGAATGGTCATAATATTTACTATTTATGAGATGCTTTGTATTAAAAATTGGATATGGTTTAATATATAAATTTGTAATTTCATCATATGATTATTTATTCATATTAGAAAACATGATATATTCATTTTTATGATTACTTGAGATAGAGGATTTAGATTACCATTCTATTATGTATCTTATGATATGTTATTTCGTCAAGCTTGAAATTTATTTCGTCATTTCATAGGGTAATATATTAAGTTGAGATTTATCAAAGCATATCAAATTGATAATTTTTTCCCTAATAAATGGAATTAAAAAATGTAATTATTGTGTCATGTTTTCTCTATCATGGTTGTAAAAATTTACTCATTATTGGGTAAAAGGATCTAGGAAAATTATTTTCTCTTTTACTATCATTTTGTCTGAAACATTGTTCTTTTAACCAACAACATGTTTATGAGTTTGTGTCAATTATCTTTATCTATAAAATGTTCTCAATAAATCTCCACCAGTATTTTTGGATTATGTTATTCGTATATGTCCATGTTTTCACTTCTATCTAATGTTCTTCTATATAGAAACCTACTTATGTTATATTCGTGGTGACATTTTCACATCCCTTTCTCCAAATTCATATTACTTTTTATTTTCAAAGAACTAATTTTATGGTTGAGTGAGAACCTTACAAAAATCATTAAACTGAATTTAAAATTTAAACAGAAAAATTTTCCATCTCTTTTAATGTGATTCACACCTATAACTCATTTTTAATGACAAACAGACGACAATTCCTCTACATTCAAACCAACAGGAGCTACACACCTAACTCAATTAATCATCAAATTATATTTTTATAAGTCATCCATTGAGTACCTAAATATTAACCTCGAATAGTTAACCACAATAATATATAAACCCAGACATAAAGGAACCAATAACCGCATCTACACGCTCAGTACAGCGGAGGATCCACATGAACCCATCAACATCATAATAAAGGACCACACAAACTAGATAACTGAAACCCACACCGAATTAGCATCCACCAATAATTTTTTTAACTTTTTTGGATATCACATCAAACACCAGATCTCACCATGAAATAAGTATTTTATCTTATAGAATAATTACCAACAAATTGACTACAATGTCGAAGGTGAATCATCAGATCCACAAATCCTGGTCCAGCATGAAAACTGTCATCAAGGCCACACCTCCTGGAACACTGACACCATCAAAAGCACAACCCAAAACCTTCAAGAGATACCTGAAACCAGACCAACATGTAATGTGATTGATAGAACAAGATGTAAGAGAATATTTGGAATGTATAGGTTTTCTAGCGAGTCTCATCCTTTGACATCAAAACACATTCACTACAAAGAAGACAACAAATTCTGGTCAAGCCAGCAAGAACACCATTACCAACCGTTAAAGGAATTTTTAATACTATAAAGGAACTACAACACTAGACCATAGTTTAATAATTCTATAGAAATTAATTCCAGACAAGGGATAAAATTTTACAGCAGCTTTATAGTGACCCTTAACTAACCATGATCATTAACCTATGCATTTGGAACTGTCAACCTCGTCTACAACATGGAAGACCATCAACCTCCGAAATATCACATCCCAAAACCTCTATTATGTTCATCGAACCTATCAGACCAAGAGTGGAGTAAAATATCATGAGGCTCGTTTAAAGATAAAGTGTCCTAGGGCCATAATAGTAAATAATACAACACACTAAGACACCAGCTAGAGTGCCAAATGTATGTGAAATATTTACACATAAAGAATCTTTAATAGATCATCAACAATGATGATGAGGTTGAAACATAAGATTTTTCCTTATTCAGATGGATACTCCATGACGATTACATAGAAACAATTTAACCAAAGTCAAAACTCAAGAAATGGAAAGCATGTGAATCGTAGAAATTGGGGAAAAGGAAACCCTATATCTAAAGGGACCATTGGTGGTGAGAAAAATGTGTGTAAAGTGGGAGAAAAATGGAAATGAATGTGGAAGAGGTAGGTGGTGTCACCTACATCAATTGAGTTACCCTTTCCAAAACACCACTCCATGGAAACCAAGTGTTAGAGATGATAGAGAGGGAAGCCACATAGAGGTTCCTTTGTCTTGAACACTTCAACCCACTCATTCATATACACATTAATTTCTCAATTTTCATGATATTAACCCTTTTAATATTTTTTATTTTTGAAAATGGGATTTAAAAATGATAAACACTTTTTTACCAAGAATATTTTAAAATAATGAGGATGAAATTTACTTTTATATAGTGTAGTGTAACACAATGAGATTTAATTAATTTCATTTTAAATAAATTTAATTCCTTAAATAGCTAGTGTCACATTAATTTCCATGTTTTAATGTAACGCAACATAATACTACGATATTATTAATTAATATGATAGTTATAAAAATGTATTTGGAATTGTGATTCTCTATAGGTTTAAATAAATCATGGTAATATGTGGTTTTAAAATGTATATAAATTATTTATTTTTTTACTAAGTGATTATAAATGAAAATTTAAATCCTTTTGAAGAAAATGAAATCTTTTTCCTAAAATATATTTTTTGGAACAATGACATGTTTTCATTAATAAAAAAAAAATAATTTTTGTGAATGATTTTAGTGAAATGTATATATTATATATCCGTTAAAATGTATAAAATTCATTATATGTTATTTCTTATTTATGAGTTATAAATAAATCAAATGTTTTGATAAAAACTATATTTGTTTATAAAGTTATTTTGTCATCTTCCTCAATATAATATAAGTATAATATTGTAAAATTATTTAAAATTTTATTGAAATAATTAAATATTGTTTTTATATATGAATCAAAAAATTATATTTGGGTGAATTTTATATAATTTTATCAAAATATTAACTTTTTATTGAATAGTAAAAAATACAAGGTTTCATTAAAAAAAATTTATTATTAAAAAATAATAGAAGATAAATTTTATTTTAATATGGCTTTAAAATTAATATTATATTTATTATGTATACCTTAATTTAATTTATGTTACTAGAATCAATTTTGTATAGAATACTGTTATAATAACATTGTAATCTTTTAAAAAAATTATCTTTGGAAAAATATTTTTTTTCACGTCTATGTGATAAATTTTAAATTATAATTTACCACTAATGAGAATTTATATTGGTAAATGGATTCAATATTTGGAATTATCATAATTTATATTGCATAATAATGAAACATAATTTTTAACTGTATTAAATTGTAAAAGGAGAAAAATATTATTATTGTAGTTTGGGATAAAATGAGTTCAACAAGTTCTAAAATAATAAATAATGGGTAAAATGAATGTGAAACTTGTAGAAATGAAATTTTATGGATATATATAGATGTTATAACCTATATGGTCTGATAATTTATCACCAAGGATCGTTTTTTAATATAAAAATTATGTGATGTTGTTGTTGTATTAAATTATTTCATGTATTTCTTCTCCCCCACATATAAAAGGACACCGTCTCTCCTCTCCTATTTAGAACTCAAAACAAATATTTAGAATAACTATGAAAATTTATTCATTAAATACATACCCACATCCTAGAGGCATTGGTTAGTTCATAAATCAAATCTATGAAGGTAACATCCTGCCCCTCCTCTTTAGCTTGAGAAGGAGGAAGAACATTATATTGCCTTAAGAGGCATCCCCAAGGATAAAATCGAAGGAAATAAATTCCAAAGGGCTTAAATACACATGGGAGACTATTTCCCATTTTAGAATAGAAAATCTAACCGAACAAGAAATAAGATAACTGGCGACTAAATGATTCATGATATCAATTAAAGACCACTAAACATTTCATTTATCAAAATAAAAATAAAAAAATGTACCACAATAAGAGACTAAAATATCCATGTACACAAAAAAACACAAAACAGAAAGACTCCAAAGATATAGATCCAAAATCCATCACCAAATCCATGCTCCAGAATCATGTCGTACCACTAGAGACGTGCAATGAATTACCTTTACCTCTTTCCCAGCAAATAAAATCTTCAAAATAACTAGTGTTCCAATGAAGTGGTGATTAATGAAACTTTGAATATTTTCCCCCAATAACATCCCTACTCATACAACATTGATATAACTACATAGTAAAATATATAAAACCATCAATATACAAAAATTCTATAAAATAATTGATATAATTTATCACCAAAAGAAAAAAATTATAAATTTTTTTGTTTCTCACTAATAATATTTTCCCGGAAAGCAGAAAATAATGTTATTTAAAACCATTACCTGATTCAATTTTTGGTTTTATATTGATCTGATTCACATATCCACATATCCCCAAATCTACATATGCATGCTTCATTATGACAGTTTCATACATATGAGTGGTTTATCATCGACCTACCAAGTCATCAAAATGTTATTAAATCACATGTTTCATTACACATTTGGCATAGAATATAATGTAATATTTAAACAATTACTTTTAAATGAAATAGGAACTCACATGAACCATTATTCCAAACTGTTCCAAAAAAATCATTCCAACCATTTTAATAGAACAATTATTCTATCGATAACCATTCGAACAACCATTAAAATAGACCAAAAATTTGTTAGAAAAACTTTTCCTTACATCAAATCCAAACCATCATTTTAAAATTATCATTTTAAAATCATGTTACCATAATAGCCTTCCAATGAATCACCCAATTTTGATAATTACTTATACCTTCACTCAAGAGGAAATTATGAAAATAATTTCATAGTCAATACACAATAAATTTCTATTGAAATGATCAAATTTAATAATGTACAATTATTTCTAGAAAGAATAGTCAATAATGAAGTTACATACCTTATGTTTTATGGTGAAAACAATTAATGACATAAAAACACCAACAAAATTATGTTGAAACTCCAAAAAGATGTTATATATCTTTCCATGTCATCAATAAATCCAAATATAATAATATTTGACATAAAATATTGTAAATATATTAACAACGGACATAGTTCTAAGAAACCATGAGAGAAATAGAAGTATATATAAAAACCCATCATAAAAACCATGAAAAATACCTTACCACAACAATATAGCTACAAATTCCAATAAAATACATAAAAACAAATACATATCGATGGGAGAATATTAAATAGACATTAATAGGAGATAATATTGACTTAGGGTAACATAAGTGGAAAAAAGGGCCCTTAGATACTAAAACATGTGAGACCCAAAATTCTGATATCTCCCTCTTAAACCATTCATGGTTAGTCACACAGTTATTCAAACCATTCACCAACCCTGCACTAACCATTGCCTCAAGGAGGAGATTAATATGTTTGGCATAGATCATTTAAAAATAGTTCAAAAGCCATGCCAATGCTCATTGTCAAACATATAAAAGTTTATCCTACTCTCCCACATTCCATTGACAATCTATACAATACTCAGGTACTATCCATTTATCCCATATCACATTGTTCATGAATTCTTATTATTGTTTCCTATTTTTCCCTATTTAGGAACCAATTATGCACATGTATAAAGTCCCTCAAAAACATTAAAAATTCTCCCAAATATCCCAATGGTCACCCATATACTTAATAAGAATAACAAGAATAAAGAATGAGATAATTACTTTAAACTTGGGGTACTACATTCTCCCCACCAATGACCTTCACTTAATTATAATGTATACAACTAACATCATTCTAATAGAGTTTTGTCCATTATTGTTTCATTTTCCCCCTGTTCCCATGTCTCTTCCGGAATATGACCATGATTCCAAATAACCCTCTCTAAACTGGCGATTTTTACATGTAAGATGATCCACTGTCAATCCACAATCCTCACCTAGATATATTCAAATGAAGCATATGACTATAGTTCATCATGATCACATCAAAACACACGTTCAATATTATGTTCATACTATATTAATAGATATAAGTGAAACGTATTATGCCCCACACTTAACTATGGTGGAATTTTCAAGTGATATGTATCCTCACATACCCATCATAGTATGTCAAAAGGTCAAATATATCACAACTAAAACATTCTACACAACCCCAAACTATGATGGCATAGCCTTGGATTGATCTTAAAGAACACATAACCACGAACCATGATTGAAAATTTCCATCAATAATGATCCATATATGATTTATGGAGACCCTGTTCCATCTCCATATATTTCTGAATCAACTGAATCTTATCCTTTTTCCCCTAAATATGGCTCATCCCAACAAAATAATTCTCACCTCCTTCCACCAACATGGTGTAGAATGAAGAGGATGCCCATACAATGCTTCAAAAAGATCCATTTGTATCAGGGACTGATAATTGTTCTCATTAAAGATCACCACCAATGGAAAATAATCTTCCCATGAGCCAAACAACACCTTAAAAAATCCCAACACATTTCTTCCAATTTTTTATAACCCTAATGGATTTCCATGTATCTAAGGATGATAAACCATACTTATAGCCAACTAATTCACAAGGGTCTTTTGTAGTGATTTCCATAAACAAGATATAATCATTGGATCTCTATCAGAAACTATTGAATCCACTATTCCATGCCGCTTTACCAATTCATGGATATATATTTTTTACATGTCCTCCATCGTTGGTGTTTCAGAAATAAGATTGTAATGAGATGATTTTATGAGTAGATCTACAATCACCCATATAGAATCATGTTTTTAACGGTTCTTAGGAGACATGTTACCAAATCCATAGCTATCTAATACCAATTTCAAATTGGAATAAGTATAGATTTATATATACATACTGATCACAAATTATATACCTTAATATGCTGAAAATTTAAGAACCTTGAAACAAACTCATCTACATTACTTTTCAAACAATTCAACCAGAATTGTGCATCCAATTCCATATACATCTTCTATATTCCAAGATGAAAAGGCCACTATGAATGGTGGTAGGAATGAAGAATATTTTAAATATAATCCATTAGACTGAATATCCAATTTATGAACCCCAACACTAAACTCACATCGATTTTCCAATCCTCAATGGTCTTTCCGACACTATGTTTTGAACTCAATGTCACATATTCTAAATCAGATGTCTATGCCTCTTAAACTATGTTAATCAAATCAAGAACAAATGAAACATGATAGAAAAACACACATTATCTTAGTATTCAAATTACAAACACATGTCAGATAGGACTGACATCAACTACCACTAATCTGAAGATTTCTTTCTCAAATGTGCACACGACATTCTACTTGATACCTCTACCACAAAATTTCAAGTACCTTGTGTATGCATAATGTCAAAGTTAAACAATTGGAGAAATTCTATCCATCTTCTTTATTTCATTTTCAAATCCCATTGTGATAAAATATTCTTCATACACTTATGATATGTATATTTAATAAACATATCACCAATTAGATAACGATGCCAAGGCTTCAAATCATGTACTAAAAAATGTAACTACAAATAGTGTGTTGGGTAGTTCTTTTCATGCATCGTCTATTGAATTTATCCACAAGATTCAAACTGATCTCCCTATATGAAAAAAATACAAACCCTAATACTAAAAGATCATCAAACACAACATACCATTAACCTGATTTCCAAGAAATCATGATTGGTGCTGATGTAAGGAAAACTTATAACTCTTGAAAACACATATGGAATTCTGTGCCCTAATGAAATATAAGATTTTTCATTGTCAATGTTTTCATCGAGGAAAATAGCTGTCAGATGTCTTGAAAAAACACCAAAAATAACCAGTATATATGAAATAATTTGGTGGTTTCCACGGAATAACTATTTTGATCCATTTTTGATCCATATAAAAACCTATTTCATTATTTAAATGGCCAATTAAAACTACTTATTTTATCAAAAAAATTCACTTTGACAATTTTCCATTAAAATGATGATCCCTTTATATTACAATCATTTTTATATGTTTTTTATCATTATCTACATTGGTCCTTGAATACACCAATATTTCATCCACACACACCACCATGAAACAATCCATATGTCTATAAAATATTCACTTCATTAATTCCATAGAGACCTCTAGTGGCTTTGTAATACCGAAAGGCATTACCATATATTCATTAGGGAAGCATCTTATTCTATAATATATCATTAGAACATCGTCATTTTGATACCTCAATTGGTTATATCATTATCACAATTAGATTTTAGAGAACAAAGGAGACCCCCTCAATTGATCAAACATACCATGAATGTGTTCAAGTAGATACTTGTTATTTAACATAACAATGTTTATCTTATGATAATATATACACAACTAATGGTTGTATACACCTTATTAGAAAACAAGACCACTAATAAACATAGATACGTGCTAGGATGAATGAATCTTGTTATTTCAAGATATTCCAAATGATTTTTCATATTATTTAATTTTTTGGGTTCCATTTTATATTATGGAATAGGAATTGGAATGTTCCATTGAAAGAGATCAATCTTAAACTCATATTTTTCCATATATAGAAACATGAATAAATTATTTAGAAAGACATATTTAAACTGGTATTCCACTAAAAAAAATTTCATCGTAGTCTTATTTATTGATGAGAAGAACAATGCTAAAAAAATTTATGAGATTGTTCCAACTACTACGAAAAAAATCTAATTACATATTTAGTAACACTCCACCCTCCTTGGAAGAGATTCGTGATTCCATATTTAGTGGTAAAATTGACCCGTCATGTACAAAATTTGATTTGAGCCTTGAAAATCATCAACCAATACATACCCATGATATTATCAAAAACATCAATCTCATGCATAGATAAATCCAATTTTATCTTAGAACTATTAAGGGAAACCTAACATTCTCTACAGACAAAGTATCGACACTATCTTTGAATAATAAGAGATTCTTGTTTTATCAAAGATGCCACCATCTCAACTTTAAAATTCATCAAATCAACATCATAAGAAGAAATAATGGAATTTGATGAAACTATATCAATAATTACTTTCATAAGGTTTGAATTAAAAACAATCATACCCTGTAATATAGATAAATTAGAATGATAATCGATGATAACCTGTCATCTCCATATATTAACATCTTCAATGCTCTTTGTTCCTTGTTTCACTATTGAGATTTAACTGCTTGTGGAGTCATGGAATTATTTGAATCGCCTTGTATAGTTCTATTCTACTAATGATATTGATTCTACTTCTATATCCCCATTGAATCATATGAAATTTTCAACAAATGAGGAGTGTCTTCAGCACCCGACCTTAGAGCACTATGAAAATAACACTAATGATTTCCCATCTAGTTATAATTGTAGCATTCCATCAGTTCTGTGGTTCACATTCCCTTGAGGTGACTCAGTGAACCACACTAAAAGATTCTGAGATTGTTCTTGAGAATTAGAGGAATGATTTTTTCTCATATTGTATGATTATGATATGGTCCACCACTTTGAAAATAGGCATCATCATTCCTAGTCCACTCAGATCTTGAGTTCTCACCTCCTCTAAATAATCCAATAGTAATTCCTCCACTTGGATTTTCAAATGTAACAGATATATTAAAAAGAGTTCTTGGTTTCATTCATGACTCAATGATTTGATGAGCCCAAGGGATTGATTGGAACAACTATTGGTTCACCTGTGGCTGCTATGAAACCACATTATAAAAAACATGTTTTGACTAGTTCCTATAACGCATATTGAGTAGAATTTTATAGAACACAATGTATCATCATATGGTTCACTCTCTATTAACTAATGTATATACAATTTCAAATTCTACCACATCTTACTATAACAACAATGATTTCCAAAATCAATATTTTTTCACATTCAACCATTTTTTAGAATTTAACCAGTATTTTGAAATTTATACATTCTAAAAATAACAAGACCATAATCTTATTAATAATTTCACATTTTAAAAAAAAATCAACATTTTCCCAAAAACAATATTTTCACAACAGAAGCATAAATGATTACTCAAAATGAAATATTCATTCATAGTGGGATTTCATTCCTATAATTTTTTTCATGATCATCTCATTTGCTAAACCCTTGACAATGAGTTTACAAATACATTCATTTACTACAAAAATCCAATGTACCCAACTCCTATGTAACTTCATCTTCACCATAAAAAGAATATCTATGGCTTTTAATGATCTAAATTTCATGTCCTGAAAATCATAAACTATTCTAAAATTTGAACATAAGGAATAAACCATAAGGAATTTAACTCCAAGACTGAAAACCAATACCAAGTCAATGACTAACCAAGTCATAAATCACTTCTTCTAAAAAGTTATTTAGATAACCAAATTGATACCACTTTCCAAAAATATATTTTTTGTACTGAGAATAATGATACCAATAAATAATACCTGATATCAATGAAAGGGAAATCATAATTTAATTTATCAAAATAACTCTGATACCAATTACCATAGTGGAGGAATACAATATCAAATTACTCATAAGAATTCAAAACTCAAAGACACCATAGATGAAGTTGAAACTCCAAAATTAACACCATGCTCCATAATCACGAATTACAACTAGAGATGTTTAATGAGTTACATTTAACACTATCCTAGTAAACAAGTCCTTCAAAATCATAAACATCCAAAAGAATTGGTGAGTAAAGAAACTTAGTATATTTTCAACCAAGACATCCCTACTCATGCCACTAGGATAAATTCGGTTTAATAAATTTATTAAAAAATTTATATAAAACAATTTATAGAAAAAACATAAAACAAATTACCACATAACCAACAATATTTTAAAAAAAAATTTCCCCCATAAAAATATTATCCATTAATGAAATGAAAATCATTCTTCAAAACCATTACATGTTTCTACATTGAGAATATCTCAGTCCAGTGCACATATCTACATATCCAAACATCTACTCAAGGATGCTTCATCATGAATGGTCCACACTTATGAGAAATTTCATGTGAATTGACCAAGTCATCACAAGGTAATTAAATCCAATGTTTCATTACACCCTTGGCACCCAGGAAAAGATCATATTTCAAATAATAATATTAAATAAAATATGAACTCACACTAACCATTATGCCAAAAATATCATTTCAACTATTTAAAAAAATCATTTTTTATTGAAAAACATTCAAAAATCCATTTCAATAATAAAATATTTAATTGAAAAAAATATTCCATGAATCAAAATCAAACCATAATTTTAAAATCATCACACTACAATCATGTTACCAAAACCACGTTCCAAAAAACACCCAATTTCCATAATTCCACAAACCATCATCAAGTGGGTTTTATAACAATAAATTAAAAATGAAAACACATTAATTTTAAATAAATAAAATACATAAAAAATTTATAGAAATAGTCCCAAAAAGTGGATTCAAGAGTGAAACCAAATACATTTAGTTTTATAGGGAAAAAATGAAAATAACAAAAATTCTTGAAAAAGCAATTTGAAACTCAAAAAACACACCTTAGATATCATACCATATATTCATCAAAGCTATATATAATCATATATGTTATGAAATATCTTAGATATATCTGCAGAGGACATAAATATCAGAAAATGAGAGATAGAGGGATGTATATAAAAGAAAAACCATCATTAAAAACCAAGAACGATCACTTAAAATTAGAATTACACTTTCCATCACAATGATAAACCATCATATTGCATGTGAATTTATGGGAAAAGATTCCATAGACATTGGGAAGAGAGAACATAGATTTGGGGATGAATATGAGAAAAAAAGGCCTTATATGTCAAAATGTGTGTGCTCCTAAATTTTAGAATCTCACTTTTGACACATGCACAGTTCATTGCATTGTTAGTCAAACCTTCACTAGCCACTGTTTGTGGGATGTGATTCAGAGAGTCAGCTCAAAAGGTCTCCAAACCATGTTCCATCCATGTAAAAACTTACTCTGCAACATGTCAAAGTATCATTTAGGCTTCCACAAAGCATTTAATAGTCCTTTACTTCCTTTGTTCTTTCCCATTATCCTACATCTCATTGTGCACAATTTTATGTAGTTGTTGTATTGTCTTCCCAAACTGTGCACCATCTATGAACCTATAGAAAATCCCCAAAAGAATTTCAACAGTTCCCCAAAATCTCCCAAACATTACCCATATAATTTAAAAACCTGAATATATTAAATAATGAGGAACTCAATTGAAATTGGGGTTACTATAAATAGGATTTAGGTTAAACAAGATGATGTTTTTCAAAGAAGAGGTAATGTTTTTGATATGGTGTGTTTATTATAGTTCTTATTATAATTTCTTCAAATAAATCCCAAGTATTTTAATATAATAACATCATTATCTCTTATATAATTATATGTTTTTATGTTAATGTAACAACCAATATCCATCACAAATTCCTTTAAATGAGATATTGAAATCGTTAATCATTTGTACGGTGGACTACCACCATGCGTGACGATGTTATTTTTTTCATCAACAACAATCATGAATGTATATAATGATATATTTATTCATTATATATGACATTTATGATTTTATTATACCTATTAAATTATAATACCACATATACCACCATACCTCCCAACATGTTGGAAGATATTAATATCACTTGCGTGATTGGTGGAATATCACATCTCTTACCGATGTGATGTATTTTTCATACCAATTTTACATAGATTGTAATTAGGAAATATTAAATGAATATATTTTATATTTTTTTAATTATTGTACTTCTATAATTATATTAGCACATAATCCATCTTAAATTATATTCAGTGAGGGATGCGATAACATAATTCATTTGTAAGATAGACTACTACAACGCGAAGCAACACAATTTGTTTTTAACTAAAAATTTTCCTAAAAGGTAATTTTGTTAATGTTATTTAATACATGTGATATATTTGAAATAATTTTTTTCCTCTAATTTTAATATATTATTTACCTTTCTTTCATTTCATCCATCGAGATATTAGAAACATTGTTTATCTGTAGGTATATCCTATCATCTCTATGAACTGTGTATTTAATTTCATATCTATAACATTTATAGAATATTTATATATATATATATATTTAATATATATTATATTTAAATAAATAATAAATTTATTTATATAAATTTACTATTATCTACGCAATATGGCCAAAATTTCCAAATCAAAACATCCATGAAAAAAAGTTGTTATTACATGAAACATGATATCCACAAGGAATTACTAATATGTGGGTAATAAAATGTCATAAGTAAATGATATATTGTATTATTTGTATAATTATGGATATATATTATAATTAATAACAATAATATTTTTTTTATATTGTATGGTAAACAATATATGAAGGATGTTCATACATAAAGTAAGTGATTTATGTCTTACATTTGTTTCAATGAGGAACTTTCCAAAATCACCACAAGATTCATTTATATGGTGTATATAATGCTAATTAACTTAATTTATTTTAATTATTATCTAAAAATTATTTTAATTAAAATATCATTTTGGTTATCTCCCTTTCAATGGTTCTATGGTCCAAAAGTCACCACAGAAGTTGGAGATTTTGGTCTAAATTTATCTTGTTTGGGAGATACGTTATGTTATTCACCTATCATATTATAGGGGGGCTATATACATACCTTATGAAGTGTAATATCATAAATATATTAATTATAGTTATATTTTAGGTTTCGTTTAATGATATTTCTTCATTGGGATAATGATTCATCATTACAAAAGTAGTATGGCCTTTACGATATAATCTCACTGTTTGTTGGGATTATTTATGTTTGTTGATATGTAGGAAAATCCTACGATATATCAATGAGGAGAATGATTAATTTTATTATAAAATAGTTATTTCATTAGAATTAATTGTTTCCCTTTATTTTCATATATTTTTGTTCCCAAGAATGAACAATAATTTTGATAAGACAACCCACAGTATTTTTCCCTATATTCGAAAACATATTTTCTTCCATATCCATGTTTTCTAAAAAATAATTAAAAAGTGTGTTTATAATTCTGAAATTTATTTATTCATGATATTTTACCCTTTATTGATATTATAAAGAACTTTTTTAGAGGTATATTCATTATTTTTTACAAATTAGGCCTATTTTGACTTTCCAAAAATGTGAAAGGAATATTTATTTTAACATCAATTAAATGGACATTATTTCATATTTTAATGATCTAAAAATTATTTTCATCATACCTTATAGGATTTCATGGATATTTTCCATGAAAATTATTTCTTTAATATTGGGTAAATTTTTTTATTTTAGATAAATAATATGAAATTGGGAATCTATTTTCCTTAAGAAATGTTCTAAATGATGATTTAAAAATATTTTCTATCTATAACGACATCCATTGATGTTATATATACATTACTAGGGAGATGATCAAATTATACCATCATCATTTTTTCACTATATGGTTTTTGGTTAAAATGAGGGGATTTTTATTGAACCAATTTCATTTCCATGGGTTATGATACGATGAATTGATGATATGACTACAAAACCATTTACCTTCATGGGGTTATTCCATGAAAAAAAATTATGATAATAATTATTTTTATATGTTTTATAATATGATTAATGTTTTATGATATATTTTAAAAAAATGAATGGATTTTGAGTTAGTGAGACCTATATGTCCCAACCTTTTTTTGGGTAATTATAATGATTATTTGAGTTCAATGGGAACATGATAAGTTATCTTGGGAATAAAAAGGGCACATGAGAGGTTATCCCAATAACAATATACAATATAGAATAGGTTCTCCCAAAACCAAACCTAGTTACAAGTGTGTTTGTCCCTAGCATAACATGTTTTGAATTTCCTAGTGGAGAGACTTGACATATGTTTTATATTATTATTAGTATTCCTCAAATACATGTATTATAAGAATTTTTTTATCTCAAGGAACATGTTCATTGATTTTATTACCAATAATGTATTATTAATTACCATGATATACAACATTATCCATTTTAATGAACTGTGATATTCATAAAATTGTTTTCTAATTTTAATATCATGTTCTCAGACCCAAATAACCATATTATAATGTTATTTCTCTTGTTTACCATTATTGTGAATATGTCCTCATCCGTTATTATGTTTCATTTCCCTATTATATGATGAAAGATATAACATATGATATATCTAGTAATGGATCTTGTTATGATGAACTTAGTGGGAACTGATTAATCTCACTTATAGATTAGTAACTTTTTGTCTAAATTATCAAAGTCACTATGCCAAGACAATTATGGAATGGGTTTTTATGTTAGGTGATGAATATTAATCTACTAAGATGTAATATTAATGCATGAGATGTTTGGTTGTTAATATTCTATTTATGACGTTTCTTTATGTGTATATAGGAAACATAAACATCCAATATAATTAATCATCATTTATATTATGAATAAATATTTTATTTTATATAAGTGTAATGTGAAGGATTGATATCCTTTAGAATCATCTGAAGAATAGATATTATTTCTATATGATAATTTATATCCATATTAAATGAATGAGATTAATGAAAATTTCATCATTGATGAAATTCCAATTGGAAGATAATATGTTGATGTGTTCCCAGAATAATTTTATGGACTTCCTCTTAAATGAGAGGTTCAATTTTTATAACAACATATAACTGGAGAAAGTAACATTAAAGGGGCTTGTTATCATAACTAAAGTGATATATGTGGATCCTTCAAATAAATATTCAATTGATAGATGAACCAGAAAGAAATCATTGATGAATATCTTTTGATTCTATTGAATATGTTGGTATTGTAATCAATTTTTGAGAAACTTATCATGTCTTCCATACAAAATAACAAATATAAATCATGAGGGAGTAATATTTATCCAGAATGATGAATATTATGATTTATTTAATGAGTTTAAAAGGATAATCACTACACCTATACTAACATTACACATAATTATGGTTGGATTTTTCATCTGAAATGAAAAATATACAATATGATTGGGCTATGTACTCTAAAAAACAATAAAGTGAAAGCCTATTCCTCCCACTAATTAAATATCCATATATATAACTACTAAATTCTTGACATAGAATTCTCTATAGTGATATTAAAATATATTATTTAGAGGCATTATCAAAATAATGATCATTTTATCATATATACATATAATAAACTCTTCATGTATATACTCACACAACATGAGCTCAATATATTCCATTGATGGTGGTTATATCTAATCAGTGATTATGACTATTCAATCCATTAGCATCCTATGAAGATAGATGAAGTTGAAAATTATTTGAGTAAAAAGGATATTTTAATCCTCTAAAGGATATAGATTTAAGGTGATATTATATTATTAGAAATTAAAAATATAGTTAAGTGATTCAGAAAAGAAATTTTATCCTATTTTTCTCAAATAACATTTAAATTTTCTATTCTTACAAGGCTAAAAGAGACCCAAAAATTCAATGAGGAGATATAGAGGAAGTTGAAGAATATTATATTGTTCATATTCTATAATGATGTAGTAATAATATTTAGAAACATGATATGTGTCCAAAAACACTATAACTAGAGGGGGAATATAAGGTTGATGCCTATGGATCAACCTTATCTATTTATCCAGGATGTAGTAAGATGTAATGTGTTTCAACAAAACAAATATGGTGGGATTACATGAAGATGTTTAATGAATATTTTAAATCAATGCTTTGTATAAAAATATTTCAAGGCTAAATTATAGTGTGTAAGGGTAATTTAAAACCATTTCCCATTAAATTAGGGAAATGGAAAAAATTACACTCTATTTTTTTCTTAGAGTATACTAGGAAGAAATCAATAAGATATACGTAATAAATGTTTTAAAATTAATTATAGTAAAACTATCCAATGTATATTACTGATATTTGAGGTTTACCATTATTTTGTTTTGTAGGATTTATTAAAAATTAGATACTAATAAAGGATTTAGTACTTTATATCACCCAAAGAATAATGGTAATTATGGGAGATCCATTCATACTCTATAGGATACGATTCTATAATGTTTAATGGTATTAACATCATTTTGGAATAAAGATCTTTCCCCTAGTAGAGTTCTTATATGAAAACATATTAATTTTTAGAATTTAAATTAAACCTTATGAGTATTTTCATGGAAAGAGGTTTGAGGGTACAACATCCTATGATGAATTTAGACACTGAAAGTTTATGGGACATGATATTTTCCAAGAGATGATAGAGATAGTTAAACCATTCAATATTACCTGAAATCCTCATAAATTTGTTTGAAAATAAATGTAACCAATTGTGGGTGAGACCTAGTGTTTAATGTTATAGACAAGGTGTTCCTACATTTATCACTCTAGAATAAATGAATGATGTGTACGAATATGGATAAACGTTTTCCTTTATATATCTTCCCCTTTCAAATAATTGATTATATCAGTGTTGTAGTATAATTACTAGTATTCCAACTTATCATATCTCATGTACATGATGTGTTATATTTATCCATATTAGATAAATAGATACCAGACCGCTTAAAATTTACAAAATATAGAGGTGGTACATTTATAGAATGGTTATTTATATAAGGAGTTACTAGTGAAGATCGTATAATATAGTAACTATGTTATATGAAATAATAAAAATCACATTTTTTATATCTTTGTGGTGGAACAACAAGTTCGAGGAGGCAAAGTGGGAACTAGAAGTGGTAATGAAATGGAACTTCCATCATCAATATTACATTAAAAATGAAATTTCAAGTGATGCGATTTCAATAGGGGGATGAATGTTACAACCCATAATCTTATAAATAAAATTCCTTTTTGAATATATAAATATATTATTATATAATGTTGTTATAACACCCTCCATTCATTATATTTCATTTTAATTATTTAATATTAAAAAATATACAGATATTTTTTTATTATGTACTAGTAAAATATTATTTATCTTAATGATTATACAAATAACCTATCTATGGTGAAAATTTAAATTAGTGTGTATAGATGGTTTAAATAAAATTTAGTTGTTATAGATAAAAGAAGTGATAACCATGACCACTAAGATAAGAACATGTGAATGAAATTTATCAAAGATTTCATGGGGGATTTCATCATTTGGATTTTACCATGACCAATCCTATGTATATATTCAATATCCTAATTTTGGTTTAAACCATTTTAGGGAGAAAATTAATCTTATAGAGAGCATCACTGAAACCATGGTTGTTGAGCGTCTTTATGAAATTACGACAATCACACACCTTAACCATAGGGATTAAGAATTTATAATTGTGTGTTATATATGTAGAATCCATTATTACATATTTGAGAAATATATTTTAGATAAAATAATGAATATATTGATCATTTTCATTATTACTATATAACACAGGATTAAAGACACTGATTAAAATTAAATTTTAATAGTAAGAAACAAAAAACTATTTTTTAGCCAAATATATCGTTTCAATTAAAAAATAGTTATGTGTAAATACAACGGTTATGAATTTTTTAGAATTATATTATATAAATAGTTTTTATTTAAATAAAAATTGTAATAAATTTTAACAGAGACCCTTGTAATTTTATAGAGTACAATAATGTTGTTTATGTTATAAAAATAGTATTCATTATTAAATAATATTTTTATATAATTGTTGAAATTAAAATATATTTAAATCATCTTTTTGGTAAAATAATTATCATATTTTAAATTAGTGTGTTAAAATTTTATAATTTGTAATTATCTATAATTTTTTTATTTAGTCAAATTTTATGGAAAAAATAAAATAAAATATAAATATATAGTTTCTGTTATGATATCTCAATAGCCTATAATTTATAAAATATATAATAAAAAATTAATAAAATTAATAAATTAAGTTTTAAATAAAAAATAATTTGGTTTTAATGGTATTTAATTAATTTTAAAACCCTATAATAAAAAATTTAAAACTTATGTTATATTTTTTTTTGTTTTGAAAATAAATATTCAGAATCAGAAGTGAATTACACATAATAAATAGAAATTTTTTAATTATCATGGTTATTTAAATAATAAAATATTTTCAACAACTTCTATTTGGGTAAAATTATTAAACAAACTATGGTAAAGGTCATAGCTTTTAATATATTATTACATAAATTCTAAAGTAGTGTTTAAAAAATAATAAATAATTACTCACTTTTTTAAAAATACCCACTAAACAACCTATATATAGAAACTATAAAACCATTTATAATTATTTCTCTCTCAATATTTATATATAATTCTTCCCATAGTGTGTCCATGTGGTTAATAATCTCCTACCTAGGTTTTAGAATCATCCACTCATAGAAAAGGATTCATATCCTTTTCCACTTTATTCAAGTACTTCCATTGTATTTACACAATCTAATAGCTATTTATTATGGTCACAAGAGCTTATAATTATCTTTATACAGTAAAATTTATTTCCAAATAATGATATATTATGTATACCCTCTTAGTGTTACACTAACAAAAGTCCATAATACCTAAAAAATACTTTATATTCTATACACTCTTTATTCAGGTAATTTATTTGAATTTACAATGATCAATTCATTTTTAATATGTTTTCTTGTGTTTATAATTATTTATTTACATTATAATTAATTTTATAATAAATAGATCATAATTATCCCCTCTCACTATAACCTTTACTTAATCCATTACTATGATGTATTAAATGATATATCTCTTTCTTATTTTCCATTCAATCACCTTCTTTGTATTTATCATTTTGATTTTAAATTTTTCATTATGAAATATGAGGTTAGAATAATATGTACTATCACTATTATTGACAATTAATGAGAAATAACCAATGAATATCATTAATACCTTCCACAAACCTTTATACACACCCATTATATTGTCATAATTCTTCCACTTTTTTATATTCTAAAAATTTGTGCGGTGAATACTTAATATAATATCAACAAATATGTATTTAAATATTTTCTCCTATAATTTTTTTAATTTTTTCAATGAGACATAAATCATAATCACAATATTATATTATATAAAATATTTTTCTTTTATTTATGATCTGTGTTGAAAAAAAGTCAGGTACAAGATACCAATGTGATGGGTCTCCCAAAAATTATATTGTTCTTCAATTCATTAGGTAATATTTAGATATCAATAAATACTATGTAGGGTTTATTTTTTGTTAGATTAATCATACTGTGTTTTATTTTATGGTGATGAGCCCTTTCTTATGCTTAGAAATTCATATTTTATATAGTTTCCACCTTCATATCATACTCCTATTTCAACCGGTTTTACCTATTGAATCTTATGTACTAATTTAAATTATAGTATTTGTTTATTATCCCCTTATTGGGATTTAAAACTCACCCATTTCATGTTCATATCTTCGAGTTATCATTTCCATGGATAGAATATCAATGAAATTCATGGGAATTCTATTAACTTTTTAAACAATATATTTAAATACTTATATGAATTTATTGTTAATATCACAACCACTAAACCCATCAACAATTTCATATTTCATTATTTGTATCGTTATGTAATAAATCATGGAAAAATGTGAATATATGATATGTGATATAATTGGTAAACCCACTATACCACTGATATATCCATTCAAACATTCATCCATACACCATTAATTTTCGTATAACCCATGATACTAAGGATTTAAACCTTTTCAAACACAAGTATTCTACTTTGCGAATGGAGTTTTAACCCTCCATATAATTGACCAATCCTTTCACACAATCAAGCACTCCCAATTACCAAAGTGATGTCAATCATCTGTAAAATCATTTCAAACATTGAATATGTATTCACTTTGCATTACCTAAATAATACCAATTGTTCTAATGTCTCACAAAACTAATGAATCTAGTCATTATATCCATTTCTTTTTAATATCCGAGTGGTGAAAAATATATATGGTCCACCATTGAGATAATGTTTCGTTAACCATTCCTCAAGTTAAATCGACAACAATAAACCTCTGGGACTATAATATCATTTAAGGATGATATTATAAATCTATATTTTAATTATATACAACTAATCCATCAATGGAAAACAATTTAAAATGGAAAATTTATTATTAGCCCCAAACCAAACCAATTATTTTTACCACTTAATTAGTAGCCCATTTTTATATGACATTAAATATATCCTTAAATGTCCAAATTTTATGATCACAAACTGTTAGACACAATGGTCTTAGATACAATACCTTATATGAAACACTAGTGTTCAAATATTTATAAACATAAAATTGACACCATTTTATTATTATACATAACCAAAAAAATGAATAATATTGTTCATAGATACATGTCCTTAAAATGGACCACTATTCTCCTCACAAAATAAATTTAATAGGTATTAGATGAATTTTTTAGTTGAATGAAAATTTGTGGGTTTGGATTCACCTGAAAAGGAAATACAAGATTATCCAGTAATGAGACACTTCATAACACCACCACTACATACACCACCTTTTATCCCATTATTCATTATTGGATGAAACAAAACTACATCATTACCCTAATATCTTACAAGGAAACTATATATCAAAATATTTCCTATAACCCATCCTTAATTTAAGAGAAATATGAAAAATCATTTCCATATTACTTTAGAAAATACACTTTTATAGATTCACCTAACCTCCTGGAATTTTTATAAGATACCTCATCCAATTAACACATGATAATTTAAATTAAATAATTTATCCTACAAAATATATCAATATACATGAACCCTTACATCACAATTGTCTTTCATATAATGGTTATAATATATATAATCTAAATTATTATTTTTAAGAACATTATATCATCAATATATATCTAATCAAATGATAGAGTCTCAAAGTAGAAAATAAACTCCCTAGTGAGATGAATCAACCTTGCATACTCTTGGTTTTGATGCCTAATACACAATGTGACAGTAATTTTCATTAATAACCACCATCCATTGGAAATATGATCAATTGAAATTTTAATTTCTAAATATAAAAATATATATCATAATTTTTTTATAAAAAATTTAATGTTAACTAAATACATTAATAAAAATATGGTAAGAAAGTGTAAAATAAAATGTCACTAATTTTGAAAAAAAAATAAAATGATTGTTAGAAATTATAGGAATGTTTTTTTTGAAATAAATACAAGAAATATAAATAAATTTTTCTTTTATTGCAAAATTAACACACATAACAATCCCAACTGACATGTGATTCTAATTTTTCTCTTCATATAGCTCATCTTTCATATTATATTCCCCCTAATTTTATATAAAAATATCCATCCATAAATATTTTATTCTATAAATAATTTCAAGACTAAATTTTCACAATCATTAAAAAACATGTTCCTTGATAAAATAGTTACTTAATAGTGAACTAAAATGGGATAAATGTGTAGTTTTAAATATATTTATAAAATAATGTATGGGTCCTAAATTATTTTATTTTATTTTTAATTGATATTTTCTTTCTATAAACCATTTTAATAAAAAAATTCATAAGATATAATTGTTTTATTTCTTTTATATTACCATATTTTATTTATATTGGTTATGTGAGAATAACTGTTCATTAAAATCATTAACATTTTATATATTTTCATAATGAAAAGTAATGATTTCTTATCTCTCTCTTATAAACTTATATTTGGAAATTACTTGTTATGATATATTTATAAATTCATTTTTACATTCTTTGGTGGCTAAATTTATATAGTATTTTCAAACCCTGGAGATATTATTATTAACCAATTATTCATAACTGACAATAATTCTCATTACATATCCATTATTTTGACAACGTATTATTTTAAAATTATATTTTTCATTTTTATTTGAGATTATTATTTTGTGATCTATTTTTAACATTCATTTCATATGAATCCATGATAATATAATGATTTGTTTTAATCCATTCATACATATTGATGATGGATTTATTTTTCAATTTCTTCCTTCCATTTTTATTTATTATTGTTTTCCCAATGTAAGGAATCCAGAAACAATATTTCAATTTCCGACTTTTATATTATTATGATATAATTTTTTTAATCATCCATTTAAAATGATTCCATGTTTATATATTCATGGTTTCCCCATAATAATTATATAATATTTATATGATATTTATTATAACCTTTCATCATTTCCATTTCATAATCCACTATTAGGAACAGGTTAATATTCAATATTCAAGAATTATATTTCATATTTGAAAATATTTTTTCAATTATATCTTCTATTATTCAATTTAATTGAATTAATGCCTATTCTATCACTGGTATTTTCATCACATTCAAATATTATTGATCATATTTTACTCTTTTACTCACATTATATCCTTTTAATGAGTAATTAATAATTTAAAGTAAGGGTATGCTAACCCTTCGAATTCTTACATGTAATTATATAGATTTAATTTCAATTAAATAACTATTTAATTTTCTTAATTTAGTATGTATATATTTATTTATTATTATGTTGATATATTGTAAATGAGTAACTACTCATGTACTCGAATCATACATTTTTTCTTAATGTGTAGTTATGAGATGATAATTAATTGATTCATTCTCAATCATCCATAATACTATGCTTATGTAGTTTAATAGAATTTTAATCACTCTTATAATATTTATTCCATGCCTTTATTTAATTTTTATAACCTCAATTATCCATTAATATTCCATTTATGTTAATAAATTTTTATATATTTATTTTGAAAATAAATTACTACCTTGTGAATTATTGTGTATCATAGTGGAAGGATATTGAGAAAATCTTATTCAAAAGGGAAATTATAAGGTCTTCTTGGTAGTCTCAACTGTAGTGTTTTTTATTGGAAATATCACACATATTGTACATTACCCACTAATGATCTGATAGAAATATGTTTCACCATCCTCTTATAATTCTATATATTTATGTTTTATATTAATAATGAATTTTTGGGATTGTTATGTAAAATTATTGATTAACATATTTTCCCCTTGATGTTTCCCAATATACTCATACATTTTAATGGTGTTCTCCTTGAATACCACTCCATTTGATTTACTAGGGAAAAATATTTATACAGTCATAAATCCTATTTTCTAGGTAATATTATAATTCCAATAAACAAATTATGGGTTGATTTGTTGATTATTTCACCAACATGATTTTATTGAAATATTTATATCTTCTAGAAATTTAATATAAATTATTATTTTGAGGGCTTAATTATGTAGTCGATTCACTTTATATAAGATTGTTGACATGTGATGGTTGAGAAAAAGAATATATAGACATCTAATATATTTTGTAAAAAATTATATTTCATTAGATCATTATATATGGATTATATGTTGTTAGATATCCCAATTATGTCATATAACATAATTTTTTATAATTTTATATTATTCCATATAATAGTTGTTGTTTTTATGAACAATGTTCACATAGACTATATGAATATAGATTTATCCATTTTACTATGGACATGATGTAATGATATTAGTCAATTATGTTATATAACATATGAAGATAGATTTATCTACTTTAACATATCCCATATACAGTTAGTTTCTTCCATTATGGAATGGTCTAACTATAGTTATATTTTATTTCCTATAATATAGCCCAAATATAGGAAGAATTTGTCATTATATTATGGCCGAATTTTTTATTATCCTCATGATATGACATCAAATGATAATATATGTACCTGATTACAGTGTCATATTAATTGTTATGTGGTGTGAAATAGTTATTCTTGAATATTCCCACTAAGTATTTTCCTTTGGTTCATTGGATAAATTTGAATAACATGATAAAAACCCCAACATATCTATATAGTGGATATTTTCACATATAATTTGTAATTAAAATAAAATGAAGAATTACATTTATATATTTTTTTAATTTAATTGTTTGGTTTATATTCACATCATATTATAGATTCACTGAATAATATAAAAAACATTTATATTGTAGAATAAACACATTCTCCATGAATCACAAAACAATTACATTGGAACATTGGGTGATATGAAATAGTTTCAATATGCCTTAAATCCTTCACCATTTATAAAAATAAGAAGTATTTCTATCTTGATTTTATTTTTCCCTATTCATACTAGTCTTGAGATGAGAGAGGTGGATTATCTATCATTCATGAGACCATTCATAAGATATTTCTCTTCAGTATTGAGATAATAATATTGATAAGACATATTGTGCACAATAATTATTATAAGTATATAAATGATATAATAAGTAATATATTTTTATTTTCTAACAATTAAAAATTTTATAGAGGCTTGTAATATAACTTTTTATTCTATGAAAAAACCCATGTTAAATAATAAAAATATTATTACACTTCCTGGTTGATATTTTCCTGAATATATTTAAATTTAATTAATTAATATAATATATTAATATTTATTCAAATAAAATTTAGTAAAATATCTTATTTCCATCAGGACCTTTCCTAACCCCATGAATCCGCCTTTGTAACTTTAAAACATAGAAAAAATAGTTTTTAGACTAAATAAATATCATTATATTATTAATTAAATAAATAAATATATAAATTTTGTGTATGATAACTCATAAATTAATATTCTTTAATATTTAACACAAATATATTCTAAACTCGAATAACTAATGATTATTCTTATGTGATCAACATGACCTATTAAATTATCAGTCCCCATTAACACCAATAATATATATTAAATTTATAAATTCAAATAGATTTAAAATGAGATTATAGATACACATAATATGTGATCATATATGACTAATTCTTAGTGGTATTTGGAAACCATGGAGAATGTCTATGATTGGCATGTAAAAATATAGTAATTATCCTATTTAGAAAGAATATAATGTCACAATGAAAATAACCATATATAAACACTTATTGAATCATATAATCCATTTCTATTGATATATCATTAATCCTACCACAATCTTGTTTTCTTATACCTCTATGTATGACATTCCATTCTTTGAATCACTAAAATAAACTCATCCATAAAACACCATGAAATTGAACATAATTAGGATGTTCTATTTCAATACAATGTCTCAAAATGCCTTATTCCATAAATAAGATTGGACAGATCATTTAATGAATTATTAAATTAATATCATATCATGTATGATTCATACTATGTGTCATACTCTTCTGTGACAATATGTAATAATCTTTTTCAACAACACCACAATGTACATGATTAACGATAGTAATTAAGAATTATATCAAGTCAAAGGTCCCAAAAAAATGTTCACACATAAAAATATCCAATGATACAAATAACATGTAAAATTATTTTTGGTGGATCTTTCCTAAAAACCTACCTTCTCTCAGATTACCACATTAAAATTTTATGAGAATTAGTACCATGGTTTTCTGATCCCCCATAACCTAATATTGAAATATCATTTTTCCACTATATAAATATAATATATACCATATCAATTATATTATAAAATATTATCATATCTTCATTATGGTCTCATTATATATGATAAATGATATAAAAATAGGATGTGACATATACTCTGCAAATATAATCACGTTAATGTTACATATAAGAACATGAAATAGGTCATAATATATTTTTCTAATAAAAATTTCTTTATATATACATATAATCAATTGTATATTTTTATTTTGTTATAGGGAACCAACAATAATTGAATAATAATTTCAGAAGATCCACCTACTAATAACATTTAGTCTAACTGACCTCACATGTTAGCAATGATTATAATTAGGTAATGGTTTTGTAATTTGATCTTCTATGTTACACTCTAGGGAATCTCTACTTGATGTGACCTCAGCACTATAAGAATAATCTTTTCATAGATACATCCATAGTATTTTATTCATCTGTTGATATGATTGGGGTCCCATGTCTTAGAACATTTACATAGTATTATCATAATATAGTAGGATAATATCATTAGTAATTGAAATCAAGTAATTGTATTAGATGAAGCATAACATCCAAAATTCAACATTAAATGCATGAGAAGGTGTAATATACATGGAATCTCTACTATTATATTCCACCACGAACTGTTTAGAACAATTTTTTCTCAAAAAATTCTATATTAAGGAGTAAACCATATAAAGATGGTGATTTTAGATCATTAGGGTCTATCTAAAAACTATTATATGTGTATCCCATGGTGATTAGGTTTTCATCATCACTCTAAACCATGAACATATCCTTAGTATTTCTCATAATCAATCTAATTGTTTTAACATTTTTCAAATGTGTCTCTTTTATGTGTTCTTGATATATACCAACTGACATTTATCATTATACATATCATAGAAATCATGAAATATTCGTTAAGCGGTGTATAAGAATCATTCTCATTATCTCTATATTCTATTATATTGGAGGATAGAATTTCATGGAGATATTTCAATCATGTGACATTGGAAGTAATCCACTCTTATGTTATTTTATACTGAATATTCCTAGTAACATCATAATATAAACTGAATCATTACAACTAGACTCTTTAATTTATCATGACAAATTATAATCCCTACAATCTAGGATATGTTAGTAATGTATCTTAGGGTTGTGTATTTATTTAACTATATATTAACTGATTGTAAGTCTAATATCTCATTTCACATTAGTAATATGTTCACAACATAAACTACTATGAAATTATTACATTCCCACTGAACTTCATGTTCGAAAAAAGCTCACATCCATTCATTATGAAACCAAAATATCATATCACTTCATCCAAATTAATGTTCAATGATGTTGATTATTTCTTATACCTATTAATTAATCACTATATGTTGAATACATTATTGGAAAAGTTTGGATTAAATAATATTTCGTCTTTTTCTATATATCTATAAATAACATGGATCGTATTATGGAAGTTTATTATGAAATATATTTTCAAACAATCTTAATAATGGTTGGATTCAATGGATATTTTATAAGAGTGCCTATTTAAAATGTATCATCATATTTATTCATTGAATCATAATAGACTATTTGGAAACTAGTAATCATTTAATGGTGGTGACATTATTTTCCATTTAAAAATTTATTCTTAACAATGATTTTCACCCAAAGGATTTACATCTACTCGAGGATATTATATAATCCATATATGGTCTCGTATTTGGAATCCATAGCTTCATACAACATTGATAAAAATGATATTATCACTAAATATGTTTTGGATTGAGGTTAATTATAATTAAATAATAATATTTTATTGTCCTTAGTGACTCGGATAACATATCACCCCAGGTTTTTTTAAATTAGGTGGCAGTCATTTACAATAGATGTATCTTTCTAAGAATATATTTATGAGTATTTTTTAGATCTTTTTTATGGGATAACATATGTGTGTATTCATGCCCGATTTCATTGAATCCAATCAATATACCATTATTATTCTTGAATATGTGATCCCACTCATGGAATATGATATTATTTTTAAAATTATATTTTTTCAGAGGGGACATGTAGATAATATCACAGTTTATTTTTTGGATATACTATATAAATATAGTTTTTTATTTGATGTAAATATTGGAATATTCATATAGCCTTAACAAATGTTGTGCACAATGATACATTTTAATGTGATAAAACAAAGTTCTTCCCACTTAATAACCACAAGGGAATTCTATTTTCTGATTTAGTCTTTTCTTTTCCTTATGTTAATGGTGTTTTATTTTTTTTACCCAAAAAATATAACATATTACTTGTATGAATCATTATTTATCCCTCCATGTCCGACAATATGTACTTCCTCATTCTAGTAACAATATTCATTTATATTGAATAAGGATGATTTTGTAGAGATTTTATCAAAAACCATTAGGACACCTCTTTAAAATGATTTAACCAATCAATATATCTATATATATCTATAGATGTTTCCTCACAATTGGAATTATGTTTCTGGTGTAATGGAAAAAAGAATTAATATATTATAAATATTATTATAAATTAAGGTATGTTGATTCATAATTTCTAAATATGTTGTTTTCATATTGACATAGAAAATATATAGAAAATACCATACCAAAATGATTTCAATAATGTGGGGTTCTCACTAAGAATGACATAATCTTGGTCAGTATTAGACAATCAATAAAAAGAAATGAAATGTGGGTGCATTCAATTAAATAAAAATAAATAGTTAATATATTTTAATAAATTCATTACTGAAACCCATTCTCTTAAAATATACCTCATTTTAAAATATCCATGGTTTACAATATAACCATGGGATATTAGATAGAATGAATGGGGATCCAATTTGGCATTGAAAATCATTGGTTCATATATTAATGAAGAATGATCAAGGGATTCATGGGTGGAATAGAAAACAATACTAGTTCTTTATCATCATCCTTGGAAGGCATGTTCATTACCAACAGTTGATCCATTATCGAGGAATGGATCATTATATTTTATATTTCAACAAATTTCATTAACTATTGGGAATTGATTATTAATCTCTTTAATTTCAATTAATTATAATTAATGTATGATCAATAATGGAATGATTGATTTATATTATGATTAATTTTTTATCTAGAATGAATAATTCAGTCCATTGATTTCTAAAATTTTATATTTTTATTTTGGTTTTTATTATCGAATGATTATAACACCACATTCATGGTCATTTTTAAAATCATGTTTATTCAAATTATTCACAGTTCACCCATGGGGTTTGTGATTCAACATTAGTGTACAAGTTCGAGCTTGATCAAACCTCATGAAATAGTATCACTTTGAAAATAGAAATGGTTAGAAACTATTGGAAGGATTAAGAGAAATTTTTTTACCATAGAAGGTTTGTAAATTAGGAAAAAGCCCTATTTCAGTGACTATATGCATAATGTAAAATAATTTGTTGTTGGGAAATCTAATTATTGGACACAAGAGATCATGAAACTCTGTTTGAATTTATTTCCTTCATTTTTTGTTGATTAAGGTGACTCAAATAGTTTGATTCTGGATTGGAATGGTTGATCTAGAGATATTGAAAAAAAACTTCTACTTGGAGAAAACATGATAACAAAATATCTAATATAGAGGAACACATGTTTTTCTATCAAAATATTATAAATGATATGATTTTATTACAGGAAAACTATTACCAGACATTTTGTTAGGCCCAAATTCCATGTCACTCTACCTTGGTAGCTATGTCGTGTGACATGGTCACACACCCAAGACCCTTGGTGGATAGACATTAATGGCCTCATAGTGACATGTCATGTGGGGGAGAATGGAAATAAGAGTAGAGGATTGGGAAGAATAGGCACAATAAATTGTTTGATGGAACAAATTATATCCTCTTATGAACAAACCTTTCACTTTTCCCAGAATCCAGTACATTTTGTATTTCATTATTTGGGTCTTGGATTTGGGCTCATGAGTTTGATTTCAAGAGTATTTTTATAATATGATGTGATGAAAGTCATCACTTTGGCACCAAAAATATGATTTCAGGTTTTATGATAGGTATTGTTCTTCTTGAAAAATTTATATGACAGAATTTTATTGGGATTAATATTTTGAGAGATGTCAAGTTCGGTACTCCCCTGCTGCACAAGGGCATGGGTCCACCATACTTTTTATACAAGTAGAGTAGTAAATCCCCAAAAATATTTTGGGTTAAGATCCAATATTTATGGATATTTTAACCCCCATAACTGATAACCATTATAGATTAGGTCCGCTACAAAATATAGTTCTCCCATGATAAAATAAAGAATCACTAAGAGGTGCTGAATGTGTTGATTTGTATGTGTCAAAATTTTGATGTTGTGTTCTATTCATTTACCCATTTTCTAGTAACTATCTAGTGGGGACCTCATTCATTTATAGGATTATATTTTTTATCTTTATTTAATTCTATTTACTTACTAGACATTGATGTATTTTCTCATTGGGTTTTCATAAATTTATTAATCTCATGATTGTCTATTTATTACATACCACTATATTGTTCTATAAATATAGGTTTGTGTGTGTTACTATGTATAAGATTTTTTGGAATATTTCTCCCATTTATTGATGTTTATATATGGTCCTTATCTCCAAAGCCATCCCTATAACTGGTTGGTCTCGGGTGTCACTAAAATCTTTTGTTGAACTAGGTGGTCCCCCGATGTGTGTGGTTGTGAGAAAGTGATATCATGAGAGGTTTGTACTAGGGTTTGTGTTTGATGTTTTAAATGTCCTAGGTTATGGTTTTGGGACATAGTGAAATAATGTTATAGTGTATGGAGTTTGGTTCATAGGCTCAGGAATCTAGTAATGGTATTGTGGCTAGAAGAACCCTACCTTCGAACATTGTCTCCCTTTATATCAACTATGCATGAAAGGGAATAGGTTTTATAAAATCCAATCGTAAAATCATTATATAAGATTGGGTCATTTTATGATCAATTATTTCTTAAATCATCTCTTATTATATTTTATTCTAACCTTGATACATCTGGTAAAATTTCATGTTTTTTCAACAATGACATCTAGTTAGATTCTTAAATATGGTAATGATGTTGACCACTTTAGTCTTGAAGCTTTAGTGGATGAAAAAATTCACTACGTGTTCCATCTAGGGGAGCAGATTTTCCTTCTTACACCAAATGTGAAATGTTGTATCTACCTTTACAGGTTTAAGAGGTAGATTGACTACATGTTGGGTTTAATATATGTCTATCTAATCATGATGATAATGTGAACAACCATTACATGTTATGAATGATCAATTATTAGACACCACTAATCATTCAGGACGAGATACCCATTAGGAAAAAAAGGTATGGATTGAGGTAGTGTAATGAGATTTTGGTCTTTTTAAGAACCCTAGAAAAAATGCTTTTTATTGAAACTAGTCTTTTTAATGAATGGAATGACACTAATCTTGTCTGATAACTCAGAACCATGATATGATTATTGTCTCACGGATAAAAATTATACATTTTTTATTTCATGAGTATTATCCATCAATATTGCACTTCTTGTAGATATATGAGATTCTAGATCTACATCAGGGTTCTATTTTAGTTGTTGAGTTATATTACTGTTTTTATATCCCCTTCTCATACTCTGTTTCTATGGTGTAGGATGGATATTTTTTTGGTTGAATATTGAGGAGGGCCACTTGAAGGACATCTGATCTAAAGTGGTCTCCTATTATATTCACACTTATGTTAGACTGATTTCAGGGGCCTTAGTTATAGATGACATTATAGTATTGATAGGCTGGATTGTTATAGTTGACATTCGAAATAATGGGGTGGAGTCATCTGTAGTGAAAAATATGATTTATTTTTTAGGGTCATGGTGTATGAGGAATATTGATGCTCCGACTCAGACATGTGGATCTACAACTAATGGTTTGTGCAAATGAACAAGTATTACTAGAGAAGGATCATGATTGACATTTTATGGGAGAGGCTATGGGCTTGTCATTTCCAAAATTAATCCACTTTTAATGATTGATAGATAGGGGATAGACCTTCATAAAGTGTAATCATCATGAATAATGATATCCAAATGTGGTTAGGGAGGCCCCCATTGGAAAAGGTGTTTACAGAGTGGTGGAAGGGGACCTAAATATAGAAGCTTATACCTACTCCAACCACCACCAGTTGGAAACCCACTCAAGGAAAATAGGTGTAATGTGTACGGGTGTAGATTATTTGAGGCAATGTTGCGATATGAATAGGCCTCTAATGATTTTATTCTAGGTACAATCAATTTCTTAACTACATTATATTCAGTACATATAGAATGATGTGGTATTCATTCCTTTATATTCAAGTCACGTTTTTAATAGTTAGAGGTCCCAATATAGTCACCTTCCCATCATCTATGGTTGACGGTTCATATTGTAAGTGATGACTCTATATTTCACATCAAACTGGTAGTGTGATGTTTCAATCAATGGGGAGAGTTTCTCATGGCACCTCTTGGTCATTATGATGAATCCTCATGAAGAAATCCAGGGATTGTACTAGTTTTCTACAGTGTATGAACAAATATAATGCTATCACAGAAGAGTTAGAATCAATTTTTATTAGGGTCATTATTTCATGGCTAAGAAGGATCTTATGGTTAAGAGATTTGGGGTTGTTAGTGGGATAGTGCAACCTATCACCCAAATAATGCATGTTCGGCCAATGGTGCATCAGGATCTTCACACGTCTATATTCTAATTGGAGTGGATTATTTTAGGTAAATCATCCCCATTGTTGTTTTGGGACAATATTTGAAGAATCATACTAACCTATGCATTGAATTTCACCACATGAATTCCCCAATATCGTTTATTACAAATAGGATTTCCCATAACATGTTCTTGGAGATATGGATTGATTAAATTTTGACTAGTTGAAATATGTGAATAGGTTATAAAATATTTATCATAGGATAGGATACCATCATTTGAAGGATCATGTGGATGATATTCTATAATGTACATTAAAATACCTCTATGAGTAATATGAGTTCACAGTGATGGAATTTCTTGTAACTAATTCCCCGACAATGATAATTGAACTTCATAAAAATATCCTTCATCTATTTATGGACCAATTATTTTTTTTCATTATTAATTAAAAACCCATTAATCATTGTCTGCGGGGGAGAAAATAAAACATTAGTGGATGGTCCTAGATTGTCATTGGGAGAACAAATTATATGGTAATAAATAAAATTTAGTTTTTTATCTATGAATTCAAATTATAAGGAATATAATATATAAAAATGGTGTATCCTTGGATCCAGAATATATTAATTTAGTAATCCCTTTGGAACCACCCAATAGCATGTAATAAGTGTAGATTTTCCTTGGATTCTAAGGATATTAAAATAGTATCTCACAAGAATCATCTAGAATTACAACCCTAAGGTCTACCTTAATCAAGATAGTGAGAATACTTTCTTGGACTAAATAGTGTTAGAGATCCTTCGAGGAGAAAAGCACGAGGTTGAATGGTTATCTTATAATGAGAATAACAAACAAGGGACTAGAGAACATGGTGTTTTAACACTCCTCTAGAACCGGTCTTGGGTGAATCTTGATGGAAAGGAATGTATTTATTGTTTAAGGATCGAGGTATTTGAGACACAAAGAGAATATTTACACAAAAATTGTCTTCGAGTTGTCTATAGTAGTCATCACCTTGAAGATGTGGATGAATTATCTTCTTAGAAATCATTTCATTATGTACTCAAACTTCTAGAGTATCTGGTATATGTTTTCCAACAGATACCTCAATGCGAGATAGAGGAATTGGTTTTATTTCAATAAATAATATAACATCAATAAAGTAAATATTCATTGTATGGTAAATATGGTGGTAGAAGAACATATTATTAAATACCTTCCTCATATTGTGGATAATTTGTGAGAGTTGATGGGCTCAATAATTTGAGGTTTGGATGAGAATAGAAGCCTACCATACCATTAGACAATAATGGTTAGACCAATGCTTCATCAATGTGTGAGAAATGATTATTTTTTAGTACTTTATTTTGAGGTTCAATGGGAAAACATTTCTTCTGAAAAATATTCATGATGGATTTTATAAAGGTTCATAAGAATTAATAAATTTCCAACAATGGATGATAGTTGTAGTCATGTTGCATGGGGAGATGTAAATGGAGTTTCAAAAATAATTCTGAGTTATACATATAGTAATGGAAAAGTCGTATGAAATCCTTTGATTACTATTTTTATGGAATGTAATCAACTAAACTACTACTGAGTTTTTTTCTCAGTGCCTCACATGTCAGGGGGTAAATGATGAAAATCATGTTTAAATAGGTTAAGGGAAACCTTTTGAGAAACCAGAATGGAAGTTTGATGAAATATTGATCGATTATGTGATGTGGAATCCATGGATAATAAGAGTATATTATTATATCTTGGTGATTGTTGACCAATATATCATGTAGAAAAATTTTGTTCCTTATATGTGTAGAGGTTGGATAATAGTTTGACAAATTTATACATACATGATATAGTAAGCCATCATGGGGACCCACGTAGATCATGTTTGGTGGTTACGATCATATCAATTAACTATTGTGGATATATTTTTAGCAGTATATTGGGGCCAAATTATGGATTCAAACAAAATTTCACACCTAGATTGATATCCATACCAAGTAATCCATCTTGGATTTGGAGGAAATGGTGAGATCCAAGGTGTTGGAACTTTTCTGTAGTGAAGAGTGTGTAATTCCATTGGTGGAGTTTTCCTATATTGAAAAGCATCACTCAAAATTCAATATATATAATTTCAATTAACTATATGAGAGAACCTATATGACAAACTTGTATAAGATTTTGATTGAAAATATATCTCTTATTAGGCTAGAGTTAGTGTAGGAAATGATTGAGACAGATGAAGTGACCTATGAGAATATGAAGTCATCGTAGAGTTTATGTAATTCATTCAGGGAATGACTTCCTGGAACATTGATGTTACATAGTGGAGAAATTTATTTCTTAGGATCATACCCATGTTTATAAATCAAAATATTTTTTATGAGAATCAACCTATCCCCATGGTTTAATTGGAAGTTCAAGATACAATGGATTGTTGGAGGGGGTTTTTAATACGTTGAATTACCCTAATAGTTAGACGGAGTGTGTGATGTATTCATTGTGTTTCATTTGAGATCTTCTTGGAATGTGAGATCTAGATGAAGGAATAAAACTCCCAATATTTCATTTTTCTTATTTATTAAGGAAAAACATTTAATAATAGGATAACATAAAAAGGTTCTTCTCTATTTTTTTGAATTAAATATTTCAATAAATATATCTATATTTTTCATCACAGTCAACACTGTGTTTTATGGGTTTTACGACCATAATATGAATATATAAAAATATTTATATATATTAAATAACTTGTGAACATCTATTTTTGAATAAATGTTTTCCCCATTAAATTGTTCCTTGGATAGAAATACAAGATCACAGTTTTTTCAACAATATAGGTTTTTCCCTAGAGACTATATATGTTTGTTCAACATAATATAATTTATGCAATGAAATCATTTATGGGTGAATTAAAACAATTAAAATAATCAAATTAATTTGATGTCTCAATTTTTTATCCTACCCAGTCATCATTAAATATACTATTTTGGAATTCATAAATTTTTGGAATATGATAAACAATGAATGGCCATATGATATATGGGATTAATGATGAACGTAGTAGGATTTTCACCATCATTTATTTTAACTATATACCCATAAAAATCATTCCACTATTGATGTAGGGATCATTATTTTTTTTTGGATTTCTGGCCTTTTTATTTGAAAATTGAAAATTGAATATTTATTTTCTTAATTTTCGTCAATCCTACTAATCACATAATCTAGAAATAAAATATTATTTGAGAATCTGATACAATTTTGATCTTTTTCCAAGGTTACACCACATTTATTTCATCAAATATTGATCATTATCCATGTTCCCATTAGCCAATTATAATCTCACTACTTTATTATTACATTTAAAAACACACCTCTATGTATTAATTATCATTGGTCAATGGGATAGGGGATTTAACAGTTCATAATAGGATAATGTGTTGTTGAACATGTTGAAACAAGGATAATATGATAATGGAATATTTTGAATCTTATAGACGGATTAAGAGGCCATGTTGAATCATGGATGTTTTTTACTATGGATAGAAACACAATTCTTGTGTTTTGATACATGTGGAATCATGTGTGGGTATCAGAAAATCTGATTTATGGCCAAATGGGGCTGGGAATCATCATTAAAATTAATTAACTTATTTTTAAAAGATTTTATTGAGTTAAATTGATGGATTCAGAGTAGGAATGTTGGATCAAGGGACCATAGGATGATCAAACCATTTGCCTGTGTGAAACGTGCCTACATTCTATATGATATTGAGTTACAAACATGATCTTTCTAATATTTTCACAAAGACAAGGGTTTTAGAATAAAAAATTTATAACACATTATGTTTCTATGACCACTAGGCCTTATGAAACAATCTGGGTAGATGATAAATTTGCTCGGGGTGCACACCTAGGAGCATAAGGGAATAGACATGTCATATCCCCATCAGGACATGCTTGGTGGAGGTCCAAGGATAGTTGATATGTGGTTACTGAAGAAAAATCGAAGGATATTGAGTGTTGTAACACACAATACAACACTATTTATATTCCACTTATTTACCTATAATCATATATCTTGGTTTTCTCCTATTTAAGGACTTGTATTTGATCCCACATGTTGCATATCCTATGTATTTTTTAGAAAATCATGCATTGGTTTCGGTCATTTTAGTATTATAAATTTGACATGATATTTTATGAGATAGACTCGTATTATAGTGATTATTGGATGATAATAATGATTTATTTTGATCACTAATGTGATGTTAGATATATTACTCTCTTGTCGTAAAAGGAAATGGGTTCCCTACACACTTTATATAGGTAGATCTAATACTCCCTAAAACTACATAGGGTGTAGGTCCTCCATATACATAGTGGTACTCCCCCATCATCGAGATCCATTGGGGATCGATTCAACCACTCACCATAGTTATATCTATATTATGGAACAATTTTTTGAGGACAATAACATCTACTATGATTCTATTGAGGGTTCACATAGTGAATGGAACTAGAGATAGGTGATTTGGATCAATAACTAGACTCATCATCAGAATTATATTGATATGGAGATTATGAATCCACCAAATATTTTGACATGTGTTTTATTATGAGTGTGTATGTTCTTTTGTTTAATTTCCATAAATGGTTATGGGTTGATATGATTTTATTATTCTTTTACTTCCCACGTGATTTTCAGCGAATTCTAATTAGTATGTTTAGAGTCACCTAGGCATGGGATATTCACAAATATGTAATATCTTATGAAGATTAAAGGTATTTTAGAAGTGACATAGGTGGACCTTGTATTGTTGGAGAATATTAGTACATAGAGGAACTAACCAATTTTGGTAATTAGTATACGAGAATCTAAACCAGGATATCATTATCTGTACGACCTATTTCAAGTATATTTCATGTTGGAAACTCATTTTCTGAGAATGTGTTATCCCCATTTATATCATTATATTACATCTATAAAAAATTATATATTTTCTAAAGGTTTTCACTTACAATGATTAATCATTATATACATCAGTTTTAATAAATATTTTCACTATTTTATATAGCAAGGTGTGTGTGTGAATGCATGTGTATAATTACATTAGGTGAAGTCCTTAAATTTTAATTATATGCATACTCATCATTTTTTACAAGACCTATAGTAGTTTGTAATAGAGTTTCACTCTCAGCATACTATCATCATATGAAGGTCTATAGTATGTCCTATGGTTATATCTATATTTAATAAATTAATAAATAAATTTTATGATGTAATATAATGAAAATGCAGCTTCAAACATTAATAATCAACAAGATTATTTATAAATAAAAACTAGAATCTCAGTGGCTCCTTTAACATTTCCACTAAATTGATCTTTGGTAAATTCTCATTGAAAAAGGTATAAAATATATTCATGGAATTTATGTCAAAATATAAAAATATACCTCACAATATAGCATTATTAATTAATTCTGATTTATATTTCCGAGCTATTGAATCCACATATGGGTGTGATAGGAGAAATATGACATTTATTTATTATTAATTTCTAAAACATGATTTTAATGTTATAGTATCTAAATATAATTTTTTATATGTCCCAACCCAAAACATATTCCATCATTATTTGATTATAAAAAAATATTTCCAATGTGAAAATAAACCCATTAAAATATTAAATGGGAATATATTTTATGTTTTTGATTACATGATTAATTTTATAACAATTAATTTAAACTATAATCAGTCTTATTAGTGATTTAAGATGTGAGAATTCAATAGTTAATGTAGCAAGTATTACATAGTTTGAATCTGAAATCACCACTTCACCCTTAGATACCCACAAAAATCAACACGGTCTTTATTTTTTATTAAAAATTTGATCAAAACTTTTTATATCTAATATCTAATTTGTAATAACACATATACAATATTTGATAATAAACCCAACTAATATTTCCTTTTTTCCATTGAGGTATATTTATTCATCTATATCTCCTTTTTTTCTAAATAGAATACACACTACATTGTACAGACATGAAATTACATTGACTTATCTCCTCTAAGGAAGGTGATTAAGAGGTTGTTTTATATATAGTGTTTTTAAGACTTATTTTTTCATTGTATTTACTTTTTTCAAAATGAAAATCCAATGTATTTTATATTTCATGGTATTATCTTCATCATACATCAAATTAATTTGATATAGAGGGTCTTATCCATATTATTCATATTAAAATCTATTGTATAACTTGAGAAGGTTTTTTTAACTTATTCATGCAAGAGATTTATATACAATTCCATGCAAATGATTTCGACCAGAATATTTTAAATTCATATTATAACTAATTATCTTTTCTACATAAAGTTCAATTAGTTCACCTTCTATGTTAATTATTTTAATTATTTCCATACAGAATTTGTGGCTATCATTATTTATTTATCTTCATAAAGATCATGTATATGATATTATGTAGTCCATGCATCCTTTTCTTCAAAATTATTCTAGAGCTAACCAATCATGGATGATAATATGAGGTGTTGGAAGTTAGATGAATCATCCAAATCTTTCTATATGAAGTAATTATGTTCCTAAGTTTCTTTCATATATTGGTGAATAATAATTTGTAGATCCATCATATAAAACATCCCCTTATTTTAACAAAATGATATTAAAAAACATATACAACAATCAGAAGTTAGTGATAGTGTGGATATTTTATCTCGTAAATAAATATCACATGGATAGATCCATTTTTACGTAAGATTTAATTTTTATAAAAATAATAGTAGATTATTTTAAATTATGATTATTACCACTCGTAGAATAAATAAATTTTTTTAATTTTTTATCCATTTTATCAAATAATTATTTCATCTCTTATTAATTCATAATATATAGTCATGTTCCCATCATAGTGGAAAGATACATATTCCCCTTATTATAATCTAGACTAAGGACAGACATGTAATGCAATGATATTTTTATAGGAATTTTTTCCAAATACACTAAACCATGGTTCCTTGATTAATTTAGTGGAATTACCAATACTGAAATTTTAAGGTTAAATTTACTCAAAAGTTTCATCTAAGTCAGAACAACTTTTTCTTAGGTAATAAACCCTTCATTATAAAATCCTTATGTTTAACAAATACATAAGTTAAAATTCCCCAATAATTTCAATATCACTAAATTGGACTAGAAATGTGAACCAAAATGTTTTCATTATAAATCATGTGATGGAATGTATTTTGGATACAATTTTTTATTAAGGGAAATTTGTTTATATTTTTTCCTAAATATTTTTAATTTATCATTCATAGTATTGTAGATTTTATATATATTTTATAAAATTATTTATCAATGATTTGAAAAAATAATTTAAGAAAAACACTATACATTTATTTCGTCATAGATTATTGAAATTAATTGAACATTTTTAATTATAAAATCATTATTTTATGACATAAAAAATTAATTAATTTGTAATGATAAATAAAATAGACATTTTCTTTGATAATTAATTTTAACTAATTGAATATTTACTATATAGGGAGTATAAGATCCTTAAACCATTTTGTATGTTACTCATTGAGACAATTGCTTGGATACATATATATATAAATCATCATTTATCATATTTATGTCCTTGGTTGTTTAACCTTGGTTCAGTCTCAAAACATATCATCTAATATATAGCTCATTCCATTATACATTCTTACTTACTCAACCATGAGAGTAATTAGGTGTTTTTGGTTATACAAATAAACTTGGGATATGTAATATTTTATATAATAATCACTAAATTATAAAAAAGAAATAATAATATTTAATTTAATAATAAATAAATCAATAAATTACAATCAATACATGAAAATATTGATATTTTATTATGATTTACTTCTAGAAAAAATCATTTCAAACAAAATGTGATATCTAAAACAATAATCAAATGAGAAAAATAAATAATTAAAAGGAATGTTATGAATAAAAACATTATGAATATACCATTTGAAATCAGATAATGTAAAACTAATTGGTACATGATATGTTGTAAGAATAATATAACATTATTTTTAAAAATGATATTTTTTTATAAAGGTTGTTTTTATTCATATTACATATTTTTAGTAAAAATATATTTTTATGATGTTTATAATTTTAATTTTATAATGTCAAAGACATATTTTCATTTGGAATACCAATATTATAATAGATTTTTTTGGAATTTTTCTTGAAAGGTTGATTTATGGTAGAATAGTAATATAATATAGTTTTTTAAAATACAATCACTTTTATGAAATAATCATGATATAAGAAAGTATAATTTTTTTTAAAAAAAATTTAAATATAACAAATATATAATTAATATATAATATAGATAATTTAATATTTTTTTGATTTAGAAAAACATGATTAACAATTTATAACCTAAATATTTTTATTCTAGTAAAAAAAATTTATTCCATTACATAAATTAAATATTTAAAATCTAGTATTCTTAATTATATAAATATTTTATAATTTATGTAATATTAATTTTTCACATATTAACAAATAAATTTCATGATGATTATTTGTACATAATATTTTTGTGTAAATATATTTTTATGCATAGAAATTATTTTAAAAGAATCAATTTTCACTATGTTTTTTCTAAATGTTTTAAAGGTATTTTGTACCCACATTGTAAATTTAATAGTTAAAAATGTATTCAAATTTTTATATCATAATATTCTAATACTATAATTCTTTTATTTCATTTGTATTCATACAGAATTATTTTTCTAAAAAAGAGAATTTCATCATGGTTCAAGTTAACAGGTTTAATGAGGGGATTAAACTATGATATTATGATTTAAATATGAAAAAAAATTATAAATATAATTGTATGAGTGTAATTTTTACACTAAATTATATTATATTTTGATATATGGTGATTTAGTTTCACTCACCTTGAAAATGAATTTATATATTTTTAAATATACTAATATTTATAGAAGTTTCAGTCAACACAATTTTAATGGGCCCCTCCTCTCCTTACATATCCACACACATTTAAAACATTATTCAAACCAATATATTTTAGAATCACTCCCCAAAATCGTTTTCTATGGTATATAGTTTCTATTAATCTAAACACAACAACCCAAGAGAGTTTAAGTATATATATAAATGAGGATAACTAAATAAGAGGTAATTGTATTAACAATGTTCATTTATGTTTCTTATTTATTAAAAATCATCACATAATATATTTTAACATCAAACTAAATGAATAATATTCACTAGTATGTCAAAATTTTATGACATTAATTTATTATCAGTCATCTACAAACTGTTTATCCATTGGAAAAAAGAACACGTCCTTTGGAAGAAGTTTTCTTCTACCTCTTCCACAAATGAGATATTAAAATATACTCTTTTGAATAAATAGGATAATTTTAAAGATGTATTCAGTGAATAAATATAGTAATTATAACCTAATTAATATTCTTTAAATATAAATAGTTATCTACCTTATTTTCATTACATCCATTTCAAAATGATAACATCACCCTTGTGCACATTAAGATTATGGTATGCATGGAAAATATATTTCATTTTTCTTATATTCCTTATATTTTTATTTTAAAAAATAAATTTATTGAATAAATATGATATTTATAACATTATTAATATTATATAAAAACTTATATTAACTTTAAATAAAAACATTATCATACACATTCAACTAGAATGACGCTTTTTTACTAGTCAATTTAACAACCAAAATGAATGATGGTATCATATTTATATCAGGAATGGTTTAGGAATACTATTTAAAGGTGATAATATATAATATTGATTAAATAATGATATTTTTAAATTTCCTTAAAGATGATTTATATATCTATGTATATTTTTAATAAAATCAATTCATTTTGTGAAATAAAAACATATAATAATTGAACATTTAATTTTTCCATTAGACTCACAACCATATGTTCTATGAAATATCCATATAATCCTAATATATATATATATATACACAACCATCATGAAAATTTTGATGTTTATGAAACTATAACAAATGTTCAATATCTAAAACCACCAAAATGAAGCATTCAAGATAAACTGAACTATTAACACAAAGATATTGATCTTTAAGAAAATATTATTTTTATATTTATTAAAAGATATTATAAATGAATGGAATATATTAATATATATTTTAATAAAGTTGTTATATTTATATATATAAAAACTATAATGGAGGTTAAACAATAATAGTTATGTGCAGTCCAAGGTTATGTTATTCTTAACTAAATTTCATATCATTTTTTATATCATGTCCCTATTGATTATATTATGCCAAAAAAATTATTTAATCTTTTTTCACATTGTCACATTTTTCTATTGATTCCGTCATTTTTTACAGTCTTTGTAAGATATTTATCAATTCAATTAAAATTTATTTATATCTGTTTCATGTCGCCCACCATTCCTTTTTAATTTTTTACTTATTTCCCCATAAAAATATTTTTATGTAAAATTTAATATAATTTATGAAACATTTATAAAAACATCATTTTTTCATGGAATTAAATTTTTCAGTTTTTGAAAAACCAATAATGTTTTATTAATATTCTATTATTGAGACCAATTATATTTTATGTACATATTTTTTGTTTGATGTTATATACACTAATTATTAGACATATTATATCTTAAATGTATTTATAGTCATGGTATTTAATTTCCCATCACATTTTATTCAATTCATATTGTTTTGGTTGATTTTTAATTAAATGGCTATTTTAAATATCTGAAACTCTTTCACAAAAATGTCCAGGATTTTTAAAAAAATAAAAAAAATTCTCTTTCTTAGACGTAGAAGATTTTAATATTCCATTAAAGACATTTAATAATTCATTATAATTGATTAAAAATTCAAAATTCAAAATTTTCAATATGGGTTATTTTTTATTGTTAAGTAAAAAAGTCTTCTTTTGACTTCCATATCATGTTTTGGAAATCACAAATGTATTCTATCATATGTTTATAAATTACAATTGTCTTATCATGTTTATCGTATCGTACGATGTAGATCGTACTGACTCTGTCACACGTATCGTACTGACTCTGTCAAACGTATCGTATTGACTCTGTCAATCGTATCGTACTGACTCTGTCAATCGTATCGTACTTACTCTGCTATTCAGATGATCATTATTTGTTTTGGTACTTTGTCAAAAACTCTCTCTGCATATGAATCATACTCATGTTTTACATTTCTATATATCTCTTGTTCTAACAAAACGATGTCGTTGAGTTAGTTACAAACTAATCAAAACGATGTCTTGCTTTCAGTTTCAATATGACCGTTGGAGGCAATATGACCGTTGGAACCCGAGGCCTATAAATAGGAGGTCATTTGAAGCTGATAACACACTGATGAATGAAGAGAACGAATAAAGAGACTCTGTGAACTACGAAGATTCTAGAGAGAGACACTGTGACTTCTCTCATCAGCTTTGTGTGTCCGATCATCGTATCGAGGGCTTTCAAGTAATTGAAAGACAGAGGTGCCGATTACCTGCAAAATCGAGGGCTTCCGGGGATAGGCAGACAGACGTGCCGATCATCGTATCGAGGGCTGCCGGGGATAGGCAGACAGACGTGCCGATCATCGTATCGAGGGCTCACCAAGGTGTTGGTGAGACAGACCTCTTATCCTAGGTGAAAGGATAACCCTTCTCTTTGGGTTAAAAGAATTGTATTACTTTTACATTTCCGCTGTTAATTTGTATTGGAAAGGGATTTGTATTGTTTCCTTTCTTCTTTACATATTCAATTGTAATTGTTTCAATTACAATCTTTCTATTACATTTTGTATTGATTGATTCTATACTCTTTAAGGTAGAATCATCCATCTTTGTATTACTCTGATTTTTGTGTTCACTTTGAATACAATCGTCTTACATTACATTAATATTACAATACGTCATACCTTTCACATTCAATACAATTGTGGGTATTTGTATTTTTATTAGTTTAAGATCATTTAAACTAATCTCTTTGTTACTAAAACTCAAAGGTTTTTAAACCTACAATTCACCCCCCCTCTTGTATTGTTCCATCTAATAGACATACATATATCTACTATTCGATCCAACATTTATGTTTATCATTAAAGTGGGAAATAACGTTTTGTAATGTTTACTAATTGATCACTTTTTTCTAGAAACTATGTACCTTCTAAATTATTAATTTTTTATAAATTTTATAATGGTTTTGCAAAGAATACTATATTAAAAGTATTTTATTAGTTTTTATAATATCTTTAGTTGAAAAATGATATTTATTCTCAATTTTATTTTATCAATGAAGTGGATTTTTCATTTGTTCTCAAATTCCTAGTATTTTAATTTTTATGTCACAAATAAACACTTTTATGTATTTTAATCATTTTCGAGTTATTTAAAATTACATATAATGATGGGTTTTTCATATATAAATTTATAATTCATTAATAAATGAAATTTTCTCTAGATGATATATAGTAGAATTAACGTAGTAGGTTATTATAATGAAATTATTTTTATAAGGATTATTATAAGGGATATTATTTGGATAATGTAACAATATACATAATCGATTTTTCTATTTATAAAATGTGTTTAATTATTTTGTTTATAAATTTTAATTTCATATTTCTTCTTATTATTTAATAATATAATTGAATTCTTATAGTATTAAAATTCTTTAATAAAGGACTAAATATTCTTAAAACATGTTTTGTTAGGCATGGATCTCTTATGATATAAATGTTTATTTTCCTCTCATACCCTAATTCTAATTGAGAATCTTATATTAAAATATATTATTGAAATCATTTATTACGTCATTTGTATTCTAATAAACATATTTTTATTGGTTTATTGTTTCTTTATGGTCAAATTAAATGTTTATATTTTTTTCTCTTATAATCAGATATTTTACTAAATTATGAATCATTTTATGAGATTCATGGAGATAATTAATAATGGAATCAACAAGGGGATGAATTTTATCGATGATGACTAGTGTCACAATATATGACCTTAAATATAGGAAGTACTCAAAGAGCCCACAAGACACCATATGATTCCACCTCATGCCACATTGTAGTAAAAACCAGTAGAATGATACTACTTAAATCATAAAAATACCATGATGACTATTCCAGTGTTGAATAATTGGATACCATACCTCACTTGTATTCATGAGTTATAAAAAAATGTGAAAACATTACGTTAGACCCCCAAAATGTAAATACGACTTCACCACCCATGAGAAGCTGATCATTCTCATAAGAATGGATGACATGGTGAAATAATGAACATGAAATGTGAACACGTAGGTCGACACAATGTATGGATGAGATGATAGACAACCATGTTAAAGTGGGGTGACATAAACAGTCCTCAGAATGTATCGTCTCCAATAATATTTATTCATCTTTCATATGAAATAAATGTGATGATATATGAGTGTAATTCAAAATGAGAGTATGGTGTGGGATATGATAATTTGGGTCAAAGTAGTTAGATCCTCATATATGTCATCGAATTACTAAACAAGAACCTAGGGCATGTCTATGGAAGGAACAAATATTTAGCCCTCCAAATACACCATTGAAGGGTATATTTCTTATTACACGTTTTACTCAATGAATGATTCAACAATTTACAAAAGATCTCACATATTTTTAATCCCATCCAAGGTTCCTTCATAACTAGAATTCCCACAATGAGATATTATGAAAATATAACTCATGGATTCTTGTGAATTGGAATCTGAATTGATGGAAAAAACACCACACATCATTAATAGAAGATATTTCAAGCCAATGATCGAAGCGAGAAAATAGTTAACGATTTTTATGGTTCTACACCGTAATCATGGAATTTACTTAGTATCAAACACTATAGTATTTATTTGAATTTATGGATGAAACTATGAGGGGTGAGATATATTTTTACACTATAGGTGATATGTAACTATGGAGAGAATGAATTAATGGAATGTGGATTCCTAGATGATTAATAACAGTCATGTATTAATCTTTAACAGTTTTTATTTATTATGTATTTGATATAATGTAATTTTCTACACTGTAAAATATTTTTTTCATTTAATACAATGAATAATTTATCCATGATTTTTTCTATTTTTTTATGCGACCTGATCATGTTTCCATGATGTAGTATTAATCATAAGGATTAAGAATCAAAAGTATAAGGACACATGGTAGGTCAAAAGATTAACTATTTAGTGGTGAACTTTATGTTGAGAAAAAATATCTTATTTCAAGTCATTCCTATTTTACACTATAATTCTATACTAATTATGATAATTATTAATAAATGAATGAAAATATGTTACATGTAACGTAGGATGGAAAATCCAACATTACATCAAAATTTTCAGGGATATTATATTACCTCCTCTCGGTGAGATATAGGTTATGTCGAGAGTAGACTTGAATAGTTGGGTTGGGACTCGTTTTTGTGAACATTTAGAACTATTGTTTCTAATGTGTATCAAAATTATTTTCCCATTTTTATCAACAAGATATAAACTCATCATCTATATGATATCTTCTTCTTATGTTGGTTCATTCTTTCTTTATCAGTCATTTATTTTCGACCCCTAGGTTAATATTCAATTTTGACCATGTATTCTTCCGTGTATAATCCTATATCATTTTGGTACATCCCTAGAAATTTTGGGAATTATTACCAAAATAAAAATGACGAATTGTGTATTAGTTATCTTTTCCACATTCCCTATTGTTTTACCATGGGATCAAAAAGTTTTACTAATTTTAGTGGTATTATGTTTAAGGAACACGTATATTTTTATTCTAATAATTATCCAATTTTATTAGATTTTTATTAAATTTAGATAAGTACCACTATTTTGGAATTATTTTTGGAATAGGATCAAAATAATCCACTACAACATAATAATTATTTATTCTTTTACTTTTATCATTAATTTTTATTGTTTTTTTCATTTAACATGTTTGTATTTTTTATGATTCTAGTCATAGATCAGAAGTTCATTATCTATGTCTATAAATTTTTTTATTTGGATTATAATCCAATAAGAAACTTGAATTATAATTGGTAATTGAATGACACACATCCCAGTGTTGAAATTATTTTATGGGAAATAATAATTTTGTTTTTTCTTCTCATGATAATATGTCCAACTTTGTTGGAACTATGATCTCTATTTCAAGGGAGTAAAAGTTAATGGATTAAGAATTTATATCCCAAGAGGTAATGAAACCTAGATTAATTTGATACACCATATTTTCGAATAACCCCAATATATAAGTGAGTGTTATTTAGATTATTTAGACTCATAGATTGTTTAGATGCATTCAGAATGGCGACCCAAATGGTTATCTCAGAAAAAGTGTTGAGTTTCTTGAAACATTTAAGAAATATGAATATTTATATGAAGAAATCATCCCCAAATAATATCCCTTCTCATTGATATGGAATACTAAGGTGTGTTCAATTTAAAATATCTTAGGATACATATCTAAATGAATGGTCTGATGATTTTTTTTTGGTAAAATATATTCCACTAGATGAAATGGATAAACTACAACAAGAAAATAAGAATATTTAATGGCTTTGTGGTGCATTCACTTATGAATTCTGTGATTTCATTAAGGATATATTTAAATGAAGAACTCATTACATTGATATAAATTTAATTTGGTCAAAAATAATTTAGTTTGGATTGAAAAAAATTTATTGTCATGGATTATTTAGACGTATGAGGAAAATTAATGAGGAAGATCCCTGTAAAAGCTCCAAAAACATATAGATTCATTGGATTATAATATGTCACCATGAAAAAGAATGAAAATCCATGATAATAGTTCATTATTGTCAAAATAACACCATGTTACCCACATTTTTTGAACTAGTGCACAGGATGATGGATTCATTCTTCCTTTTCCGTAATCTAGAATCACTTCTATGAATCCCCATGTGTTTTCATGTAAAATTAATAAAGTTCCTAAAATTTTTAAATAATTTCATTATTGATTAATATTTCCCTTCATGGAAGTATTAATTATCATAAATTTTATCTAACCATTAAAAATTTAGAGAAATCAATGTGGATAGGGAGTTTGGATGCTTCATGAAATTAGAATATGAATAACTTGTATAAAGAACAATATATTGAAATATCATAGTCATTTGGGATATTTTTTAGGAATGTTTCCACAGAGACCTAAGTTAAAAAATATTTAGGTCCTCCATACTCATTTATTTTAATGTTCTATATCCACTATATGAAATCTATTCTTCCTTTTAAGAGTTTGTTTAAAGAACATCTAACAGAATTAGTAGTTACTGTATCAGGTAAAATGAAATTCGAAAATTCATGAAGGTTACTTAAAATGAAACTAGGGATCATTGAGTAACATTGAGATATTTCTGGGATAAAATACCAATAATATTAATGTGAATATCCTTGGGGTTTGGTCAAGAATCACCCATGTTCTGGTAGAGAATTCAATGGTGGTTACATTGATGAATGAGAAGTAATTTCACGAAAATAGTGAGAATTAGGAAGAATATGCAAGGAAATATTTAAATAATGAAAAATAAATAGAATGTGGAATCCAAAAGAAGTATTGTCATAGATATAAGTCGCACATAATGAAATATTATATCTTAATCATCAAGTGTGTTATTATAGTCTACCCTTTCCTTTTATAGAGATGGTGTTTCACCGAAATATAAACGATAAATATAAGTGATTTGTAATTATTATAAAGTAAATTCAAATTATCATACCCATCATGTTGGGTATTCCACAAATTTATACATAAACCAATCTATTGAAAGTGTTTTTTTTATATAAGGGAAAACATAGGATTGTGGTGAGATATCACATGTTGAGGAATTCCCTGATGATGATCTAAAGAAGCATCTCCCTAAGATATATGATCTTTTATGTTTTTCAATCCAATAAATAATTGGTTCGTGCATATTAAAAAAAATTATTATGTGATATATGGGAGAGAAGGAATCTAATTACACTTAATATATTCATGAAACTAGTGTTTTCTAACTAAAAACTGATATAAGTTTCACTTCAATTTCCATAGAGGTCCATGAAACATTATAGTGGGATCCTTGAAAAACATTCAGAAAAAGTGTAAAAAATTATATTTTCAGTTGATTTTAATATATAATAGATAAGAGGGAATTGAGAGGATCCTATCATCCTTGGTCACCCACTAAAAGAAACACAAAATTCATACATTTAGGTAATTCAAGTCCATCTAGCTTTATGGTTGGTTAAAGAGAAGGTTCAATTTTTATAGTAACCCAATCATTCCATACATGGATATTACATATGTCTAGATGAATATTAAATAAATTACAGAATTCCATGTTTGAGAAACATAATAGTTTTGTGCCTATATAATCGTGCAAAACAATCTTCTTAATATATGAAATGCCACAGATGTCTCCCATAAAGGTCTTCCCCTTTATTAATAATATATAAAAATATTTCGTTATAACAGGGTAAAGGGAAAAAATGGGTGTGCTCAGATTATTAGTAAGGGTAAACAAGGGAAATAAGAAAACATTGAATGAGAATATGGTTGTGAGAACATGAACATAAAATTGGAAAACAATAGCCTATATATCAAGGATCATTATCTTGAATCTGGTATTAGTATTATTAGTTCCTAAGAAATGAATCGCAATTAAATAAATGATCATTATCAATGCAAGAATAACATTGGAATAAGATATAGATTTAGGGAATTCAAATTATCTTATAACATTTTAAAGATGTATAAATATAGACAATTTTACTCATTATATTAGGGATATGAAATAATATCCCCACAAAAACTAATGAACATTCCCCCTGGTTTATGGATAAGATCATGTAAATGAAAGACAATTCCATGCATACAATTATGGGCATGAATGAAAAGTCCATGAATAAAATTATCAACATGTAATAAGGTTTTTGTATTATATTGTGAACATGTAATTAGTTTAACACATAATATTTGAAACATATAACTAGGTTCATTAATAAAATATTTATTCATAATTTATCCATATATAACAAATGCATTGGAGGGAGGTATATGTCATTCCCATTACATAATGAATATCATAAATATGTATGCTACAAAATGAAAAAACATCATCTTATCATAACCTATAAAAATTAATTGTTTTCATTAACATATCATCTATATTAACCTATTTAAAAGATTCAGGTTTTATAATAATTTCATCATTTCATCATAGCATATCCCATGAAAAAAGATGTAGGTTTTATTCTAATTTTACCATAGTGTAACACATGGAATAGGAATGAAAAGCATACACATCATGCCATTAGAAACATAAAAAAATTAAATAATTAATAATAATGGTATCCTTAGATCCTATCCCCAATAATCCATAGGTATCCGTAATAGATTCCATAGTAGATAGAAAATATTTTGATCGATCATTTAAAACATTTGATGAGATAAATAACCCTTACGACATGGTATTTCTAAAACCAAAGAATAACAGAATATAATATAATTCTAAAATAATGGTGAAAAAATATGTTGAATATTCAAGGAAAAATGTTCATGATGACATTATGGTTCATTCATGCTATACAGATTTATAAAAATATTCATTTCACATTTTAAACAGCATCCAAAATGTTTTTTAAAGGAACATGAAGATTCATATAAAAAACATGTATATAAAAATTAAAAAATTGTAACAAATTCAATTTCAATAGTAATATATAAAATAATTATTTATTTGGAAACATATTTAGAAAAAATTGTTTTGGAAGAAAATGGATTTATAATAGACGAGAGATATAAGCTGAAATTTTTTATAAAACAATTTTCTCACTTATATTGCACACAAAATAGTAGACGATTTATATTATTACATGAATATAACCTAAATATCTATTTTATATAAAATATAATTATAATTATTGAGAGGTAGATCTTAATATTTCATTATTGGATAATTAATCGTGAATAATACTGATAAATAATGAGATAAAAAAAGAAAAATATTACCAATTTTCTACTTTAAATAATAAGCCATATGATAAGATAAATTTAAATTAAAAATAAAATATCAGGATAAATAAATAATTCATTATATTATAATTCATTGTGACTGAATACGAACCGTTTAAATTTATATAGGATCATAACATGGAAAAAGTCATAACGATGGAAAATGGAGACAACAATACCTTATCGATTAAGTTATCATTTGAATCGTAATAAAAAATAAAAAATAAAATCAAATGAATATTTAAATATCGTTAACATAATGGGATTCATGATATAAAATGTCAAGTTGTATGTACTTATAGCACCCAAAATAAATGAGTTTTGAATTTTCATATGTCTCCCAAATATAAAATGGAGACTAGAAAAACTTTATTATAGTTCACGAATTCAATCACACTCCACAAAAACTCATGAATATTAAATAAAATTATATTATAAATATAATAAATACAAAAATTATATATATATATATATATCATAACATATATGGTTTACATATGTCCTGTAGTACCCATTTTTCAACAATTCATTGTTAATGTCACATTTCAGTTAAAAACAACTCTATTTTCTTATATGTATGGATTTGTTATTTTTAGTGATGTAACTTTGTTCACAGTTATATAATATTTATAATAATAATTTGATAATTTTCATATTTATATATCAATTATACATTTATGTCTAAATGAAATATTTTTTTGATAAATGTATTAGGTTATGATCATAGTAAAATTTGGATGTATATATGCATGAAGAATGAATACATTTTTCAATGATCATTATGGTAAGGAGTTAATAAATATATTATCTATAAATAATGACAATTATATAAAAAATATTATTTTATATACTTATAAATATCATCCATATTGAGTGATGAGGAATATAGAGAGTCTGATCGCTTCCTAAAGGATGTAGTCCACACGAATAGGAATGATTTAATCATCATTCAGCGAGTGAAATGTTAATGAATAAAATGATATATTATAATTTAGGAATGATAAATATGAGTTTAATATCATTATTTTTAATGTATATATTATTTTATAAATAATATTATATTCAATGTAAATAATTATTGAAAGAATAATCACATCGCTCCGTGAATAACAGAGGACACCAATGGTATTTTTAAAATAAATTAGTGATCCCATGTTTTTTAACATTAAAAAATAATATAAAACATGCCATTATAAAAATATTAATCATTCATGGTAGAAAAATGGATTTTTCCTAGTTTTTATAAAATTATTTTTTCCATTTTAACTATTATTATTTTATTTTAACCCCGTGTAAACTCAATTTTACATCAACCATGGTAATTAATTTTTACTTTTTCACTATTCATTTTGGTCAAAAATTAATTTCAGATAATTATATAATAAAAAATATTTTAATTCCAAATATGAAATCCTATTAAATAAATTTAATTCACATAATTTTAAAAATATTATTTTAATTTAAACTATCATATGCGATGAGAATGTGTGTTTTTAAAGAGATAATTGTTCAAAAGTTTACAATGTATCATTTATCAATGTTTAGTATGAAATTTGTTAAAAAATGGATTAATTTATTATTTATATAAATAATTTTTATTTAAAACTATTATATACAATAAATAATAATATAAAAAATTGAAATGAATGGAAACATCTAATGAAAATTAATATTTTTTATATTCATAAAAAAATGAAAAATTTTAGAAAAATTTTAAATATTCATCCTAACTTTATTTTTATATTCAAATTTTAAATATAATAGTTTTTAAAATAAATTTACTAAAATGAGTAAAAATTAATTTTAAAATTAGTGCACCAATGGTGAATTTTTTTTTTAGAAAAATAGAGCTTTCTTCATAAAATTATATATATTATTTTCTATTTTCATGAAAACACCTATAACGAATGCAAAGAATTTAATTAAATTTATAATTTCTTAATTTAATTCATGTAATTCATAAAAAGTGATTCATTTAAATTATTTATCTAAAACTCATTTATGGGCATAAAAATAGTTTTTTTGAAAAATATTTTTTATCTTCAAAAGGTTTTTATTTTCATTTAAAATTAATTGGAAACCGAAGAATTCATTTTATATACATGTGTAAAACATATCTTTTTATTATTTAATTATTCATATGCATACTCAACATTAAATCTTGTAAGTGACAAATATTTCATTTAATAATAATATTTTAATAGTTTTCAACTTTGCACTTAAAATATGTGTTATGTGTAACACAAGACAAAAAATGTGTTACATGTGATGAATATTTCCAAGATAATTTAATTTATTCGAAAATAATAATTTGTAAATATTAACTGGGTCATATTATACACCATATAAAATTAATTTCACCCTAAAAATCCATCACTTTAGTACTAACAAGTTAGGATAAATTTTACTCATTTAATCCTTTGGTTCCCACAATGATTTCCTAAGATGATGGTTTCCCCCACAAAATAATGAAAATGTGAGTGGTCATGTTTTAAATAACATTCTATTTATGATCCATAATCATTGGAAGTGGTGTATCATAATAAATCTCATTTTTTAGTAGTATGAACTTTGTGTTCTGCACATGTGATGGATCATGTATGAACTTCTTCGGAAGTGTTACACCAAATACATTGTGAACCAAATAAAAGATCTCCAGAAGTGACAAATATTAATTTAATATCAAGATATGATCTTGTAATTTATTTGGATCAAAATATCTATAGATTATTTATCCCTTATAAATTCGCTATAAAAATTAATAATAAAGCCTTCTCGTTATCTTCAAATTATATATTACATAATAAATTATCAACATTACATTTCAACAGAATTTTTAGAGTACATACATGTAATTAAATGTGTTACACCATCACTTCCATTTCATTAGCTAACTCAGGCCCCAATAACATTATTCATTAATCTTTTTTATTGTTTGTATAAATGGATTCAAAAGGATTCATCTATATTTTCAAGTGACAGATATAGTTGTAAGAAATATCATCTAGTGAAAGGTTTAATCCCAACTACTTCTAGAATCCATTGAACCTATTCATAGTACATCCTATTGGTTTTTAATTGTTCTAAAAATGTGAAAAATCAACTCTAAATAATGATATTTTTAATAATTCAACAAAAATTGAATTAAACATTACATCCTTATCAAAAAAGATTTAATATAGTCCTCCATGAAACCTCACCCCTTATTATATATCATAGAAAGGGGAACCCGATAGACATACACTATTGTAGCAACATAGTTTAATTTCTTCATAAGTTTGTCTACTAAAAGTAATAATTAACTCAAAATCAATGACAAGGTTATCCCTAAAGGTTACTAATACATATTAACATAATTCTATAAAAGGCATTTCTCATTAAATGACATTTTAACAGAAACAGATACAAATACAATGAGTTGTATTTTAATTAATGTATCCTGAAATATAATTAATATTGATAAAATACCACCGTATAAAAACAAAAAAGGAGTATTAATGACTTTTTACTTATGATCAACTTAAAATAATAAGCACACGATGGTAACCATAAATTTAAAGTTAATATTACATAAAAACATATACTCTTTTAAATTTTTATTTACCCTTTTTCTCTTATACAAGCTCGAATGCTATAAAAACCAATTTTTATATTCTGCTTGTGTTCATCCTTATATGGATAGAATATTAAAATTGAGTAAATTATTCTATAATATAAATAGAGGGATATAACCACATAAATTTTCACAATAGTCTGAACAAATAATATTTTCATAGAGATAATTAATAAAACATAAAACATGAAATTGAAAACTATGGAGGGAAGTATAGGTGTGAACTAATAATTATTATTCACATCATAATTTTTAATTTTATAATATTTCCCTTTTTTCATTTCCATTGATGGTTTTTGTGTTTTATCATCCATATTATCCCTTGGATTGGGTAATTAATTATCATAATTCACAAACTACATCCACATGAAAAACTACTATGTGGATGGGGAATTATATTAAGTATCTATATTAATTTTATAGAATACACTCTCCAATTAAATAATCTATTAATTTTCTCTATATATAGGGATACAAAACATAAAACAACTCCTTTATCTACTTAGTAAGTCACGTAAATTCCCATTTCCATAGTTTTTGGATGTAGGAGTTCGAAAAAGTGTCGTCACCCCACGTTATATGTAATAATATATTCTATGGAACCATATTTTTATTTTTTATCACCAGATACAAAAGGGATTCCACAGTCCTTTTCCATTGTTATTACACATCTAATAGTTACCTCAATGCATTGAATGCGACTTACAGATGATGAACTTTGAATAATATATTTTAAGAAACTAATGTTTAATTTAACCTTACATTCATGATGAATTATGGTACTGTAATATTACATCTCAAGTATCATATAATTTTCTTCATTGGTATTGACATATTCATTAAACTCTTTTTTTGAGCTAGATTAATTTATTCTCTATTTTTGTATGAAGAATACAATGAATATACTTATTGAAAAATATTTATTAAACTTATCAATTTTTATTGAGTAAATTTATTTTTCCTAAATCATATTATTAGTAACATTCCAATATCTATCAGCCTATCCTTTTATATTGTAGAAATATAAAATGAATTTTTAACGCTATGAAAAATGGATAATATAAGATATCTTTTTAGTGGTACCAATCCACTTATAGAAACCAACAGATCTGCAAAACCGCTAAATGATTTTTGGTGTTTCCTCATAAAGAACTGAACATAATTTTTCTCTCACTTATAATTATTTGGAAGTCTATGATGAGTCATGACATGATAATATTATGTGATCATAGAAATGTTGATTTAAATTCTATCTCCCATAACATTTGGTTTCCTAGGAGGAAAATCATTACATTTACTTTTTATTTTATCATTAACATGGTTATTTGGGTTTGATCTATTAACTAAAACCCAAAATAATTTAGTAACAAATAATAAACAGAATAGTGAACATCATAATAACGATGAATAACTTATATGTTTTATAAATCAGGACCAATTATTTTTAATCTATGATACCTTAGTATTATCTAGATTATTCAATGTCATCATATACTTGAATACTTCATAGTTTTTCATAAAGAGATTAGGAATTTTCAAATAAAATCCTACAACATTGTCAAACCTTGTGTGTAGAAAGACCCATTGTTGTGTACTATATGATTATTTGGTCCATCCAAATGTTCACTTTTAATATTCATTTCCCCTAGGTACCTCTGTGATAAATACACATCTAATTATAGTATTAATACTAGGATGCAATTTTTTAGAAATGTATTTCTCAATCTATTACCAAAATTCTAGTACATTTTCCAATATGTAGAAGAATCATTATACTTATCCTGAGATTCATATCTATAAATATATTTTAAAATATACACTGGGAGATTGCTAATGTTTTATCATTATTGTTTTTAATGGGTAACTATGCCTATCCTCTAACAACGTATATAGAGTCATTTGCTTATCATACATGGATATTACATATTTTAGATTAATATTAAATATATTACTCAAAAACAATAACTAGGATCAAAATATTTTAGTACCATTTAATATTTAGAACAAAATATTATGAATTCATTTTTTTTAAAGGTTGGGGCCGAAGCCTCAATTTATTATTAGAGAAAATACCTCTTTAGACTAGGTAGAGGGTGACCCATTACATAACCTGAAGGCCTAAGGCCATGTGGCCTACATACAGGGCTACAAAGCCCATTTTTTGGCCCAAAGGACCCCTCAGTGAACAGTACTGCTACAGTAACCGCGCTGCAACAGTACCTGCTACAGTAACGCCGCCGTTACATTACCTACAACAATCCCTCCACCGCTACAGTGATGCCACTACTACAGTCCACCGGTGCTACAGTACTGCTACAGTGACCTTCTATAGTGCCTTGCTACATTACTCGTGAATTCTACCCTGCCTAGATTTGATCCTGGGTCTTTTGGATGCCAAGAAAGATCCTGAACCACTACGTTACATGCTCTTTGGCTATGAATTCATGAAATATCTTTAATTTCTCACATAAAGATCGTCACCACTATTAATCTACTCAATAACCATTATTCAAAACATGTTGAAAGGAATCATATGTAATGGAGTGATAATATGATCAATAATGTTAAAAAAGGAAAATATTTAAGCATAACATGACAAAATAGATATTATAACATGATCATAACATTTTAAAAACATTAACTGCATATCAATGATCATAATCTTGACTTGTAGAATAAATATGTTTATTTCTTAAGAAATAAATCATAAGTAATTCAAATAAGATTATCCAAAAGTTCATAAAATTAGTATAAGATATTGATTTATGTTATATGCCTTAGATTAAAACGTATTTAATATGTATATATAGAGAAAGGGTCACTAATTAAGTTATGGACAAGAAATTAGACCATAAAACAATCTTCTGTATATGAAAAGACATCCACACATAACATAATAGACATGAAAGATAGATCCAAACAAAACAATATTTACATGAAATATTTGTTGACAAATAACATTGTGAACATCCAATTTTGTTCATGCATACCATTATCAACATGTAATTTGGTTCATTCATAGAATTTTGAACATGTAATTAGGTTCAAAGATAACATATTTAGGCATGTGTTAGCCTTTTATAGCCAATGCATTGAAGGGAAATATAGGACCAACCAATCACATAAAAAAACATACTTATGTGTGATAAAATATTATAAAACATTCATCATATCAAAACCCATGAAATGAAATGGGATTAATCAATATATCAATGTATCATATTCAATGAAAAAGTGATTGGTTTTATAATAATTTCAGTATTTCCTCATTGCATAAAACATGCAAAAAAATTATGTTTCCTAATAGTTTTTCTTGTTATAAACTATTGAAGTGAAATAGGTATAATAATAATCATTCCATGATTAAAATAAACAGTTTAGAGAATAAAAAGAATTGTATCCTTGTATTATATCCACTGTAGGAATATGTAACATCAATGTATGTCATCAAATATGGAATATTATTTTGATCAATAATTTAAATCAGTTCTATTAGAAATTTTACTTTACAACATTTAAAAAAACTTTTTATTACATAAAACATTTTGAAAATAAATTTATGGAATATAAAATTTTGAAAATTTGAAGGAAATTTCAATGTTATAATGTTCTTGATGACCTAAAGTTTCATTCATGTCCTAGACTATAAAAAACAGTCATTTCATATATTATGAAAATGAAAAACGAACATTATTTTTATAGAGACAAGAATATTATATTTAAAAAAATTTAAAAATTAAAACATTTAAAACTTTATATTTTTAAAATCATAGGATAATTGAAAAAAAATGTTTTTTTGAAAACAATAATTTAGAATTAAACAAATTTCTCACCCTATAGTGAAATAAAATTATATTTATCATTAAAATATTTTTTCAACTATATTGAGAAAAATTGATACTATATAATGGTAATATTACATGAAAATATAATGAATAACCATTAGAAAAGAAAAATTATCGAAATTCATGAGAGTTATATCATAATATTTTAACATTAGAGACATAAAAATGAATATTTCTGATAAATTGTGAGATTGTAAAATAAGAATTTGACCAATTGGTGTCCTTAAATAGCAGTCCCTATGAAATGATAAAACTAAATGAAACCGAAAATACCAAGTTCCTAAATAAATTCCTGATTGTAAATTTTAATGTGGATTCAAATTCACCTAATACAATATTACATGTGTATAACATGAAATATGTCTCAATGAAGGGAAATTGATACAGCAATCTCGTATCACTTCAAACATATTTTGAATCCTAATCCTTACTAAAGAATATTATTTTATAAAACATTAAATAAAATAAAAAATAATTTTATTCAATATATAAGGTGTTAATGAGGTATTATATACACTATAAGAGATAAATTGAGTGTTGAATTTTTATATTTATCCCTGAAATAAAAGAAATTCCAGAAATTACATACCATATGACTTGAATTCCTTATCACTCATTAAAAAATATTTTATAAAAAATTAAATTTATTATAAATTATTAAAAAAACATATTTATATATATTATAAAATATATTATTTACTTATTTTCTTTTTATTATCCTTTATTTAATAATTCTATGACAAAGACATGTTTCGGGTAATTACCGCCTTGTTTTTGATATAAGTCATGATTTGTTATGTTCAATCATCTAAATTAGATCATGGTTCCTTCATCAATAAAATAATTATCATGAAATAATTATATTATATATAAATCAATTTAATTCTATGATCAATAATAAATCACGATATCGAGAAATGAATTATGTTATTATAATGGAGAGAGTAGGTTGTACGTATGCATGATAAATGTTTCCATTTGTTAATTATCATAATGGAAAGGTGGTATGTAATATATTATCTATATATAAAAATAATAATATCAGAAATACCATATTATATAATTATATATACAATTAATGTGGTGTTGTGATGAAAAGAGAGAGTCATGTTACTTCATGAAGGCAGTTTTCTACACATTCAAGAAATATGTTATCATCCTTTTGTGATTGAAAATGTAAAGAAAAAAATTATATATTAACATTTCATTGTGATATATATTTCATTAATAGAATAATTATTCTATGAATATCACTATTATTTATCCTAATTATCTTTCATATATAGTTTTAGTGCAAAAAGTATTACATCGCCTTGTGAGGTTGTAGTCCATAGTATACACAAGATATGTAATCATATACCCCATGAAATGGAAATATAAATGGTATATTTGATATAATTACTCATGTCACAAACAGAATTTACACGAAACATGACATTATCAGTTCGAGACAAGGGAGTCCTCCTTATACAAAAATAATGATTTAATAACCCATTTTATGGAAGTAGAGAGAGTTTTTGGTCTTGAATTTAACATAAAAACATATCATTATAATTTATATAAATAATTTTTTATAATAATGGTATAAAATAAAATTAAGTAAGTAAAATATGAAATAAAAAACACTCAAAAAAGAATGTCATGTCTTTTTTGGGCATCCTCCTTAGGTTTTCACAGAAACCCAATATAGTTTAGCTTTATTACAAAAATGAGACTTATAGGATTTTATGAGGGTATTTAGGAATTTATTTGGTAATTATTTAAATAAAAAATTGTTTTTAAGGTTCGATGAAGATTAGAGTGGGGCTCACAGTTTACATGTGTGGGAGAGGACAATGTTGGTATTTTGGAAATGAAATATATTGTCTCACACATTTTATACATATCAAGATGGAAAATAATGATCCATCATTAATATATAGATGTATAATGGTATAAATATGGATTTAAAATAATTTTAACAAGCTTATAGTTCATTTTAAAACATATATTTTTTGTTTTACCCCTGCTCAACTCATTTTAAACATAACTGCAGTAATTAATTTTTAATGTTTCCACAATTGATATTGGTAAAAAATTATCTTTATATTATTAGATAATTTAAATTACTAGGATTAAAAATAATAACTAAAACATAAAAAATTCCATTCAGATATGTAGAAAATTTTAATTTAATATTAATCCTTTTGATGTGATAAGAAAAATAGGATATTAAAACTAAAATGTTCAAAGGATTATGATATTTTTATATAAAAGATAAATACGAAATTGATTGAAATGAAATAAATGGTATTAATGTTTTTATTTTAGAAATATTAATATTTATAAAAAATTATTATTGGTCATTATAAATAAATTATCCATTAAAAAAATTCAATTATATTTTTTTTCTATATTTATCAAAAAGTGAAATATTTATAAAAAAATCATAAAAAATAACTATAATATAATTATGATATTCTAATTTCAGATAATATTTTTATTTTTCCAAATATATTTTCTATAAGTGGTATAAATATATTTTAAAATAAGTTTACCAAAGGTGATAATATTTTTTTTGAAAATATATTTTGAAGCATAAAATTATATTTATTAATATATAGTAAGAGTAGTATGTGGGCATAAAAATGAAATTCTCCTTACATGAATTTATTATGATTATATTATATTTTTTGATTCCAAAATAAATTAAACTATCATATATAATTATTTTTTATATTTATGACATTCTTTTAATATATAAAATCCCACCCTCAAGCTTATATATTGGTTATTGACATTGACTATGAAAAATTAAAGTAATTCTTATGATGAAGGTTGATAATCCTTAATTGATAAGATTTATAATTCATAGAAATGAGTTTAATAGTGATATATATGAGGATAAGGGGTAATATAATTATATGGATGACAATATCATAAGTATAATATATCGTAATCATTATTTGGGAAAAGAGTTTTAGAATTGATATGTATTTCAAGATTAACATATCTTTGAGGTAAATGCGATAGCTTATAATAAGTTCATTAATATTTCTAAATATTTCTACCCGTGATCTATGTATATGTTAAATTCATTCAAATAATGGAATAAATTTTTATCATATACGTGGCATCATTTTTTAGATTATCCACTGATTTTCAATCAATTCAATAATGAACCGATTCTAGTATTTTTTTCAAGAAAGATAATTTACTATTGGGTTAGTGTTTTTTCACTACTCGAAAAAAATGGAAGAACATGTCCACGTATTTAAATTATAAAAAAATTTATGCACCATTTTCTATTCATTTTAGTTGGACAAAATAACATTCTTGAAAACATAATACTGATGAAATATAACAACAAATTTTGGAAAATGTGTTTAAAATTTATAACACATTATCAAGGATGTTAACATATTGATTAATTTTTTAAAGACAATATGGGAACATTTATGTGTTTAATGGGCCAGACATGAATAATAGATGGAATTTATTTTGTTTTTAAATGAGTTTATTCTAAATAAGTACCTCTAGAACTTGAAATTCATTAGTAAACTCTTGGAAATAAACATTTTTTCTTGGTCTATAGTGGCCAAACTACTTTTCTATGATATGATCACTGATTTTGAAAAACATATTTTTTATGAACTATTGAAAAGAGATATAATAACCTATAATAATATAAATATATACAATAAATATATAAGTGGAGGGCCAATTCATTGAAATATATTTTTGAATTATATTATAGAAAATAATAGGAGTTTAAATTTTAAGGACTGATCGACCATGCTTGATGAGCTTACATGGATAAACCAAACAACCTAATTTTTTTTGAAGTATTTATTTTAGTTTTTTTAGAAAAAATGTTCCCTACATATAGACAATTCCATTGGATATTATTGAATAATCATAAAAGAAAATTTGTATGAATAAACATATAGAAGAAAGGTACTTTTAGAGTGTAATGAGGTGCTGTAAATATAAAGGGATGCCTTTTCTAGTGAAAAAAAATATAATTAGATAAGAGAAAGGGATGAAATTAAATGATAATCTGGAATAAGTAATTTTATATAGGTAATAATGTTTTAATTCAATTCACAGTTGTATTTTTCTTTATCCAATTGAGGTTAAGTTGGTCATGACTATTTATCATAATTTTTGTATCCCCACATGGAGATTTGGCGATTTAGAAGAATGAATAAGATCCATTCAATGTTGTTGGACACTACCTAAATTATTAAATTTATTATAATCACTTTTCCGGGATACTCTCCATGTAAATAATTTTGTTATATAAATATAATGTATGTTAATCTTTCAATATTATATATGGTGATGTCTCAGAGGTAATCATACTATTTTTCCATTTTAAATTTTACTCGATGTGTTGTTATTTTGACATTGTTGTTTTATATAGTTTATTAGATTTCCCAAGTAACAATAATTTATCCATGAGATATCATTGGATACCGTCAAATTTTCTCCACATGATTTTAAAATAACAATATGTTTTATAGTATATAAAACAAACACCACTAGGATTAAACAATACACATTATAATATAATTTTTTTATTTTTTTATTATTATTAATAAAACCAGATAATAAATTTGTTTCATTTAATAGTATTAAATAATATATTAAATATATAAAAAAGTTCCCTTGAATATAAAATTATTTATAAATTCATAATAAATAGAAACTCAACTTTTTATAATGATATTTTTTTCTAATAAAATATACTTCCACAAAAAATTATTTGTATTTATTTCCTTAGAAAATATTATCAAAATTCATGGAATATTGATATTTTTTTAGAAAAGTAACATTATTTTCATCATCATCATATATTAAACAAAAAAGTGTTAAATCTTTTGATTTATCTGAAATGACTTCTTCTTCATTGAATATTAAAAATTATCAATTTAAAAAAACATAAATTTCATTTTATTAAATAATTTAATATAAATGGTCAATAATATTTTTGAATTGAAAATAATTTTAAATATGAAAATTTTAATTATAATAATTTCTGTAATTTTATATGATTTATCTACTTTAATCATATTTGTAAGAGTTTATTTTTATGAATCAAATTTTTTTTTCAAACTATTTTTAAATACATAATCATTATCCATTATAATTAATTAACAGAACACATAAGAGTGTAATAATTATAACAAATTTATAGATTATAAATTATTTTATATTAATTTAAAATAAAATAATTAGGATTTCAATTCATATTTTTAATGTAAGATCATTTTATTCTTTGACAACACATTTATTAAATAAGCGTTTTTCGATACCTATCATACTTTTTCCATTAAACTAAATTGTAAGAATTAATAGAGTTTAATTATGATAAAATGGATATCATGTTTGGAATAAAAGTAATAAATATTACATAATAATTTAAACATAATATATTTTCATATTTTCTTGTAAAAATAGTTAAACATCCTTACTATGGTTAATGTTAAAACCGGTTTACAGGGGTTGGGGGGGATAAAATATTGATATAAAGAAAATAACGTAAAAAATGTTTATTTTTTAATTATGGAGTGTCGTATTGACTATAGAACCCATCCAATCCAATATTTATAAAATTATTCCAAAGATGGAATGAGGGTGACTTCCCATTATTTAATAGTTTTGGGTGTTAAGAATAATTCCACTCCTCCTCAATTATGAATAGGCTCCCACTCCTCCTACATATCCACACCACTCAACAATGTTTCTATAAAAAACCCTAAAATAATATCAAAAAACATCCATATTTTCATTATAGATATTTTGTTCATTCTATGAGGTCATCCTTAAAGACCTTAATAAGATATCCAAAGGAGGTTCTTCTATGCAAAGGCAATCATCTTCATTGATCTCATTCTTTTATTCCTTCTTTTTCCTCCATAAATTATTTTGTGAAAATTATTATATAATAACACCAGAATATATTATATATTTTAATATTATTTTTTTGATGGTATTTATCATTTTCTTCTTCTATCAAATGTAAAATGAAACCATTGTTCTTGTGGATAGTGGTCTATACCCATGAGAGATGATGTAATTCAGTTTATATCATCGCCTATGATGGTTTTTAATGATTTATGATTTAATTTTATATATTATATAAATGATAAATTAATCATTATTTAAATTTAAAATTTCATATAAATTATTATGTCAACATAAAATGAAAACTGATGGCATCACTCGTGTGTACGGAAGACTATCATCATACAAAGTTACCTAATTCATTTTTTATATCTACATAAAATAGATGGCATATATAAATGTATTTAAAGAAATAATATTATATGTGTGATAATTTTATAATTATTTAATGATAATATAGAAATATCCTTATGTATAACTACATAACTAAAAAACTGAAATGTTACTCATGCGAATGTACAAGCATACATCTCTAAGATTGTGACATAGTTTATTTTTCATTAACATATTTCATGGTTGGTTTTAAAAGTATTATTGATGTATAAATACAAAAATAACATCATTAATATTAATATAAATATATATATAAATTATTTAATAATAAATAATTTTTATCATGGTCAACACACTGATTATATTTTCATATTAGAAAATAATCATCCTCAAAACACCCGATATGGGCATAACTGAAAAAGAAATTAAGTATTTTGTCAAATATGTGAAGTAAATGGTTTTGTTAAAATTAATAAGATATTTAAATGGTTACTAATAAAAATAATAAATTATTTATATTTATGAGATATTATTTAAAGGACATACCCGAAAATTTTCGACTTATGTTTTGTGTTTTATATGAAAAGAAACCCTTTTTAAGACATATGTTCAGTTATGCGTGTAATAACTTTTAAATTATGTAAATTATAAATATTTAAATATTTTATCATTAATACTTAATACATTATGATATTTTGAATTATAATTAAATTTCTTCATTCATGGATGTTATGGTTCAAAGGTTACCAAATAGTTAAGGGTTTCTATTTCTGTGTAATATTAATTATGATTATTTAGGCATTAATTTGTGTTATAGGAAATGATTTTATAATTTTCTAATGAAAACATATAATTTTATTATAATATGGTAATTCATTCAATTTTATTTAAATATTAATATTTTTCAATCATTGGTACTCAAAATTTTTAAGAATTGTTTTTAATTAAAGGTGACATTATTTCTCTGTATGTTCAAAAATCATTTTTATTCAATGTCAATCATTTATGAAATTATTTTTAGTAATGTATTTAAAATTATTGAGATCATTTATTAATGTATTTTAGTGCATGATTTAAATTTTACAATATGATGCGGATGTAATATTCATTTAATTTTTATAACAAGTCTCTTTTTATCATTTTGGCTGCACTATGAAATGAATTTTTAAATATTATACAACATGACCATAATTCCCTTCAATAATTACCACTAAATTCATTGAAGATTTTATTATATTATTCTAGGGTTGTTTTTAAATAAATATATTTTTATAATAATTTTGGAAAATTTATTTATATTGATGAAGTTATTTCTATGTAAGAAGTTCATTTTTATGAAATTTTCTTCGTTATCTTTTATTGAAATTTCCATCAATAAATAAAACCATGGATATTATTGATTTTTGTTAAATTATTTATATATATATATATCTAATATATATATATATTATTATATATCAATTTTTTATGTTAATAAATTTCCTTATCAATAACATAAATTTATTTATTATGAAATATTATTTGGAATGATAAGAGACAAGATTATGCAACCTATTTCATTCAATGAGTAATTAATATTTTAATGCCTTTTGATTGATTTATTTTTTTTCTAAAAATAATATTGAACATTGTATGATGGTTGTTTTAATATGTTCATGTCACGAACTGTCGCCTCATCACCATGCCGAGGATCAACTCAAACAAGAACAGCAGAGGGGTTGGGCCATGTTGGTTTAGCCCTAACCCTCCACGTTTAGAGTGATATCAAGAGGATCTCTAGTATAAAGCATGAAAACCCTCGTTCTTTGTATTGAGAGAACGGTAGAACATGGAAAAAAATCATAATTAGATAAAAAAAATAAACCCCTACCTTTGTTCGCTGTTCATATTTCGTTGATGGAGTTTTGGAAATTAGACGAAGAGAATCGTCATTCCTCGCGTCTGTCGCACACTTACAAACCCGAGCTCTGTCAGCGGTGGAAGATGATCCAGGTTGGAAGGTGTCCGGGGAAGAAGTCGATGAAGGATCGTTTCTGGCATTCTTCATTAGATGAACGTGTTCTTCATTATTCGTTGGGATAATTGTAATCCTCTCTTAAAAACACCCAAGGTTTCCACCATAATGAACAATGACACCCCAAAAATAATAATAGATCTATTATTTTAGGTGTTTCCACAAAATTTAAAAATGGAGAATTAATTACATGGATCCCCTTAATTAATTTATGGATGTCGACACAATTAGTAAAAATGGAGCTGTCTACATTTAATTAATGGAAAGGTGGAGAGGCACTCCCTAATTAATGAGGGAGAGTTTGGAGGTTTTATTCTCCTCCATCAATAGGGGGTTTATCCTCGTGTGGTCCCCACGTCATAAAATCTCATCGGAGGTTATGTTCGGGTGGGCCCCACCACCATAACCCCTCATGAGAGGATAATGTGTGGTGGATCCACCTATATCATCCAAGAGGAGGTTTCAACTACTAGTCACCCACATGACAGATCCAATAAAATAATATATAGCTCACTTTATTTTTTCAATTTTTTTTGAAAACCCAAAAACTAACTTTTATTCTCAACTCACTGTCATCGAAGTGAAAGTATTCTTATGTGAATATTGGTGCTGCGAGTTCAACGGTGCCATTAGATAACAGTTCCGAGCAATGATTCAAATGTTATATAATCCTGCTCGTACGTTTACTGAATGTACCTGAACAAAATATCAAAAAATGATTCCGGGCATCAGAATCACCTGCCGTTAGATTTAACACACTCATAAAATATCCATGTATTTAAAAAAATTCCTTGGGATTTCTGAGTCTTTACAATTCACCCAATGCAATGGGTAAATAATTAGACTCATGAGGAATACTGAATTGGATTATGGAGTAATCGATGCCCATTATGGGACACTATCAACTATGTGATAATATATAGGATGTTCTCCTATAATCATGGAAATTTTTTATGTTATATGTTTTTACCACAATACAAATCATTTTGTGATCATCTGATACATATTTATTTATGATATTATACAAATTTATAACACTTGTACCTAATAATTTATTATATCTTAATATATATTTGAGTTAGAAAATAATTTATTATCATGTTTGTTCCCTAATTGATCATTTATAACACCAAATTTGTTTATATATTCCCCATGATATCCAATTCAATTTAGGATAACTGAAGGATTTTAATATAATTATGGAAAATAAAATAATTTTTCTTATTTTAATCTCACATTTATGAATTATGTTCACAACCAACCAAATAATATTGACCTCATGATCATTATGTTATTATTAGTGGATATTATGTTAAACATGATACACTAATATTTTTAGAAGGATAAGGTCACTGTAGTTTATAAAAGATAAATGGTTTAGATAATTCCTAGAAAATAGGATGAGAAAACATCAGTGAGAACCCTTGGTATATGTCAATGGAGATGTCATGTATTGGGAAATGTCCTTGAATTATAGTGAATAGCAGAGTGAGTGGATTTAGCTAATTTACATCCCTATAAGGATACTACAAGTGGAATTGAAATTATTATAGTTGTACCTATGTGTAATAGTTTTAAATTGTTGCATATAGCTAGAATCTATCGTCCTTAAGTCCACAATAGTGGGCCTTTCGACACACCTAGTTTGAAAAACTCATGGGATATACTTTGGAAATTAAAATTACTGATTATGTTTCATTATAAATCAATTGAATTAATTTTTAGGTTAGAAAAAATAATAGAGAAAATTACCATGGATAACCAGGATTGAAACATAGAGACTCACAATTAATGATATAATTATTGTTTATATGTTATTACTTATAGGTTTATATGCTTACTGCTTAATTTTAAATGCATATCCATCTTGTAAGATTTTTGTCTAATGATTATGGTTTTAAATAGAAGAAATTATCCAACAACCAATGTGATGGGAAATGAAATTATTTCCCTAAATATATTAATAACTTAAATAGAATGAGATCTATATGACTTGTAATATGCTAAATAAGCTATCTAATATTATGAAAAACATATGGAACATTGTTGAATTTGGAAAAAAATAAAACAAGATAATGATGGAGTCAATGATATATTTATGTGTTAATGGTGTTAACGAAAACAAGATTAAATTTTCTAGGTGTCAAATATTCTAGAATATGATCCATGTAAAATTCTATAAAGGATCTATAGGATAATTCATGTGTGGAATCTATGGGAATGAAGTAGTTAATTAAAAGTGAAAATAAAGAGTACGGATAAAAGGATGTGGAGAAATAAAGTTCAACATGTAGAACTGGTAATAGTTCAATGCTATGGAAATGTTGTACATGGTCATTATCTTAGTCAGATTCCCAATAAAAGGAATAACTAATATGGGTTGAATTTATTACAGTTATCAAAGAGAAATTATTGAAGTATTTATTTGTTAGAACTCAATAAACATGTATCTGATGTATATTATACAATGGTATCTGGTTAATAACAATCATAAAACAATTGAAGATTGTTTCACAATAGACTTTCTTCAAGGATTTGTAGTAATATGTTGAATGGTAATGATATCTTAGAAAGGTTACATAATGGTAAGATGATATTCTTTTATATGCACATGATGTTCATTTAATTAAAGTAAAATAATATTATTTTATTTTTTTGGAGAAATTGTCTATATAAAATAAATTAGTATTTAGAAAATTAAATGATTGTTAATGTCTACTTATGTATACAATATATTTTGTCAAAATATTATAAGAATTAATTAATATAGTTTCCGAAAAAGGACAACTTATATGTTGGGGGATAACTCATCATTTCTGGTAAGGCTGTGGGGCAAGAACCCACAATGAAATAGGGTTAAGGCTCTTGTTCCTAGCATTGGATAATTTAATTTAGTTGTTAGTATGAGACAGTTTTAACTTAAATTAATTAAGAAATTCAATTTTTGTTGCTTTTTATCAAATATTACATGATAATATATTATTTTAGTTTTTTAGTTTTTTTTTGTGATTGATGTTATTTTCAGAATTTTTTTCAAAAACATTGGTACATATAACACTTTGGTATAACATATTATAAAACTTGAATGTTTTTATGGGAATAAGATACTTAAAAATTTTATTGTTAATGTTATTTGGTATGAAAGTTTATATAGTTATGGAATCAGTTTTATTATACTTTGAATTTGATGATTAACATTAAGTTTAATTGATTTTGTAAATTAAATAAACTTGTGCCAACTATTTATGGTTTTGGTGAATTTTTAATTACATTAGGAATATGGTTTTTTTATTTTTTAGAAGCATGTAATATGTTAAAAGTAAATTTTCATTCATCAGATATTAGAAATTCTACATTAAAACTCATTAATTGGATAAAATGATGATATTATTGTCGAAATTTATAAATGGATGAAATTATACTACTGATGTAATAATATTTCTTATGTTTTTATATTATATGTTAAAAGGATACCCAAAATTTATAAAAATAATCATGAAATTAAAAAAAATTGATAAATATATGGACTCTTATAGCATTAAAAAAGAAAAACTCAACATCTTAAATGGATATTCGATCCAAATATATTTTTTCCATTCCCACCAATTTTCTCTAATTTCTAAACATATTTACCTGATAAAATTCTATATTTTCCCCCTTTTTAGGAGAATTTTAATATTACCCATCTAATAATGTTGGATTTCCACAATATAAATTCTTATTTCCAATCACATGATTACTAAAAAAATTAAATTTTTAGTGATTTAATTTAGTTAAGGTTATAAGAATGTTTCACACTAAGAATTTAAATTAACACTATGTTAGATTGTATATACAACACACAACAATGATCGTAAACTAACTATAATAAAATATTTAAGTATAATTAGATAATTGTTGTATATAAAACCTTAAAATTAAGTTGGTGGTTATAAATGGTATAAATTACAATATTAGTACTACCCAGTGATCCTACTCAATATAATTTTATTCAAAATTATTACTAAAATATATCAAAACATCTAGTGAAGATATTTTATTCCACAAAAAACTGGTTTCTTATAGAAATTATTTTTATCATATATTGTGAGAAAAAATTATTATTATTTTATTAACTTTAAGAATAATTATTCTATAAAATTATAATCATTTCCCAATAAGGATATAGTAATTAACTTGGTGGGATTTTTTAAATTGGTTTGAAGTGTTTTATTTTATAAGAAATAATGATAGTTATTGATTTCATAAATACAAAAAATTAAATTCAATTAATCAAGAAAATTTAAAGTTCCATTATTTTTTGGATTTTTAATTCAAGTGACACATTACATAGTTTAGTTATAATATTATAATTAATTATATATGATTTATTAATTTTGATGATTTTGGTATAAGTTTTTTTTATGCGTAGAAATGTGGTTTTTGCAAACTACTTTTGAGTATATAAATTTCAACCAGTTTACAATATTAATTTATCTCAAATTATTGAAATAGTTAAATTATATTAATAGATTTTATACATTTATGTTTTAATTTTTATTCATAAAATTATTATTTTTAGTCATATAGTTAAGGTAAGATCACTTTATACATGAAACCTACATTTATTGAAAACATATGTCTCGACATGTTCTATAGTTTTAAAATAATTTAAATTAATATATATATATATATATATTCAATTTGATATAACTGATTCAATAGTTGGTATCATAATAATTATTATTATATAAAAAGTAAAAAATAATTTTTCTTCACAATGAATAGAATAAATACTAAAATTCATTAACCATAATTAATTTCAAAACCAGTTTACCACGGTTTTTCACAAAAGTTATAAATGGTTTAACATTTTTATAACATGGTTATTTCTTAATTTTTAAGTGTTTAATATTTCAAATATACCAACTTCTCCCTTATTTATCAATTTGGGGGGGGGACTTGTATGTCACCCTGATATTTTTATGAGATAGTTTCTTTGAAATAAAATTATTTTGACGTCTTTTGATTAATTCTACAGTAATATAATATTGTGCTACATGAATCAATGACTTCTCCTGAGTATACGTGACATTATGCTTCGCATGAGTGTTTTTGATAGATTTTATTTCATGTAGGACACACTTTAATAAACAAATAAATATTATTATGTTCCATTAATACCTTGAAATTATAATGTTATGTATGAATAATATTAATAAAATTATGATAATATGTATTACATGTATATACATAATATAATATTTGGTGAGAAATTATTAAAAATAAAAATAATATACTTATTTAATGAAAGGAAATGATTAATGAAACACTATTTAAATGAAAATAAGTGACAATATAAAATAATTAACACACACATGATGTATTATAATAATGAAATATATATTAAGTATATTAATCTTATATGTTTTCAAGGTGTAGGCTGAGAAAAAAATTCAATTTTTATAAAAAAAGTATTATTTCTTTAAAAAATTCATCTTTGCCAACTTTTGATGGAGCACCCATTTTTAATATATTTTTAATACCTTTTTATATTCTATATTAAAAAAACTAATAATCTTCTTTTTCAACATGATATAATAATTTACTTTGAAAGAATCTTTGATGATATGTTTAATGTTTTGATGAAAAGTAAAAATATACTAAATTTTAATTATAAACTATATTTTTCCAAGAAATATTACATATGGTTAAATTATATTATTTAATTATTTTAGTGTATAAATATATTATATATTTATCGGTTATTATAATTTATGTCATTGCCATTAATTTTCCAATGAATTTAAATGTAAAAACATTTCAATTTTATGTAATGTATGAACTTGTAAAACACATTAAATCATTCAAAAAACAATATTAACATTAAATTAATCATTTTAACTTCTTTTTTACAAGTTTCCAATAATTTATTCCATATTTAAAAATATATATGGGAAAGTTATTTAAGTATATTCCTTTTATTTTTTTGAATTATGAGTAGGAACCTCAGGAATTTTTATTAATGTAGTAAGAAGGTAAATCGTGTAATTAAAGATAAAAATAATAATATCAAATTGTCATAAAACATATCTATAATATCATTAGATGATTATGTGTTGACCTAAATCGTCCATGAGTAGAAATGTATTCTTTTGGAAGTCACTTGTATGAGATTAGTATATTTAATATATTTCTTATATATAAAAGTTAAATACATATCGGTCAAATTATAATAACTATTTCATTCTTAATAAAAGTTTATATAAAATAAAAATTATACTATAAATACATAGTTTAAAGATTAATTTTTTTTTTCAATATTTTTAATTTTTAATTTTATTTTTTATGAAATAAATAATTACCATAAAGGATTATATACATGAGGATGCAGAAATTATTTAATTGATGAAAAATCAATAATTTTTTTATAAAAATGATATTAATTATAATATTTTCAAATAGAATTGAAAAAATATTATTTTTAGAGTATATTGTAACCATATAGATCCATGGTTCTTGTTATTGACCAATTTCATTTATATGGAATTGATTATGACAAGTATAACATTTTATTTCAAGTAATGTTAAAGTTGTCACCTTAATATTTTAAAAAATATAAAAACATTAATGTAGTAATTTAAGTAATAGATATTTCAATATGAGTATTATTGTGAAATATATAGGATTATACTTTATCATAGTTTTTTATTTTTAATATTTATTCATCAAATATGAATATTCAATGAGTTCAAAAAACTGTTGTTGTAATAATTTTTTTAATTGAGATAACACATAAATGTGTTTATGAATATAAAAAATAAATATGATTTTGGATAATTAATATATCAAAATAACTTTCAAGATAAACCTTAACCCACTGGGATATAATAAAATACCTTTTTGAAGTTAATATCTTAACTTGATCTTATTATAAATTCATGAAATGAACATTGTCCAAATTGACACTATTGATATTTTGTCAAATTAATGTTTTATTGTATTATTTAAAAGTCATATAATATTTTTTATAGAATATAATAATTATTAATAAGTCTAAAATTTCCATCATTAATCATTTATGGTCCAATAGACATAATGTATGAAAATATTTCACTCTTTTTTTATTAAAATATTTGTTACCTTAGTTAAAAATTTATAAAAATTAATAAAGAGTTAATTAAATTTATAATGATTATATTGGTAGAATAAGATGACTTAAATTTATTTTTTAACAATTTTAAAACCTTATCTCATCTTATATTCTATAATATGAAATTTTTGGAGTTTTTGGATGTGATCTGATTTTATAATAAATTAATATTTTTGGAGATTCTAAATTTTCCCCTCACCAAAATTATAAAAGGTAACATCCTACCTTATAACATCACTTCACATTGTGACTTAATTATTTCTTATCACTTGAATATTTAAATTATAAACTTAATTTTTCACATTATAGAAGTGATGGTCTTCAAAAAAGTCCAACTTTAGTAACTTTAACCAGATATTTACAGGGAGTTCATATAAGAAGTGGGAACCTCCTCTATTGATTCTCACAAACATATATTTTAGTCTACATAATCATAAAATGTTTCGGCCAAAATAAATTAAGAAACAATATCATGTATATGTCTAGATGTTATTATTGTTATGGAACAATAATTTTTCACCTCTTGTCCATCATATGAAAAATCAAATCTCCAAGAGTTTGTGTGTATGACATACCGTCTCCATGTGGTGGTGTAATTTTATTTCATTGAAAAATTACTTAGATGGGTGTAATGATGATATATATATATATAAGATTTTTATTAAATTATATTTATTCTAAAATATTAGATACACCATCCACTTAAATACCATTACACAATTATTGGAATGATAACGTTTCTGAAGTGTACATTTGGATTATAATCTCCAAAATGTGATGTGATTCATTATAAATGATATTGATTTAATAATGATTATATAAAAGAATAGAATAGATAAAACTGATATATATTATAAAAAAATCATTATTGAAATTATGAAACAATATCTTAAGAAGATGAATAAGAACTTATCCGAAAAAAATTCGTAAAAAAATAAGGCAGTTGTGACACGATGAACGAGTAATAATATTATTAACAAATGTGTATTACTAGGACAAATTATTATTTTATATATATGAATATGATTATTTAATGGATTAATGTCATTATTTAAACCCTTATAAAGGAGGATCAGATAACAACAAGGGAACCCATACCTAAGGTAAGTGATAATTTTTCAATATCATTAATATTTGGGACTGTTTATATGTAAGTATTTAATAGGATATATTTATCGTCCCTGTACATGATTCCTAAATATGTATTCCAAAATACTATTTCTATCCTTATATAGTTTTTTAGTTTCTTTTTTTCCCATTGGTGAATTTTTATTATACAGAATGAAAGGAATATTTTTTAATTTTCAATACATTGTACTTTTTGACTTTCCTACAGAAGTAAGAAAATGATGTTTTCTTTTAACATATATGTCATGAACATATTTTTATATTTTTATAACTCTTTATTTCCAATAATCATCCCCTACATTTTTTCATGTTTATTATCAAATAAAAAAATTTCTTTTGTAATTGTGGGGAATTTTATGAAAAGAAAAAATTTTTGAAGAAAAAAGAATGTTCTCCTCATTAATAAATTTCAAGTGTTCTATCAAAATTATTTCCCATCTATGATGAAATTATTTATTATTTTTATGTTTTAGGTATACAGGAAATATTTTAACAATGGTTTTATTATATTTATGAGGTAATTATATTTAGGAAATCCTTTTTTACATGGATTATATTATGATGGAATGATATTTAAGAAACCCAGTTTATTGCATGATTTATTTTAAGATGAATGATTTATGTTTTTATAGAACAAAGAATAATTATTTAATTATGAGATTGGTGGGACATATATATCCCTACAATTAATTGTGTAAATATTTATATATCCTGATATATATAATATTTGAATGGAAAATCATATTAGTTATGTAATACAGGGCCGGAATTTTAAGTATACACAGTTTAGTAATACATGGATGGAATGAGAACTAGACTCAAGTTAGTAAAATACTTTTCCCACATTGATGGTTCGGAAAACTGCATTGGATAATGTGGAAATTATTTTCTATTATTGGGTGTTTTTAGAAATTTTATATTTTATGCTGGAGTTATTTTCTCATGGATTTGGTTCCATTATTATTTATGCAATAAGAACTGCCATGATTTTTTCCAAGATATAGAATTTTTATATATGTTATAGATTATATGATTTTCAAAATGTATGTTAATGTTAATGAATTATTATATTCATGTTTTGTTCGATATTTTACTTATTTACCATTATTGAGATTTTGAGATCACCATTTTCATATGTTTTCTCTTCCCTAGGTTATAAAAGAACATTTTTATGCATAAAAACTAACAGGGAAATTAATTATGGGATATTTTGAAGACCATTCCCCGAATTAGAAAAACTTTTTCCAAGATTCTAAATGCACAAAACTAATACTGTATATGGGTGTATATTTGTGTAATGTAATAATTTTTCTGAAAAAGTAAGGTAATCTCCATGTACGTTAAGCTTGGGTTTTTAGATCTTGTATTGTGAGTGAAATACCATTATTGAAAGATTGTGCTGTTAAAAAAAAAGATTTTCCTCATAAATAATAAATGAGAACCCACTTTCCTAACCACTTCATTCCAATCATGCCATTTAGGTCAACCAAACCATAGAATCAAATCTCCCTAAAATCCCAATTCAAATTATAGATATTATTTTCTTCTAAAAAATAAATCCTTAAGGACTATAAAATGTGCCCCAAAGGAGGATCTATTAAGAAAAGGTAATCATCTTCTCTGAGATCCTTTTTTTTTCTACTTATTTTTCCACATTAAATTATTTATTATGAATTAAATAAAATAACGAAAAAATCTCATATATATTAAGATGTTTTTATTTTAATTCCATAATAAAAATCCATCACATCTTCCGTTAATTAGTAAACAAAACCATCATTCATGCGTTCAATGCACTATCGACCTACAACATGATGTAATTCAGTCAACATCATCACCTCTCACAGATTTTCATGACAAAGGATTCAATTACAATATATTATATTAACAAAATAATAATATTTATTGAAATTTAACATATAATTTACTTTATTACCATACCATCCATTGAAAATTGATAACATCAATTGTGTATACAGTGTGATACAGCCTCATGAAGCTATGCGATTTAATTTATATTACTATATCGCATTGATAGTATATGTATGAATATTTATAGAAATAATATTATATTTATGATATAATAATAATTCTTTAATTTTAAAATTACACATAACTTTTTTCCAGAATGATCATTGATAAATGAGAATGTTACTTGTGCTTATGTATGTCCTACATCTCCATAATTGTATCATAGTCTAATTTTCATTAAAATAGATAATGATTTGTTTTAATAGTGTAATTGATGTATAAAAATAAAAATTATTAAACTATTATAATTCTAGATATGATGGACCAATGACATATTTGACCATGGTCAACACACTGATGACTTTTTGAATTTATGAATAGGGAACCCTCCAAAAACTATACATGGATATTAATAAATAAGTAATTTAATATCGAATTGAAATAAATTTTGAAATTTTTCATGAAAAATCTATTAATTTTTGAACTTTTTTATAAAAAAAATAAATAATTTATATAAGAGTATAGTAATATAATAAAAGATATACATGACGTGTCTCGACATTAGGTAACAATTTCACCTCAAAACTACCTTCAATTAGAGCAATATTTTTTTATGAATGTAATTTCATTTAACTCGTATATATAATTAATATTTAGATATTATATCATGAATCCACAATAATTCCTAATATTTTCTATTAATATTCATTTAATTCTATCATGTGCACTGTGATTAAAATTTTACCAATGTTTAAGGGTTTAGGTTTGAATATTATTTTAACAAGGATAAATTATCGTTGAATTTATTTTTTGGAAATTATTTTATAATTTTTTAATAATTCGAGTTAATTTTTATATAATTTGGTTCTAGAGGAAATTTTCATGTTATTCTTTCTAATTCCTCTATTTAGTACATAAATTGTTTGAGAGTTGTATTAATGAAATCTCACTTAATTTCAATCATCAGTCAACAATTCATTTTCTTCCATATCCATGATTCCAAAAAATATTCTTAAGAATATTTTTGAAATTATCCAAATGATTTATTATATGAATTGTACTAATGATAGATTTTTTAGAAAATTATTCGCATGGAATCATCCTGTTTTTTTCTAAATGAGGTATTTTTCATTATTTTCAAAACATCATGAAAGGAATATTTTTTTTGACTAGAATGATATGCATGAAATTAAAATACATCATGAACACAAAATTCTATGTAGATAAATTTATATGATGCTATATTTCATTTCAAATATAATTATTTCCATAATATAATAGATAAAATTTATTTTTTTAGAAGTGATTTCAAAGTAAAAAAGTGTATTTTACAGATGAAAAATTATACGTAATCATTCAATGACCTTTTAATAAATGATGACAATATTTGATGTTATATATTACTTATAAATGTTATTAATATGTCTAAAACCAATATAGTAATCATTTTATCAATTAATTTGGTGGTGTAAATTCATACCTTATATTATTCTTTAATGTCTAATCGTTATGAAATTTCATTTGGTTATGAAATTAAAAAATATTAAGAAACCTATTTCTTTCCACGAGTAATTATTATTTTTATTACGTATGATTAATTTCTATATATAGAACACATAATCATTAAAATGAGAGGATGTGTTCACTAAGATATCACTCTAAATGACTGGGTAAGTATTTAGTATTAATAGACAACTTGTATGTGATTATAGAGTAATTCTAATCCATTATGGAAAATTTTTCCAAATTTGATATTTTCTAGGATGCTATAATTTATTCATGTTTATGTTATATTAGTTTTTTCTACAACATTTCATATGATTCCATGATATTTTTATACCAATTTACTTATGTTATGATAAAAATTTAGTATTATTATGACTTTTCTTTTATGATATCATATTCTAAATTTGACTCATAATTTATGACTACTTATCATATTCACCTCATTAATCAATATATTACCTAGATTATTCTAGGTAGTGTAGAAGATCAAAAGGAACTAGTATAATATTATGGAAATTAAAATAAAAAGTTTTATTTTAGTGTCACTTTGATGTATTAAGAACCGAGTCTTCTAAAGTTAGTTGTATTAATGATATAATAGTTTAAATTATTGTATACTTTTTTTATAAATTATGTCAAAATATATGTAATATGCTTAGGTCTCTATATTCTCCCATCCCCAAATGTGGCCAAAACGATGTATAAACTAAATTCCACCAACAACATGGACATTGTACATCATGTCATAGTTTATATATACACTCAGAGCAGGTAAGTATCTATAAATCATTGCAAACCCTTGATATTTTAAAACAATACCATTATGTTCAATATTGTATATGATTGGAAACACTGATATTAAATGAACCACAAAATACTATTATTTAAATGTGAATTTTATTACCAAACAATTTAAATCGGTGTATTAATAAGAATGAAAAAATTATAAAAATTAAATATAAATGTACTAATAAAAAAGTTATTTATTATTTATTAAGAAATAAGAAGATGTTTTTTTTAAAATTTTATATTATGATTAATAAAACATTTTCAAAAAAATGATTTTTTATAGTTATCATAATTTTTTTTTCAAATGTTCAAAATTTATTGAAATTTATTTGATATTGTGAAATTTATTTTTGATATTTCTATATAAATATTATCTTATGTGAATATTTTATATTTTTTATAAATTATTGTTTTTCAATTCAATAGTTATAGAACTATTTTTTAATGAAAACATTATTTATTAAGAATGATTAATCTTAAAAAACTATAAGGGATTAACAACATAAAAGTTTTATTATATTGGTTATAACCAAATTACATTCATTGAAATAAATATTTTTAATAAATTAGGTATAAATGTTTTAATAATTTTAAAGTGATTTATATGAAACTATGATTTCATTGAAAATTTTATTTTTCTCCTAAATTAATTTATTACATATATAGAGATAACATATTTAAAAAATGGATACATTTTATGCAATGAACATGATTAAATTTTGAAGATAGAAACACCTTTTTTTCAATATGAAGATAAACCATATTTAATTTTTATCTCTTTGGTAAGGGTAAAAAATAAAATAGGGTTAAATCATTGGGATAGTGATAAAAAATTAATATATCACACGATTGAAACCTATTTACGGGTGTATTTATTCTATTTCCATTCATTTTTATTCTATAATCCTAATTGATTTCATATTTCTTAGAAATTGTATTTAATATAAATTTAATTTAAGATAATGTAAAAAGTGTCACAATATTGACTTTAATATCTTTAATATTTTAACAAAATGGTAAAATATGGTTATGATCATTTAAAAATGATAATTTAGAATATAACTTAATTTTATTTACCATAGAATTTTTTTTAAAATTTTTCTTCATTGGATAATTTCCATGAATTCTTACATAATGTCGATACAATACTTATTAAATTAATATAAAAAAAATTTAAAATATTTTATATAAAAACCTTTGAATTAACTTTTTTACTGATTAATTTGTATCCCAAATATAGCATAATATGGATTTTTAATGTATAATATTCTAATTACATATTTTTATTTCTTTCATTGAAGTAAAAGGTATTAAATAGTGTAAAAAACAAAAGAACTGATATTTTATTAAAAATTAATAATTTTTTCAAAATAATAAAATTAATTCAAACAGAAAAAATAATAAAATATAGTCCAATGTTTCATTAATTGGATATTAATGATATAATTTTCATCTTATAAGTAATATTATATCCCTTAAGGTGTGAAAAATATATTCCATCGATTAATGTTAAAATAGGATAAATTAAGTGTTAAATTAATATATAGGGTTCAAAATATAAGTTAACCAGTAAATATTTTATTTGATGATTATATATCTACCATATAGTACCTTTCAATTACATATTATACAATTTCGATTCTTTTTGGAAATAATTTATTATATTTTAAAATTTTATAAAATTTCTAGAGTCACCCTCCCCTCAATTACAAATGGGAAGCGCTATTTTTAAAAATTTATAAAATGATTATCCTTATATATTGAAAAAAGTGTGAAAAGTTATCTTATACAATTTCCTATATATTAATTTTATGATATGACCATCTATAGAGATCATTCCAATGTTCCTTATGAATAGAACTATTTTAGGCCTACCGAAGAAGTGTTAATCATTTAACATGACATCATTAAATTTGACATATATTATACATCATATAAATCGTTGATTTTTTTCATAATAGATAAATTTAGTATCATAAATTTAACTAAATATTTTTAATATTATAAAACCACATTTATTCACCTTCATTTCTATAATTTGGGTAGTCAAAGTATCAGTCATGCTTATGTAAATCATACCGTCTCCACATAAATATACAATTGAATTTACATAATCATATTTAATGTATGGTTATGTTGATGTATTTAATGTTTAGATATTATATTCATGAAATTATTATTATTTTTATATTATAGTATCACATCATTCTTCTTACCTCCCATAGCATTTAAAAATGATAATATCGCTCGTGTGTAAGTATGGACTACCACCTACACGAAGTGAAGTAATTTTTTCAATTAATATTTATATAGACAGTAATTAGGATATATATAATGAAAATATATTTTATACATAATATAATAATTTTTATAAATATTTAAATGATTATTTACCTTTTTTCAATCCATTGAAAAATGGAAACAACATTCGGGTGTACTTACGACCTACGATATCAATTAACAATGTAATTCATTTTTCAAAATAATCCTATTTTGGATTCCTATAAATATTAATTTAATAAATATAAATAGATTATATTAATATATATGATATGAATATAATGGTCTACACAATGGAATTTATAAAACCGTGATCAATGTATAAATATCAACACTTAAAAATTTAAACACTCACGAAAAAGGTTGTTGTTAACACCTATAATGTCAATTTTAAAGATGAGTTGTTAATAAATAGGTGATAAGAAGTTATAATAAAATAATATATGGTATTAAATATATAATTAGTATTATTTATTAAATATATAATAGTAATATATTTATTATACATGTTTTTTGAACACATATGATAAAAATAGATGCTTCAGGTTAGATATTTACAGTCTTATATTAATTTCTAGGTGATACATTTTGTATTTACAATATTTTTATTTTATGTGGTCAATATAATAAAAATTTGAAATTTTATATCATTAATATAATTCCATTAATGATATTTAATGATTCAATTTAGGTTATTCTTTCTTGGGGTTGATGATTCAAAAGTTACCGTTGAGACAATTTTATGTTAAAATATCTTTGTTTGTTGGGATTGTTTAAAATTATGTTTTTGACAAGGAAATATTATAATATAATTCTCAAGAAACATCGGATTATTATTATAATATGTATATTTCTTTAGTATACATGTTTTCAATTAATTTTAAATTCTTTATGTACTCAATATACTGAAAGAAAATTTCCATTTGAAGTTTACTTTATCCAAATCCCTTTTTTAAATTTTCTAAAAGCCACTTTATGGTTAGTGGTAACCGTAAATTTCAAAACTCATATACAACAACAACGAGATTTCATAATTCAAATTCAAAAATGAAATCTAAACCTACCAAAAACACCTGATTCTGAAATCTCGTATATATCCTAGAACCACCAAATCACCACGAGCCGCGAGATCCAATGTTAGATATGAAAAGAAGTTTCATTCAATTGATGTTACCTTCATGTCTCAATTATCCTTTGATGAGAAATTATAATCCAAACTCATATAACTTTTCCATCATCCTTGGATTCCCGATTCTTTTTCTTGGACCATGTGAAATGGGTAACTTAGGTAGAGGCATTCGGGTTAAGATCACATAACAGAGATCGATGTCCAGAAACAGTTAGGTGCAAAGTAGAATCCCTACTCAGATCAACATGGGCTTTTCCTTGTTCCCTTTCAGATTCTGCCACAATGCCAACACTCATTCCACCCTCCAATTAAAAATCAATTTGTGATTTGGACTTTCTCCCTTAATAGATATTGAGGCCTTCTCCATCAATAATTGTTTTCTTATCCTTCTTCATCTCAAAGGCACGTCCCATTGAAAACCTTTAAATTAATAATATTTTAATTTTCAAAATGAGGAACTTTTTTACTTTTCACAAAAGTATAATAGTAATGTTTTTTAACTGATACAACATGAATATAATTTCATCATTCCATGACCACTAAAATATTTTAAGATACTATTACATGTTTTCAATGATATGTTGGAAGAAAATATTTGGGGAAATTTTTATTTTAAATAAGTTTTTTAAAGTGAAAACAATATTTTCTTTAAGAAATGATCCATGTGTTCTTTGAAAATAATTTCATCTATGGTGAAATCAGTGTATGTTAATTTTTTTAAATGCGATATAGACTATTTATACCATCCAATTCTTTTTATATTGATGTATTATAATTATTATTATATTAGGATGATTCAATAAAACATATTTCCTTTTAATAGGGCAATTTAATTATGAAATTCATTTCTTTACAATGTGTTATAATAGTTATGAAATCTAATCATTTTACATTGGTTATGAAATGAGAAGCTGTTAAAGTATTATAAAAATCTATTTCATTTTCATAATTTATAATATGATTAATGCTTTTTGATTTAGGGGAAAACATATATATTATTTTAAATATTTTATTGGTGGTCCCAGAATTATGTAGCCCTCTAATGTGTTGAGTTTTGAATGATATGTCTTGAGATAAATTGGACATGAAAGGTGAGTGAAACCAATTTAGTAAGGGAATCTATCCACTATGACAGCCTTGGTTGAGGAACTAAACTACTAATTTGGAATGTGTAGTGAACCCAATATTTTATTATATTCATATAAGTGATCCTGAACTAATAAGTAAATTATTTTATACATTTAATTATATAGCTAAAATTTACATAATATGAAAATTCATGCTCTCAATGTTATTTCTCCTGGATCGAATATTTATTCAAGACTTTATAGATTCCATAAATTATTTCAATGAATAATTATTATGATATCTTATATTCATGGTATGGTGTTAAAACATTAGGATCATATTTTCATAATGTTATTTTCATTATATTCTTCTGTAATAGTTAATATATTCTATGTCTACCTTTACAGATAATCTGATCAAATGCTTTCTTGTGTTTCCTTAATCCAAGTTATGAAAGAATCCAGTATGTGTGATTTTTCTAATAAGGTTTCTATTTATTAATAATATAGTTGATATTGATTTTGTAAACTTATATAAAAACGTTTATGCTTCCATATATCCCAATACTCTAAAAATTTACTATTCTAGTGTAAATCATTATGATATATAATGAACATTTATCAAATAATATGTTATATATGTATGTATATATATATATATGAAATTTATTGGTCAATATATTTGGTATCATGGAAGGATTTGGGGGTCTATTAGAAACTAGGATAATAATAAAATTATTACCATTAGGATAATCCAATGTATATGTACATTATACTATGTGGTAGTAATCAAAATTAATGGGGTTTTACATGAAAATCATACCTTTTGGATAAAATATGTATGCATTCTTTTCTATATATTCATTTATAGGTAATAAACCTCAGAAGAGTGTTCTTGGTATATCTCAACTATTATTCTGATGCACAGTTAGTGTTACTTTACTATACACATTGTTTTATACTCTTAAGGTATTTTATTTGGTTAATTCAAACTGTATTTATTACTCATATTGAATTATTTTAATTGAGGATGATCATGGATGACCAAGATTAAACCTAAGGTTCAATATAATAAAAATATTGTTTCATAATTCATATATCCTAAAAATTAATTTTCATAATTATCTTGTTTCCCAAAAGGATTTTTAGTGTTTTCATTAATCATTTTGGTATTAATTAATATTTATAACTATGATGAATTATATTAATAATAACATTTTTTTTAATATTGTAATGACTTTACTTATGTGTAAATATGTAAAATATGATCTTCAATGTGAATATTTGTGATTATTCGTTATTAATTATCATGTTACTTGTGAAATAACTTAATCATGGGTGAGTTTATGGACATAATGAATAAGATAAAAGGGATTTTTATAGGTGTAACAGTGGTAAGATGATTGGGTTAGCAACATTTCAAGTATATTATAAGAAGAACTTACGAAAATGTCTCAATATACTCTGAATATTTATTTTGTATGGAAAATAATGACAATGAAACAAATTATTGAGTAAAAATTAGATTTTTGGATAACATAACAGAATAGAATTTTGGTTTTCATAAGGTATCTTCAACATTTTAATTTATTAAATGTTCAAAATTTTGGAATTATGAAAATAAATTTCTCAAGGGGAAGATATTGAAAAGGTGATTAAAAAGGTTATATAAATTTTGGTTTTAATATTTATAATAAAGAGAGTAAAAATGAAATATGAAATCAATGAGTTATTAACAAATGAGATGATAGATCATAGTTAATGGATAAATAATGCAGTATAAAGAATAAAGTGTTTACGTATTAGAATTACAGAATATTATGGTTGAAGTATTTTTATCAATGTTATTCTAGTTATAAAAATCAAGAACCATTTAAGTATTTATGTACAATAGTTTTCCATTAAGTATTTAAATAATATGTTTTATGGTACTTTTAATATAGAGAAGTTATTTTTTGTTAATGTCATATTGTATTGAGAAACACTGTATTTTGGGAGAGTTAAAAATTAACACGTTTTTAATGTTCCAATAATAATTTTTACTGAAATGAATATATTATTTTATATTAAAATAGGAAATTATTGATTTCCTCATAAGTGATTAATATTTTTAAGAAAAATATATTTATGTTAAATTGATAGAGTATAAAAGTTTATGTATTTATGTAAAAAAATTTATAATATATGATTTTATGTAAGGAATTTGGAGAGATTATATATTGGAATCCTTTATGCATTCATTGTTGATTTTAGGTTAATTTTTTATGAAGATTTTTTAGGCGATTATATAATCAAGTTAATCAAAATTTTAGTATGAGAAATTTAGAGATATATTATTTTGTTTGGTATAATATTGATATTATTTTGAATATTTAATCAACTAGCTTCTTAATCTTGGGATTTTTAATTTTTAAGACATATTGAGAAGGTTTTTAAGGATAAATTATTATAGAATGGTTTATGTTTATTGTTTGGTATTATTGTTTTTTGTTATAAAATTATCAAACATTCTAATCATTTTGGTTTTGATAAAAATCATGTGGTTGGAGGAATTAATTATAATTATTGATCTTATGAGATGATAAAATTTATTTTTGTTTTTATGGAATGAAAATTTAAAATTGAATATCCATTTCATATAGTAAAATAAGATTTATAAATTTATCAAAGCACTATATATGTATTGAATTGTGGTTATGATATGGAAATAAAACAAGAATTTATTTTTCATCATGTTCTCTATCATTATAGTAAAAGAGTTATATAAAATTATGAAAAGTAAATTGAAATAAAATTTTACACTTTTACCATAATTTTTAATGAATTGATGGACTTTTCTGCCATAAAACATTTATGGGTTTTAGTTGTAAATATTTTCCAAATTATTTTTTTTGTCACGTTATATTAGTTCATGGGAGTTAGTTTTGTCATCAATATAAGTATTTTCAACATATATAATGTTATCCTATTTGGAAAAAATAATTTTTCATTATAGATAACATTCATATTTCCAATTCCATATTTTTAGGAGTATAAATTGTGAATCCCTTTTTACGATGTGATTTTACAAAAAAAGAATTTTAAAATGTCATGTTCTGACCCCCACCCATCAAAGATACCAAAATCAAGGGAGATAGATTATGACCCAAGAGTCCCACCTCCAATAGGCCTTACTTTGGTAACAAGAACAAATAGTATAAAAAAACACATAAAATGTGAGGTATCACCCTTTATAATAATATTGGATTAGGATATAAGATTAATCAACCACAATAAACTCCAAGACAATATAAAAAATAAAGCAAAATTCAATCCCACAATTCTTTTACAAATATAAAAGCATATAGAAAAAAGACTCCAATAGAAATATTTAAAAATAAATATAATGAAATTATAGAAAAACTATCCAAAAAATCAATCTATTAATTTATAAAATTGACCATGTAATCCTCATGGAATCTAGAAAAATAAATTTATGTATGTAGTGTGATCCTATATGATTACTCATTTAGAAAACCAATGTCTCTCTTGCATGTGAGAAAACAGCATATTAATCCCCCCATGATAACAGATTAGAACAAAAAAAACCAAAACAGGTCAAATGAACAACCCAAACTCACAATGAAATGATATACTAATAATGAAGTACAAGTATGATAACATAATATTGGGTAAATAAAATAAAGGGACCCTAGACAAGTGTCACACTGATTAGATTCTCTCACACCCTAATGAAAAATGTATTGGTGCTCCCAACCATTCTGTATAACAACCAAACTCATTAAATCACATCTCTCTTGAATAAACATGTGATATACCATAAAATCTCATCTCATAACTAGTTTAATAGGGTATCTTGAACATGATGGATATAAACCACATTCTATCTTCCAACCATGCCTAACCCCAACTGTAATCCATTTTATAACATATCACCAGGAGACTCATAGGCCATCTAATATCATCACATCACATCTCAATAGTGTCACATATGAATTATTGAAGTCAAATCCCATGCATTTCATCATATCATTGAAGAGGGAGGGGGATGAGCAAGTGGTCATCCATTAATCCTCAACTGTGTGATGTTGGAAAAAACACCACAAATCATATGGTTATCGGCACAAGGTACTTGAAATGGATGAGGAGCATATATAAATTCATATGAATATACAATATATGTATTTATATTTAGTGTCACATCTCACAATAATCATCCTAATGGTTCATAATCAAGGTATAAACAATCTTACAAGATCCTCCATCTCCACTGCTATAATTAAACATAAAACCCCACACAATAAAATATAATCCCAAATTCCATTTCCACTTTCAAATAAATATTTATCCAATAATTATATTTCAAAATGATAATAAATTCCAATTGAAATTCACCATTCATTCACCTATTAAATTTTCTTCATCACCCCATATCATTTAAATAAGAACCTTTATTAATATTTCCATCCCCTTTGATCATCTATAAACATAATTTTTTTAATATGCACTTACCTACATAAATTATTATGTTTAACATGGAAATTTTAAATCAATATAATATATTTAATTCCATTACTAATTAGGAAACTAGAATAACACATAATATAAAAACAACATATAGACCAACTTCCACTTAAAAAAAATATGTCCCCAACTTCCACAACCCCATTACCCAACTGCTACACAACCACTATTGCAGCTCGATTAAACATACTTTAAAACATAGAGATTTTCCAAGAATCAAATCAACACATAAAATCAACCACACATTTCTACTTAATAAATACATTCTATAGCACAAACATATCATTTTACATATTAATTTTGGGGGGTTTCATTCAATTCCACTTTTCTAGTTATGTTAATTGAGACACATGCCATAAGATTCTGTGGAATCCAGTTCCTTAACTAAGAATAAATGATTTTCCAATTAAATTTTAATTAGTGTCCCCAACAATATAAAATTAATTCCAAAAATAAAATAATAACATATCAACCATGGACACCCCAAAAACCACAATTTTTAATAGTAATTTCTTTCTATAAAATTTACAACATTTAATAAAAAATAATAATGTCATAATCTCATGAATCACACTCGCCTTAAACTATAAATTCTATATAATATCATTATATTATATTTAATGAGCCTTTTTAATCCTTCTCATCAAGGGATAAAAATAATAATGTCATACATAATGATACACTATGCAAGAAATTATAGAACCCTTACCTAGTAGAAAGAATCACTGACCAATTTTCTACACTAGAAACAAGGTGTTTGCCCACATGAGGAAACCCGCTATAGGGTGGATGAAGAAAGTACACAATCAAGGATCCATGACTCAACATGAAGATGTTTTTGAAACCTCCTATCACTCGAGTAAGTGATCCTGATGGAATAAATAAATGGTATTCTATTTAGAATGAAAAGATTAAAAATATTTTGAATTGATAATGATTTAATTTAACAATAAATGTCGATCTTATCAAATCCCACATAATAAAAATGGTATTTAAATTAAAATTACTATTATCATTTTTAATAATAAAAAATAATTATATACCATTAAAATTGTATTAATATCTATTATGTTAATTATTTAAAAGATTTTAGGTCAACAGGGTAAAACCTAATAATTTCTAGAAAACTAGATAGAATATAGATATAATATCAATGATCTATCATTGGGATATAAATTCGGGATGATATGCCATTCGTATCTACCACTTCAATGACCTAAAATTGGGATATATCTCCAGGATGATCTATCATTGGGATTTACCCGTAGCATGATCTAATGTTGGGATCTACATCTAAGATGATCAACCATTGGTATCTACTGTAAGAATGAACTCTCCATAGAATATTCCACAAGAATGATATACCCATAGGATCTACCACCAGGATGATATACCATTGGGAATCACCTCTAGAATGATATAATATTGGGTTTTGATACTAGGAAGATCTACTAGTGGGATACACCACCCTAATAACATACCATTGGGATCTTCCACCAAAGTGATAGACTATTGGGATCTAACACCAAAATGTTGAACAATTCAGATATACCATTAGGATCTATTATCATCCTCTGAAAAAAAACATTTTTTCCTATGATACACTTAATGAATCCTCCCTTCCACCAACAAATACCTTTAGAATTTCCCTAAATGCCCCAATCAACATATGTCCAACAATATTTTGGATTGAAAGTTATAATTAGTTAAATAAGATACCTATCATAATATTACCAATGTAAGAAATTCAAAATGTAACCAAAAGGAATGAGAGAAAAGGATGCTTCAATAATCCCTTGGGAAACCTCTCAAATATCTTGTTACATCACAAACCCTGATACCAACCAAAAATCAAAACGATAAGCCTCCTCTCTTCCAAATACACAAATACACAACCCATTAATCAACACATATATTGTAATGATATAAAATATGTTACCCAACAAATAGAAAGTACAAATGTATTGAAACCATATAATTCCATCCCTTAGGGCGTACTATCTACATTGGTCGGTGATAACTCACTCACACAGTTTTAATCACCTCAAGGAATAAGAATTTTAGATTAGGAATTAGGTTTTTTTCATAATTTTATGCATTGAAGATTTATTCACACATCATATCCATTAATACAAATCATATCACATATAAATAAAAAATGTCAAAATATCTCATTAAACTAAAACATTGAATGAAAAATTATAAAAAGACTAAAAAACCAAATTGATGTAATAGGAATGTGTCTACATCTCCCAATCCAAATACTCTACTCCTGACCAACATAAATCAACAACACATGAAATAAGGGAATATTCCATCCTCGTAGAACACTACTCAATAATAATTATCATGTAATGGATGATTCATCAATGTATCATCATCTTGGATATCTAACTATCCCTAGTAATTGAAATGGATGTTATCATGAAGAGTATAATAGAGATGAGAGATATAAAATATGTTAATGATTATGTCTAATCAAAGTATAATTTACAACTACTATTCCACCATTAGAACTCTCCCCAACATCTCAATGTGGTCAATAAATCAGGGTGACATCGTAGAATTATTCCAAAACCTCCACTTCCCCTATTGAGGGGATACTTTTAAGAACAAATGGTATCCAACATTGAACTCCATCATCCTGATCATATAATCATCATAAGACATCTACCGATCCATCACTACATTCAACCTCTCTTGACCAAACTATACATTCTCTATTGATATTTTCACCATATTGGTTCCAATAAAAGCATACTCCCCAACCTTTTTTCATCAAAATAGAGAACAAACATCTTCCATAAAAAGCCTCAAATTATTCTATTTTAATTGATGGGTGATATATATTATTATAAGAAAACTAATCCAATGGAATTTTTCATGCCAAAGATCCACCAAAGTCTGTGAAACACAGCTTCAACATTTCTCTAATGTCTTGATAGTCTTATCCATCTTTCAATATATTTTGCAGTGGAAAGTAGTGATAAGGCGTAACTAAGTGAAAAAAGAATAATGAAATCCCCTACAGTCTCACGAGGAAAAAAGTGAATCCCAATTCTGGATAATGGATCTCAAGACTCCATGTAGTCACACCACCATATCCATATACCTATTTTTCAAAAGATCCATTTCACCTGAATCCTTGATCCCGAGTATGTGAGCCGATTTCATCAACTGATACTAAATATCCAAGATATCATCAAAACGATTAGGATATTAGGGTAATAATTTGATGATTTTAATTTTTATGTTATCAAATTACTATATGGTAATATCTATGGGATATAGAAAATCCACATGAATAGGATGCTTTTCCTTTACCTACAATAATCAAAGACATTGAGGAACAAACTATTCCACCAAACATTTTATCCAAGAAAACATAATCTATACACTTTGGTCATGATATACATTAGTAACTACTAGGTGGAACTCTGATGATATGGTAGGAAATTAATAGACGAACCCTCACACATTTCCACTAAAACAAATAGCCTTCCTTAAAACATCACCAGGTTCCAACTTTCCTCGGACTATCCCTCCCGAGCATTAATACGGGAAAAACAATCCAAAATCACCTATAGATCAGTGTATCCTTACTGAGACTCCACCCCCTACTACATCATATATGACCACACTGTCATGTGAAACTAGAAAACTCAACCATTAACCATCATTTAATCTATGCGACTGGATTTTATCTCCTTCATTCCACTCCAAGAATCATAAGACACTTGAAAAAAATACTTCCTTGAATTAATACTAAAATTATCATCCAAAACATTACATTTTCCTATGGTGCATGAGATCTGAAAATCATAATTGTGAACAAACTTCTTCAACCATTAATGTTATATATTCAGATCACGCGGATAAAATATATACCTCAAAATATTATGATGTGTAATGACCATAATGTGATTCCATATGAGGTAACATCACCATAATATCAGTGAAAACATATTTTCATCAAGATTTAGATCATGGGTGTAATAGTTATACTCCCGGGGAAAAACATACTTGATCCAAAAGAGATAATCTATTTCTACTGTATCATGAATCATCCCATGCCCAAAAAAGAATCATCAAAAAGACCTCAAGGAAGACACCCTCCACTAATAATTGAATCACTGGAATGTTGAAAACATCCCCTAATATAGTTGAATTCAAACTAATACTAATCAGTCTGAAAAAATACTCATCCTTTAATGTTATATATGTCGATGTTGTGGAAATCCAAGAGAAATTAGACCTAAACTATTTAAATAGTATGAATTACTCAGGAAGATAGAGACCAGTGCCACATTTTTGGGTGGTTCCCGAGAAACAAATTCCCTAAAAATTAATGGATCCACATATACTCTATTCCAGTATATCACATACACGTGAAAATATACAACTCATATCTAGAATATGTACATCGAAAATATTACATAGAGGGGGTGTCTAAGAAACTACAAGAAAAATCTGAGATGACCAGAATTAAGCCCCTCTTAACATGAGTAGTTTAATATATATTATATTAAAATAACATCAAACTAGACAATGGCTTATGGGAACACATAGTTCAAGATCCCAATGAACCCAAATGGTTCATTAGTGACATGAAAAGGTATTAACACGAACCCAATGAGAGGATAACTATATATGAATATTGTATTCAATATATATCCATCCTTCACCCTCAACAGATGATATCTAGACCATATTTTGGTCCTGTAGAACAATATATCTCCCTAAAAAGGTATAAAATATCAACTGTCCTCGAAAGAGGATAGGGATTCCTGATCTTCACCTAGTTCAACCATTGGTATCCAACACGAAACCTAATACTTCCATCACTATTATATGATAATAACACTGGACAACCCCACTAAGACACACACGGATTTAATAAACCATTCTCCAGAACATCATGTAACAAAATAAATTGTTCCCTCAACTTAAAAGGTTACATTCTATATGTATCCATTAATATTACAGAAGCACTGGTCTAAAGATATATCACAGACATAAAATCACATTAGGGGAGTAGTTCCAAGGCTCCATCAAGAAATCATCCAATAACTCCCTAAAAATATTTGGAGTATCCACTTCCCCAACATCTACTAAATACATTTACATCTCTAACATCATGTGGAAGGGATTCCACATGTCTATTTCCAATCTACAATAATTTCTCACCAATGAAAACAACATGTTTCCATCCTCATCTATTAACATGACTATTTTCTAAAATTAGTCAACAATAATATGTAAGAAAGAAAAATATTCCGTGTTGAGAATCACATCAAATGAGTTAATATAATGTAAAAAAAACTTCCCCTAGGGACAGATGTAGGGCCATAATCATCCTACACCTTATCAAAAATAAAACAAGCGGTTTTTAACATTGACTAACGAAGTCAAGACTATTGTCATTTGAATCATCGATATGTCAATTTTAAATCATATATTAGGCCGAGTGTAATATAATATGGCAAGGATTCCAAATTAAACAAATACGAGAAAAGGGAATATGATAAACTACTGGAACCTTTAATGATATATGACCCCTATTGTGGTTCTACCCCAACTGTATGTAACAAAACATGTCCAGCTCCACTACCTATCTGCATGTGGATTTCTCCACAACCATGCTCAATATAGATTATTTAACCCATGGAACATTAGGCGGTGGAACACTACGTTCCCCTTCATGTCTATTCAGATCATAAGTCTTCTTCCAATGCAAATGTAATGACCTAACTAGTAACTAATATTGATTCCAATATTGAACTAGTCCACCACTAAAACACTCAACTTGAATAAAATCTTGGAACTAATCCCAAATATTGTATCAAACACTATAGATGAAACACATTAGTCATAAGTTACCATGAACTGCACTAAACTCACTATCCCAAATAAGCAGGAAGGGAAGCTACTAAGGTCAACTCACTGCTAGTTGAAACCCAAAATTCCATGGATCCTAAGACCTTACACTAATAAATATAGTCCTTGAGGAATAATTATAGTTCCCCTATAGTGATAATCCAACTTGAGAGTGAATCCTTTCAATCACCTATCATTTATATTAAAAATTAAGATAAATTGTCCATGTAAAAGAGAATAATTACACGTTTAACCAAAGGATGATGTTCCTATTTAAGGAAAATTACATGAGAGTTCTCATAAATATAACGGTCTCTGAAAAAACTCAAAAGGACAGTGAAAATGATCTGATGTTATCACAAAAACATTCATCGTTTCTGGAGGTAGATTATCTCTATCTCCAAGAAAGTCTTCATGGTTGAAATCGAAAATATTCTTGATACTCCTTCTAGAATTTGACACCTGAAACATATTTATACTCCCTCCCAATAAGGTAAGATGTAAACAATTAATACATAACTCCACACATTTAGAGAATGACTATGGGGACCTGGAACTCACTCAATGCTTGGTGAATAGTTAAAAAATATCCATCTCCTCTAGTAAGCTCCATGTCTGCAATTTAGAAACAATACCCTCATACATTTACAGAGGAATCCACTAATAATATCTCAATTTCCTCTATCATTGATATTCATCCTCAATTGGAGTAACCCTCGGGGGACCAAATGGTTTAGCCTGTTGAGCATAAAATATGTGAAACACACATGGATGCTTACCATTATCCATAACTGCAAGGGATATAATTTTTTCCAAATCATAGTAGTATGAACTTTTATTATGTTTTATTTAACTCATTTTAACTTATTTCTACATTACTAGAACCAAAACCATCCATAATAAATTATAACACACATCATATTGAGGTATGTAATTATTCTAGGTCTCTAACTATAAAGTGGTACCACCACATATGGTTATCCAATAAAGTTAGAGTCCATGCACCAGATGAAAGTGGTCCCTAATATACCATGTTCATGGTATTCTCCCTATCCTATGTTACGTAACAAAGTCATCTGAAGCTGTTTCTTGACCAAACCAAGAAATCATCATTATTACAAAATAAAAATCCATTATATATCTAAAAAATAAGCCTCTTAACACAATATTTAATTTCCCCTTTAATGAGAGATACCACAATAATGGGAGAGAGATAATGACCCCCTGTGTCCCACCTCTAGTAGTCCTTAGTTTGGTGACTGGAACTGAGGGAACAAAATATCATAATATAAGTTTCGTTACACCTACTGTAATATTTTATTAAGAGATATGATGAATCAACCACAAGAAACTCTAAATAATAGTATGAAATAAAAAAAACATCCCACAATTCTTGTAAAAAAATTTTGGGATAAATAAATAATTATCCAATGGAAATGCCCAAATTAAAATATGAATTTTTGGCATAGAAAATATGTATAAATACCTTCTAGTAATGTCTATTATGCACTATGTATTCCTCCTAAAACGTGAAAATAAGTTTATATATGTAATGTTATCATACAGGTACACTCAATAGTAAAACTAATAACTCTCAAACACATATTAATGTAGAATACTAATTCAACCATGGGAAACTAGGGGAACCAACAAAACCTAAAATGGAATACTATATAACCCAAACCTTCTATGGAATTACTACCAAATAAATCAAGCCATGTGTAATAACGTAGTATGAATCATAATTATGAATGGTAACCCACACCACTTTCCCACTAATTTGCCGTAGAAACACCCCAATAGGAAATGTTCTCACACTACCACAAATTCCTTATTACATCAAATAACATCACCTCAAATATCACTAAAAACCTAATCCATAACATCGCATAAATAATGATGTATTGTATCATGATAATGAAATAATTCATCATCATTCTCTCATCCATCCATGGAAGAATCCACTATGATAAATCTCATCACATCTCACACGAATACTTTGGTTCTATCCCATATCATAACATCTCTTCTTGACAGTGGATCATTTGAATTATGGCTATTAAAGCTTGTGCGTGTCGTTATCACCGATTAGAAGGAGAAGGGAAGATTTTGTGGTAAACACCCATCATTATCCTTAGAATATTGGTAAAAACATTCCCATAAAATTTTCCTATCAGCACCATGTTCTCGAAATGGGTGGAGAGAGTATATAAATTTACAATCATATTCAATGTAAATATATATATATATATATTCAAATAACACAAGACCTAGTCATAAGGGTTCATAAATAACACATAATCAGTCTCGTATGATCCTCCATTTGAACTAAAAATCAAAATGCATGACCAAACAAAATAAAAACACTATTGGAAGTTACCATTCCACTTTTAAATCGACAATTTTATATTTACTTCAATATAATAATTAATTCCACTTTAACGTCTCATTTCATTCATACATTAACTTTTCCTTTACATCCCATTTCATTTAGACATTCTCTTTTCTTTATATTTCCACCCCCATTGTTCATATATTAAAACAACTTTTTTAAACCACAAAACACTTTCTCAATTCATGTGTCAATGATGTAAAATTTAAATAATTTTTATTTATTTAATTAAATTACTACAATGGTTACAAGTAAAACACATCATATCAAGAAAAAATACATTCAAACATATATATACCAACAAGAAAACCTCTACTTGTATATCACCATATCAATATGAACCACAACCAATGTTTACCGGTTTGTAAAAGTATATAATATTTTCTATTAGATGATAATTTTATTAGTGTTTTCCTTAAATCAAATATTATTTATGTTACATTCTATTTTGGATTAATTTTAAAGACACATTGATTTTAATTTTATATAATAATTCAATATATATACTAAAAATAAATACACTAATAAATTTATACTACACATAATATTTAAGCTTAAAAATAGTCTTTAATAAAATGTTTCATGCTTCACTTGTGAAAATTTAAAAAGTGAAATTTCTTAAACATATAAATGTTATTTGGTAAAATGCATTTAATATCAGTATTAAATTAACAAATTTTAATAATTGGAATTCTATTTTTATTCATTTTAAGTTAATTAATTTGAAAAAATGAGTCACATGGCTAAAGCCAAGAAATGATATAAATGGTTAAACAATGGAATAAACAGAATAACATATTTAAAAACGTTTATAATTGACTGATTGAGGTGTTTTTATATAAAAAATTATATCAATTCCATTATTTACTTATTTCAGTCATATTGAAATGTTAAACATGTTCCATATTTTTATTAAGTTGAAATATATAAAAAAAGAAACCCTCGACACTTTTAAAAGTGACCTTTCATAACCCTTTGATGGCCCAAACAATATTTCATTTTACATTTGAAAATATGATAAATAATAATATTTTTTAAAATAATATTTCTTAATTTTGAGTATTATCCAATGAATTTATCATAATCTCTCCATTTTAATGGAGTCCTCCATGAGAAAACAAAAGTCCACAACATGAGTTCTAATATTTTCATAACGTCCTTTATTTTCAATTATATTTTCAAACATATAATTTTTTCATTATTATTAAATTAAATAATAATCTTTTATAAAATAAATTTTATTTTTATAAGGGAATAAATAATAACCAAATTTTTCCTTTTTAATTAATATCAGTAATAATATCATTTATTTGTTTATGGAAACCCACCACCAAAAAGTTATGGGTCTAGTTTTTCATTTATCATATTTAATATATATTAAAAACTCATAAAGTATAATTAAAACCCATAAAAATGTCATAATAACAAAATTTATTTTTTTTAGAAATTATATTATTCCAAAAAATAAATTTTACCTTTAAAATCATAATCATCCATTAACTATGGGATGATCATGCTTGGGTAGGTCTAACCACCTTCTTATAAAATGATGTAATATTATATCATATATTATAGTGAGATATAATTAATAATTATATTTGATATAAATAATTAAATAATAATTTATTTCTTTTAATGCAACCATTAATATTTATCAAATTAATTATGATATAAGTGATCATATGTTAAGGATCTGTGTGACATGTTGGTAACCAATTTATTTTAAATGAAATATGACTAAAACACTCATTTAATAAAATTATTAATTTATAAACTATAATGAATAATACAGTCTAGTATTGTATGAGATATTCGAGTAGATAACTTTAGGAGAAGAATGATGAACATAACCTCTTATGCAATACTTGTTAAAAATGATCAATATTACTCAAACCCAATACCAAATATATATAATAACTAGCTGTTATACATGAAGAAAATAATTATAATAATTTTAAAAAAAATTATTATATATATTAATAATGATATTGTAATTATTATTATGATATTTACATTTACTATAATAGGGATTCAAGTATTTTAGTGGAAGTTATTAATTAAGGTAAGTGTTTTTGTCACATTTTCCAAGCCTTTAGAAATGCTTGATATTTTGGACATTATTTCATTTACATGTGTTATTCACTACCCAATTTTCATTAATTATAATAATCATCATCTATTTAATGGTATTTTGTTGTTAATTTCATGGAGTTCATGTTATGTTCGTTTCATTCTTATGTTAATGTTACCATATGTTTTTTCTCCAATTTTTTTTATGAGTTATATTTATTATTGTTCATTATGACATCATTTTTATTGTATGATTACTATGAAATTAATGTATTTAAATATAATAATTTAACTCATGGAGTTTTAATATTCATATATTGTAATTTATTTAATTTCACATTGATTTAATTAATATTAATGTTGTCAGAGATTTTGTTAACTTAAGTCCGATATTGGAGTTATAGCCATCCATGAAATTTATTCATTGATGATTCATTCCTTCCAAGATAATATTTTATTACATGTTAATTTATTATCCATTCTAAATAAAATTAATTTAAATTATGTCCCATTAATTAATCATATAACAGGTTGGTAAAAAAAATTTTAAAGACAGTTTTATTTTATATCATCCTTTAATTATTCTTTTATATGAATCTTCCATTAGTGTATATTAATATTTTTCCTTATAATTTTAGGTAATTATGAATTTAAAAAAATGATACAGTATTTTAAAAAAAATTATTACTTTTTAATTAGAATAATTGATTTTTTAAAAATTAATTTATTCAGAAAATAAGGTATTTTAGAAAGAAATCTTCTGTGTTTTTATGTCTTTTCATAGAATGTAATTAAGGAATACGTTTCTTATAAAATATATTTTTCTAAAACTATTATGGTGTTTTTTATATGTTTTTAAATATTAATGTAAAATATATATAATTTTGAGTATATAATTTTATAGATTTTAAACCATTTCAAAAATAGGTATTTATTCTTTTTTTAATGTGATCTATATGATAATCATTTCTCTCCCATTTTCCTAATTAATAAAATTAGATAAACACTTATTGAAATTTTACTTATTTAAAAACATTTATATTTCATAATGAATAAATAATTTTTGGCGATTCAATTTTTATATCGACTAATCTTCATTTGATTTCACATTTTGTCAAACAATTAAAATATTATATGAAAATTGTTTTCCTTCTCATGGTTTATCATGTAGTTTTATTGGATTAATTAGTTACACAGAAATCATATGTATGTATTATAATTATTAGATATTTTGTGTATTATAAAGCCCAAAAATTGTTTGGTTGTGATAAATCCTTGATATGGCTTGGGTATATCAAATCTTTAAGATAATTTGGTTACACTAAATCCCTAGGATGGCTAGGTTTTGATTATTATATAAGATTTTTGAGTATGGTAAGGCTTGAAAATACATTTGGTAACATCTTATATGTGATGAAATAAAGTAGGGGGGTATACATGGATATTTTCATTGACATAAATTATTGACATACATGTAATATTTTTTGAAATTTACATGGTAATAATGGTTGAGATTTCCCTCAATATGTTGTTTTAATATTCTTATGTTATATTCCTTTGTTATTCTTCAAATATCATGACAATTGTCTTTTGATTTCATAATATTATTGCAAGGTATATGTTTATTCATTTGATTTAATATAGACCTATAGCATTTCTTCTAGAAAACAATTAATTTTATGTTTTCCTTTAATAGGATATTTCTCCCTTGATCATGTCTTCTAATTATCTCACCCTTGACAAACTATGGATAAAATTTATATTACTATCTGTTATCTCGCCACTTTTGTTTCCCTTCCCCAGGTTGTTTATTTGATTATAATTTATATGTTCTATTGAAGGGAGTATAGTGTGTCATAATTTTGGAGAAATGTTTTAATGGTTTTTAAAATATGTTTCTCATCGAACTGGTCCTCAAATCCACTACACCTCCATTAATTGGATTGTTTGAATATATGTAAGACTTAATTAATATCATTTATAAATATTGTATAAAATAATTTTTATCATGAATTTATTTATTTGTTATATGATAAGTATATAGTAATTCATCATGATTAGTTTAGATATGTTGGGAATTAGGATTAGTGAATATTAGAGAAAACGCTATAGATAATTCTATTGGATTAGTAAAAGAATAATAAAAAATACAATTGTCTTGAAAAGGGTTATATTACATGATTATCCTAGAAATTTCATCTCTATCAGGGTATTTTAAATTCAATTCATTTTTTTAAATTTATTTACCCAAGGTTAATTAACTAAAAATGTGTAGTTGAGTATCAACATAATCTATACTCTAGTGAAAGATGAGTGGGACTATAACTATGCAACACGATAGACAAAACACGGTGATATGATATTATTAATAAAATTACTGTTCAAACCCTATATAAAAAATTATTATATATAGAATTTTTGTAAGGAATATAAAAATAACCCAATCTAACTAAAACATTATTCAATTCAAACATTGTTAGAATGAATTGAAATATAATTCAATAATTTTTAAGCATAATATACTTTTAATGAAAAAATGAAATGTGATTACCATAAATTAATTATATTATGGTATAAATTTTTTATCACATAATATTAAATTCTATTGGATTTAAAAAATTATTTTCCTTAGTGGAAACACCTAAATAATTGATTTTATGGGAAATTATGTAATTTCCCAAATGTGAAATCAAATCAGTAAAATGTTTGAATTGAAAACAATGATATTATTCACCCCAAACTATCATGTGATATTAATAATAACTTGATACATTTGAGACATACAACCATACAATATAAAATAAGGATATATTTTTATAGATAACCAATTGATAAAGATAACAATGAAAATTAGATTCAATTCCATGTATGTAAAAAACATGAGAAGAAGCGTATAAGGTACTCTCTCTGGGGAATAATAATTTTTTTTAAACTATGGATGGATTTTCCATTAATCATAAGATTAAATTGTTATTGTGATGAATACAAAAAATTAAATGTCGGTGTTAAATTCTAAGTCTCACAAATAACATGATTTTGGTAATTATACATGATGTTTCCCTAACCCAGTAGACGTAACGGGACAAAAACATTAGAAACATATTAAACCATGGGTACATAGGAAGTGTTTTATTATCCCTAATAATAAAATTAGTTCATGAATCACCCAACCCTTACAATAATTTTTGGGATGTAAAACTAGAATCTCATCTTATCCGCCAATGTATTCTAGGGATGTTTTCTAAAAGAATATAATTAATACCAAAATTATTTGAAATAAACAGTAGAAACATATAGAATTATATTATTCAAGGATTTAGTTTATGTAATTTGATTCATGGACGTCTTATTATACACTACTTCAATGAATTTCTAGTGATTTTGTAAAATATTTCCAATATTTGAATAGAATCCATAGTAATCAATAAAATACTAAAATAAAATTTAAAATTTCATACCTACTTATGGTCATTTACCAATGGAAGGATAAATATGAGGTCTCATGAAAAATAAATTCAATTCAATGAGTTACTATACCTAATCATAATGTATTTTTAGATATAATTATTAGAGAAAAAAACTATTATTGATATATTTGGATATAAAAAACAAAATATCAAAGAAATCACTATAGAAATGATATTGTGAGATGTGTATTTTATTAGATAACATTGGCTAGTGTTAGTAGTAACAGATAAATAAAATTGAAATTAGAAAATTTATTTAAGGGGAGAGAATTATATCCTTGAGAATTCAAGATAATTGATTTTCTAAATTTAATATATGATTAATTATATTATATATGGACAATAGAAAAATAAAATTAACCAAATATATTAAGTGTTTAGAATATTTTATAATAATAAATCTAGATAATATAAAATGTTATCAATATAATTTTCCTACATTTATAGTAAAAATATTAATTATGATATATAATTTAAGAATTTTTTTATTTCTCCAAAAACTGTTTAAATTATAAAAAATTTAAATCTACTAATTTTAATTTACTATTATAATAATAAATTATAACAAATCATATAAACTAATTAATTAACATTTATAAAATTATAATTTGTTGTGAACAGTGCTAATGTAGGAGAGGCCGTGGCACAGTAGGTGAGTCATGAGGATGCACAGATGAATAGAGCTGCTTCTAGTTGTAAGGATAGTGGGATAGATGGCTCTCATGTGCAGGTTTCTATTTTGGAGGAAAGACCCCCTCCAATGGATTTGGATTAGAGGGGGACTAAATTGGATATTTCTCCAATGGTTGCTTTGAGTGATGAGGCATTGCAAAAACCTCCAAAACCAGTTTTCAGTTTATTTTCTATGTTGGAGTCTATTAATACTATAGAGATTGATCTTATTAATCTTAAAGGGCTCAAGAATGTAGGATGTAGAAATTGAAGAGACTCTTCTTTGATACCTGCTTCTGTTGACGGGTTAGAGACCTCAAAGGTAACGGAGTTTCTATTCCATAATGTATCACCTTTTATTAATGATGTGCAGGATCCTAAGTCTGTACAAGATGGTCATCAGGACATGCATGAGGAGTTTTCTACTGTTTTTGTCCGTCATGATGGCACTGCCTCCATGGAAGCTTAGCTGCGTGGGGACACTTCTTCCTGTAGAAATTGAATTGCATAATCTTGAGGTTCTGCCAGTGGAGATAGAAGTTGGAATTCAAAGGCGGCAAGGGCGTCATCTTGCCAATCGTGGAGGGTCCAGGGGTAGAGGTTGGCCTAGGAAAAGGTAATGTTTGGATGTTTTTTAGTATGCTTTCTTGATGTGATCTGCTGCATGGTAGCATTTCCTCCGGTATCTTGCACTTCTAAACCATTTTTTGATAAATTTTGGGGTCATGGGTCTCCAAACCCGTGATTGATCCTCTTCTAGTAAAACTGAATAAAATCGAAATTGGAAGGATATAAGTATCATTGTATTAATTTTTCAACTTTTTTATTGAATGATTTATATGTGTATAGTATAACCATATTTATTACATAAATCATGGAATTAGGATAATTTAAAAAATAATAGAAATATAAAAACTAATGAAAGAAAATTTAAGATAAAATGCGTAATTCAATGTAAAATATTATATAGTTAAATTATATTAAAAATAAATAAATCATATGCTTAATATTTTATTAAACTAAGTATCTTTTTATATTAAATGAAACTACCTTTTCATCTTCCAATAAATTCTAAATTCTATTGGTAAAATTTTGGGTTGGATTTATTTTCAATCCAAATAAATTAATTTTTTTATTATAGATATATTTTTATCACCAAAATAAAAGGCATTGATATTATCAACATACACGAAAATTATAATCATAAAAACATACATGTCTGAAAACATGGTTTTACATATCACATAATCTAATGTTAAAAATTATATTTCAATTAAAATAAAAAATATATATCAGATAAATTTGTTTTAATATTTATATTCAATAATTATAAATTATTTTTAAAATTAATTTTTAATTTTAGAAATTAAATTAAATATCATAGTTGATAAACATTTTAACCTAAAAATCATGAAAAGTGTATATAGGTTTTCCCAATGGATTAAAAGGGATTACAAGTGGAAAAATTATAATTATTTAGTATATGGGGTTCTATTATTAATTAATATATCACCAATCCAATATCTTATATTTTTATGTCTTCTTGAAATGTGTGGAATCTTTTCTATTTTAATTAAGCAAAAAAAATTAAAAAAAATCTTTCTAACAACTTATAAAGTGTTTCTATCAATATCCCTTAATGTTCTCCATAATATTTATAATTCATCATGAAAATAATTATTATTTACTTCCACTAAAATCATATTCCACATAATCTAGCTTCGTATTAAATCAATTGTTTCTAATTCATCAATTTCAATTGTTTCATCCATGAAAAAACCGATGTACTCATTGTGAGTACCCATATTTCCCTAACATATTATATTTTCTATCCTACTTTTATATATATGATTTTATCATTTATATTTACATAAATAATTATTTTTTAAACTTAAATTGGATATTCTATATGAATAATTTTAAACCACATTAACTCTTTTCCATTTTGAAAAAAAACTTATTTGTTCTTATGTTAACTACATCCTCCTCAATGAATCATTAACTAATTATCATCAATATTATTTTCTATTTAACAAATAATGTTACAATGGAACTAAAAAAACTAAAAATTTACACATAATATCATTATTCTTCTATAATAATGATAATTTTACAAATAACCCAATTTTATAACCATAATCATCAATTAATTTTTGTATATTCATGTTTGGGTATGTTTAAACACATACATGGACAATACAATAATATAAATACACGGATGTGTATGAAAAATTAATTACTAATGATATAGAATAAAATATGTAATTAATTATCTCATTTCAATGCATTAATTGTAACATTAATATCTAACCCTTTAATTAAGTTGTTGTAATTCATTTGTTAAAAAATAACATAACATTATTGTTTCCAGTTTTATCTATAAAAATTATGACTATAATTTTTATATATGAAAATAAATGATTTATAATATATAATTAAACATAATTTATTTTACATTTTATGATATGTGAATGCTGATTTATTAGAGATGAATGATGCAAAAAATACTATTAGAAAACTAGTTTAAAACAATCAAAATTATTCACAGCCGATATCAATAATTTATGATAACTAATTAATATAAATATAGATATTAATAAAATATAATTTATTTAAAATGGTTATAGATATGGATTTTTTTTTTAAAAATGTCATGAATAATGTTTTTTATACACGTGTTTCAATCACATAAGTTGAATTTTTGAATTTAGGTAAGGGTTTATTTTTCTCATTTTCAATTCCTTGAGAAGTGTTTGATAATGAAACCCATTATTTCATATGAATGTAATATTCACGAACCCAATACTGTAAATTATAACTAATAGATTTCTTTTTATAATATATAAAATTTAGATTTTATGGTATCCTTCTATTATTCTTTGGATAAATACATTACATTTTCTGTATGGGGTTCTTTGTATAAAATTTAATTTCCGGAAACATATTTATTATTTTAAAACATGAAATCATGGTAATATTTTTGTTACACCCTAAATCATTTACTATAACATATACATGTAATTTTTAGTGTTTAAATATCCAGATCATTTTGATTATTTATATACCCTTCTGTTCAATAAATTATAATTTTTTAATGGGTTTTCATAATTAAACACCCTTAATTGATTTAGAACAATTATTATTTAAATCATTTCTTATAATAATTATTTATTACACCATATGTTTTTATTTAATGGTACTTTCTATTTATCTTTGAACAAAATTAAATTTTAACGTGACCCATAACTTCATAGTTAATGGAAATGGTGAAATAAATTTCAAAAAATTATGTTATGTTTTATCTATCTTTATAAAAATTCATTGTTTCAATTATTTCATGATATGTTATTTATTTTTTCCTGTAATTTTAAATCATTATAATTTTAAATATAAATTGGAATTTTACTTTTAATTAAATTTTTTATTTTAAACTTAATTTATTTTTTATAAATACTTTCATATGGTTTTTTATTATTAGAATTATTTATTAATTGTTTTTATATATTTCGAGAATGTTTCTGAAAACATATTTATTTTATAATAATATTCCCAAAAAACACTTCTTATTTTAATGTGTAATTTTTAAATGTTTTATAAAAATGAAAGGAATAGTTTTCGAATGTTTTTAAGAATTTTGAAAATGGATATTTCTTCTAATCTTTTTAATGTTATTTATCCAGAAATAATTATGTCATTTTTCATCATAAACCAAAAATCATATAACTACATTGGAGATTATGATCTACGAATCCACATCATAATTACATTATGAAAAAAATATAATTTTTTAAATTTAATTCCTAGAATCTACTAATCTACTAATAATTTCTCATTATGAAATACCAGTTTGATAAGATATGAAACTCATTTTCTTGACTATCATATTCAATTTATAATATTAGAATAATTTTTTGGAAAAAATGTTAACGTATTATCAATATGGGAGATTTTGGGTATGATAAATCATCGATATTGTTTGTGACATCCCTGGAAGCCATTAGCTCGGAGTCGGTGTCTGCATTATTTCATTTTTATAAGATAGAAGAAATTTAATTCCGAAGGATTGAATAGTATAGTTGTCTTAGTAAACAATATACATAATTTATTTTATTTTTATAATTGAAAAATCATTGTAAACAATTTATTTTTTTACAACATAATTATCCCCTTTATCGTATCCCTGCAAATAGATCACAAAACACTTCTTGGTATGGTAGGAAAAATAAAATATATGAAATGGGTGATATCAGGTACTCAGTATGGGTATGTGTAAAATAGATGATATGAATAAATATGACATACTAAATATTTAAAGACAGGTATTTAAAATTAATTTCATTTAATTAATAAAATGATAATAATATAATTGGAATATGTTTTTATAAATAAAATTCCAAATTAATAATCACATAATGAATAAAAAATATCCAAGGTTAATATAACTAATTTAATAATCACCTGGAATATCAATAATGGACTTCAAAATTATGGAACACATAATTATAGAAATATAAATCACACCATCAATGTCGAGTTCCAATATGTCTATTTCCATTGATTCCTTCTCGAAAAACATCTATATAAATGGGTTAAGCCTCGACCAAAACCCAATCTAGTATGTCTTATGATTCCGAACATGACAATTAGTTGATATTGTAGTCCCTTTATATCACATTAAAATTCCAATTAATTCACCATATTAAAGGACTTTAATTAAATCAAAAAAACCGCTAATTTTGAAAAACCTTATTAGGAAGTGTTAATATTGTTCCAATGAGAAAACATAATATTAAACCATTCTATTTAACATGGTGAATGGAAATAAAATTATACATCCTCAATCAAACTAGTAATAAAAAATCTAAATAAATAATAAGGATGATATCAATAAAACCTATACTAATGGATCAAATGTCCTATAAATGGTTGATGTCATTAATGAGTACAAATAATATAAAAATATATAAAAACATTTTTTCTGTGAAAATTAACCACTTAACATTGTATATATTTTTCAAAATAAAAGACAAAAAAAATATTACGAAAGATGTTTTATTTGAAAATAGAATAAAAAAACATGTAAATTAATCATTAAAATTTTTATTAGTCATGATGGTTGAATATATTATTCATGTCAATCATATTAAAAAAATTAATCTTTTGTATTTTTTAGAAAAACTCAAATAGGAAATGTTTTGAAAAGGACATTAATATATCATTTAATACATTTTAAATAGAAAAAATGAGAAAACTTCTATTTGATAAATCATTTGTAAAATGCTAAAATCATTTTTAATTTTTTTTAAATGTACGGTTTGATGAAAAATAATTTCTGAACAAAGAGTGAAATGTGGTCAGATTTTATTTTAAACAATTATTATTTATTTTTAGTATTAAAGAGTTTAAAATGGTACTATTTCATGAATTGTCATGAATAACCAGAGGATAATAATATGTATTATTATTAATAGATAATTATCCAATAAATATCCTATGGGATAAATAACCATAAAAAACCCGAATAGTGAGTAGATTGTGTAATAAACACCTTCCACTTTGTTAACTTTTGAACCATAAGAACAATAAAAGAAATGACATCAAATGAAATGTTTAATGTGACACCCTGATATTTTATGAGATATATTATTTTTAATTTCATTTATATATTGTGTTGTACACTACACAAATATTAACATTCTCTATACATAACATCGTACTTTCTTGAAGTATATGAAACACTATTATTGGCTTGTGTTATACGCAAAAAATACCTTCCTCGATAGTTTGCATTGTACGCAATACTGAGTTTTTCTAAACAATGTTATATTATTTAAATGTTATTATTTAATTGGATATAAACTAGCAGTTGTGAATATTATTAACCATGGGTTGAATTTTAAATAGCATTTAAATTCATCTTATTTATTTTCTAGTCATGATATAAGAAAAAATTCATTTTTTGGATAAAAAAATTATTTTTTAAAAATTCTGCTTTGAAGCCTTTTCATGGAACACTTATTTAAAATTTAGTTTTTAACACTTTTATATATTATATTTTTTTAGATAAACTTCTTCTTTTGAATTTGGATAAAAAATTTACTTTTGATAAATTTATAATCCTTTTCTACTACCTTCAATGTTTTGATGAATAGTAAAAATACTGTAAATTTTAATTAAAAACCAATTTTTTCATTTAGATAATTTATATTGTTAAATTATGTTATTGAATGGTTTTAAAGTATAAAAAAATTATATTTTTATCATTTAATAAATGTTATATTATTATCATTAATTTGTCATAGTTTTCATTGGTAAAAACATCTCAATCTTTTGCAATGTTTAATATTTGAAAACTCGTTTTCTCATTTCAACAATGGGATTAAATTGAATTAAATTACTACAAATTCTATGTTTTGAATTTTAAAAATTGGAACCCATATTTGGAATCAATCGGTCAAAATTTTTTAATAAGATACTTTTATTTCTGGGCATTATGAATAGTATCTTTGGTAATTTTTTTATTACCATGGTTAAAAGTAAATTTGTTAATTAGGGGTAGAAATAATATTATAAAATTACCTTTAATAACAGTAAAAATCATTTTTGATTTACAAATTAGAACATTATATTATATTATTTGAAATATAATCTCTTTATGGCTACTTAACTTTGAATATGACATAAATTTGATTAAAACTAATGGATGTGAAAAAAATGTCACAATCTCTTTTTATATGAATATATTAATTTTTATATATGGATAACTATGAGATAAAAATTACTATAGGTATCCTCGGAAAATCTAATAGTGTTTCCCACAATATATAAATTTATTTATAATTACTATAGATTATATATTTATCATTAATGATTACACAATAGTGATTCCTAAATTTTTTTATTAATAAAAATATCGAATAAATGATGTTTAAAATATTAAAATAAATATTTTTTGACTAAATTAATATCATCAACTAATTTTATTGATGAAATTTAGATGTTATTTATGGTTTAAAGGAGTTTTTTCGAAAAATATTTTATTAAATAATATTTTATTAAATTATATATAATTATAAAAATATAACATTATTTGAACTAACTCATATGAAGTTACATATTTCAAAAATGGTTCCTTTATATCTCCAATGAAATTTTATAGTGACTATATTAACCCTTTCTATGTAAAAATACATGTTTTCATGGTAAGAGATAACGACATTAATTAAGGGAAATCAAAATTATAGGCATTAAAATTTAATAAAAACATGTCTGAAAAAATATTGAATGAATTAGATTCAATATATATCCCAATATATTCAATTTTATGATTTATAATTGACACATTTTCACGAATATAAATTATATATTATTTTAATCAATGATTGTTACAAAATATAACTATCCTTATTTTTAATAAATTTTATGTGTCCACATAGGGACAAAATAAAGCTATTGACAAATATAATGTCTATTTTTATATAAACGAATCCATTTTCATTATGTAAATTTATTTTGAATTTTTATATGTTAAAAAATTACCTTAAAGATCTCTTCAATTCTAAAAAATTATTTATTCAATTTACATAAAAATAAAATAACTTAATTTAATAATATTAATTTCACCTATATTGGTTTAGTTAATGTGTATAAAGATTTTACATTATCTAAATGATATATTATAGATGGGTGAAAAAATTATTTTCTAATTCCCACTTTCTCTCAGTAAATTTGAAGTCAAATTAAATGAATAGTATTAATTTTGGTAATAATAATATCTTAATGAATTAATTTATTATTGAATTATTTATATATATAAAAGTTAAAATTATCACAAAAGGATAAGGTATGGTTGAACATGTGTTTTAAATTTCATTTATGGTTCATTTTTAATTATTTATAACTTGAATAGTCTTATTATATCTTAATATGTTCTTAGTTTCTTAAAGTGTCTCCCCCCTCCCATACAAAAAGAACTATCCTCCCACATTTCCTCATGCTTCCATCAACCTTATCTCTCTACTATACCCTACCCAATTATCCTATAAACATTATTATTTATCCTTTTTAGGTCTTGGTTTTCCAGAAGGACAATCCATAGTGTTCCTAGGAAGAGATCCAAAGGAAGCCCGATGAAGAAGAGGTTATTTCTTTACCAATTCAATTAAATTTATTTCCGTCTTCTACTTCTTCTTTCTATTTTGATTCCATACTAAAGTTATAAATATAGTATATTATACATGTTGAGATGTAGTCATAATTATTGTAAATCCTTATACCTCCTTTTCTCTATCCCACAAATAACAAAATCAACATGCCTGCGTATGTATGGCTTACCTTCTCCACGTCGTGGTATAATTTTTTGTTCAAAAATACAATAATAGTATTGGTATAATGATGATTATAATGAATATAAATAATTTTTATAACATTATAATGATTATATATAATTAATATACCATCTAATTACATACCATTAAACTATCAAGAGAATGAGTTCGTTGCTCAAGCATACGTACGACCTACCATCTCCACGATGTCATGAAATAAATTCCCCAAATTAAGAATTAAAGATTGATTATAAAATTTATATGATGATTGAAACTAAAATTTATAAAATTAATTTCATGAATAACATAAATCATATACATAATAGACATGACTTATAAAAAAACATGAATGCGAAAATGAAGCAGTTGACACTAGAAATAATGGTAATATCGGATTACAATTATTAATGAAATTATATAATACGATCGTATATGATATCATAAATAATGTTATGGTGTTTTAATGATTTAATAATATGATGTACCCACTATAAATTTTGTGACAACATCCTCAACTAACGAAAAGAACTGGGTAATGGATTATTTTGTCACTCTTTTATTTCAGTGGGCCATATGACTTATACACCATCTAATTCTTTTGTGTGAGGTTTATGTTAACCATGAATGTTTATATTATTCTTATTATGTATGTTATGAAATTTACATATACATATAATATATTTTTATTATGAGGGATGCAATTTTACTGATTATTATTGGTATGATATTATTTTGCGATCTCATTTTTATTTGAGATTCTTAATACGTAATTATTAACAAGGGATATATTTATCATCCTTGTCCATGTTTTCTAAAATGGATTTCATTAAATTTTCAATATAATTGTATGTTTATTAAGGACATTTTACCCATTTATTACATTTACTACACGGTATGGAAGGAATCATTCTTTTTTACCATTCAAGGTACTTTTGACTTTTCTTGAAAAAGAATAATGAGAATGTTTTTTAACATATACGACATGAATGGATTTTTTGAGTCTCATGATGCCTTATTTACATTAATCATGCTCCATATTATTTCATTTTTCTTTTCATCTAAATTATTTACTTTTGAAATTACACATAATGTTTAGAAAAGAAAATGTTTTTGAAGAAGAAAGGATATCATTCCTCCAAAATTAAGTTTTATTGTTTTTATCAAAATTGTTTTCAATATTTGTTGACATAGTGTTATGTTAATATACCTATAATTACATTGATATAATTATTATTATTAAGGAATTATTTTTATGAAATCCATTTATTTTATATGGATTATAAGGGAATGATTTTTATGAAACCCACATTATTTCATGGGTTATGCTATGATGAATGATTTATGTTTTTGTGGAACATGTAAGACTGATTTAATTATGATATGGGTGGAACATATATCTCCCTCTAATAATTTTGGTTAATATTTATATATCATTAAATAGACATTCTTAGAAAGGAATGTAAATCCATTTTAGTAATTCCTAGAATCAATGACATGTTAACCTGATTTAGTAATGGAATTTGTCCACAATGATGGTCTTAGTAAAAATTTCTTGGCTACTATAAAAATTATATTATGTGATTAATTGTTTTCCGCAATTACATGTTTTATGATAATTCTAATTTAACATCGTTAATATTATATTATGATCAATGTCTTATAAACTACATTGATTTATTTGATGACTCGTGATTTTGATATTTAAACATTATGTTCATGTTTTAACATTATTATGTTTATGGTTAGTTTTATGTTATAAATATTTACCATTACTAAGAATTTGAGCCTACCATTTTTGTAGTTTCTTTTCCCCAGGATGTAATGAATGGTTTTAAGTAGGAAATATGGAGATGTTCATTATGGGAGATGTTGTAGATCTTTCACCAAGTTATAAGATTATGTTCAACATTTCCAAAGGCACAAGACTAATATTGTCTTAGGAGTTGGTTTTTGTAATGTATAAATTATTCCACAAAAGTAATTTAATGTCTAGGTAAATCATGCTTGGGCCACTATATTTTGAATTAGAGAAAAGTTTTAGTTAACGTTTGGAAACTAGGATGTGAAACATTTAGTGAGATACCTAGAAATATTTCGAAGGAATGTTTTGTGTTGTCCCTAAGGGTAAGTATAACTCCAGGTTATAGTCTAATAATTATAGTAACAACCTTGGAGATCTTTGGCTTATAAAATAGATGTTAGAGATTGAATGAAATCCCATTGATAATTTTGATTTCCTAGTATGATTTTTGCCTATCACACTACTCATTTTGTGTTTTAGACAATGACTAGATCCCAAAAGAACCATGTTAATGACCATTGAATTGGTAAATGAAATGATTTTAAACTTCATCAAGAAAATTATATTGGAGATGGAATGAAAATTCTTATTTCTATACTTATAGATCTTATGAATCATTATGGAATTCCAAATGAGCATACAAGGGAACCACATTCTATTGATTCTATCACGAGGAAACATCCCATTTCTTTCAGTGGGTCTGTTGATCCACTTGTTTCTGAACAAAGGATGAATACCATAGAAAATTTATTTTCCATCCATCGCTGTTTGGAACATGAAAAATTTATTTTGGTCATCTATCATTTAGAAGGTAATGTAGACCAGTGGGGGACTTTAATCAAGAATACTAGGAAGCAAGATTATATTAAATCCATGGAATAAAATGTGTTCAAGAACATATATTTCAATAATTACATCTCTCATATACTTTATACAAATATAGAAAATGATTTCCCTAAGGTTATGAAAAAGGATGATGAATCTATTGGTACATATGAGGGTAATTTTAATATTTATACATGGTATGCTTATGAGTTTATCATTTAACTTAATTCTAATGTTGACCAATTCTTTATTGGATTAAAATAAAGTCTACAAAGGGAATTATCTATAATAGACATTAGTAGCTATGAGGTGGTTCTGTTTTGTGCTATAAACATAGAAATCAAAGTTAGTGTGACTTATAAATATCATAGTTTTGACAAGAAATTAAATAAAGAGTTAATGAAAAATTCACCAAATAATGCTGAAAAGAAGATGAATGATTATTTATGCTAAAGCTGTGGAGAAAATCATGAAATATATAGTCTTAAAGGTAATATAAAATGTTTTATGTGTGTAAAAAACGTCCATTGAGTAATTGAGTTCTGAAGTAATGGAAAAAGGGTTTCTAATGATGTGAATTGAGAAAAGACTACAGAGAATGAACCACCCACACTTCAATACTACAAGTGTAAGGAAATGGGGCACTATGCTAACCAATTCTCTAATCCAATTGTTATAGGTGATCGAAATTATCAACCTCTTAAAGCTATAGACTGTGTTAAATCACATTAGATCAATATTGGTGATGTTTAGTATGATAAAAAAGTGGTGTATTGATTATGTGTTTATGTAATGTGATTCCAAAATAGTGTTGTAGGATCTGTTTTATAGTATTATAGAATATTGGAATATATATGTATTGGTTTATTTTGGTATTCCATAATTATATGGTACTAGTAACCTTGAAAAGTGATTTAAATATTTTTGTAAATCACATGATATGAACATAATAAAGGGATAAATAGATAGTGAGATGGTTGCTAGTATTAATGAGCTCATGAATGATATAGGGACAAAGTGATATCATGGTTTGAGTATAAAAAAGTTTTTGTATATTTGGTGTATTGAATGTGTTAATTTTGACAGAATGAATGTTTTCATTAATGTTATTTGGTAATTCATGTCATTACCATGTTTCAAGAGAATACATGTATATGGTATTCTCATGTTTTTAATGTGACAACCATGAACAGGGAAATGAGTTATGGGACACAAATGATAATTAAATTCAGTACACCTATTTCAAATGATTAATATTTTCAGTTTTTAGAAGTATTGTTATGATATCCACTGAGGGATAGTATAATTAATATTCTGGTTGATGTTTGACAGATTAATGTATTATCACACTATAGGAGGACTTATGCATATTTGATAACATGTTCAATCCTTTTTGTTGGGAAAAATGGAATGACTTATCGCAGTATCATCTAACACATCAAGAATGAAAAATTAAACAACACATATTTAAATAAAATATGATGTGAAAATATTTCAGGGAACGATCAATGATGAGATTGTACTGAAATCAAGTAATTATTTCTTCTCATGAAAAAATTAATCAACTTTAGGAAAAGGATATTGATAAAAATGTAATCCCCGTACCTTTTTATCTGATTAATCAGATGGTCCCTTAAATCATCCTTGATTTATGGATTTCTATTAGTTATCTTTCTCTAAACCATATTATCTCTCACAATCCATTAGAACATGACTATTATATTTCCCTTCCATGCCCATGTTTTCACTTCCCACCTATGTACCCATAAGAAAAACCCATGGATGAGTTAATTTTGGTAACTGTTATGTATCTAAATATCCTTTTTAAAATGAAGATTTAGTATTAAATTTAACATTCTGGTTTTCCAGGAAAGAAACTTTCACGTAGTAAACCATTTATAACCTTATCGAATTTCAGGGGTGAAATTCTTTTTAAGTGGGGTAGAATGTAACACACCGTGATTTTATGAGATAGAATTTTTTTAATTTCATTTATATATTGTTATTTACTATACAAAAATATTATCTTACTCTATATTAAACACCTTATTAGCTTGTATTATATGCAACAGTATTCTTCTATAGTGTTACATGCAAGAGCGACTTTCCTAGATAGCTCTTGTTGTACACAATATGGAGTTTCATTAAACAATGATATATTATTTAAATATTATTATTTAATAAGATATAAAGTAGAATTTATGGGTAATATTATCCACTTCTTTAATTTTAGGTAATATAAACATTCCACTTATTTATTTCTAGACTTGATATAATAAAAAAATCAAATTTTTTCTTAGAAAATGTATTTTTCAAAAAATACAGAATTGTTGCCTTTTGGTGGAACACCAAATATAAATTTTGGTTTTAAAGAATATATATATTATATTTGACAAAATATAATTAGTTTTTTTTAATTTTAATATAACAATTTAATTTTGAAAATGTTATGATATTTTTCTGATAACATTCGTTTTTATGATGAATAGTAAATATATGGAAAATTTTAGTTACAAACAACTTTTTTCATCTGGATAATTTATCTTGTTTAATAATAATATTTATTGGTTTGAAAGTATAAATATAATATATATTAATCATTTAATATTATGTATGTCGTTATCATTAGTTTTTTATTGAATTCATAGGTAAAAACATTTCAATGTTTTGTAATGTTTTGTCTTTTAAAACCCATTTTCTAATTTAAAAGACACGATAAATTTTAAATTAATTACTACCTCTTCTGTGACATGAATTATTAAAGATGGATCACTTATTTTGAATCAATAATTCAAAATTACATTAAATGTATATTTTCTTTGGGCATTATAAATAGTAACTTTGGTAATTCGTATTATTTCCATGGTTAAATGTAAATCAGATAATTATGGGATAAAATAATATTAAAAAATTACCTTAACTCCTATTAATATATATCGGATGAAAAAATTTGACCCTTATCATCAATTATTTTAAATGTAATCACTTTATGGCCATTTACCTATGTATATGACATGAATGTAATAAAACACAATGAACGTAACAAAATGTCATAATCTCATTTTATATAAGTATATTTGTTTTTATATTTGGATAACTATGAGATAAAATCTACAATAGGTAGTCTCTAGAAATATAATAAGGTTACATAAATCATAGAAAACTACTTATAATTATTATATATTAAATAATTTACATTAACAAATAATCAATCGTGAAGAAAAAATTATTTTATTTATAGAAATATCAAATAAATGATATTAAAAATATTTAAATATATATAATCTGATTGAATTAATGTTATAAACTATTTTGATGGATTACTTTTACATGATATTTAGTGTATAAAAGAGTTTTTCCGAACATGTATTTATGTAATGATATTTTTAATATGTCAACTAATGAATAGTGTCACGTTGAGACTATTGACTATTTAAATTCATAATATTTTATTAAATTATAAAAAATTCATAAAAAAATAAACATCAGCCATCCAATTGGTATAAATTTACATATGTCACCAATGGCTTATTTAATACTATTTTTTCATTTTAGAGCGACAATATTAATCCTTAGTAATGAAAAAATACATGTCTTCATAGTAAGAGTTGAATGAATTAATTCAGGGTAAATCAAAATTATAGGGTTCAAAATAAAACCATAACATTTAAAAAGAATTGATCAATAAGATTAAATAATAATCACAATATGATCGATTTTTAGTTGTTTAATGAACACTTGTACATGTTAATAAATTATATATTATTTAAATCAATGATAGTTACAAAATATAACTATCATGTAATTGAATATATTTTATGTGTCTACATAGGGACAAAATCAAGATATGAACGAATAAAAATGTGCATTTTGGTATAAACAAAACCAAGTTTCCTTATATAAGATTATTTTTTATTTTTAGAAGTTATATAATTACCTTAAATGTCTCTCCAATTATAAAAAAATATTTATTCAATTAACATAAAAATATAATGAATTATTTTTATAATACTTATTTTGGTTATATTTTTGATTAGATAATGTGTCTAACAATTTTCAGAGATCAATAATATATAATATTGATACATTCATGCATTATATTTGAATTTAAACTTTCTGTCATTGTATTTTATGTGAAATTAAATAAATAGTTTTAAATTTGGAAAAAATAATATCTTAATAAATTAATTTATTTCTAATTTCTTTAAAAATAAAAACAAATAGAAATAACAAGTGGATAAAATATGGTATAAAATGTATTATAAATTTCATCTATGGGCCATTTTTAATTATTTTACTCTAGAATTGTCATATTATAATTTAATATATTGAGTTTCACGAACCGAATCTGGACGCCACCAAAACCGGGACCAACCCTAGCCCGTGACAAGGCCCTATGGGAGTTCCCTATCACCATGGGCTGGCACAAGATCCCAGGTATTATTTATCTTGGTTTGGGAATGATTTACCTGAATATGTATACGTAAAACACCAAAAATATTTGATAAAATGAATCTAAAAAATTCATACCAACAAGGTTTATACAAAAATCCAGAACAACATACATAAGTTAAAATGAAATAAAAAATGTCCAAAGATACAATTAAATAGTAAAAAAACATCCCTATGGACTTCACATGATAAGGGGTAATCACCTCCAAGCCGTCTCTACAACTCCTCCATAAGGATGGGTACTAACACCCGACACTACCACCACCATTAGCCTTTCCATTACCTGATTCAATCATAACCAAGTATATTTACACCCAAGGGGTGTAAGTAGGGTGTGATACTATGCCCAATAGGATACCACCTAATGATTCCAAAGATCATGCAATACAATGTGAAAAATCAAGTAGTTTTAAAACGCAAAGAAAACCTGTGATAAACTTCAATAAATAGAACATTCAATTGGAAATAGTTTTCAAGATTATATTTTCAGAATGTTAAAACATTTAAATATACATGTTAGATACTTTAAAATACTTCAAATAACACCCCAATACAAGGTAAAATACCACTAACACAATGAGCAACAATATTGTGAACACCCCTAGGCACTAGATCCTCTCGGGCCCCATGTACCTCATACCTCAGTTTAAAGTAACCATAGTAAAATCCATTCTCATGTACTAGCCACTAGTAGGGAACATAACCATAACCTAGTGGTCCCCAATCATCATCCATATAGTTTAGTTAGATTTTTCGTTATCCAAATGCTAGGTGAAACAGGGACAAAACCCATCCAGTCCACTAGCAGTACTAGTACACATCAGCCCCCCAAGGTACCCGGGCTTCCACCAGTGCTCTTAAAAATTTTCAGAATGATATATATATATATTTTCATATTAAAAACCAATAGTAGTCACATAAAATCCTTAAAATATATAAACACATTTTATACCATTTAAAACACACAACAAACCACTTTGAGTTTCAATAAAACAACTTCTCTAAATCTTTCTTTGATATGCACCCAAAACTCATTGAAACCCCCATTTGAACACCATATCCATACTCATAATTATAAAATCAGAATTCAACAAACCATAAAAATTTATTTAAACTCATTACATGTTTTATAAAACAATCCCAATAGGAATCTCATAAAATACCCATGTAAAACACCCAATTCAACACCAAATTGGTACTCAAAACCCATTTTTTAACAAATGTCGCCCAAAACCAATTTCGCAGAAACAACCAACGAATAATAAATTTTAAAAATTTATTTTCATCCCTAATACTGTTCAATAAGGTCATCTAAATAATTAAATGGCATCCCTTAATCAATCCATAAAAGATTTTATATAAAAAGAAGCACAAATTTTACATGAAATTGGACCTTCAATTCACTTGCATTACAAACACCATTAAAACCAATTTTTGAATAACCAAATCAATGGGTTAAACATGAAAATATAATAATCACAGTAGCTATTTGAATATGATTTCATACAAAGTGTAATCACCTACCAATGTAATGAAAGCCCTTAAATCAACATGCAAAAATCAAGTCGCACCAGCACCACCCCAAGAGGGACATAGAACAAACCTAAAACCACCAAATTGGACCATGAAAACCCAATATTATACCCTAGGTTTGAAACCCTACCTCCTGGTAATTTGGTACTTTAAGGAAAAGGGATGAAACCCCATGAAAATCAAATTAAACCCAAAACAATTTGAAAGAGGAATGGAAGAGACTCACTTACTTGAAGGATCTTGATGGATCACCCCTAATACACCAGTATCTGAAATTTAAAAATAGTCCAAGATTAAATGGAGGTTTAAAGATAGATGATGAGGTTATTAATGAACTAGAATGGAGGAAAAAGTTTAATAATTTATTGGGTTATGATGGAAACAACTTACCTCCTCAAATCTGACCAATTTTAAAAACCCTAATAAGTTTAGAAATTAATTGCGATGAAGAAGAGCTCCACAGAGAGGAGAGAGGGGTTAGGAACGCGACTTGGTCCAATGGTCATGTGTGAGGCTTGGTATCACCAAAATATACATATAATTGAATATTTTATTAATTAATCAAATTTTATTTTTAAAATTGGATGTTAACCTTAAACTAAGTCATGTTTGTGACATTGAATGTTTCCTAAAGTACACCTCTCCTCTATTATAAAATCCATCTACTACCACATTTACTCACACAACCTTGATATTTCTAGATCAACAAAAAAATACCCAATTATTTTATAAACATTCTTAGATATCTTTTTGAGGACCTAGTTTTCCCAAAAAATCATCCCTAGTGTCCCTGATAAGATATCCAAAGGAAGTCCAATGAAGATGAGGTAATTGATTTACCAATTCAATTCACTTGATTTTCTTCTTCCTTATCCGATTTATTTGTTGATTCCAAACTAAAGTAATAAATATAGTATAATATATATGATGAAATTTTATTATAATTATGCGAAATCCTTACTCATCCCCTTATCCATCCTATGAATAATAATATCACCAAGCGTGCATATGTACGACTTACCGTCTTCACGTCGTGGTCTAATTTTTTGTCCAAAAATACCTTATTAGGATGGGTATAATGATGAATATAATGGATTTAAATAATTTATATAAGATTATAATTATTCTTTATATTTAATATTCTATCCAATTACATTCCATTTAACCATAAAGTGAATGATACCGTCAGTCATGTCTACGTAAGGCCTACCATCTCCACGACGTGCTGAGAATCGTTCTCTGCATTAAAATTCATGAATGAATATGAAATTTATTTTATGAGTTAAAGTTATAATTATAAAATTAATTTCAGTAAAAACACATCATATTAATAACAAACACTACTTACAAGGAATAACATGAATGGGAAATGAAGTAGTTTACACCCGAAATAATGGTAATTTGAAAATATTATTAACAATAAGATATAAAGGGATCATGTATGATTTCTTAAATATCTATATGGTCCTGGAATAATTTAGTAACATTATTCAAGTAGTATACAATAGGTGACCACTCCCTAAACTAATGAATTGTACAATGTAATTACTTATTTTTTCAAACTTTAATTTCTATGGGACATTTGCCTTATACCCATCAAACTTTTTTGTGTAATGTTTATGATAGCCATGAATGTTATTATTATTATTATTGTGAAATTTATGATATTTAAATATGCGTATGATTTTCATTGAATTATGAGTCCTATGATTACATTCATTATAAATTTGTAAGTTATAATTTTTCAATATCAATTTTATCTGAAATTGTTTATACGTCATTATTTACATGGGATATATTTATCATCCATGTTCATGTTTTATAAAAATGTTTTAATAAAATTATTATTATTATTATATGTATTTCTAAATTTATTTACCCATTTCTGACATTTACTAAATTTTACAGAATGAAACTTTTTTTTAAATGTACCTTTTTATTTTTCCGGCAAAAGTACAGGGAGAATGTATTTAAATTATACGACATAAATCTATTTTTACAGTTTCATGAAACATTATTTCCATGAATATTCCTCTACAATAAATCAATATTATTTTCAAATAAATTATTTTCTTATAAAATTGGATGACATGTTGAGAAAAGAAAATGTTTTTGAAGAAGAAAGGACAATTTCCTCTAGAATTATTTTCATGTTTTTTAACAAAATTATATTCACTCTAAAATGGAATAGAGTTATGTTTCTATCAATATAATTACATTTATTTTATTATGAAATTGATATAATTATATTTATGAAAACCTTTTATTTTATATGGGTTATGATGAAATGATGTTTAAGAAACTCATTTTATTTCATTTGTTAGGCTATGATAAATTATTTATTTTTTTTGGGACATGTTAGAATGATTTCATTATGAGATAGCTGGGACCTATATCTCCCTCAAAATAATTGGGTCGATATTTATATCTCATGAGATAGAAATTACTAGAATGGAATGTAAATCTTGTTTAATAATACATGGATGGAATAACATGTAAACCTGTTTCAGTAATGGACTTCATCCACTATGATGGTCTTGGCAGCAATGCCTTGGATACTATTGAAATCATATTATGAGCTTAATTTTTTTCCCACAATTACATGTTTTATGCCAATTAAACTTTATTATGGATGATGTTCCTTTATGATCTATGTCTTACAAAATTTCAAGACATATTTTATGACTCATGATGATGATATTTAAACATTATTCTTGTATATTTACAATCTTATGTTTAACGTTTGTTTTATTTTCTCCATGTTTACCATTACTACTCATTTGATCTCACCATTTTGGTATTATTTACCTCAGGATATAAAGAAATATTTCACATAGGAAAAATATTGGACGATCTGTATGAGATATGGTTGTAATCTTTCACCATGCTAGAAGATTATATTCCATGATTCCAAAGTCATTACACTAATATGGTCTTGGGAGTTAGTTTATTTCATGTATTAATTATTCCTGAAAAGTAATATAATTTTCATGTGTGTCAAGCTTGGGTATCTATATTTATTTCATTGAATATAAATATATTGATGATATAAAATATTAGTGGGGTGGTATATACACCATAATAATTATATAAGTTGTGAATATGGAATAGGACTCCTAAAAGTAAATATGAGACAAAAAACACATACCTAGAGTTTGAGTCATTACATAAGATTTTTATATTACTAAATATTAAACTAATGTTAATATTTTACTAAACTAATATAATATATAATGTTTATTAATCATTTTATTTCACATAAAAAAATTATATATGATTATAGAATAAATTAAATTTACGTCAGATGTTCCAATGATATTTGGTTTATGTTTCAAAAATTACTCTGGTAGGTTGAATATGGTCAAAGAGTGTATTATTTGAAAATTTATAGAATAAGAAAGAGTAAATAATTACAATAATTTGACATATATTTTACATTTAAATGATTCCATGTATTGGGTCTGTGAAAAATTAACGACATCACAATTATGGAGATGGTAGACCGCATGTACGCATGAAAAGCGTTTTCATTTTTCAATGACTATTATGGAAGAAAGTTAAGTATTAATTAATATTTAATGAATAATAATATTATAAAAATAGTATATTTTTTATTTAAATATACTTATATATATCAATAATTTTTTGTGGTTATGATAATAGATTTATGTCACATCATGAAGGTGGTAGTTCACACATACATGAAAGAAATTATCATTTTTAGTGTAAGGAAGAAAATTGAATATTATATAGTTAGAATAATAAATATTTCATTTATATAAAAAATAAAACAATTATATGACACATCTTAATAAAAATTATCCTTATTACATTTCAAGTAATATGTTTGTGAAAAATTAATCACATCACATTGTGAGGCAGTATTTTGTCATATACAAAAGAGACATTTTGATATATTATAATAAATGTAATCTGAAAAAGGAATTAATTATGTAATGACTCAAGATATATTTTTAGATTATAAATAGAAAAAATATACATTATATTCATCACCATACTACTTGAAAAATCCTTCTTGAAGTTACTTTTGGTATGATTCTATTTGTTAATAGGGATTAATGTTGCTGATGAATGATGGTGAATAAAGGTGGTGGGAAGAGTGAGTGTTAATGTTTTATCTCATAGAGAACAATATATCTAAACTAAATTAGAGTGAAATTTATCATATCATGAAGCATGACATGTATGATCTCATGTAGATCAATATTTATGATCTTATGTAGCATGAATACCTAATCTCCCATAGAATGAATGTATGATCTCAAAGAGTGGGAATGTGTGAACTAACAAGGCACATGTAACACCCCATGCTTCCATGGTATGCTCCTCTTTGAATAATAGAGCAGCGTGTGTTGTACGCAACCTCGAGTTCTAACACACGATGACCAATAAAAGTAGAATTTATGAATAGTAATACCCACTTTTTGAATTTATATAAATTTTATATTTCAAATTGGACTTCAATTTTGTATTCGGAATATCGATATTATCATACATTGAATTTTTTGTAATTTTCTAAGAACTTCAAAATTTTTATGAATAGTGAAAAATACATAAAAAAACATTTTTAATAAAAATAATTTATAGTGATAAATTATACTATTTAGTGGTTTTAAAGTATAATTAGAATATATTTTTACCATTTTATCCAATGGTGGTCATTAGAATTAATTTCACTTTGAAATTTGACATAAAAAATTGTCAATCTTTTGATATATATTGTTTCTTAAAAACACGCTATTTATTGTGACAGCCGGATTTAATTATAAAATTAATTAATGCAAATTATATGTTTGAAATTTCATAAAATATACATCATTTTTTAATTCGGAATATCAATTGTATCTTAGGGTGAAATTTTGGAATTGTTCTGAAAAACTTCAATTTTTTATGAATAGTGAAACCACTATGTTATAGTTAAAAATTGATTTTTCATTTAAATGAAACATTACAACTTCTGTTATTTGATATTAAAAAATCCGACATACATGGTTGTAATTAGGAAGAAAAATGTGGTTCAATGAGATTAAAATAATTTTTTGGTGAATAGTAACATTTAAGTTTAATTAATCGCGATTAAAGATAATTAGTGAAATTTAAGGTAAAAATGATATTATAAAAATATTAAAAAACATTTACACTTGTCTACCTCTATTGGATGAGTCATTCCCGATCAAGACAATCCATGGGTCAACTTTGGGACCCCATGGAGCCACTTTTTTAGGAAAATGTCATTAAAAACGTTTTATTTAATGTTAAAATAAAAATGTCACAAGCATGAGTTCTTTTACTAAATTTTTTTTAAATATGGTTATACAAGTCATATTTTTTATTATTAAATATTCATTAAAAAGATAAAAGGATTTCCTACATCATGATAAATTTTTTTATTATTTTTAGACCTTAAATAAATTAAATTTTTCATGACAGCATAATGATGCAGCGATTACCTCATTAATTAAGGATTTAAATAAAATGGAAATATAATGTAAACTCTAAGGCTTACACTTGTCTAAAACCTATTGGATGAGCATATTTAGAACCCTTATCACCTTATCCTAGAAATATATCATTTTGGGACCTTTATAATCCGAAAATAATTTCATAATAAAGTAACATTTCAATCTTTCCAAAAGTGCCCCTTCTCTTCTCTTATAAAGGCCCCCACCTCTACCACCTTATTCACACTTTCAAGCCATTTGGCTTGGCCAAAATCTTCCCAAATACTCTCCCAACTTCCATATATTAGTCCTAGAAGCCTCACTTTTGGCAGAAGTCTTCCCAAGGAAGCCTTTGGCTCAAATTAAAAAGAGTTACCCGGTTTTAAGGTAATGTCTTCTCTTATGTTATTTTGTTTTATTTTGCTTCTCCAACCCCCTAAAATCTCTTTATTAATTTCTTTTGTAACAACACCAGTATCCTAAATATACTAGGATTTTGTTATAAGATGTATTCGAGCTACACTTACACACACCTACATCTAATGGTTAAAGAACATACTATTTCTGTGGATGGTGAATTTCTGCCTCACGAAACGATGATTGTTCAATATTATTTTAACACCTTTAATGGTGGCCATTATGATGACACTATTTTTATATATGATATATATTTTGTTTTTTTTCCTTATGATTCTGTATTTTTCATTTATGGTATACCTTTATGATTTCCATTATGGGTAAACCTGATAATTTCATTTTAGGAAGTGCGGACTATCGCCCCCTCAAAGTGATTTGAATCGTTAATGCCATATGTGGGATGTATAAATGATGGATTAAATGGTATTATACATTATATTTTACTAGAATTACATTATACCTTTATATAATTATAACTTCATTACATTAAATATGAAATAGAAATTAAAGTAGTGTAATGCGTACGTACGGCTTACCGTCTCCATGAACGGTGCATTTCATTTCATAACTATAAATGTTATGTAATATTATAATTTAATGTATATAATAGATATATATGATTTATATGATATCTACATCATGAATATAATTATTGATATAATGGATATTTTACCACATGAAAACTTTTTATTTTAAGAAGTTTATTTTTGACTCAAGAACCAAAGATCGACAAAACGACCGTTATTAACATAAATAATTACATAATGTTCATAACAAAGTAATAAGTGATATAAAAGGAATAATAAACATGAGAAAGGTTCTTAAGCAATTATAAATTAACTCTAGTTTATTATTCAGGAGGTTAAAGAACGATCGAGTCAAGATGGACACGAGGTAAGGGAACTTCTTAACCCAATTTCCATTCTTTGGGTTAATCTCTTACTTTCAAATTATGTCATGATATTATTATGTCCTATCTTGTATTTTTACTTTATTTATGTTTACTCATAGTAAATAAACATAATAGATCTATTTTATTTTAAAAATGATCTTTTTATGGACTTCATCTTAATCTCCTTTCATTTAGGCATATTTGGTTTTATACACATCTTTCATTTATACGATGTATAAACCCCTTTGACTTTTACTTTTATTCAAATGGAATCTTTTTATACGAAGCATTTTTACTAAATGACAAAAGGAATGTTTTTTATTACGTATGAGGTGACAACGACTTCTCCACCGCCATGACTAATATTTGAGTTTTGGCTTCCTCTATAAGCCATAACTTTTTTTAAAAAAAGAAAAATAAATACCATGTTTTAATGTTCTTTTATTTTGGTATTGAAAATGGTATTGATAATGTTTTTATTATATCAATGTGTTGTATTGATATCTTGTGATTGAAGTGTGGAAATGTTATGTTTCCTTTATGCATGATTTATGTGATTCAATTATGTTATGGTTTATGATATGTTTAAACCTGTTCATATGAGGAATGCAATGGACTTAATAAGTGACGAGTGGAGCCCGCTATAGCTCCTCGATGCATCGGAATGTCTCATGAGACAAACTAGTGCCTTGGCATGGGGACTTGGCAAAATCTTATTTGTTTTCTTGGCACGATTCCTTGGCTACGTGGTGATGATAGTCTGGCATTATGCATTCCATCATTAATAAAGTGGTTATTGATATTGCATGTGATTATTTGACCAGTAGAATATCCATGTGAATACTTAAATGGCATTATCTCATATTACTTTTTCCATATTATGTTGAAATTCAAGTTTAAAAGGCTTTTGTTTTAGTTATACATTGCCTTAAATGTTAATGTTTATTTATGAATGCTTCCGCTATATTGTTATCCTTACTGAGCATCTGAGATCACACCTTCCAATGTATTAATTTTTCCAGGATTTGAAAAAGTATATTATGAATGACCTGCAAGGATAGTATGAGGGGATATGAAGACAAGATGTTGTTGTAGTTTTGTTTTACTTTATGATGTAATGTAAGACTTATGAACGTATCTACTGTTTCCAATGCTACTAAACTAATCGGTCCTTCGAGACTTGATCTTTTGTGATCATGCCAAAGTTACACAATAATGCACCTACACTGGGTAACTGGGGTCGGGGCATTACAGTTTGTATCAGAGGAAGTTTAGTACTAACCTTGGAAGCTATATTTAGATAAACTCTGATTAGAGCACATAGCCCAAAGATAGACTTTGAGGATTAGTATAGAAGAACTTCCTAGAATTTTGGTATTATAGAGATTTTGTGAGTTTTCCAAGCAATACATCCTTGTCCGGATATGAGCAGGTAGAGGCGGCTCTGGCACAGATGTACCTAGGGGTAAAACCTGAAAACACCGCTTTGAGCAAGACTCGAACGGGAACTGGTGCATGACAACGGGCCTTGTTGCACTCTTGGTTATGACACTCCCGGGGGATATGCTTAGGATAATTCTCATTTTCTTTACAAACCATTATGAAGGGTTTATGAGTATATACTTTTTAAAGAAAAACATTTCTTTATACGATTATGGATTATTTCCATAAATAGTTCAATTAATGTTAAGTGTTTTACAAGTATGGAATTATGTATTTTGATTCATAAACTTATCTAGCTTTTGCCATTTTTTAGAAATGGCGCCTAGTGGGAGGAATGGAAACCGTATCAATGCACGCACTCTGTGTAGGTATTTCCCTCCGGCTCAAGATAATAATTGTGGAGCTGGAGATACAAGTGGTGATGATCAACTTGTCACCATACTGGGACAACTCACTCAGGTTATGAATAATAGCCTTACTCGTATGGAGCACCCTGATCCGCAACATGGAGGATCAATGTTAGACCAATTCATGAGGCAACAACCACCAAAATTTAATGGGGGTACAAATCCATTAGTAGCTAAGCAATGGATAAACTCCTTAGAGAAAATATTCCAGGCCTTGGGGTGTAGCAAAAGGGAGAAGGTTATCATGGCAGTTTACCACCGCACTGGAGATGCCGATCAATAGTGGTTATTGATTCAAAATACAATGGAAGATGAAGAAGTATCAAGTATGGAATGGAGGGAGTTTAAGGAAATTTTCTTAGAAAAATACATTCCACATGACCATTGAGAAGATATGGAATTGAAATTTCTGAGTCTGAGGCAGAAGGAGGATGAGAATGTCACAAAGTATGATGCTAACATTACAAGATTAGCGAGGCATGCTGCAGATTATATATGTAACCCAAGAAATAATATCGACCATTTCTTTGATGGATAAAATCATTTCTCCGTCGAGCATTAGTATCACAAAGCTTCTCGTCGTACGAAGACATTGTCTCATGTGCTATCAAGATAGAAAAGGAATTATCTAAATCTTATGACAATAATGTAAAGAAAGAGGTGAAGAGAACCGTGGAACAAGAGACAAATAAAGGAAAAAAGGGAAAGAAGGATTTTCTATTATGTGATAATTGTTGGAAGAATCACCCCGGTACTTGCCTAAAAGGAATGTGATTTTGTTATAAATGTGGAGAAAAAGGTCACCAGGCTCGTGATTGCAAGGGAAAGAAAGAGGCTATAAATGTTGAATGCTACATTTGTATGGAAATAATGCATTATGAAAATGAATGTCTTAAGCGTCAGGGAAACTTATCTCAGAAAAGGCCAAGGTATCAAGTACAATCTTATGCTGAAGCGGAATAATTACTGTACTGGTGCTTTTGGACTCAAGGAGTATATTCTGGTTATTAGAATAATGTGATATATATAAGGATTCTACTATAGTACTTGTTGTTTTCATTAATGTTTTAATATGATGAAGGTAATCATATTTTTGTATGTGACAATAAGAGAAACTTTAATATTTTTTTGAGGAATCTGATGATACTATTGATTTTGGAATTTAAAGGCCTTTTAGAAAAAGACTGGATAGAGGTATTTTGGATAACTATATAGGTTGGAATGGATTAAGTTGAACCTTGGATAGTATTGTTTAAGGTTAAAACATTTCTGAAGATTATTTTTGGAATATTACAATACTATAGTTTTAGGAAAAGGACAACCTGCAGGTTGGGGGATAACCCGTCGCGTCGGACAAAGTTGTAGGAATTGAAACCACAACCATAGTGTGATAGGCCTTTATTACTTACCACTAGCCTACAGGATGTCCCTGTTTATTAGAAAATAGTATTCCTAATCTAAATGGTATGTGTTATTATTTTTAACCTTGTACGATTAGGAAAATATTATATTTTTGAGTTCTATTAATTTTTTGAGTGAAAGATGAGTTTGTGGTAGAAATTAGTTAAAGTTTGAAACTATACTTGTCAAGCATAAATATATATACCTATATCTTATTCTATGAATAAATTAATTCATAATCTTCAGTAAAGGGATATTAAAAAAATGTGTTATCCTAATACCTTATGTCTTGTTAAACTGATAATATTTTAAATCAATATAGATTGAAGTCATTGAGGCCCTCAATTTTACACTTGTTTGTGATTGATGACCAAAATCACTCCCTACAAACATTTACATTTTTCCTCCAATTATATGTCTCTAATTTCCACCAATGTTCCCCTTATCGAGATAATAATTTGGTGGTGACTTTTTCATTTCCCTTTCCCTCTTATTAAGGCTAAATTCTATTAACCTTATTTCCGATGTGGGTTTTCCACAATGGTATTTTCTATTTTCAACCTTTTATTTTCAACGAAAAAATCCAAATTGCGAGGACACAATTTATTGAAGGAGGGGAGAATGTAACACCCCAAGCTTCTATGATACACTCCTCTTTGAATAATAGAGCAGCGTGTGTTGTACGCAACCTCGAGTTCTAACACACGGCGACCAATAAAAGTAGCAGTTATGAATAGTAATACCCACTTTTTGAATTTATATAAATTTTATATTTCAAAATGGACTTCAATTTTTTATTCGGAATATCGAAATTATCCTACGTTGAATGTTTTGTAATTTTCTGAGAACTTCCAAGTTTTTATGAATAGTGAAAAATACTTTAAAAAAACTTTTTTAATAAAAATAATTTATGGTGATAAATTATACTATTTAGTGGTTTTAAAGTATAATTTGAATATATTTTTACCATTTAATCCAATGGTGGTCGTTATAATTAATTTCACTTTGAAATTGGACATAAACAATTGTCAATCATTTGATATATATTGATTCATAAAAACATGCTATTTGTTGTGACAGTAGGAATTAATTATAAAATTAATTAATGCAACTTATATGTTTGGAATTTCATAAAATAGACATTATTTTTGAATTCGGAATATCAATTATAGCTTAGGGTGAAATTTTGTCATTGTTCTGAAAAACTTCAATTTTTGATGAATAGTGAAACCACTAAGTGATAGTTAAAAACTGATTTTTCATTTAAATGAAACATTACAACTTCTGTGATTTGATTTTAAAAAATCCGACATAAACGGTTTTAATTAGGATATAAAATGTGGTTCAATTGGATTAAAATTATTTTTTGGTGAATAGTAACTTTTAAGTTTAATTAATCGCGATTAAAGGTAATTAGTGAAATTTAAGGTAAAAATGGTATTATAAAAATATGAAAATACCTTTACACTTATCCTACCTCTATTGGATGAGTCCTGGCCGACCAAAAAAATCCATGGGTCAGCTTGGGGACCCCATGGAGCCAATTTTTTAGGAAAATGACATAAAAACGTTTTATTTAATGTTAAAATAAAAATGTCACAAACATGATTTCTTTTACTAAAACAATTTTTAAATGGGGTTATACAAGTCATATTTTTGACTTTAAATATTAATTATAGCTAAAAGGATTTCCTACATCCTGATAATTTTTTTATAATTTTTAGACCTTAAATTAATTAATTGTTTTTGACACCATAATGATGCAGCGATTACCTCATTAATTAACGATTTAAATAAAATGGAAAGATAATGTAAAATCTAAGGCTTACACTTGTCTAAAACATATTGGATGAGAATATTTCAAACACCTATCTCCTTATCCTCTAAATATATCATTGTGGGACCTTTAGAATTCGAAAATCATTTCATAATAAAGTAACATTTCAATCTTTCCAAAAGTGCCCCTTCTCTTCTCTTATAAAAGGCCCCCGCCTCTACAACCTTATTCACAATTTCAAGCCATTTTTCTCAGCCAACATCTTCCCAAATACTCTTCCAACTTCCCTCTCATACTCCTAGATTCCTCATTTTGGGAAGAAGTCTTCCCAAGGAAGCCTTTGGCTCAAATCAAAAAGAGTTACCTGATTTTAAGGTAATGTCTTCTCTTATGTTATTTTGTTTTATTTTGCTTCTCCAACCCCCTAAAATATTTTTATTAATTTCTTTTGTAACAAAAATAGTATCCTCAATATACTAGTCTTTTGTTATAAGAATTATTAGAGCTACACTTACACAAACTGACATATAATGGTTAAATAACATACTGTTTCTGTGGATGGAGAATTTCTGCCTCACGAAACGATGATTGTTCAATATTCTTTTAACACATCTAATGGTGGCCATTTTGATGACACTATTTTTATATATGATATATATTATGTTTTTGTTTTCCTTGTGATTGTTTATTTTTCATTTAATGAATACCTTTATGATTTCTATTATGGGTAAACGCGATAATTTCATTTTTGAAAGTGCGGACTACCGCCCCCTCATTGTGATTTGAATCATTAATGCCATATGTGGGATGTATAAAGGATGGAGTAAATTGTATTATACATTATATTATACTGGAATTATATTATACCTTTATATAATTATAACTTCATTCCATTAAATATGAAATATAAATGAAAGTAGCATTCATTCGTACGTATGGCTTACCGTTTCCATGAACGGTGCATTTCATTTCTTACCTCTAAATTTAATGTAATATTATAAATGAATGTATATACTAGATATATATTATGTATATGATATTTACATCATAAATTTAATTATGGATATAATGGATATTTTACCACATGAAAGACTTGTAATTTTAAGAAGTTTATTTTTGACTCAAGAACCAAAGATCGAAAAAACGACCGTTATTAACATAAATAATTACATAATGTTCATAACATAGTAATAAGTGATATAAAAGTAATAATAAACATGAAAAAGGTTCTTATGAAATTATAAATTACCTCTAGTTTATTATTCAGGATGTTAAAGAACGATCGAGTCAAGTCAGACACGAGGTATGTGAACATTTTAACCCAATTTCAATTCATTGGGTTAATCTCCTACTTTCAAATTATATGATGATATTATAATGTATTATCTTGTATTTGTACTTTCTTAATGTGTACTTATAGTAAATACACATAATAGATCTATTTTATTTTAAAAATGATCTTCTTAAGGACTTCGTCTCAATTTCCTTTCATTGAGGCATATTTGGTTTTATACACAACTTTCATTTATATGGTGTATAAACCCCTTTGACATTTACTTTTATTCAAAAGGAATCTCTTTATACGAATTGTTTTTACTAAACGACAAAAGAAATGTGTTTTTCTTACATATGCGGCGACAATGAATTCTTCGCTGCTGTGACTATTATTTGAGTTTCTGCTTCCTCTATAAGCCATAACTTTTTTTAAAAAAGAAAAATAAATACCATGTTTTAATTTTCTTTTATTTTGGTATTGAATATGGTTTTGATAAATTTTTTATTATATCAATGTGTTGTATTGATATATTGTGATTGAAGTGTGGAAATATTATGTTTCCTTTATGCATGTTTTATGTGATACAATTATGTTATGGTTTATGATATGTTTAAACCTGTTCATATGAGGAATGTATTGGACTTAATAAGTTACGGGTGGAGCCCGCTATAGCTCCTTGATGCATCGGCAGGTCTCATGAGACAAACTAGTGTCTTGTAACGAGGCCTTGGAAAAATCTTATTTGTGGTCTTGACACGAGACCTTGGCTACGTGGTTATGATAGTGTGGCATTATGCATTCCATCATTATGAAAGTGGTTATTGATATTGCATGTGATTATTCGACTAGTAGAATATCCATGTGAATAAGTAAATGGCATTATCTCATTTTACTTTTTCCATATTATGTTGAAATTCAAGTTTAAAAGGCTTTTGTTTTAGTTATACACTTCCTTAAATGTTAATGTTTATTTATGAAATCTTTCGTTATATTTTTATCCTTACTGAGCATCTGAGCTCACCCCTTCAAATGTTTTAATTTTTCTAGGATGTGAAGAAGTATATTATGAATGACCTGCAGTGATAGTATGAAGGGATATGAAGACAAGATGTTGTGGTAGTTTTGTTTTACTTTATGATGTAATGTAAGACTTATGAATGTATCTAGTGTTTCCAACGCTACTAAACTAATCGTTCTTTCGAGACTTGATCTTTTGTGATCATGCCAATGTTACGCAATAATGCACCGACTCTGGGTAACTGTGGTCGGGGCATTACAGTTGGTATCAGAGGCAGTTTAGTACTAATCTTGGAAACTGGATTTTGATAAACTCTGATTAGAGCACATAGCCCAAAGATAGACTTTGAGGATTAGTATAGAAGAGCTTCCTAGAATTTTGGTATTATAGAGATTTTGTGAGTTTTCCGAGCAATACATCCATGTCTGGATATGAGCAGGTAGAGGCAGCTCTGGCATAGATGTACCTAGGGGTAAAACCTGAAAACACCGCTTTGAGCTAGACTCGAACGGAAACTAGTGCACGACAATGGGCCTTGTTGCACTCTTGGTTATGATACTCCTGGGGGATATGGTTAGGATAATTCTCATTTTATTTACAAACCATTATGAAGGGTTTATGAGTATATACTTCCTCAAAGAAAACATTTCTTTTTACGATTATGGATTATATCCATAAATAGTACAATTAATGTTAAGTGTTTTACAAGTATGGAATTATGTATTTCGATTCATAAACTAATCTAGTTTATGCCATTGTTTAGAAATGGCACCTAGTGGGAGGAATGGAAACTGTATCAATGCGCGCACTCCATGTTGGGATTTCCCTCATGCTTATGATAATTATTGTGGAGCTGGAGATACAAGTGGTGCTGATCAATCTATCACCATAATGGGACAACTCACTCAGGTTATGATTAATAAACTTACTCGTAAGGAGAACCCAGATCCTCAACGTGGAGGATAAATGTTAGAACGCTTCATGATGCAACAACCACCAACATTTAATGGGGGTACAAATCCATAAGTAGCTGAGAATTTGGATAAACTCCTTAGAGAAAATATTCCACGCCTTGGGGAGTAGCCAAAGGGAGAAGGTTATCATGGCAGTTTACCACCCCACTGGAGATGCTGATCAATGGTGGTCATTGATTCAAAATAAAAAGGAAGATGAAGAAGTATCATGTATGGAATGGAGGGAGTTTAAGGAAATTTTCTTAGAAAAATACTTTCCACATGGCCATCGAGCAGATATGGAAAGGAAATTTCGGAGTCTGAGGCAGAAGGAGGATGAGAATGTCGCAAAGTATGAGGATAACTTTACAGGATTAGTGAGGCATGCTGCAGATTATATACGTAACCCAAGAAGTAAGATCGATCGTTTCATTGATGGGTTAAATCCATTTCTCCATCGATCATTAGTCTCACAAACCTTCTCATCGTACGAAGAAATTGTCTCATGTGCTATCAAGACAGAAAAGGAATTCTCTAAATCTTATGACAATAAAGTAAAGAAAGAGAAGAAGAGAACGGTGGAACAAGGGACATATAAAGGGAAAAAGGGAATGAAGGATTTTCCATTATGCGATAATTGTGGGAAGAATCACCCCGGTACTTGCTTAAAAGGAATGGGATTTTGTTATAAATGTGGGGAAAAAGGTCACAAGGCTCGTGATTGCAAGGGAAAGAAAGAGGCTATCAATATTGAATGCTACAATTGTATGGAAATGTGGAATTATGCAAATGAATGTCCTAAGCGTCAGGGAAACTTACCTTAGAAATGGCCAAGGGATCAAGGACAATCTTATGCTGAAGCGGAATAATTAATGTACTAGTGCTTTTGGACTCAAGGATTATATTCTGGTTATAATAATAATGTGATATATAGAAGGATTGTACTACAGTACTTATTGTTTTCATTAAGGTTCTAATATGATGAAGGTAATCATATTTTTGTATGTGACAATAATAAAAACATTAATTTTTTTGAGGAATCTGATGATACAATTGATTTTGGAATTTAAAGACCTTTTAGAAAAATTCTGGACAGAGGTATTTTGGATAACTATAAAGGTTGGAATGGATTAAGTTGAACCTTGGATAGTATTGTTTAAGGTTAAAACATTTCTAAAGATTATATTTGGAATATTATAATAATATAGTTTTAGGAGAAGGACAACCTGCAGGTTGGGGGATAACCCGTCGCGTCAGACAAAGCTATAGGAATCAAACCCACAACCATAGTGCGACAGGTCTTTATTACCTACCACTAGCCTACAATAAGTCCCTGGTTATTATAAAATAGTATTGCTAATCTAAATGGTATGTGTTAATATTTTTAACCTTGTAGGATTATGAAAATATTATATTTTTGAGTGAAATATGAGTTTGTGGTAGAAATTAGTTAAAGGTTGAAACTCTACTTGTCAAGCATTAATATATATATACCTATCTCTTATTCTATGAATAAATTAATTCTTAATCTTCAGTAAAGGGATATTAAAAAAATGTGTTATCCTAATACCTTATGTCTTGTTGAACTAATAATATTTTAAATCAATATAGATTAAAGGCATTGAGGCCCTGAATTTTACACTTGTTTGTGATTGATGACCTCAATCACTCCCTACAAATATTTATGTTTTTCCTCCAATTATATGTCTCTAATTGCCACCAATATTCTCCTTATAGAGATCATAATTTGGTGGTGACTTTTTCATTTCACTTTCCCTCTTATTAAGGATAAATTCTATTATCCTTATTTCCGATGTAGGTTTTCCACAAAGGTATTTTCTATTTTCCACCTTTTATTTTCAAAGAAAATTTTCAAATTGTGAGGACGCAATTTATTGACGAAGGGGAGAATGTAACACCCCAAGCTTCCATGGTACGCTCCTCTTTGAATAATAGAGTAGCGTGTGTTGTACGCAACCTCGAGTTCTAAGACACGGCGACCAATAAAAGTAGCAGTTATGAATAGTAATAACCACTTTTTGAATTTATATAAATTTTATATTGCAAAATGGACTTCAATTTTGTATCTGGAATATCGAAATTATCCTACGTTGAATTTTTTGTAATTTTCTGAGAACATCCAAATTTTTATGAATAGTGAAAAATACTTAAAAACAACTTTTTTAACCAAAATAATTTATAGTTAAAATTATACTATTGAGTGGTTTTAATGTATAATTAGAATATATTTTTACCATTTTATCCAATGGTGGTCATTAAAATTAATTTCACTTTCAAAATTGGCCATAAACAATTGTCAATCTTTTGATATATATTGTTTCATAAAAACATGCTATTTGTTGTGACAGTGGGAATTAATTACAAAATTAATTAATGCAACTTATATGTTTGTAATTTCATAAAATAGACATCATTTTTTAATTTCAGAATATCAATTATAGCTTAGGGTGAAATTATGGCATTGTTCTGAAAAACATCAATTTTTGATGAATAATGCAACCACTAAGTGGTAGTTAAAAACAAATTTTTCATTTAAATGAAACATTACCACTTCTATGATTTGATTTTCAAAAATCCGACATACATGGTTGTCATTAGGAAGTAAAATGTGGTTCAATGGTATTAAAATAATTTTTTGGTGAATAGTAACTTTTAAGTTTAATTAATCGTGATTAAAAATAATTAGTGAAATTTAAGGTAAAAATGATATTATAAAAATATTAAAATACCTTTACACTTCTCCTATATCTATTGGATGAGTCATGGCCTACCAAGACAATCCTTGGGTCAACTTGGGGACCCCATGGATAAACTTTTTTAGGAAAATGACATTAAAAACGTTTTATTTAATGTTAAAATAATAATGTCACAAACAGGAGTTATTTTACTAAAACAATTTTTAAATGGGGTAATACAAGTCATATTATTGACTATAAATATTCATTAGAAATCAAAAAGGATTTACTAAATCCTGATAATTTTTTTATAATTTTTATACCTTAAATGAATTAAATTTTTTATGACACAATAATGATGCAGTGATTACCTCATTAATTAACGATTTTAAAAAATGGAACGATAATGTAAAATATAAGGAATAAACTTGTCAAAAACCTATTGGATGAGAATATTTCGAACCCCTATCATCTTATCTTCGAAATATATCATTGTGGGACCTTTAGAATCCGAAAATAATTTCATAATAAAGTAACATTTCAATCTTTCCAAAAGTGCATCTTCTCTTCTCTTATAAAATGCCCCCACCTCTACCACCTTATTCATACTTTCAAGCCACTTGGCTCGGCCAGCCTCTGCCCAAATACTCTCCGAACTTCCCTATATTACTCCTAGAAGCCTCACATTGGGCAGAAGTCTTCCCAAGGAATCATTTGGCTCAAATCAAAAAGAGTTATCATATTATAAGGTAATGTCTTCTCTTAAGTTATTTTGTTTTATTTTGCTTCTCCAACCACTTAAAATCATTTTATTAATTTCTTCTGTAACAACACCAGTATCCTCAATATACTAGGATGTTTTTATAAGAAGGATTCGAGCTACACTTACACACACCTACATCTAATGGTTAAAGAACATACTGTTTCTGTGGATGTCGAATTTCTGCCTCACGAAACGATGATTGTTCAATATTCTTTTAACACCTCTAATGGTGGCCATTATGATGAAACTATTTTTATATAATATATATATTATGTTCTTGTTTTCCTTATGATTCTTTATTTTTCATTTATGGCATAACTTTATGATTTCCATTATGGGTAAATGCGATAATTTCATTTTAAGATGTGTGGCCTACCGCCTCTCAAAGTGATTTGAATCGTTAATGCCATATGTGGGATGTATAAAGGATGGATTAAATGATATTATACATTATATTATACTGCATTATATTATACCTTTATATAATTATAACTTCATTCCATTAAATACGAAATAGAAATGAAAGTTGTGTTCATGCGTACGTACGACTTACCGTCTCCATGAACAGTGCATTTCATTTCTTACCTCTAAATGTTGTGTAATATTATAAATGAATGTATATACTATATATATATGATGTATATGATATCTATATCATGAATATAATTATTGATATAATGGATATTTTACCACATGAAAAACATGTAATTTTAAGAAGTTTATTTTTGACTCAAGAACCAAAGATTGACAGAACGACCGTTATTAACATAAATAATTAAATAATGTTCATAACATAGTAATTAGTGATATAAAAGGAATAATAAACTTGAAAAAGGTTCTTAAGAAATTATAAAATAACTCTAGTTTATTATTCATGAGGTTAAAGAACGATCGAGTCAAGTCGGACATGAGGTAAGTGAACTTCTTAACCCAATTTCCATTCTTTGGGTTAATCTCCTACTTTCAAATTATGTCATGATATTATTATGTCCAATCTTTTATTTGTAATTTCATTATGTGTAATTATAGTAAATACACATAATAGATCTATTTTATTTTAAAAATGATCTTTGTATGGACTTCTTCTCAATCACCTTTCATTGAGGCATATTTGGTTTTATACACAACTTTCATTTATACGGTGTATAAACCTCTTTGAATTTTACTTTTATTAAAAAGGAATCTTTTTATACAAAGGGTTTTTACTAAACGAAAAAAGGAATATTTTTTCATACGTATGCAGGGACAACGACTTCTCCACCGCCGTGACTATAATTTGAGTTCTGGCTTCCTCTATAAGCCATAACTTTAAAAAAAAAAAGAAAAATAAATACCATGTTTTAGTTTTCTTTTATTTTTCTATTGAAAATGGTTTTGATAATTTTTTTATTATATCAATGTGTTGTATAGATATCTTGTGATTGAAGTGTGGAAATATTATGTTTCCTTTATCCATGATTTATGTGATACAATTATGTTATTGTTTATGATATGTTTAAACCTGTTCATATGAGGAATGCATTGGACATAATATGTTATGGGTGGAGCCCGTTATAGCTCCTTGATGCATCAGAATGCCTCATGAGACAAACTAGTGTCTTGGCATGAGTCCTCGACAAAATATTATTTGTGGCCGTGGAACGATGCCTTGGCTATGTGGTTATGATAGTCTGGAATTATACATTCCATCATTATGAAAGTGGTTATTAATATTGCATGTGATTATTCAACCAGTAGAATATCCATGTGAATAAGTTAATGTAATTATATCATTTTACTTTTTCCATATTATGTTTAAATTCAAGATTAAATGGCTTTTGTTTTAGTTATACATTGCCTTAAATGTTAATGTTTATTTATGAAAGCTTCTGCTATATTTTCATCCTTTCTTAGCATCTGAGCTCACCCCTTCCAATGTTTTAATTTTTCCAGGATGTGAAGAAATATATTAAGAATGACCTGTAGGGATAGTATGAGGGGATGTGAAGACCATATGTTGTTGTAGTTTTTTTTTTACTTTATGATGTAATGTAATACTTATGAATGTATCTAGTGTTTCCAAGGCTACTAAACTAATCGGCCTTTCGAGACATGATCTTTTGTGATCATGCCAATGTTTCACAATAATGCACCGACTCTGGGTAACTGGGGTCGGGGCGTTACAGTTGGTATCAGAGGCATTTTAGTACTATCCTTAGAAGCTAGATTTAGATAAACTCTGATTAGAGCACATAGCCCAAGGATAGACATTGAGGATTAATATAGAAGAACATCCTAGAATTTTGGTATTATAGATATTTTGTGAGTTTTCCGAGCAATACATCCTTGTCTGGATAAGAGCAGGTGTAGGCGGCTCTGGTATAGATGTACCTAGGGTTAAAACCTAAAAAAACCACTTTGAGCTAGACTCAAACGGGAAATGGTGCACAACAACGGGACTTTCTGCACTCTTGGTTATGACAATCCCGGGGGATATGCTTAGGATAATTCTCATTTTCTTTACAAACCATTATGAAGGGTTTATGAGTATCTACATCCTCAAAGAAAAAAATTAATTTTTACGATTATAGATTATATCCATAAATAGTTGAATTAATGTTAAGTTTTTTTACAAGTATGGAATTATGTATTTAGATTCATAAACTAATCTATTTTATGCCATTATTTAGAAATGGATCCTAGTGGGAGGAATGGAAACTGTATCAATTCACGCACTCTGTGTAGGGATTTCCCTCTTTCTCAAGATAATTATTGTGGAGCTAGAGATACAAGTGGTGCTGATCAACTTATCACCATACTGGGACAACTCACTCAGGTTATGAATAATAACCTTACTCGTGTGGAGCACCCTGATCTGCAACATGGAGGATCAATGTTAGACCGCTTCATGATGAAACAACCACCAACATTTAATGGGGGAACAAATCCATTAGTAGTTTAGCAATGGATAAACTCCTTAGAGAAAATATTCCACGCCTTGGTGAGTAGCGAAAGGGAGAAGGTTATCATGGCAGTTTACCACCTCACTTGAGATGCTGATCAATGGTGGTCATTGAATCAAAATAAAAAGGAAGATAACGAATTATCAAGTATGGAATGGAGGGAGTTTAAGGAAATTTTCTTAGAAAAATACTTTACACATGACCATCAAGCAGATACGGAAAGGCAATATCTGAGTCTGAGGCAGAAGGAGGATGAGAATGTCGCAAAGTATGAGGCTAACTTTTCAAGATTAGCGAGGCATGCTGTAGATTATATACATAACCCAAGATGTAAGATCGATCATTTCTTTGATGGGTTAAAACCATTTCTCTGTCGAGCATTAGTCTCACAAACCTTCTCATCGTACGAAGACATTGTCTCATGTGCTATCAAGATAGAAAAGGAATTCTCTAAATATTATGACAATAAAGTAAAGCAAGATAAGAAGAGAACAGTGGAACAAGAGACAAATAAAGGGAAAAAGGGAAAGAAGGATTTTCCATTATGCGATAATTGTGGGAAGAATCACCCCGGTACTTGCCTAAAAGAAATGGGAGTTTGTTATAAATGTGGAGAAAAAGGTCACCAGGCTCGTGATTGCAAGGGAAAGAAAGAGGCTATCAATGTTGAATGCTACAATTGTAGGGAAATGGGGCATTATGCAAATGAATGTCCTAAGCGTCAGGGAAAAATACCTCAGAAAAGGCCAAGGGATCAAGGACAATCTTATGCTGAATCGGAATAATTAATGTACTGATGCTTTTTTACTCAAGCATTATATTCTGGTTATAATAATAATGTGATATATATAAGGATTCTACTGGATTACTTTTTGTTTTCATTATGGTTTTAATATGATGAAGGCAATCATATTTTTGTATGTGACAATAAGAGAAACTTTAATTTTTTTCAGTAATCTGATGATATAATTGATTTTTGAATTTAAAGACCTTTTAGAAAAACTCTGGACAGAGGTATTTTGGATAACTATATAGGTTGGAATGGATTATGTTGAACCTTGGATAGTATTGTTTAAGTTTAAAACATTTATGAAGATTATTTTTGGAATATTATAATACTATAGTTTTAGGAAAAGGACAACCTGCAGGTTGGGGGATAACCCGTCACGTCGGATAAAGCTGTAGGAATCGAACTCACAACCATAGTGCAACATGCCTTTATTACCTACCACTAGCCTACAGGAAGTCCCTGGTTATTATAAAATAGTATTCCTAATCTAAATGGTATGTGTTAATATTTTCAACCTTGTACGATTAGGAAAATATTATATTTTTGAGTTCTATTATCTTTTTGAGTGAAAGATGAGTTTGTGGTGGAAATTAGTTAAAGGTTGAAACTATACTTGTCAAGAATAAATATATATATACCTATCTCTTATTCTATGAATAGATTAATTCTTAATCTTCAGTAAAGGGATATTAAAAAAATGTGTTATCCTAATACCTTATGTCTTGTTGAACTGATAATATTTTAAATCAATATATATTGAAGGCATTGTGGCCCTCAATTTTATACTTGTTTGTGATTGATGACCTCAATCACTCCCTACAAATATTTACGTTTTCCTCTAATTATATGTCTCTAATTTCCACCAATGTTCTCCTTATCAAGATCATAATTTGGTGGTGACTTTTTCATTTCCCTTTCCCTCTTATTAAGGCTAAATTCTATTAACCTTATTTCCGATATGGGTTTTCCACAAAGGTATTTTCTATTTTAAACCTTTTAATTTCAAAGAAAATTTTCAAATTGCGAGGACACAATTTATTGAAGGAGGGGAGAATGTAACACCCCACGCTTCCATGGTACGCTCCTCTTTGAATAATAGAGCAGCTTGTGTTATACGCAACCTCATGTTCTAACACACAACGACCAATAAAAGTAGCAGTTATGAATAGTAATACCCACTATTTGAATTTATATAAATTTTATATTTCAAAATGGACTTCAATTTTGTATTCGGAATATCGAAATTATCCTACTTTGAATTTTTTGTAATTTTCTGAGAACTTCCAAATTTTTATGAATAGTGAAAAATACATAAAAACAAATTTTTTAATAAAAATAATTTATATTGATAATTTATACTATTGAGTTGTTTTAAAGTATAATTAGAATATATGTTTACCATTTTAAGCAATGATGGTCATTAGAATTAATTTCACTATGAAATTGGACATAAAAAATTGTCAATCATTTGTTATATATTATTTTTTTAAAAACACGCTATTTGTTGTGACAACAGTAATTAATTATAAAATTAATTAATAAAACTTATATGTTTTTAATTTCATAAAATATACATCACTTTTGAATTCGGAATATCAATTATATCTTAGGGTGAAATTTTGGCATTGTTCTGAAAAACTTCAATTTTTGATGAATAGTGAAACCACTAAGTGATAGTTAAAAACTGATTTTAATTTAAATGAAACATTACCACTTCTGTGATTTTATTTTCAAAAATACAAAATACATGGTATTAATTAGGAAGTAAAATGTGGTTCAATGGGATTAAAATAATTTTTTGGTGAATAGTAATTTTTAAGTTTAATTAATCGTGATTAAAGGTAATTAGTGAAATTTAAGGAAAATATGATATTATAAAAATATAAAAATACCTTTACACTTGTCCTACCTATATTGGATGAGTCATGGAATACCAATAAAATCCATGGGTCAACTTGGGGACCCCATGGATCCACTTTTTTAGGAAAATGACATTAAAAACGTTTTATTTAATGTTAAAATAAAAATGTCACAAACATGAGTTATTTTACTAAAACAATTTTTAAATGGGGTTATACAAGTCATATTTTTGACTATAAATATTAAATAGAAATTTAAAAGTATTTCCTACATCATTATATATTTTTTATAATTTTTAGACCTTAAATAAATTAAATTTTTTATAACACCATAATGATGTAGCGATTACCACATTAATTAACGATTTAAATAAAATGGAAAGATAATGTAAACTCTAAGGCTTACACTTGTCTAAAACCTATTGGATGAGCATATATAAAACCCTTATCACCTTATCCTCGAAATATATCATTTTGGGACATTTAAAATTGGAAAATAATTTCATAATAAAGTAACATTTCAATCTTTCCAAAAGTGCCCCCTCTCTTCTCTTATAAAAGGCCCCCACCTCTACCACCTTATTCACACTTTCAAGACATTTGTCTCGGCCAAAATCTGCCCAAATACTCTACCAACTTATCTATATTACTCCTAGAAGCCTAACTTTGGGATGAAGTCTTCCCAAGGAAGCCTTTGGCTAAAATCAAAAATATTTACCCGATTTTAAGGTAATGTCTTCTCTTATGTTATTTTGTTTTATTTTGCTTCTCCAACCCCATAAACTCTTTTTATTAATTTATTTTGTAACAACACCAGTATCCTCAATATACTAGGATGTTTTTATAAGAATTATCCGAGCTACACTTACACACACCTACATCTAATGGTTAATGAACATACTGTTTCTGTGGATGGAGAATTTCTGCCTCATGAAACGATGATTGTTCAATATTCTTTTAACACCTCTAATGGTGGCCATTATGATGAAAATATTTATATATATGATATATATTATGTTTTTGGTTTCCTTATGATTCTTTATTTTTCATTTATGTCATACCTTTATGATTTCCATTATGGGTAAACGCGATAATTTCATTTTAGGAAGTGCGGACTACCGCCCCCTCAAAGTGATTTGAATCGTTAATGCCATATGTGGGATGTATAAAGGATGGATTAAATGGTATTATACATTATATTATACTGTAATTATATTATACCTTTATATAATTATAACTTCATTCCATTAAATACGAAATATAAATGAATGTAGCGTTCATGCATACGTACGACTTACCGTCTCCATTAACGGTGCATTTCATTTCTTACCTCTAAATGTTATGTAATATTATAAATGAATGTATATACTGGATATATATGATTTATATGATATCTACATCATGAATATAATTATGGATATAATGGATATTTTACCACATGAAAAACTTGTAATTTTAAGAAGTTTATTTTTGACTCAAGAACCAAAGATCGACAAAACGACCGGCATTAACATAAATAATTACATAATGTTCATAACATAGTAATAAGTGATATAAAAGGAATAATAAACTTGAAAAAGGTTATTAATCAATTATAAATTAACTCTAATTTATTATTTATGAGGTTAAAGAACGATCGAGTCAAGTAGGACACGAGGTAAGGGAACTTCTTAACCCAATTTCCATTATTTGGGTTAATCTCCTACTTTCAAATTATTTCATGATATTATTATGTCCTATCTTGTATTTGTACATTATTTATGTGTACTTATAGTCAATACACATAATAGATCTATTTTATTTTAAAAATGATCTTTTTAAGGACTTCGTCTCAATCTCTTTTCATTGAATCATATTTGGTTTTATACACAACTTTCATTTATATGGTGTATAAACCCCTTTGAATTTTACTTTTATTAAAAAGGAATATTTTTATACGAAGCATTTTTACTAAAAAAAAGGAATGTTTTTTTCTTACGTATGCGGTGACAATGACTTCTCCTCCGCTGTGACAATTATTTGAGTTTCGGCTTCCTCTATAAGCCATAACATTTTTTTAAAAAGGAAAAATAAATACCATGTTTTAATTTTCTTTTATTTTGGTATTGAAAATGGTTTTAATTAAGTTTTTATTATATCAATGTGTTGTATTGCTATCTTATGATTTAAGTGTGGAAATATTATGTTTTCTTTATTCATGTTTTATGTGATACAATTATGTTATGGTTTATGATATGTTTAAAACTGTTTATATGAGGAATGCATTGGACTTAATAAGTGATAGGTGGAGCCTGCTATAGCTCCTCGATGCATCAGCAGGTCTCATGAGACAAACTAGTGTCTTGGCACGAGGCCTTGACAAAATCTTATTTGTGGTCTTGGCACGAGGCCTTGGCTACGTGGTTATGATAGTCTGGCATTATGCATTCCATCATTATGAAAGTGGTTATTGATATTGCATGTGATTATTCGACCAGTAGAATATCCATGTGAATAAGTAAATGGCATTATCCCATTTTACTTTTTCCATATTATGTTGAAATTCAAGTTTAAAAGGCATTTGTTTTAGTTATAAATTTCCTTAAATGTTAATTTTTATTTATGAAAGCTTCTGCTATATTGTTATCCTTACTGAGCATCTGAGCTCTCCCCTTCCAATGTTTTAATTTTTCCAGGATGTGAAGAAGTTTATTATGAATGACCTGCAGGGATAGTATAAGGGGATATGAAGACAAGATGTTGTTGTAGTTTTGTTTTACTTTATGATGTAATATAAGAAATATGAATGTATCTAGTGTTTCCAAGGCTACTAAACTAATCGGTCTTTCGAGACTTGATCTCTTGTGATCATGCCAATGTTACACAAGAATGCACCAACTCTGGGTAACTGGGGTCAGGGTGTTACAGCACAAATGTTTGAACTGGTCTCGCAAAGAACCTCATGATTTCAAGAAGATATCACATTGAGATCATGTGAAGAACAAAATAGATCAGATTATTATTGTAGGATCTTATATATAGTTCATGAAAAGAACATGAATATACCCCCTAACTGTTGGAGGATGTCTTAAACCAATCATGTGAAGCGCATCAAGATAATGAAGATATAAATAAAGGAGGTATATTTTAGTCATTGCAAATAACAAAGACACCTGATTTTCTATTTACCTCGTGATGGTTTCATGTGAATTTATAGATGAAAATGACATTGGCTATATGATATTTTTGGATCTAGAATTGGAATCTTGTAATGAGATTTATTATCAATACATCTCATGGGGGTATCTTGTATGCTGTTGAAATAAAATACTTTCAATTGCCAGACTATCATTGGATGTTAGGATGGGATCTCATGGAAAACCCAAATAAAATGTTAATGGTCACATGAAGAACATAATACATGTTTCCATAGATCATTTCAAGTGATTGAAACATGTGGAATGTTATCACATGATCATATAAGAAGAAGAACAAGATGTTTATTGGTTTGGAGGTGAAACAGATAGACATCTATGATTTTTGGATTTATGGTAGTAGTAATTTTCCTATAAATAAACAATTACCCATCCATAATAGTTTCATATGTTTCTCTAAGAAGCTCCATTTAAGGAAAAGTTACGATATGGGGTTTTACATGAAGTGAAGTGTTATACATAATTGACATTGCATAAGTGTTTTACATGAGAATAATAATATATTACGATGGAGTCATCAAATACTAGTAAACTATAGAAATTATAGACAAAGGATTTCATGAAATAGTCTCATAAAGATATGTATGCTCTAGGTAGTGGAACACATATGTATCAACCATCGATATCTCTTGATCACCATGAATTAAATAAGATCTTGTAACCTGCATTATTTACATAAGGTTTCAAAATACACATAAACTATATAATATCTTGAAAAAAACATGAAATTAATAAGATCTCATAATCCACATGATCTAAAAAATGACTTCTGTTCCCATTGATCTAAACAATATCTCATTAAATTCTATCACCAAGAGGTCTCACTGAGGAGTTTCAAAGGGGGTGTTCGAAAAAGGATCATATATTGGGTTTTCAAAACATTATCTCATGGAAAGGGTCTCTCATTGTGATCTCATTGAGGATTCTTTCAATGGGATCTAAGTCAAGGGTTATTGATAGATGATATTGAAAAAATTATAACACACCATAATATCATGTATGTTTTACAAGTGAGGATCTTTCACAACATTTTTCAAGAAAGGATCTTATGTAAGGAGATATGCATCAACATTTCCCTCTCTATAATATAAATATAAAAAACAAATTCAAATTAATAAGAATAAGAATAAATATGATATGACCCATTTAATAATATATTCAGAATGTTCTTTTCCACATCATCATCCAGGTTAGGGAATAGATGAATTGGTATCAATTAATGATCATGTAAAAGCTTTGGTTTATAATTTATATGTCTCTAGAAATGGGATTTTTTTCAAGTGTCTAGAAAGTGGAACTAATGAATCCTGGTTTTTTTCATAGAATTAAAGCATAATTCAAGAAAAAAAATGAACTACTCTTCGAACAAAATTTTAGGATAAATTCATTAATGAAATTAAGGAAACTACATGTCCCTAAATTCTATACAAATACGTTTTGAAGTAGAAAAGAAATGAAGATAATGATTTTGAGACTTTCAATTGGTAGTGATCTATAGAAGGAATGATTGAGGGAGTGAAACATGGGGAGAAGTGTAATGTCCATTAATCTTATAAGGTAGTGAGAAAGGGCATAGAAGTGTTCTACCCTAAACCTTGTATTGGCAGTGAGCTTTAAGAGATATGGTATATTGATAAATTATCATTTAATGTTCCATATACATAGCATGGTGATGGTAAAAAAAGTAAAATCAATGATTCCAGGTATTCTGTTTATTGATTCACTTTATATACATAATCATTATATATTTGTGGAAAAATTAGAACCACATAAAAAATGAAGAGGAAACCAAGGGATATTTATAATAATTTTGTGAATATATAGTTGATCCGGATGTATTTCATGAAAAATTCATAACATTATTAAACCCTCCCCTATCATGGATTTTAAGACGTTTTTTGAGAAGAATAGTTTGAATTTTAATATAGGTTACTTTTTAATATATTTTTACTCTGACTATTTTTTTCATCTTTTGAAATTGAAGATTTAGTTTGAACATTTCTCAATGTTCCATGGAAAAAGTTAAGACATTAAGGAATAATCGGGGGTATATTGTTGTTCCTTTGTGTGAAAGTGTCTATAGAAATTTTGTGATTCATTTGAAGGAATTCATGAATGTATTTAGTAATGGTTTGGATGAATCCAATAGTGATGATATTTACTCATTCAATAATGATGTAGGAATTATTGAATAACCTAATATTCTCTTTGATTCTATAGAGACTCATTATGATTAAATTCCAGGAAAAAATGTGTACTTTTTTCATATAACAGGGGAATTGTATCATATATTGAATGAATATAATATCTAAAAATTTATCAGAATCTAATTGAATGAAATTTAAAACACCAGGAAAAAAATGTTAAAATAGTAGACATATAGATGTGGAAACAAATCTAAGAGTAATGAAATATTCTCATACTAATGAACTAAAAAATAAAATCTGATTATAGGTTGATTATAATTCACTTAAAATAAAATAATAATCTTAAGATATAAATATAGATATTGTTACACATATATTAGAACTAATTTCGGATAATGAATTATTTAAAGTATCTAATACATTTATAAATTTCAATATAAATTTGAAAAAGTGACAGGGCCAATATATTATCACTGGAATTGGAAGATGAAAGGAGTAATGGGAATAATCTGAAGAGATTACTAAATGAAAAACATGGAAAAATGGATATTAGGATTCAATAATTCATAGAAAAGATAAAACCAATCAAGATATAATTGGAGAAATGTGATATAAATGGAAATCCCAAATTTTTTGTCTCATTTCATTTATAAATTGATTATCATTAGTCAAATAAAAATGAAATGAAAAGAAAATACGATATTTTAGAGGTGAAACATGAATTGATTCTCTCATACCAAAGGTCATGGATTTGTAGAATTTTTTTTGATATGATGAAACATCTCAAATTCATGATAGAAAAAGAGACATGAATATTTTCAAAAATTAATGAAATCCAATTGGTACTGTAATAAAACCTTAAAATACATACACACATTGTTATAAAAACATGTTCTATTTCCATGGGATTCATGGTCATATTTCACTTAATTTGAGTTTGTGGAATATATTTCACATTATGAATATGGAAATATTTCTAAATATATTAATAAGAAAACAATATTAAAAATTAGTAATGGAAGATCTTCTATGTGAAAAAAACCATCAAATTCAATGAATTTTTAAGTCTAGGACACACCATGAGTATGCGCTCAGAAGTTATGGGGATCATTTAAAAAAGAATAAGTTTAGATTGAACAACATCTTATCCTAGAAATGATGATGTGGTAATTTTCTTTAATAAGAATGGTTTTATATTTTATAATCCTAGGAATTTGAAAATATATTTCACCTTGCATAGAAATGATGTATATTATCTGGTTTTAAGTCAAAATATTGTACTTTCAGTAGAAGAATCACACCTAGAAAGAAATGGGAACATGACACACCACAATAGAGATGTGAAACTAAGTGAAATTTATATCTAATTGAGGATGTAGAAATAATAGATGAATAATGGAAATATTTTTTCTTGTGGAATGAATCTGGAAAACAGGAACAATGGTGGAGCACCATTGAAAGAAATTCCTACTCGTAGGTTTAAAACAGAAATTGTGAAAAAGAATAATATTATATAATATATATATCATAGGAATAAAATTACATGGGTATTTTATAAATTGTTATATGGAAAGAATAGATGATTTTGGTTTGGAAGTTGGATTAAGGGGAAATGATTATGTTGTTTTTTAGGAAAACATTAAAGTGTTGGTCTATGAAGATATACCACAATCCTATGATTTATGATTCTACATGTAACACTATCCCTATGTGTTAAACGGTTCAAATATATTTTATACTTTGAGTATTAATAAGAGGAGATCAAATTGGAATATTATTAGTGATTTGTATATATTGAAATTGTTTTTCATTAGTTATGGCGATGAAAATTCAAGAATTTTTTTAAATGGGATAATTTAATATTTTATATTAATTACTAAAACATGGTCCCAAATTTATTTTGATAATTAACATTCAATACACAATTAAATGTAATTATTTTAAAATTAAAATGTCTGATTTAGTGAATACCATTGAAATTATATATTTTACAAGATGATTTTATTGAGAATATTTTTGTATTAATTATTTTGTATAGTATTCATGTATTGGATAACACATTTATATTGTCCTGTAACAAAATTGTAATTGATAGAAAGAAATATATGGGATTCCGGGGAACCACATATTAGGTGAGAACAATAATCAACAACATCATCATCTAGCATAATGTGGTCTCAGGCATGAAATGTGAACCCAAGCTATGGTTAATGGGAGTAATGGAGAGCCTCTATGCAGAGAGGTGTGGAAATGGATTATGGTAACATCATAGGATGGTTACAGTGACTAGTGCAATTGAACTAGTAACAATTAATTGTAGGCTACTAAAGTGCATTGTTATAATTGGTATCCCACACAAGATTGTTTTTTTCATGTTGGATAATCATATATCAGTTACTATTTCAATGCCACTAAAAACCTTGAATGTAAAGAGACCTTTTGATCTGATCAATCTGTATTGTCTAATACACTACAGTTTCTAGTCTTCTTCATTGATCATTGTTAGATGAGTTCTTCTAAAAGTGATTTCCATGTCACATCATCTGAATATCAAGATGTATAATTAAATCACCAATAGTGTATTATATAGATTACAATATGCGAGAAACCACATGATACTTTATTTTAATATTAAAATAGAGACCAATCCAAGGATTTACTCTGGTACAATAAAGGGTGTGACAGTGCGTACACTATAAAAATATTTTGTGTGAAATGAACATTTATAAGTTATGAACACACAAAATTTATATCAAAATTTTTAACATCCAGTTAAATGATGTTATAGTGGATTTATAGTTTTCGTTTGACAGAAATGTGAAGGTACTTTATTGTGAAATGAAATATGTGAAGAAGTAGTGGGAATCACATATGCTAACATTTCATGAGGAATGTTCATGAATGAAGTGCATGATATATGTGACATTCATGCATGAAAATGATGTGCATATAAAATGGAATACCTTAGAGGTAATATAATATATAATGAATTTATGAATGTGAATGTCAGTCAATACACTACAATTATGGAAATATATACTATTTGTCTATTTTCAAGCACATGAAATAATTAATGCATAACATGAGAATAAAATCTATTGTTCATACATGCATGATTAAGAGTAATATACATGATATATATTTTTCATGAATATTGTTAATTGATTAGAGAAAGAAGATGGAAATTATTTATGAAGGTATATACCCACATATTCAAGGTACATATATTAGACTAGATCATTTGATTTTCAAATGATAGTGATCTTGATCAAATAGATTTTTATGAGTTTCTGATGTTCTTGAATACTGTAAAAACACATATCAGGTGATCAAGTCTGTTTGTTTAGAATGGTTGTATATCAAGGTAGTCAAAATGAAGGCTAAAGATGAAAAAGATAGCTTTATTAGGGATCGTATCTTATTTGACTCATTATATTGGATTTCATTGATAGGACTATGAATTAGAAGACGTTTCTAGTGTTACTCTAGAGCATGAAAGTGTGATGTTGGTAAAAATTTCAGATTCAGTATAAATATCCATCTATGGGACTCATTTTTCACTCTTATTGGTGGGAACTTGAAATCCCTATCGTAACTATAAGTGTAATAATGTGAGACATAGTTTTTATGGGAATTCAGCATTCATAGATTGTAACCATCTATTTATAGTAACGAATATATAAACAGTGGGTACTACTGATTAGAGAAAGGATCTGTGTCTTAGAACCAATACTTTGTAAAAATATTGTGTGTTGTGTATCAATTAATTTATGCATTTCATATAGTATCCACTCATCCTAATAGGTGTAATATGACTGAGGAGGGTTAAGGAAAAAAATAAAATTGATAAAGAAAGTCACACCAAATTCACCACCATAATCAGTTTGACTACATGATCCTTTGGACATGTTAATTATTATTAGAGGGAAAGGTCAACAATAATTGGATTTACATTACTTGTCTAGTTGTTTATTTCTGAAAAATATGAAGTATATATTTGAGGTTGAAGAATATTAAGAAGGAATTTTTATATAACTTACAATATCAATTACAAATTTGTGTAATGATGATATCTCATATAAGACATTGAAAAAAGGAAGAAATGGGAGGAAATTTAGATATAGAATATTTCAACGGTGAATAAAGTTAAACTGCTAGCTGAAGGAACTAGGGTTGGTAAATTTGTAGTGAAATCGGTTGATTATAATTCTAATAAATCATGTTAAATATGAGATAAAGACATGTTCTATTATAAAAAGTATAGAGAATCTAAATAATGTTCCAAAAAAGGTTGTAAATTTATGATTATAAAATTTATGGAACATTAGGATGAATAAATAATGATGGAAGAAGGCGATAATTATAGGGAAGATTAATCAGGTAAAAGGTTGGAATATGCTAAAAACTCAAAAAAAACATGTAAATGAAAAGGATTAAACAATATCTATTTGAAAAAAATATATATGTTATAGATATTAAATAATTTAAACATAATTATTTTTTGAAAGCTGGTTTTGAACTGATATTTTTATTAGTTATCCATACATTGGTAAAGATTAAAAATAAATATATAACAGTTACAGATACTCAACAGGTTGTTAGAGGAGAAATAATTAAATTTCCGAATATATTGTTACAATAGAAAAAATCAATTCTTGAAGATTCAAATCAGATACAATGATTGAGTGGGGAGGAATCATGAAATCAGATGAAGATAAATATATTACTCTCAACATAAAATGTTTGCAAAAAAAGTAAAACTATAAAATATATAAGAGATACAAGATGATACATCCCATGATATTTAGAAAAGATGTTTTTACAAGGATTCAACTTATAATACTATTATTTATGAAATTATCCAATCATGTGTAAAGAAGCGAATGATATTCTCCAATCATAAAACTAAAACAAGTTAATTGGAGAACGTAACACTTTTTGTTAATAAATATCTATATACTAATATTTATTTAATGACTAATGAAAATTCAAAATTAAAATACTTAAAAATATGGGTGAATAAATGTTCTCAAGAATCCATTATAAAAATAATGATATATGTGGATAAATTTGGATGTTATTGTTCTGCAAAAAATAAAAAAAATTAATTTGATACCAAAAAGTATAAAATTGAAAATAAAATAATGATTATGAAACAAAAATTTAAGTAAAGATTATTTCTCTACTGTATGTGTCATTGTATGTTTTGGAATTATGTAATTAATTGTTGGCACCATATTTTTTTGTAATCTAATTATATAATGATAATATTTTTGGGGGAGAAAATCTAAGGAGAAGTGGAAACCTGCAAAATAGATGTAGAACTCACAAAAAGGGAATCAATATATAATAAATATATTTAATTAATTATAAAATATAAATGATTATTTAAATAAGATTGATTAGTGTTATGATTCAGGTTATAATTTACAAATAATTCCCAAATCATCTGTTGATGTGAAAAGAAGAACACAAATAATTTAATCAAGTATAAAATCAAGATGATAGATCCATATTTAGATATTAACAAAAGAAGATGATTGCTAAAAATACTCCTAATAAGGTTATGAAAAATGAAATGAAGAGTGTCCCACAAAATAAATGATTCCTCTACTGTGGTTGTAAATTTCACATTAGGGACCTTTTCTAATTTTCCATGAACATTCATACTAAATGAAGAAAACATGTTTTTAATAAATATTAATTCCAAATAGAAACTACGAGACTCATTTGGTGAAATATATATATAAATAAGAATAAGAAACTATGTCTAAAATTGGTGTCATGTTTTACTAAAAGTTGATTGTTAAATTTGTAATATTCCATTAAATATAGGTACAAGTTTGTTTACATGTTTACCTAGAATATAAATATTCATAATGAATAAACAGAGAGAACCTATGAATTTTAAGGTATAAAAAATTTATAACAAAAAAATTGAAGAATCTCATGTTTATAACGATTTCATGACCCTTTGTTTTGAAAAGATTGAAGAGAAATGATAGATATAAATTATAGAGAATTATGTAAAAATATTTATAGAAAATATGAAAAAAATTGTTCATAAATAAAGATTGCAAGATTTAGAAGAAACTGCCATATTTATTTATCCATCTTAGGAGAATTTAATATCAACCTTACTCCCATATAAGTAATGTGTTTTTTTAATTAATGTAATTAAAGGTAAAGCATGAAATTAGGGGGAGTCTTGTAGTTGATAAAAGTTCTAAACATCTTAAGTCTAGAGAAGTTCACCTCATGGAAAACTATTAGTATCATGTTGTCTTTTTTCAAAATTTCATATAATATAAATATTTTTATGATGTTTATTTTTGTAGAATTATAATCATGACGAATAATTAATGAGTATATATCTTGAGGGGGTGAGTTGAAGATCAACCATAAGATATTTCTATCTCAAGGTGAATTATAATGAATATCAAAATCTTTATTGAGGTTTGAAATATATAAATTATAAATGGTAAATATTAGGGAATTGAATCTAGTTGTCATTGAATTATTTTGGTTACATTATCCTATTTTAACGACGAAAAATTAATTCTAAAAGGGAGATATTTTTTACTTGATGATATAAGGGAATGATTATTTAAAAGGGGGAAATACAATAATTTACCACAACATTTGTTGGTTTTCTATGATGTATATAAGATATTAGTTGAACATATTTTGTTACCCAATAATACAAGGTTTCAATTTTGCTATCAGATGCTTAAATTAATTGAATATATTGGTGTTAAATTTTATTACTACTGTTTTCATCATAGAGAATATCTCACGTAGGCATAGAGTTGATTAATTGTATATTTTTCCTATGATATTAGTGATTCCATCCTTATTTTGGATTAATCTTATTATAACTATTAGAAGAGAATATTATGTTCTGAAAATATTAATTTAATGGTAATTCCTTCCCATACTTATATCATTGGATTTATTATCAATAATTATAATAAGATATCAAAGACTTTTAAATTGAAGTGGGTAATGAAAGAAAATACAAACAGAGTGATTTAAAGAGTCTATGTGGTTTCTAGAAATTGATATTGTTGTAAATTAGTTATGAAGACAATGAGTTAATGAGTTTTATAATTGAAATGATTTCAGAGTAGTTCTTAATTTCCAAAACATCTTCCTAAATTTATTAAGAGATTTCATACTGGTTACACAAATTGAAATATTGATTTCAGAACTTAAAAGGAGAATAAAGGAATATAATTAAAAATATATTATGGATAATGGTTTTTTTGAGATTATTTTTTGACGCCTTTCCTTGTCATAGTAATTATGTTTTGTAAAAACCTTTTATGTTGGAATTTAAAAAATATGGGCCTTCTTAGCAACCATTCTATAGGATTCAGTTGAACCACTAACTAGTTTTGAAATAGAATCAACCACATCCACCAGAAAATATAAGGATGAAAAGGTAGTGTAATGTTCACTAATAGTAAAATACAAGTAGGATGTGGTGAGCCACCATGTGGGGTTATATGATGGCAGATTAACGTGACAACATGTAGTGGTTCCAGGAAGTAGTGGGAGAAGAATATAAACCAGTATGGTTTTGTTAATGGAGAGGATTATTATAAAAGGTAGCACTAGATCACATGATGTGTTGATGTTGAATGAGAATCTCTTGGTTACTATTTCAATTCCATTAATAAAATAAATAGTGTGGTGATTCTTAGTGTACTCATTTTGAGATAGTCTAGTTAAAGTGAGTTAGTTTTCATCACCTATAAATATTATATGTACTGATATTGTGTTTGTACTTTTGATTGTAAGAGTCAATAATTTTTAAATAAATATATCCACTATGATCATCATGTTTTCAAAAAGGATTTATCAAATTCTATATTTTTCATAACAAAGAATGTAATATCATGTGAATACAACATGGGCATAGAACACTAGTTTTATTCATGTATCACATGTTTTTAAATAGGCTCTTGGGATAATTTTATGTTCATTGTCTCATTGTATTTCATGTATATTACTAATAACCTACATATCATCATTTTTTTGCAAATGATTTGATACTGATAGTATAATCATGTTCAATGAAGGGTGAGATAACACATAGAATGGAAAGATATTTTATTTGAATGGAATTTGTTTCAGTTGTGTGCATACACTGTTACTATTTTAATAGTGAACATCATGTTTTACAAAGTTACAGTGGAATCAGGGTGGTTTTGAAAAGTAATATTGAATGGATATTGTTTAGAGGATAGATATGTGAAGAAGAAGTGAGCATCACATGTGATATAATTCCACAAGGATAGTTCATGAATTAAATTCATGATATATATGATATGAACGAATGCAAATGATGTGAAAATAAAATGGAATACCTATGAGGTTTTGAACATATGAAGAACCTATATTTGATTCTATGAAAAAAAGAACTATAATTGAGAGAAACATATTTAGCTTATTTATTTCATGAAAAAAATATTGAATTTATAACTAGAGAAGACAATTCATTATTTATATATAAATTAAGAAGAGTGATTCACATGATATATATATTTCATGTTTATTGTGCAGTGATTTGAGAGTATAGATATGAAATATTTATAAAGGATTATAACCATGATCATAGTATATATAGATCATCCCAGATCATTTAACATTTAGTGGATATTGAGAAGCGTCAATTAGTTTTTTTTATCAATTTCAAATGTTCGTGAATTTATTACAAGAGAAATTCGGTGATCTGATCAGTTTGTGTAGAAATATTATACATTAAGGCAGTGTAGAAGAAGACATATTCTGATATAGATCTTTTTATTTGTGTATCATATATTGTGTGAGTCAATGTCTTGGATGTATTTAGTGGGACATTGATTCAGAAGAATTCTATAATGGGAATTTGATGTAGCTTAGTGGGATGTGGGTAATAATGTGGTAAACAATATGAATATCCTCAAATGGGGCTCATGAGTCTCTTCTGTGGGTGGTAACCAATAATCTATACTGGGGATATAGAGTGGAACATTGTTTCTATAAAGACATGTAAATTTCAAGGAAATTTTTTATATTAATTCATTGGAATTTTACGAGTCCACAATTTCTGACGGCACCTGAATCTGAGGTCCAGTGTGCCCGGAATCAATTTATGAAGTTTTTTTCGGGTATGTTATGTAAACGTAAGTGCGGAATTTTATATCTTTTGAACTGCTGCTCAGAATTGAAATCTGAGTGCAATGATGAACTCGCAGTGCCGATATTCTCCTAAGGGGACCTTTATCGCAGTAGCGTTTAATGCAGGTTGAGAGTTAATTTTTGGGGATTTGGAATAAAATAAAAAAAATTGTGGAACAAAATTATACTTTATTTATGGATGTTGGTTATTACCTCCCAAGGGGAGTTAGAGGTGGGACCCACACCCACATAACCTCCCATGAGAGGATATTTGTGAGGTGTATCCCACACGATCCCCTATCCTTTCATCTCCTCTTTAACATCCTTAAACTCCCTATTAATTCACCTCATTTAATTCTTTGACAACTCCCCTCATATAATATGAGGATCCTCTCCACCTCCATCTCTCCCATTAATTTTTTCCAAAACATGTAATTAATAGATTGATTCTTTTGAATTAATTTGAATTGACAAGGCATATCTATTAAAAATATTGGTGGAAGTATTTTAATTTTTTTTAGTTTTGTCTATCATTGTGTTATGAGATTTTTGAGAGAGATCTTGAGAAAAGTGTTGCTCTATTCAATGAAGAAAGCCTCCAATGACGAAATACTTTCATCCTTGATGATGAATGCCCTATGATTGGAAGAACACAGAGTCGCAAATGACGCTACTTCTTCGGGTGCACTCCGACGTCAACGAAATCGACACCGTTCTTCCACGATACCCGACTACCACGACGTTCATCTTCTGCAGCCCAACAATGTGCGATGTCTTTTCGAGGTAGGGGATTTATGTTCATTTTTAATTGACTAAAAATTTTCTTATTTTATTTTGAGAAACATGGCTTGACTTTGGCCAAATTCTACCGCCTAAAGTGGAGGGTGGGGGCTGAACACACACAGCCTGACAACCCTCCGAGACTCTTTAATTGTGATTCAGGTGTTTTACAAGAGGTGGTGATGGGAGAAGGCGGTGGTCATGTGCCGGCCGCGTACGGAAGAACCACGGCCCACAACCATGGGCCAGTTGGCCGAGGAAGAACTGGTCGAAGGAATCCGTCTGGGCCGATGGGAGATCGTGACACCACAAGGGGTGCCACGCTGCGGAGGACCGCGGGCCGCTTCGGCGGCGAACTGGCCGGCTCGTCGGCTGGCTGGGTGGATGAAGGCCGCGGCACCCATGGTGTCACGCAGGGAGACCGCGGCACGCCCATGCAGGCCACTTGTTTCGGGAAGGCCGGTCAGACTGTTGGGAGGGTGGTGCCACTTGGGGCTGCCAGTTCGGGAGACAAGCCCCCCACCCACGGACTACTCGGCCGGCCAAGAAAAACCATCCACGGGCCGGGCAACAACAGATGGGATGGGCCATGCCCCTCGGGCCGGCCGCGCAATACACTGGGCCGGTCCGACCCTATGCCAGGTCGGACCCGCCAAAATCGGGTTGACCTGACCCGCCAGCCCGCCGAGCTTGACGGGCTGGGCTCATTTTCACTTAAACATGAATATTTTTAAGACCGCACGCCCGATCGACGCGCTGTCTGGGGAACTGGTACCCTTACAATGAGGCATACCATTTTCAATACTCTAAGTGAGTTTTGGAAAACTTTGGAAAATGGTCGGGTTTGGAACGAGTATATTTCCAACCGGGCCCTTGGAACAGAAAAGCCAATATCTTTCGGACTGGGTGTCCGATTGACGCGATGTGTGTCATGTCATGTTCCTTTTGAAGAGACGAAGCTTTGGGATACATCAACTCTAGAATTAATGAATGTTGATGTATCGACCCCCTTTTGACTCGAGGAGAAGACCCTCCCAGAATTGAGTGTGTTGTGTGCGGGAACCCTATAGCTGGATGCGACTGCGACGACAACTATATTGGAATCCTCCGTGGGCTAGGAAGCAACAAAAAATATACTGGAATCCTCTGTGGGATCAATAGCGACGGAAACTATAATGGAATCCTCTGTGGTTTTGACAATGACAACAACTTTACTGGAATCCTTTGTGGGTTCTATAGAGACGACAACTGTACTGGAATCCTCCGTGGGTTCGACAACGATGATTAATGTTCTTGTATCATGTGTGGGTCTGGCAGTTTACAGCGATGACTACTGTTCTTGTATCCTCTATGGGTCAAGAAGTTTGACCTCTGTACTTGTATCATGTGTGGGTCCGACAGAGTAGCTGGTATTATATCTTGTGTGGGTCCGAGAGCTTAGATGGTCTTGTAACCTGTGTTGGTCTGACGGCTTAGATGAATAAGTGACTACATCTAATCATCTCTATTGCTATCCGAAAGATGTATACATGTGTGAGCTATTTCTTGATTTTAATTCTTTATCATTGATGTGATTGAATTCTTTCATATGTGTACTGGGTAGTATTTGGGATCGAGAGTTGTAGTCCTACTTTTATTGATAACGTAGTTATATGTATGGGCATATACCAAAGTACGGTTGGTTGATACTTCATGATTGTATCTCTCTTCTGTGGTTTATCCTTTGTGGATTATGGGAGACCTTTGAGGGTCTTGGGGTCCCTACTATGTATCGTATACTCACCCTTGCACTGGCTTTTCCCACACCTCGTTGTGTTGGTTGCAGACGACGGACATCACTGATCGAGGTGGAGACTTGTTGAGATGAACAGTACCCGGAGGTGGACCACTTGGCGAGATGTACCCGAAGTGGACGGGTGGACTTGAGGTGCTGAGGAGGCCATCTATACCCACCCTTTAGGTGGGATTCCCAGAGGATGACTCAGTGGTTCCAGTTTTACTATACTGAAGTTGTGCTAGCTTTCAGATGTAATGTACTTTCAGTTGGGTTTGTATACTGGAAAATTTACTTTTCAGCACTTACTTTTGTACTCTGTTTACTTAGTGCTTACATCAGTTGTGTACTCTATTGCGTTGTTTAATTTTATAAAAGCAATGTCTTCCCTTTTTATCGGTATTTACGCCTTTGGTGCTAGTTGCCAGCCCCTGACCTATGGAAGGCGGGCTTGGGGTAGTCACGGAATGGGCTCTGAGGACGAGTCATGAGAAATTGGTATCAGAGGAGTTGGTTCTACTGAAAAACATAGGACTCAGATATATATTATTTTGAAGCAATACTGTTAATAGTATTGAGTGTGGTTTTCAGTCCAAGGAGTCCAGTGTTGGTTCGGCTGCCGACGTATCCATACACCAGGACTATGGCCTCTGATTTCCGACTCAGTGCACGAAAACGCTGATTGTGTGTGTGATTCCTTTGAAAAATTTTCTTTTTGATTACTTTGTGTCATCTCACCTGGTATACTGTTTTGACCGTGTCACAACTGTTTCTTTTCAGGATGGCCCCACAAAGGAAGCCAACTAGGGTTCTGAGTTATGTGTGATATGGTAGCCCACCAAGCGTCAAGGCCTTGGTGTAGGGCCCCATAATAGCTGAGGCACTAGTGGTACAACTACCCACTGGTCCACCAACACCACAAGCCCCAGAAACAGAGAGTGCATGCTTCCTGAGTGTGTCGTATATGTTCCAGCGAAAAAGGCATCCGAGGTTTCGAGACAAGACAAGTTTTCAGATGGTCGGGTGCTGGCTCGAGGTTGTAGCATGAGTTTTCCACACAGTTGTGACACCAGTTGACTTGATGGTTTTCGTAGATATTTGTCTCTTTCTGGGAGCAGCTGAGAGGTGGTGGAGTCTGATTCACCAGTTTTACGTAGAGGCATCTCTGACCTGGGAAGACTTCAAGGGTCTTTTCAAGGAAGAGTTTGTACCAGCGACTCTATGCTTTGTGTGTGCTAAGGACCTACTGGTCCTTCCACAGGGCTTTCCAACAGTAGTCGAGACATCAGTGGCAGGCAGTAGGCAGATGGAACAGGGGCATAAGTGGGTTAGATCAACATTATGTTGAGTGCGGGGCACCCGAGGCCGAGGGAGCTCCGTATGAATGAGGGTCTATTTATCCTATAGGGAACGGGGTCACAAGGTTTGTGACTGTCCAAATCCCCGCATAGTTGATCAGCTAGCCTTGGAGAATCCATCGTGAAAGATGCAATGACAGGAGCTTGAGAAAAATTAGAGTGGTGGATGAGGCAGTGGAGCAAGTCCTTCAGTAGATGGTGATCAGAGTTACCAAGCACTACTACCACCACCACCTTTAGAGGGTTCGACACGAGCTCCAGGAGCAGGTGGACAGGAGTGGAACTTTCTCAAGGAATAGAGGCTTTTTTTCATGAGGCATCTATATTTGTTTTTTTCGTTGTTTGTTGTTGTTTTGTGTATTTGTACTATGATCTGCAGAAATAAAAGACACTTTTCCATATGATGTTTTCTTCCCTGCCATTTCGTATGGTTGATACTGAGAGGTTCCAGTTAAAGCCATTGACTTGACCCTCACATTCTAGATTCCTACCAGAAGAGACTTAGTGATCTCACACTACTGCCGACAGTGTGAATCGATCATTGGTGGCGAGAGTAACAGTTGGATCTCATGGTAGTGGTGTCGAGGCCCTAAGACGTCATCCATGGAATGAATTAGTACTGTTAATGTCTATATTTACTCTATTAGGCAAAGAAATTGGTTCATCCACGGGATGAGGCCAGATTTCTCTTTTTAGCAAGGGAGAAATCTTAGCATCTCTTGAAAGACATAAGCAAAATAACGGTGTAGTCTTGTTCTTTATAAATGTCTAGTCACACCCACAGTTCATTGAGCCAATGGTTTACGGTTTACTTTAGTCAAAAATTCTCAGGTGTGTCTTCTCATATTTTGAACTATACCTGGGACAACAGTGATGGCTTGAGTTCCTCCAGGACTATGACTTTTAGATAGTCTATACTCCTAGGAAGGGGAACACTGTAGCTAATGATCTCAGCAAGAGATCGGGCATTCAGCTGCTAGGAGAGGCGACAGAGCAGCTAACTACATTGAAGATATCTGTGGTTGATATAGATGGCACAACCATTCTTCAGTCTCTCTCAGTCACTCCTCCACTTCATCAGGGAGTCAGCGAGGCACAACATGGGGACGTTGAATATGAGGCGCGATGTGCTTAGATATTCACATGGAAGGTGCCTGATTGATTTTCTAAATTAGGGGAGAGCGTCATCCTCTTCAGTGGACGTATTATGGTACCAGTTGCACAACAGGGGGATGTGCTGATGGATTTATACGCTTCTCCTCTAGAGGTATATCCAGGAGTGAAAACGATGTATGAGGACCTCAGACAATAGCACTAGTGGCCGGATATGAAGAAGGCTGTAGCAGAGTTCATTTCATGATGCCTCATTTTTCAGCAAGTGAAGGAATAACACTAGGTACCAACAAGCTTGGTACAACCCTTAGAGGTCCCGGAGTGGTTGTGGGATGAGATCTCCATGGATTTTTTATGTGGCTTCCATGTACATCCATGGGACATGACTCTATCTGGGTGATAGTAGACTGACTCACCAAGTCAGCCCACTTCCTACTGGTCAAAGTGCAGGGCTGAATAGAGTCCTCAGGACGCCTTTACATTCTGGAGATCGTACGACTTCATGGTGTGCCATCAATAATTTTCTCTGATCGAGATGCTCGTTTCACTTCCTGGCTATAGAAGGTGTTGCAGGAGGATTTTGGGATGCAACTACGTCTGAGCACCGCCTTCCATCCTCAGACGGACGGTCATACTGAGAGGACAATTCTAACTCTCAAGGACATGCTCCATGCATGTGTTCTTGTCTTTGGTCACAGCTGGGAGGATCTCCTACCCTTGGTGGATATTGTGTACAACAACAGATACCAGTACACCATTGGGATGACACCATACGAGGCACTGTACGACCGACCTTGCAGATCACCTCTGTGCTGGACTAACCTTGGTGATTCATCCTTTGTAGAACTACAGATGGATCCGGCTACGACGAAGATGGTGTGGATCATCCAGGAGAAAATGAAGACTACACAGAGCAGAAAAAAGTCATATGCTGATAGGAGACAGAGACAACTGGAGTTTGAGGATGGCGACCACGTCTTTATATAGGTCTCACCTTGACGTGGAATACAGAGATTTGGTGGGGGCGGAAAGTTATCTCCATGATTCATTGGACATTTCTATGTCCTCAGTAGAGTAGGCGAGGTGGCTTACCTCCTGGCCCATCCACCTCAGTTGCACCAGGTGCATGACGTCTTCCACGTATCTCAAATGAGGGGAAATGTGCACGACCCGACCCACATCATCCATCACTAGGAGCTGGACATCGATGACTGGGCGACAATTGTAGAGGTCCCGGTGGAGATCGAGGATTGACAAAAGCGGGTCCTATGTGGGTGGTCGATTCCTCTCGGCCGCATTCACTGGCAGCAAGGGAACCTCCAGGAGATGACATGGGAGCGGGAGGCTCAGATGTGTGCTCAGTACCCCCATTTTTTCCCTAGTGTAAGTTGTAGCATAACAGGGACGTAAATCCCTAAGGTGGGGGTAATGTAATGACACATAAATTTCAAGGAAATCATTTTTCTTAATTATTTGAAATTTTACGAGTCCGAAGTTTCTGACGGCACCGGATTCCGAGGCCCTGTGTGCCCGAAATGAATTTATGATGTTTTGTTCTGGTAAAGTCATTAAACATACGTGTGGGGTTCTCTATCTTTTGAACCGGTGATCGGAATTGAAATCTGAGGGCACTGATTAACTCGTAGTGCTAGTATTCTCCTAAGAGGACCTTTAGTACAGTTGTGTTTAATGCAGGTTGAGAGTTAATTTTTGGGGATTTGGTAGAAAATAAATAAAATTTGTGGAACACAATTTTATTTTATTTATGGGTGCTGGTTATTACCTCCAAAGTGGAGTTAGAGGTGGGACCCACACCCACATAACCTCTCATGAGGGGATATTTATGAGGTGGGGCCCACACGATCCCCTAACCTTTCATCCCCTATTTAACATCCATAAACTCCCTATTAATTCCCCTTATTTAATTCTTTGACAACTCCCCTCATTTAATATGAGGAGCCTCTCTACCTCCCTCTCTCCCATAAAATTTTCCAACGCTTGTAATTAATGGATTGATTCTTTTGAATTAATTTGAATTGACATGGCGTATCTATTAAAAATATTGGGGGAAGTATTTTATTTTTTTAGTATTGGCTCTTGTGTTGTGGGTAGATTTTTGGGAGAGCTCTTGAGAAAAGTGTTCCTCTCTTCAACGAATAACACCTACGATGAAGAACGAATTTCTTCCTTGATGAATAACACTATAAGATTGTAAGAACATGATGTCGCCAATGATGCTACTTCTTCGTGTGCACTCCGACATCAATGGAATAGACACCGTTCTTCCGCGATTCCCGACTACTGTGATGTTCGTCATCCGCAGCTCGACGAAGTGCAACATATTTTCAAGGTATCAGAATTATGTTCAATTTTAATTGATTAAAATTGTTCTTGTTATTTGTTTATAAACTAGTTTTGACTTTGGCCAAATGCTGCCGCCTAACGTAGAGGGCACGACCTAAACGCACACAGCCTGACGACCCTCCGTAGACTCTTTATTTGTGATTGAGGCACGTTGGAAGAGGAATCGATGGGAGAAGGCAGTGGAAGCCTTCCATCTGCGTGCAGAAGAACCGCGTCCCACATCCGCGGGCCACTCATCCGAGGAAGAACCGGCCGACCGAAGTCGGCCGGGCAGAAAGGAGATCGCGGTGCCGCAAGGGGAGCCATGCTGCGGAGGACCTCGTCCGGTGCACCACGGGCCGATTTGGCAGAAAATTGGCCGCCACGTCGGTCGGCCAAGTGGATGAAGTCCACAACACCGATGGTGCCGCGCTAGGAGACCGTAGCTCGCCTATGCGGGCCACTTGCACCGAGAAGGCTAGACGACTTTAGTCGAACAGGTGGGAGGGCGGTGCTGCCGGTTCGGGAGACCGGGGGGCACCCCCCATGTCATTTTTCGATACACTAAGTGAGTTTTAGACGACATTGGAAAACATCCGGGTTTGGACCGAGCATATTTCCAGGATAGACCCGCCAAAACCGGGTTGACCCGCCCCACCAGCCCTTCGGGCTTGACGAGTCGGGCTCGTTTTCAAATAACCGTGAATAATTTTAAGACCGCCCATCTGATCGACGCACATTCATGTTAGTATTGACTGTATTAGGAAAAGAACATGATTCATCAAGGGGATGAGACAAGATTTCTGTTTTCGGCAAGAGAGAAATCATAGCATCTCTTGTAGGATGTAAGAAAAAAAGGATGTAGTCGAGTGCTTTATAAATGGATAGTCGAACCCATAGTTTGTTGAGCGAAAGGTTTATGGTTTACTTTAATCTCGAAGTCTCCGGTGTGTCTTCTCGTAGAAGGACCTATACCTGAGACAACCATGATGGCTTGAGTTATTCCAGGACTATGATTTTGAGATAGTCTATACTCTTGGGAAGGGGAACATTGTAGCCTAATGCTCTCAGTAGAAGATTGGGAATTCACTTTCTAGGAGAGGCGGCTGAGCAGCTAGCCGCATTGCAGATATCCTTCGCGGATATAGATGGAGAAGCCTTTCTTCAGTTTCTCAGAGTCACTCCTCCAATTCTTTAGTGAGTTAGAGAGGCACATTGTGGGGACGTTGCCTATGAGGCACAACTAGCTCAGATATCCACAAGGTAGGTGCCTGATGGATTTTATAAAGGAGGGGATCATGTCATCCTTTTGAGGGGACGTACTATGGTACAAGTTTCACTACAGGAGAAGAGCTCGGGATGCCTCTACATTCGGGGGATCGTACGACTTCATGGTGTGCCATCGACTATCTTCTCTGATAGAGATGCTCGTTTCACTTCTCGGATATGGAAGGGGATACATGTGTCTTTTGGGATGCATCTACGTATGAGCACCACCTTCCATGCTCTGAGGTATTGTCAAACTGAGAGGACCATTCAGACTCTCGAGGACATGCTCCGTGCATGTGTTCATGACTTTGGTCACAGCTGGGAGGATCACCTAACCTTGGTAGAGTTTGCGTACAACAACAGCTACCACTCCACCATTTGGATGGCACCATATGAGGCATTGTACGACCAACCTTGTAGATCAACTCTGTGCTAGAATGAACTTGGGGAGTCAGCCCTTGTTGAACCAGAGATGGTTCAGGCTATGATGGATAAGGTTCAGATCATCCAGGAACGGTTGAAGACTACACAGAGCAGACAAAAGTCCTATGCTGATAGGTGACAGAGACCACTGGAGTTCGAGGATGGAGACAACATCTTTCTATGGGTCTCATCTCGACGTGGTCTACAATGATTTGGCCAGGGAGGCAAGTTATCTCCGCATCTAATCAGACCTTTACTCATCCTCAGCAGAGTAGGCAAGGTGGCTTACCGCCTGGCCCTTCCACCTCAGTTGCACCGGGTGAATGACATCTTCCATGTTTCTCACCTGATGAGATACGTGCACGACCCGACCTACGTCATCGATCACAGGGAGCTCTACATCGATGAGGGGGAAACATTTGAGGAGGTCTCGGGGGAGATCAAGGATCGACATGAGCGGGTCCTATGTGGACGGTCGATTCCTTTGGTGCGCATTTTCTGGCTGCATGGGAACCTCCAAGAAATCACATGGGAGCGGGAGGCTTAGATGCATGCTCAGTACCCCCATTTTTTCTTAGTGTGTGTTGTAGCTTAACAGGGATGAAAAGCCCTAATTTCGGGGAAATTTAAAGACACAATAATTTAACAGAATTCTTTTACATAATTATTTGGAATTTTACGAGTCAGCAGATTCTGACGACACCTGATTCCGAGGCCCGGTGTGCCCGGAATCAATTTCAAAAGTTTTGTTCTGGTACGTTCAGTAAATGTATGTGTGGGTTTTCCAATCATTTGAACTGGTGCTTGAAATTGAATTCTAAGGGCACCGATGAACTCGCAGTGCCGGTATTATTTTTAGTGGACCATTACAAGAGTTGTGTTTACTCCCATTTGAGAGTTAATTTTTTGGGATTTGTAATAAAATAAATAAAAAAATTTTATCACAATTTTATTTTAGTTATGGATATTAATTATTACCTCCTATGGGGAGTTAGAGGTGGGACTGAAACCCACATAACATCCCATGAGAGTATATTTCTGAGGTGAGGCCTACTTGATCCCCTAAACTATCATCTCCTTTTTAACATACTTAAACTCCCTACTAATTCCACTTATATAATTGTTTGCCAACTCTCCTCATTTATTATGAGGAGCATCTCCACCATCCTCTCTCCCATTAATATTAGCCAACACTTGTAATTAATGTATTGATTCATTTGAATTAATTTAAATTGACATGGAATATATATTAAAAATATTAGGGGAAGAATTTTTTTTTTAGTTTTGGATATAATGATGTTGGGAGATTTCTGGGACAGCTCTTGAGAAAAGTGTTCCTCTCTCCTATGAAGAAAGCCTCCGACGAAGAACGACTTTCTTCCTTGACGAAGAATGCTCTACAATTGGAAGAACTCAAGGTTTCCAATGACAATAAATATTTGGGTGCACTCCGATGTCAATGGAGTCGACACAGTTCTTCCACGACGCCCGATTACCAGGACGTTCGTCTTATACAACTCAAAGACATGCGACGTCTTTTCGAGGTAGGGGAATTATTTTCAATTTTACTTGATTAAAATTGTTCGTTTTCTTTGTTGAAAAACATGGTTTGACTTCGACCAAATGCTACTGCTGAACGCGGATGGCGCGGGCTGAACACACACGGCCCGCCGACCCTCCGTAGACTCTTTATTTGCTATTGAGGCATGTTGGAAGAGGCGGCGATGGGAGAAGGCATCAGTTGCGCGCTATCCGCGTGTGGAAGAACCGAGGCCCACAACCGCATGCCGTTCTGCTGAGGAAGAAATAGCCGACCGAAATTGGTCGTGCCGAAGGGAGACCTTAGTGCCACAAGGGGCACCGCGCTGCGGAGGACCGTGACCCAAGCTCCGCGGGCCGCTTCGGCGGCTAACCGGCCAGCTCGTCGGCCGACTTGGCGAAAGAAGGTCGTTCCACCCATGGTGTCACGCCGGTAGGCCATGTCCCGCCCATGCGGGATGCTTGCACCGGAATGGTAGGCCGGCTTCGGCTGGCCAGTTGGGAGGGCGGTGCCGCTCTGCACTGCCAGTTCGGGATAACAGGCCCACACCCCCCCACCCGACTGCTCGGACAGCCGGGGCACGTGAGCAGGGCCTGGCCGCTCCCCTTCTGGTCGGGCCGTGCCCCTCGGGCTGGCCGCACGATACACAGGGCAAGTCCAACCCTCTTCCAGATCTGACCCGCCAAAACCAGGTTGACCCGCCCCGCCAGCCCACCGGGCTTGACGAGCTGGGCTCGTTTTTACTTAAATGTGAATCATTTTAAGACTGCTCATACGATCAACGCTCCATCTTCGGTAAATGGAACCTTACGACGAGGTGGTCCATTTTCAATACTCTATGTGAGTTTTGGATGACTTTGGAAAACGGCCGGGTATGGAATGAGCGTATTTCCAACCGGGCCCCTTGAACGGAAAAGCCAATATCTTTCAGACCGGGCGTCTGAATGATTCGTTGTCTGTCGTGTTGGGTTCCTTTTGATGAGACGGAAATTAGAGATACATCAACTCTGGATTTCGTGAATGTTGATGAATTGAACTCTTTTTGAATCAAGGATCGGACCCTCCTGGAATCGAGCATGCAGTGTGCCGGAACCCTAGAGCTGGATGCGACTGCGACGTAAACTGTACTGGAATCCTCTGTGGGTTTTCCAGCGATGAAAACTGTACTGGAATCCTCTGTGGGTTCGGTAGCGATGAAAAATGTACTAGAATCCTCCGTGGGTTCGGCATCGACGATAACTGTACTGGAATCCTTCGTGGGTTTGACAGTGACGACTACTAATCTTGTATCCTGTGTCGGTCCGGTAGTTTGACCTCTATACTTGTATCCTGTGTGGGTCCGACAGAGTAGCTGGTCTTGTTTCCCATGTGGGTCTGACAACTTAGCTGGTATCATATCCTATGTGGGTCTGACAGCATAGATGAATCAGTGACTACATCTGATCATCTCTATCGCTATATGAAATATGTATACCTATGGGAAATGAGTCTTGATTATCAATCATTATCATTGATCTGATTGACTTTTTTCTTTTTTGGACTGGGTTTTATTTTGGCTCAAGAGTTGGAGCTGTACTGTGATTGATAACTTAGGAATATGTATGGGAATATACCAAAGTAGGGTTAGCTAATACTTCGTGTTTGTATCTCTCTTCTGTGGTTTATCCTTGGTGGATTCTGGGAGACCTTCAGGGGTCTTGGGGTCCCTACTGAGTATCGTATACTCATCCTCGCATAGGCTTTTCCCGCACAACGTTGTGTTGGTTGCTGATGATGGACAACACTGATCGAGGTGGAGACTTGTTGAGATGGACAGTACCCAGAGGTATACCACTTGGCGAGGAATACACGGAGCGGACGGATGGACTTGAGGTGCCGAGGAGGCCATCTGTACCCACCCTTCTGGTGGGATTCTTGGAGGATGTCTCAGTTGTCGTTGTTTTACTATACTGCAGTTGTTCTATCTTTCAGTTTTACTGTACTTTCAGTTGGGATTGTATAATGGCCCATTTACTTTTCAGCCCTTACTTTTGTACTTAGTTTACTTAGTGCTTACTTCAGTTGTGTACTATGTTGTGGTGTTTACTATTATAAAGGTAATGTCTTACCTTTTTATCAGGATTGACGCCTTTGGTTCTAGTCACACGCCCCTGGCCTATGGAAGGTGGGCTTGGGGTAGTCACAGCCCGGGCCCCGAGGATGGGTCATGATAGTGGCACCTAATGTTGATGTTAATTGTACTTTCACTAGTTTCAACAATCTATTTATATTTAAGAGTATATAACTAGGGATATAACTGGTTACAACATGAAAAAATGTATTATTCTAATCTTTTTAAAAATAGTGTGTTCTGTTTTTCATTTAGTGTTTGTATTGCATAAAATATCTTGTCTTACTAAATGGTGATAGAGTTTTGAAAAGGGTTAATGAACAAAAAAATCTATTAAACATGTTTCATATGATTCAACCACTCTCAATGTGAATTTATGATCCATTTGAAACTTCACAAACTATAGGATATGTGCATGTACCAAGGGAATGGGTGCATACATTCTATGAAAATACATGTTACAATATGAATCTAAACACTCTAAATTCACTAATGGGAGATTATATGATATAGATCCTAATGGGAAACTGAAGATATTTCAAAACTATACTTGAATGGTCACATTGTTCTAGGTTGTATTGAATATTCATCCATTGGTATCACCATAATGTTGAATTGTTATTTTTCATTCGAAATATAATATATTGGTGGAAGAGTAAATGAATTCATCTAATTTTCTATTATCTATTTCTTCTATCATTTTTGTATTAACATATTTTTTAGTATTGAATGAATAATTTAGCCAAAAACAATAGGGTTTCCGACAGGTAGTCTCCTCTTTCTGATGAGTAATTAAAAATATGAATACATCTCAATAGTTTGTATTATTGATCTATATCCATCCAAAAATGTGGGTTTCAGTTATATATAGTGATAAAAATCTAGAAGATATATAATCATTTGACAAGGGAGTCCTTTGATGAATTGTGTAAGGTCAGGCTATATGTATCTCTGGTTTGAATTCAGTGATAAGGGAAAGAATGGAGTTTATTAGCTTATACTGATGATTCTTACAATGTATTATGACTTAGTAAGTATAGAAGATATATGAATGAATCAATTACACTTGGTAATTTCACCAACAAAAAATATTTCACTATTGTGAGGCAATAAAAAAGAAAATTACCTTGATCTTGAAAATAGATAAATTAATCCAAGATTTAATCTATTGTTTGAAAATTTATCCAAAGTCAAAATATTAAATATTTAATATATCATTGTGGTCATTAAATGTAAACCAAGAGTGTCTCATGGGATAATAATAATTTCATGACCAAAGGGGGAGAGTAGTTTCTCTTTATTTGGAATTCTAGGCATTAAATAATCATCGTGTCCCCTCATGATTTTTTCAATCCGATATAGAAATATTGTTAACTATTGGAGAGAAAATTCATTAATTATGGAATAACCTATTTAATTATATGATAATGGTGGTGATTAATGTGAAGAATTTGATTAGTTTCCATTGTTATAATTCAAGATAAATAAATGCTAGAAAATATCAAGTACATCATTGAAGGGAAAAGAACATGAAAATGACATTTCACTTCATTAAAAAGAATATGAATAATGGGCTTCAAAAGAATATTATGCATTCAATGAACTACAGGTAAAATATTTTCTAATAATGACATAACCAAAAAATCAGTTGAGAAGAATCAACTATATCTGGTTGTTTAGTAAAATCGAAATAATTGAATTGTGTGGATGTGCGACGCATCCCCATATGGAATTGTGAGTTTTCGGAAAAAATAAAGATATGTGTTCCTTAACACATTTAAGACCAAAAATAAGATAGATTTATTTTTATTAAAAAAGTCAAATAAAAATGTATTAATCAAGATAATGGGAGAATATAAAATATGAATCATTAAAATTGGGGAGTTTAAAATATACAAAATGCTAAAAAAGTTCTATCAATCATGGATAATCATGCAAAGGATTTTCTTTTTGCGCTGTGATGCTAGAAGAATACATGTTCTTGTAAAGAATTTATCAATAAGGATAATAATTTCCGGTCTTTTAAAACCATGTATGTTTAAAAAGGATGGATTTAGAGTGTTGTTATTCATTGATGAAATTTTAATGATAATATTGTTTCTCAAAATGACCTTGATTCATTTGGAGTTAGAGTATGGGTTAAGGGTGTCCTTGATCACAATTTTGGGTTATAGAAGGAAAATTGTTTCACATGTGTATTCCTATTCCACAAGTTGATTCATGAAGATTATATGTGTTTTCAACAAACCCGATGGTGGAGGTTTTTGGTGGAAATGCTTCTTTATTGTGATTGTTTGTCACTAGTGTTTGTTTAAATGGGTTTTCGTTGTTCAGAAATGATGGTTGTCAAAGGAGGAATGAAAAGTCATTGGGAATGCCAAATCTAATGGATCCTGAGATATCTAATCTCATGGACTACATGAGGTATGATATCATGCAGTGTGAGATGTCTAACCGCATGGAGAACATGATATACAATACCAATGAGTTATATATGCATGATATCATAGTGTGTGAGATTTATGATCTCATGGAGAGTGAATTTATGATCTCATATAACATGAATGCCAAATCAAATAGAGCATGACTCTCTAATATCCACTACTGGAAAAACGGCCAATACCCACGGTTCAAAACCGTGGATATAGCCCCCAAGACTGTGTGTATAGCCTATACCCATGGTTTTGGGAACCGTGGGCTGGAACGACGTCGGTATAGGTCCCCAGCCTATACCCATGTTTTTCCAAAACCATGGGTATAGGTGTCCTGCCACCGTGTCACCGAAACATAGCCAATTGCCACGGTGTCAACAGCTTTTACCCACGGTTTCAAAACCGTGGGTATAGGTCCTAAAATAATGTAGGCACCGAGTTTCGATCCCGCAACCTCTTCGCTGCAAACACCGCGTCTAACCACTACCCTAACATCACCAATATATATATATATATATAGTAAAATATAGTTATAAAAACAGTGGGTATAGAGGGAAGAACCATGGGTATAGGGTTCCTGCCAAAAAAAATTCCTTCCCGTGGAAAAAATAATTCCCGCGCACACAAAAGTGACCTATACCCAAGGTTTTTCATAACGGTGGGTATAAGTATTTTTTCCCAGACCTATCCCCACTGTTTTTGCCAAACCCGTGGGGATAGGTACCCCTATAACCATGGTTTTGGGAAACCGTGGGTATAGGTAACTTTTCAGGACCTATCCCCATGGTTTTCCAAAACCGTGGGGAAAGACCCCCCTATACCCACGGTTTTGGAAAACCGTGGGGATAGGTCTTGGAAAGTGACCTATACCCAGCGTTTTGGGGAAAACCTTGGGGATAGGTCCATTTTCCAGTAGTGATCGCATAGTGTGAATGTCTTATATCAATGATCATGATTGTATAAAATGCCCTCTCAACGAGTCAAATTATTTTCACAAGATCTCACATTGATATGATTTGAACCACAAAGTACATTTTAATATTATCGAATAATTATCTATAGAGAAAATGTGGTGCACCAGAAGATGTTGCATCATTGTCAGGGGATTATGCAGAGATATCATGTAGAGAACAAGAAGATAAGGAAGATGAAAATTATGGTGGTTCTCATCGTTGTTTTCAATCACGCGATGATTTGATTGAATTTGGATGCCAATATATGGTCACACATTTTGCTGGAAGACAAGGGAAATGAATAAAGGATTATCTTTGTATCTCATGGTGGGATTATGTGAAGGGAATGATTTGTAAGTTGTTCTTGTGATGAGATATCATGAAGTATTGGAAGACAATGTCATTGACCACATTATTTTAATTTTATCTCATGATGTGAACATGTGAAGACATAATGAAAATGATTATGAATAGGTTAGTTAAATAATATTATTTTTATATTGTAATACGAAGTGCTTGTGTCATGCTAAAGAAAATATTTTGAAGTGATCATGCGAATCATGTGATACCATTTGGGGTGGTAGTGGAATGGAAAAATATGTGTGATTTGTAGAGTCAATCCAGTGTATATTTTCATATAAATAACCAATGATATATCTATATGATTTGAAAAATATTTTCATAAAATATTCATATGAGGCAATGTACAAAGAATTCATTCCATGTTAAGTGATAGATTAGACAAAATTGATATATGGTAAGTGTTTCCTATGAGAAGAATGATGTATTATAGTGGAGCCTTGAAATCTATATAATTAGTAGAATATCATTTGAGAGGATATTTTGATGGAGTTTTTCAATTTTAGGATTTTTTTGGTTTAGGTGAAATAATAATTGACACCCATTAGAATCTCATGATCTACATGAAATAAAAAAGATCTCACGATCAGAGTGATCTGAATATGTTCTCATGATATGCATGAACTGAACAATATATTTTTATCATCATAAAAAAAAATACATAGTTATCATCATGATTTAAAAAATGTCTCATGATCTTTATGATGTGAAAAAAATCCACGATCTTCAAGCTCTATAGAAGGTTTCACAATGTGGTCTAATGGAGGAGTATCCTAGAGGGGCCACACACCTGGATCTAACATAAGGATATCACTCTTGAATCTCTTATAAATTGTATTACACTAGGATCTAATGTAGGTGTCTCTCACTATGATATTATTTAGGAGTTATGTGCTAGAATCTTATGTAACGGGTTACAAGATACGATATGATGAATAGGATATATGCTGGGATATCGTATAAGGTGTTTTCTGTCAGGATATAGAGCAAGGAGATACATTCTATCCATACCTTCTGGTTAATACTAGTTTCATTTCTATATTTCGATGATTATGAAGAGGACAGATGATACACAACATTCTAAAATATATGTAGAAGGATTTTATTCAGTACAATATATCTTCTAGGGGGAAAAAGAATTTATATCCCTTTGATATATTTCAAAATCTAGAGTTTGTATTTACTATTTCTCCAATAAAGATATGTTTTTCAGGTTTTTGGAATGTTGAAGTGTTGCATCATTGTGTTTTCTATTATGTGAAGTAGAAACTTATAAATAAAATTAACACAAAATAAACCAAAAATTTAAGATGCATTGAAAATTTATAATGAAGGGACATAAATATCCCTAAACAATGTATGAATCCTTTTTTAGTAGTTAGAAATGTAAGAGGGAGAAGGTGATCATTTAAACTATTAGAGATCCATCCACAGAAAATATCAAGGGATTAATATTTTGGATGAATTAAGTTTTCCTTAAATATTTTCAACTACTAAGAATGGGAATAGTAGTGATCTACCAATAACCTTATATTGGAAGTGATATTTGTTGGATTTGGTAGTGATATTTGTTGGATCCATCCACTGTTCAATCAATACTGTTGTACTTTATATGAATATTCATTATATAAAGTTGTAAATAATAAGAAAAAATAAACACTTTGAGAAAATAAGTGACCCTTATATTATATAGGACCAAATCCGGTGGAGCATGAAGAATTTCTAAATAAATATGCATACCCTGATTCATTCTCCATACACACAATTGATGATTTCATAAAATAATTTGTTAGATGTTGATATGGTTGTATATTATTTCCATAAAATAAAAACATTTCATTATATGTAATATTATGATATTATTTGGTAAATTTTGCATAATCAAAATTGGATTATGTGGAGAAATAAATAAATAAATCATCATGGAAGAACGTTACATCATCTCCAGGTAACCTCCTTAGATATGTACCAATATCCTTCCTAGTTTGATTTTTTTCCAAAAATAAGGATTATAGGATTATAGGAAAAACATTATGTTAAATTTTTTGGTATTGGACCAACCAAAAGGAATTTATGGTGTGAATAAGTAAGGATATGTGGTGACCTTTTTTATGTATGGTGAGTGGAAAATTTGTATTTCGAAAAAATAAAATGTTGTAACAATTTTATTTGCCTTTCAAAAGGGTGAAAAAATGAGTATTCACGAATGAATGAAATGATAATGACTCAATATGGATTTAATATAGATTTTAGACATGGTTTATTGTCATTTAAAAACTTATGTGTTTTGTTAAACCCCACATTAAACAATTTTTAGTCTTAACCACAATAGTTTTTTCCTTCTATTTTAAATATTCAATTTGGTCTGAAATTAATGTAATAATATTAGGTAACATATATTATGATAATTTAAAATATTTAATCCATATTATTTGTTCATACATATAAGTGGAATATTTTAATTTAATATTAATCCTCTCGATGTTATGATAAAGCAGGTTTCCAAAGAGAAAATATTAAATGGTTTACAATGTTTATATAAAAAAATATAATATGAAAATTAATCCAATGAACTAAATTGTAATAATTGATATTTAAATGAACAAATTTGTATTTAAAAATATTCTAAATTTTAAATTATAATTATAAAAAATTTAAATTAAAAGGAAATATTCAATTAATTTTTTTTTTCAATATACATAAAAATTTGAAATTCTCATAAAAATCCCAAAAAAACCCAAATATAAATTTTATTTATTTATTATAAAAATTAATCTTATATTTATATATAAAATTTTAAAAAATTTTAAATTATAAATACAATTTATTCTGCAATTCACAGGTAAATCAACTTTTAGATAATTATAATTTTTTGGGAAAACACTTTTTTTTCTTTCAACTGGTAATAATTTTCTCTACATTCAATTTTCCTAGATTTTATTCCTTCCATTCATGTGTAAAACCTAGATTTTAATAATTTAGTTAGAAGTATTCATACCCAAAATTTTAATGGCTATGTTATAATTGTAATATATAAATACTAATAGTTTAGTAGGGTGTCACATTTTCATCAAAAAAAAAATTACCTTCTTTGTAATCTATAAAAGAAAATAAATTTCATAAAAAGAAAAAATATGATTAATTATATGCATATTTTATTCCATTATATTAATTTTTTTTCTTGAACACTATTTAATATGAGTTTTATAATTTTAAATATAATTTTTTATCATTTTACCCCTCTGAGATAAATTACATCCTTTCAATTTATATTTTATTTTGGTAATGAAGTAATTTAATTTCAAAAATATACTTCTCGGAATCCCTCATCAAGAGATGTGTTAATAAAATATCCTCTAAAGATGATTGAAAATTGGAATATTAAGGTTATATGGAATAATAAATAACTATGTATTCAATGTAGGAGAACATTAGTGGAATGTGAATTTGTGGACATAGAAGAAATGTTTCCATTATTATATATAATAACATAGATAATTGATCAAATGAATATAAATGATCAACGTAAAGTTAACGATGAAAAAAACAAAATATATGATCATTTAAAAGACCATATAATTTATTAGATATGAAGTGTATAGAATAATATTTTGATTCAAGATCCTTTTCCAAACGTGGATGAAATTTTTTACTATATATGAATATATGGAAATATACATATATAATAAATTTTTATTTCATGAGCACAATTTCATTGATTTGTTGTGCTTCGATAAAATTACAATTCATTACTTATTCAAGTAAATGAATATAAAATTAATGAATTTTTTATGCATGATGCACTAAAAATTATTTTTAATGGATCATAATATACATAATACAATGATATTCCATTCCATTGATCTTTATATATTTTTGGAAAAAAATTATTATTGGTTTTCCAATATGGAAAAATATAAATATATAGTGAAGCTACACATTAATATATCAAAAACTTTATTATTTTTAACATAATCTATTTTATCAAAATGTATTATTTTGACCCTTCAATGAGATTATGATCCAGAACATTAGAAATAAGGTCACTAAATATCCAAAATGAACATATCATTGATCATCAAAAAATCACAATTTATCTCACAATCATTACATACGAAAAATTTGAATACCTTCATCGTGTATTCTCTTGAAACATGGTAATCACCTGAATTACTATAAAATCTTATTGAAAATAGAAATTCATTCTAAATACATAAATAAAAAACATATTATGGGATATATTTATTAAATTCAAAAATGATGTCAAATTCATCAATGATAGTATAATTATCATTTTCAAAAAGTCATAATCAATCCAAAATGCTCCTTACTCTCCAATATAAATTATACATATCAATAATATTTTTATCCCACCTGTATTATCTCAAAATTAGGAACATATTAAGTGTTTAAGTTCATTCAATCTTTTGTTTCCAAAGATGTTAAAATTTCTTCGGAATCATTTTTCTTGTTCATCAAATCCATTCAATGTATACTCTCAGATTTATAAAGAAATGATATTGTAGAAATATCCTTATATATTTCATGATTCATATGATGAAAATGTCATTAAAAAAATACATTTATAACATATTTTGTTGGTTTTAAATATGTAGGAATAGTAATCATCTAAATTAGATGTATCAATATCATAATCATAACCTTGATCTCTTATATTCTTCCCAGGTTTAATCCCATAACACATGGGGAATTAATTTGTGTATTTACTTATATCCTTATAGTTTAAACAATACACATTGTGGTATTTTTTATTTCCCAGGAAATCATTATAATGGTGTCCTTTCTCTCACACATATAATAAACTCTTTTTCTCTTATTCAAGTACGATGGTGTTTCATTCCAAATTTTTCTCATTTGAGAAAATAATTCTTTACCTTCATAAATATATACTTGTTTTTATATTATATATTCCTATTCGATTTCATCCCTTAAAATACATAATCATTAGTGAATTCCTTACATGTCTTTTTATCAAATTATACAATGTCCTCATATTGTAGGAATTTTTGGGATAGGAGCTCCCAATGAAAAATTTGCTCAATGAAATTAATGAAATGATTATTAAGACTATTTGTATTTCATGTATGATTAATTTACCATTCCTTCTGCTAGGAATCCTTTCTGGAGTGTGGAAAATTGTAGATTGTATCATAACATTATAAAAAAAATTATAATCCCAAAAAAAGTAAAATACATAACATAAATTAAAATATTTATGGATATATAATCACATAATCATAATCATTATTTTATTATAGATATTTTTTTTAAAACTACCTGATAATGGTTCAAAAAAATATGTATTATATAATTATATACTTATAGCACATCAAACTAGTTGAACATCAAGGGCCATTGTTAGGCCCCAAGTGAAATTCAGTTCAATTCCAGTTTTCTATTATCAGAGTTATTACCCCAAATATATACATAATAGAACCATGTTAACATATAGTCTATATAAAGTGATGTGTTTCATATTAAAATATGTAATATATTCTATACCAAAACATTAGGATGTTCTTTTATTCTTATCATTAAATTCAATAATATGGTTATGTTCCCTAATCTATAATTTTCTTCATAATGTAGCCATGGTTTCTACCATATTGATCATTTTAACAACTATTGTGACCCTAACCATTGTCTCCTAGATCTAATGATGATTTTATTACATTGTCATAAGATACAATGAGTCATATCCAAAAGACCAAATAGTTTATTAGTATTGGTAAACTAGATAAAAAATTTATATTATTATTATAGTTGAAAATATAAAATATAAAATTTATTTTCATTGATAACACCATTATTCCCCTTATCTTATCCCTATTAATAAATCACAAAACCCATTTAAATATCCTAAGAAAAAACAATAGAGAGTGGTGAGTTTATATGTTTATTAAGGGTAAATTTACATTTGAATCTGGGAATAAATATGGCAGAATCTATAAAGAAAGGTAAATAATTGAAATACATTCCAATTAATCAATAACAAGAACACAATATAGTAATAATAAATTATGATAAAATAATGAAATATAAATAATCACATGATCATTAAAACATATCCACGAATATTCTAACTAATCGAATAATAACATAAAATATCAATAATAGAATTCATAATGATTCAGTTAATAATTATTGTCATCTAAAATATACTGTCATGGAATTGTATCAAATCATGTAATAACATCATCGGATTGTTCCAATAAATCTATATAAATTTAAATGTCCTCAGACTATACCCATTCAAATACATCTCTTGATGCCAGATAAGAAATGGAGGGGATATAGAGGTCATTGGCCATCACATACAATGTCAAATTCATTCCTCATATTAAATGTTTCAATCAAAGTGAACATAAATATTCATATTTAAATCTAGTATATGAAATTTAATACTTCTCCTAATTTATAAACATAATCATCTACAAAATTGTGTAATTGGATGAATTTTAATAAAATTTTACTTACTTATTTGAACAAAAAATAAACTAGAAATATAATAATAATTATTATTATATAAATAAAATATATCGTATTAGTATAAAATTATCAATAAATGTTTGATGTTGTTTATGAGTAATAATTACATAAAAACAACTTTTAAAAAAACATTATAAAATAATTGTTCCAATTTGAACATATTTTTAAAATTAAAGGTTCAAAAAATATTTTCAAACCATTTTATTTGAAAATATCCTCTAAAAACTATCAATATAACCTTTATATAATTGTTTGTTCAAGATAGATGAAAATTAAATTCATATTGTAAATGATAAAATAAGTATTCCTTTCAAAATTTATGTAAATTCAAAATGGAAATTATTTCGAAAAAGACCTGAATATTCCATTATTCTATTAAAAATTTTAAAAATGGTTAGAAAAATATTTAATAAATTATTTTTAAAAGGTTAAAATATTTTTTGAAAAAATATATAGAAAAAATTGGTTTTGATGAAAATGGATTATTGACAGATGCAAGAAATAATATATGATTTTATTTTAAACATTTTCATATTCATTTCAAGTTACAAAGAGCAGAATGTGGTACTTTTATATTCAATGTTCAAGAAATAACCATAAAAGAAAAAAAATTATTTATATTAACATATAAATGGAAAATAATTCCCCTGAAGGAGACATAAACATAAAAAATACCAAATAATGATAATATTTTCAAATAAACCATTAACAATTTTTTAACTCTTGAATCATAATCCCAATCAAAACTGGCATAAAATGTTACATGAAATACATATTATATAAACATATTAATTATATAACATATAAACATTTATGTTTATACACGATAGAAATGAAATTTGTGGTGAATATGGAATATGTCTCATGAAAATAAAAGTTAGAGGGGAAATCGGTACCTAGTGTCTAAATCATCATGAATTTTCCTTGTGATCATGAATAATAAAATTATGTTAAATAGTTATATTTTTATGAAAAATTATCTATTTTATTATTATATTTATTAAAATTAGTAGCATTTTATATATTATTACAAAATCAATAATGTTTATGTTGGATGTTTCGACTATATTTCCCATACGTGTCAAAAATTGCATTGGTTGGTTGACTCTGGTAAAAGAAGTCAATATTTAAACATATGATGAATAAATACCAAAACATAATTATCCTAATTATATATAAACAATATTTTTAAGACAAATAGTTAATTATGGTTATGAGTATAGAACTACGTTAATATCATGGAGACCATAGGATTTATGTATGCATTAATAATTTTTAAATTTTTCAATGATCATTATGGAAAGATGATATAAAAGTTGTTATCATTCATTATTTATCATAATATAACATATAAAATATTACATCTTTAAATATAATTATATATATCATCCATATTTTGTGGTGGTGAAAATATATTCACATCGCTTCCTGACGGTGGTAGTCCACACATACACATACGATGTTATCATTTTACAATGTAAAAATTATAATGATACATTCTCTGTTAATATTGAAACTTATTTCATTAGTATCAAAATTATATCTCTTATATAACATATATTACATAAAATTACTCTATCATTATTATCTTCCATATAAATGGCTTGTAAAAAATGAATGACATCACATTGAAAGATGGTTGTTGGTTGTAAACATGATCAATGTTATCATATCCCCTATGAAAAAGAAATCATTATTTTTTATGATATATCTAATCTAAATGTAAAATTCTATTATTATAATTATTTTTTTATGTACATCATAATACACAAATATGATATTTGGTAATGGAAAATGGATTTACATTGGTTCATGGGACAGTGGTATTCAATACACATGAATGATGATGTTTTAACCCATTTGATGGATGTGGCTATTGTTTTATTTCATTCCATCAACATGAAATATATATATATATACATGGAATATACATAGAGTATTATATTTTCATTGTTTAATAACATGTTATGGAGTTGGGGGGATAATAAAATTAAAACAATCATTGAAAAACATTACCAATTATTTGGGTAACCACATAAGGGTTTCCAAAAAGACATATTTTGATATTTTACTACCCAAAATAAGTATTATTGGATTAAAGTGTGGTATTTAAAAGTTATTTTTCTTGTCATTGTGCAGTAAATGGGTTTAATTGTGTGTATAATATATGAGATGGAATGGAATATTATTTTTTAGGTTTGTGGTTCCCTTGTAATTTTTTAAAATAAAAACGTGTAACAACATTTTTCAAATTCCAAATGGGAAAAAACTAGTATTATTGAGAAAAAATATAATGTCTAAATGTGTATATAAAATTGATCATAAAAATTTATTTGATAAACATGAACCCTCACAATTTTTGTCGAACCCTCGGCACACCCATTTTTTATATTACTCTGCTAATTAATTTTTATAGTTCCCAAATTCTTTAGTAAAAAATTAGTTTGACCATGTTAATTAATATAAATTATTTTGATTCAAAATATGTAATAATTTTTTCCTAATTTGATTAAAATATTTAAAAAATAAAATTTAATATTATTCTCTCATTTCCCAATGAGAAACCATGTTTTTAAAGAGAAAATATTAACAAAATTACAAATATTTTATATAAAAATTTAGTATTAAAATAATTTAAATGAAATAAATTTAATTAATTTGTATATAAATTAGCTAATAATAATTTTAAACCAGTTTTAAATATAATTTTACATTATAAATAATTAAACAAAAGGGTTTTCTTAAAAAATAAATATTTTCAATATTAATATGAAATGAAACTTTTCCAAATAAATACAATAAATTGGTCGTTAGTTAATTTTGAGATGATGATTTAAAAAATTGATTTTATTTCATGAAATATATTTTCTCTAAATGTTAATTATTTATTTTAAAATATTCGTTCAAATCTTGTCTAAAACATCTTTTAAAAAATATAGTGTTTCTAAAATAAATCATTTTAATTAAAATGATTGAAATTTTATCACCGACATAATCATATCAAATATATTTTTTCCATTCATGTGAAAAAAATATTATTTTATACAGTGATTTTTGAACTATTTATAATATCAAATTTATCAATTAGGATATAATATTAATTATTAAAAAATAATATATTAATATCTTGTCATGTCTTATTCAAACAAGGTGTTTCATGCATTTTACAAAATTGAAGACAATTATTTCATTTAAAAATATCTTAATTTATTTTGTTGTTATATTCCCTTGCATTCTTTGTTTTGGGTTTTATACACTGTATGCAATATGATATTCATATTTTAATTCTCCTAGTGTTATATGGTTTGTGTCCAATAATGACCTGAGATGATTTTGGTTTCTTAAATCCTTATAATAGAATGGGGTATGTTTAATATCTCATGAGATTATGAGGACTAATAGTTAAATTTTTTCACATGCTTAAATGGTGTATATATTTTAATTTTTTGTCAACATACATGGTTGGAATGATTTGGTTTTTTCAGAGTTTGATTTTTTAATGTTCTTTTGTTTTGTACCATTGTTACACTACATAGATTATGATAATTATCAATTTATTTTGAATATATAAGTCAGAATATATTTTTTCCATTTGATTTTATATATCCATAGAAAATTCACATTCTTCCATGTTTATTAATAAGATATTTATCCTCTGATAATGTTTTCTAATTATTTAATCATTGAGGACATGTTGACTAGTTTTCCATTTCTATGAATTTGAGATAACCCCTTTCTTATGATTCTTATTCATAGGTTATGAAGATCTGTATATCATATAAGAAGTATGTAATGCATTCTAGAGTGGAAAAAATATTGGGAAATTTTTACAAGGATTACAAAATATGTTTCATATATAGTTAGTCACAAAGACACTAAATCATCAGTTATTGATATTTTGTGATTATTAATGTGATATAATTTTTATGTTATGGTAATATTATAAAATAATATTATTTTAATATAGGGATGATTCATTTCTTGTACCGATAATTTTTTAGGAATGATTATTAATGAATCTATAAAAAATAACATACAACAAAATTTTGAAACTAGTGCATCATAAACAAACATATCTAGTAACAAGCTATTATAGAAATAAATATACCTATCTTATATATTTTTTTAGAAAATTTATAAATAAATATTATTAAATGATATGTGTAATAATATGTTTTTGAAATAGGTGACTGAGGTCTATTGTTTTATTTAGAAGGGTTGATAATGTTTTTATTTAGATAGAATTAAAATATGGGATTTTCCATCCCAATTTTTCATCAATGATATGTCATTCATATTCGGTAATTTTTTATATTTTCAGGTCTATATATTGGTAATGCATTTATTTTATCATATTATATTATGTAATTTAAGGTATTTAAAAATATATTTAACATTCTACTATCCATGTGTTTTTTATTCAAAATTTAATAATGGTGTAATAGTATTTTATATCAGTTTCATTTTGTTGAAGAATTTTTTGTTTATGATAATACAAAATATTTAAATATTTTTTTACATCCAATTGCATATAAAATATTATAAAGAACTTTTTTTGTTTTGTATTTTTTCTGTAAAATTCTAATAAATCCCTTTCAATGAGAATTTACTAAAATGATTCATAATCTATAATAGAAATTGATAAATTAAAACATATTTATTTGAGTTATGATTTTTATTCTTGAATTTCATTATTCCATAATTGTGTTCTTACACAATAAAGTAAAATTATATTATATTTCCTATTACTCAACAATGATAAATAAATTTTTAATTAAAATATGTGTGATTTGTGAATTTAATCCAGTGTATTTTTTCATATAAATAACCAATGATATCACCATACGTTTGGGAAAATATTTTCTTAAAATATTAATTTGAAGAAAATTATGAATAATTGGTTCCATGTTAAGTGATAGAGTAGACAAAATTGATATTTTGTAAGTGTTTCCCATAAGCAGAATGATGAATTGTAGTGGATTCTTACAATCTATGTAATCAATAGAATAACATTAGAGGTGAAAATTTGATGGAGTCTTGTGATATTATGCATGTTTTGGTTTAATTGAATGCCCAATTGACACCCATTGGAATCTCATGATCCGTATGAACTAAATAAGATCTCACAATCGGTTTGGTGTCACCAAGGTCTCATGATATGCATGAAATGAAAAATATATATTGTTCTAAGTGAACAAAACAAGACATATTGAGTATGATGATCTACAAAATATCTCTTGATCTATATGATATAATAAATACTCATGATCTACAATCCCAGAACCTGTTTTCACAATGTGGTATTATGGAGGAGTATCCTGGAGGGGCCCCACACCAGGATCACACACATATATTTTATTCTAGAATCTCTTGTAAATTTTATTAAACCAGGATCTAATGTAGGTGTCAAACACTAGGAACTTATTTAGGGGTTATATTCTAGGATATTGTGTAAAGGATTACATGCTAGGACGTGATGAATGTGTTATATGCTAGGATCTCATCTAAGTGGTTCCATGCCAGGATCCAGAGCAAGGGGATTCATTCCATCTGTATCATTTGATTAATAATATTTTAATTTATATATTTAGATGATGATGAAAAATACAGATGATATGAAATATGTTTAAATATATGAAAAACAAATTAAATCACAATTATATATATTATAGGGAATAAAAGAATTTATATCCATTTGATATATTTCAAATGTTATAGAAAGTAATTACTATTTCTCTAATAAAGAAATTTTTTTCCATGTGTTTGGAATGTGGAAGTGTTGCATCATGGAGTTTTCTTCTAAGTGAAGTAGAAACATATATATAAGTTCAATGTAGAATATATCAATAATTTATGATGAATTTATTATTTCTAATGAAGGGACATACATGTCTTTAAACAATTTATGGATCATGTTTTTCTTGTAGTGATAAAAGTAAGAGGGAGAATGTGATCGTTTAAACTATTAGAGATCCATCAAAAGAAATTATCAAGGGTTTCACATTTAGGATCCATTAAGCTATCCTTAAATATTTCTACGTACTATGAATGATAATAGTAGTGATCTATTCTGATCTTTATAATGGTAGTGATATCTGGTGGATTTTTTATATCTATACATTTTCATTGTATACTATATCTACGTAGCATAGTGGAGGCGAACCAAGTAAAAGTCGATATTCCACTGTTTATTAAATATTGTTGTACTTTAAATTCATATTCATCATTTATTGTAGTAAATAATAACAAAAAATAAACACTATGAAGAAAATTGACCCTTATATTATATAAGACAATATCCAGTGCTGCATGATGAATTTATAATAGAATATGCTTACACTAATTCATTCATCGTACACAGAAATGATGATTTCATAAAAAAATTTGTTAGATGTGGAGATGGTTTTATATTATTAATTGAAAATATATACATTTCATTATATGTAATGGGATGATATTATTATGTAATGATGGATTAATACTAATTTTATTATGTGGTGAGAGAAAAAAATCATCATTGAAGAACGTTACATATTATTTGTGTAACCTCCTTATGTCATTACATAATCCTTCCAATTATGTATTTGTTCCCAAAATAAGGGTTCCACGATTAGAGGAAAAGACAATAAGTAAATGTTTATGGTCCTTGACTAACCAAAGGGGTTTTAGGGTGTGAATATGAGAGGATATGTGGTGGCCTTTTTATGTGAGGTGAGTGGAACTTTTGTATTTTCAAAAAATAAAATTTTAACAAATTTATTTTCATTTAGAAATGTTGAAAATTTGATTATTCTCGAGTGAATGAATTGATAATGACTCAATATGTATTTAATATATCTTTTAGACATATCTTAAGGTCCTTTAAACACATATGTTTTTTTGTTAAACCCCCCATTAAACCCATTTTTATCTTAACCACAATAAATATTTTATACTATTTTAAATATTCATTTTGTTAAAAAATTAATGTAACAATGTTTGGTAATATATATTATGATAATTTAAAATATTTAATCCATTTTTCCTCATTCAATTAAAATTAGTGGAAGCTTTTAATTTAATATTAATCCTCTCAATGTTATTATAATGTAGGTTTTCAAAGAGAATATGTTCATTGATTTACAAAGTTTATTTATAGAAATATACAATGAAAATTATTCCATTGAATTAAATTGTAATAATAGATATTGAAAAGAAAAAATTTATATTTAAATATATTTTAAAATATAACTTATATTTATAAATAATTTAAATTAAAATGTAGTATTCAATTAAAATTCAGTATTTTTCCATATTCCTCAAAAATGGAAATTTTCATAAAAATCACAAAAAACACCCTAGGCTAAATTATATTATTTATTATGAAAATTAATCTTATATTTTCAAATAAAATTTATAAAATTGGAAATGTAATTATTATTTATTTATGCATTGCGCGAGTAAATCAACTTTTAGAAAATAAGAATTTTTTGAGAAGTCAATTATTTTTCTTTCAAGTTGTAATAATTTTCTATACAATAAATATACCTATATTTTATTCTTTCCATTCATGTGTAAAACATAAATTTTGTCTAATTTAGTTAGAACTAGTCATACCCAAAAAATTAATGGCAATGTTATAATTGTAATATATAAATGATAAATCATTAGTAGGGTGTCACATTTTTGTCAAACAAAACATTACCTGCATTGTAAGCTATAAAAGAGAATAAATATCATTAAATTAAAATATATTATTAATTATATAAGTATTTTATTCCGATAAATTTATTTTTCATGAACAATATAGAATATGAGTTTTATATTTTGAAATATCATGGTTTTACATTGTACCCCTCTTAAATTTGATACATCCTTACAATTTATTTTTTATTTTGGAAATAAAGGTATTCCCTTTTGAAAATAGACTTATTGGAATCCAACATCAAGAGAAGTGTTAATAAAATTTCCTATAAATGTATTGAAAATGGAAATACAAGGGTAATATGGAATAATTGATAACTTTGTTTTCAATGTATGAGAACATTAGTGGAATGAGAATATGTGGACATTAAAGAAATGTGTCCTTAATTATAGACAGTGTCATAGATAATTGATCAAAACAATGTAAATGATAAATGTATAGTTAACGATTAAAAAAATCTAGGATGACTTGAAAGACTATATAATTAATTAAATATGAAGTGAATAATATAAATTTATTGATTCAAGATCCTTTTCCTAACGTGGAGGAAATTTTTTACTATATATGAATATATGGAAATATATTTATTTGATAAATTAATATTTCATAAGAACAATTTCACTGATTTTTTTTTGCTTCTATCAAATTACAATTCCTGACTTATTCAAATAAATTAATATAAAAGTAATGAATTTTTTAAGCATGATGTGCTAAAATTCAATTTTAATGGACCATAATATATATAATTCAAAGATAATCCATTCCAGAGATCATTAGTTATTTTTATAAAAACAATTATAATATGTTTTCCAATATGCATAAATATATCTATATAATGAAGTACAACATTAATATATAAAACATATTCTAATTTTCTATATAACCCATTTTATAAATAGGTATCATTTTGACCCTTCTATGATATTATGATAAAAAACATTAGAATGAAGGTCCCTAAATATCCAAAATGAATATATCATTATCCATCCAAAAATCACAATGTATCTCACAATAATCCAATAAAAAACATTTGAATACCTTCATCATGTATTATATTGAGACATGTTAATCACCTGAATTACTGTAAAAGTTTATTGAAAATAGATACTCATTATAAAAATATATATATATATTATTATTTGATATATTTATTAAATACAAAAATTCTGTAAACTCTATCAATGACAGCATAAGTAACATTTTCAAAAAGTCATAGTCAACCCCAAATGCTCATAACTCTCAAATAAATATTATCTATATCAACAATCCCTTTATCCCAACTGAATTAACTTGACAATAGAAAATATTAAGTGTTTACATTCATTCAATCATTTATTACCAATGATGTTCAAATTTACGCTAAATCATTTTTCTTTTTCATCAATACCATTAATCGAATACTCTCAGATCTATAAAGAAATGATATTGTAGAAAAATCCTTATATATTTCTTGATTCATATATTGAAAATTCAATTAATGAAATAAATTTATAACATATTTTTTGGTTCTAAATATGTAGGCATAAGAATCATTTATATTTGGATGTATCAATATCATCATCTTAACCTTTATCTCTTATATTCATCCAAGGTATATTCCCTTCACACATTGGGAAATAATTTTTGTATTTCACCATATCCTTATAGTGTAAGAATTACACATTGGTGTATTTTTTATTTCCCATGAATTCATTATAATTATGTCCTTTCTGTCGACACATATAATAAAATCTCTTTCTCATATTCAAGTACGAGGGTGATTCTTTCCAAAATTATCTCATATGGGAAAATAATTCATTACATTCATCAATTTATCCATGTTTTTCTCTTATATCTTCCCATTATCTTACATTCCATAAAATCCATAATCATTAGTGAATCCATTCTAGGTATTTTTATCAAATGATTCAATGTCCTCATATTATGGAAATTTATGTGAGATGAGTTCCTTATGAAATATTTGCTTAATAAATTTAATGAAATGATTATTAAGACTATTTTAATTTATTATATGATTAATTTAACATACATTCTTCTATGCACAATTTCTAAAGGGTGGAATACCCTAGATTAGATCATAACAATATAAATAAAATTATAATCCCAAAACAATTTAAATACATAACATAAATTGAAATATTTATTTATATATAGTATCATAATTATAATCATTATTTCTTTATGGATATATTTATTTTCAAATCCCTTATAATGGTTCAAAAAAATATGAATTATATAAGAATATACATCTATCACTTCAAACTACTTGAACATCAAGGCCCATTGTCAGCACCGAGTGGAAATATGTTCAATACCAATTTTCTATTATCAGTGTTATTACACCTAATATGTACGTTCTAGAACAATGTCCACTTATATTATATATAAAGAGATATATTTCATGGAAAAAACACCAAATACCTTCCTTATCAAAATATTAGGATATTCTTTTATGCTAATCAGTAAATTCAATAATATGGTTATGTTCCCAAATATATTATTTTCTAAGTCACATACCCATGGTATAAATCAAACAGAACCTCTTAACAACTAGAGTTACCCTACCCATTATAGCCTAGATCTACTGAAGTCTTTATTACATTTTCTTAAGATACAATGAGTCATATTCGAAATGACCGAATAGTTTATTAGTCTTTTTAAACAAGATACACTATTTAACTTATTATTATCATTGGAAATATAAAATTAAAATTGTATTTTTTTCATAACACCATTATTCCCATTAGCTTATCCCTAAAAATAATTTACAAAACACAGTTAAATATTCTAGGGAAAAAATAGAGATTGGTGAGTTTATATTCTTATTAAGGGTAAATGTACATTTGAATATATGAATAACTATGGAATAATCTACATAAAAGGGTAAATAATTGATATATATTCCAATTAATAAGTAACATGACCACAATATATTAGTAAAAAATTATGATTAAATAATGAAATATAAATAATCACAAGATCATTAAAACATATATATGTATATCCTAACTAATCAAATAATAACATTGAATGTCAACAATAGAATTTATAACAATTTAGTTAATACTTATGGTCATATAAAACATACTAGCGGTGAATTGTTTCAAATCATGTAATTACATCAAGGGCTTATTCTAGTAAATCTATATAAATGGAAATAACCTCAGAAAACACCCATTAAAATACATATCTTGATTCCAGACGAGAAATGGAGGGGATATAGAGGTCATTGACCATCACATACAATGTCCCAATCATAACTAATATTAAATGCTTCAAACAAAATGAACATAAATATTCATACATAAATATAGTATCTAAAATTTAATACATCCCCTAATTTATATACATAATCATTTACAATATAGTGTAATAAGATGAATTGTATTAAAAATTTAATTCCTTATTCAAAATAGTAATAAACTAAAAAAGATACTATTATTATTATTATTATAAAAATAAAACATATCTTATTTGGATAAAATTATCAATAAATGTTCGATGTTGTTACTGAGTAATAATTACATAAAACTTCTTTCAAAACACTATTATGAAAATAATTTTTCCAATTTGAACATATTTTTAAAATTAAAGGATCAAAAAATATTTTGAAACCATTTTATTGGAAAGTATCGTCTGAAAACTAATAAAATAACATTTATATCAATTTTTTCATGACAATTGAAAATTTCGTTCATGTTGTAATTGTTAAAACAAGGAATCATTTTAATATTCCAGTAAAATCAAAATTGAAATTAATTTGAAATTGACTTGAATATTCCTTTAATATTTTAGAAAAAATTAAAATTGGTTAAAACTGTATTTAATAAATCATTTTTAATTGGTTAAAATATTTTTTGAAAACATTTTTAAAAAACATGGGTTTTGATTAGTATGGAATTTCGACTGATGTAAGATATAATATAGGAATAAATATTAATCATTTTTATATTAATTTCATGATCCAATGAGTAGAAAATGGTTTTATTACATTAAAAGTTCATCAAATAACCATAAGGGATTAAAATTTTTTAGATTAATATTGAAATATAAAATAATTCCCCTAAAGGAGACATAAATATAAAAAATCCTAATTAATTATGTGATTATCAAATAAAACCTTATCAATTTGGTAAATCTTGAATCATAATCCCAATAAAAAATGACATAAAATCTTACATGAAATACATATAATATAAAAATATTAATTATATAACATATAAACTGGTATGTTTATACATGATAGAAATTAAATATGTGGTGAATATGGAATATGTCTCTTGAAAATAACAGTGTGAGGGGAAATAATTACCTTGAGAATGAATCATCAAGCGTGTTTATTATCAAAATGAATAGACAAATTATGTTAACTTGTTACATTATTAAGAAAAAATATGTATTTTATTAATATATTTATTAACATTAGTGACATTTTCTATATTATTAGTAAATAAATTATGTTTGTGTTGGATGTTTTGACTATATTTCGCCTAGGTGTAAAAAATTCATTGGTAGGTTGACTATGGTAAAATAGGTCATTATTTAAACATATAAAGAATAAAAGCCAAAACTTAATTATCATAATTATATATAAACAATACATTTATAACCAATCGTTATTTATGGTAATGTGTATAGAACTACATTTCTATTATGGAGACCGTAAGCTGTACGTATGCATAAATAATTTCTAAATTATTCAATGATCATTATGGAAAGAAGATAGAATATATGTTATCATTCCAGAATGATCATAATATAATATATAAAATATTTCATATTTAAATATAATTATATATATCATCCATATTGTGTGGTGGTGAAAATATATTCGCATCGCTTCATGATGGCGGTAGTCCACACATACACATATGATGTTATCATTTTACAATGTAAAAAAATAAAATGATGTATTATCTTTTAATATTGAATATTATTTAATTAGTATCTTAATTATATCATTTATATCACATATATTACAAAAAATAAATATATTATAATTAACTTCCACATAAATAGATTCAAAAAATAGAATGACATCACTTTGTGAGATGGTTGTTTGTTGTAAACAAAAAGTAAAGTTATCATATCCCCCAATGAATTTGAAATTATTATTATTTAGATATAACTCATATAAAAGTAAATTTATGTTATTATAATTATTTTTTATAAACATCAGCATTCCCAACTATGATAGTTGGTAATGTAAAATGGATTTATTATGGTTTGTAAAGGCAGTGGTCTGCCAAACACCTAAATAATGATTTTGTAATCTATTTGATGGATGTGGGTATGGTTTTATTTCATTTCATTAACATAAAAATATATATACATGTAATATACATAGGATACAATATCATCATGGTTTTATAAAAATTTATGGATTTGGTGGGAAAATAAAAAGAAAACACCCATTGAAAAACATTCTCAATTATTTTGGTAACCACCTAAGGGTTTCAAAAAAAGTCATAATTTGATAGTTTTTAACCCAAAATAAGGATTATTGGTTTAATGTAGGGTATTTTTATGTTATTTTTATCGTATTTTTCCAAAAAAATGGGGTTAATTATGAGATTAATAGAGGATAGGGGATGACATATTATATGTTATATTTGTGGTTCCATTGTAATTTTTGGAATGAAAAAATTGTAAAATTCATCAAATTTCAAATAGGTAAAAAATTATTATTATTGATAAATAAATAATATAAGGACTAAATATTTATATTAAATTGATTTTAAGAAATTATTTGGGACATTTTAGCCCTCGCCAATTTTTTGAACCCTCTGTACGCCCATTTTTAACATTACTATTCTAAATAATTTATATAGTTCCCACTTTAATTTTGAGAAAAAATTAGGTTGACCATATTAATTAAGATAAATTATTTTGATTCAAAATATGTGATAATTTTTTTCAAAATTATAATCCAATAATTAAAAAAAATCATTTAAAATTATTCTCCCATACATGATGAGAAAACATGTTTTTAATGTGAAAATATTAATAAATTTATAGTGATTTTATATAAAACATTAATATTAAAAAAAATTAAATGAAATAAATTTCCTTGATTTATATATTAGTTATCTATTTATACTTTTAATACAATTTTAAATATAATATAACATTATAAATAATTAAACAAAATAGTTGTTTTAAAAACAATCAATATTTTCACTATTAATATGAAATGATACGTTTCCAAAAAAAATACAAAAGAATTATTCATAAGATAATTTTGAAATGATGATTTAAAAAATAGATTTTATTTTTTGAAATATATTTTATATAAATGGTAATTATAAATTATTAATTATGAGTTCTATTCTTGTTTAAACCATCTATAGAAAAAAATATAATTTTTATAAAAAACATCTTTTTAATTAAAATTATTGAAATTTTATCACTGACCCAATCATATCAAATATATTTTTTAAATACATGTGTAAAAAATATAATTTTATACAGTTATTTTGTACTATTCATAAAATCGAATTTATTAGTTAGGATATAATGGTAATGATTAAATAATAATATTTTAATATAGTGTAAGGTCTTATTCAAACCCGGTGTTGCATGCATTTTAAGAAATTAAAGATGATGATTTAATTAAAAATTTCTTAGATTATTTTGTTGTTATATTCCCTTGTATTCTCTATTTTGGGTGTTATATGAACTATCTAATATGATATTCATATTTTTATTTCTCTAGGTGTTATATGGATTGTGTCCAATAAAGACCTGTGGTGCTATTGGTTTGTTAAATCCCTATAATATATAGGGTTAAGATTAATATCTCATTTGATAATGAGAAGTATTAGTTATATTTTTTCATATGCTTAAATGGTGTATATATTTTGATTTTTTGTCAACATACATGGTTGGAATGATTTTATTTTTTCATAGTGTGATGGTTTAATGTTCTTATATTTTATACCTTTGATACAATGCATGGATTGTGATTATTATAAATTTATTTTAAAAATATAAGACACAATATATTATTTCTCATTTTATTTTATATATCCTTCAAAAAAATTTATTCTTCCTTGTTCATTAATAAGATATTTCTCCCCTATCCATGTTTTCTAATTATTTAACAAATGAGGACATGTGGATAAGTTTTCCATTTTTATCAATATGACATCACCCATTTCTTATTATTCATATTCATTGGTTATGAAGATGTGTATATCGTATAAGAGGTATATAATGCATTCAAGTGTGGAAATATTATTGGGAAATTGTCATAAGGATTTTAATAATATTTCTTATATAGCTAGTCACAAAGACACTAAATCATCATTTACTGGTATTGTGTGATTATTTATCTGATATAATGTTTTTGTTATGGTAATATTATAAAATAATGTAATTTTTATCTAGGGATTATTTATTTATTGTACTTATATTTTTTCTAAATGATTAACATTGATTCTATAAAAATGAACATACAACACTATTTTAAAACCAATTCATAATAAACAAACATATCTAATAGCACGCTATTATGGAAATAAAATATTCCTATCATATATATTTTAAAAAAATTATTATGAATAAATTTTATCAATTGATATGTGTAATAATATGTTGATGAAATAGGTGTCATAGATCTATTTTTATATATATAATGTTGGATACTATTTTTATTTAGATGGAATTACTATATGGGATTTTCAATCACAATTTTTCATCAATGGGATGTCATTAATATCCAATAAAATTACATGTTGGGTCTATATTTGGGAAATGGATATATTTTATCATATTATTTCAATTAATTTAGTGTATTTAAATATAAATTTACCGTCTTAACAACCATGTGTTTTAGATTCAAAATATAATATTGGGGTAGGGGTCCTTCATCTCAGTTTAATTTCATTGAAGAATGTTTTGTTCATCATTCTACAATAAATTTAAATATTTTTTTACATCCAATTTTTTATATAATATTATGAATTATTATTTTTTGATGTTAAATTCCAATCACTCCCTTTCAATGATATTTTACTAAAATTATTTTTAAGCTATAATGGATATGGATAAATGAAAATATAGTTATTTGATTTCTGGTTTTTATTATTGAATTTCATTATATCAGGATTGTGTTCTTAAATGATAAAATTATATTATATTATATTTTTAATTACTATAGAGTGATAAAACATATTTTAATTAAAATCTACAATCCTAATGAAATTATTTCTCATAAAAGTATAAAATTATTAAGAGAAACTCCTAGCCATATTTTTATTCTATTTGTCTTCCATATCAATGGTTTCTACTTTGAGTAAGGGTCTCCTTCAAATATAGAATCCCAATTATGTTATATGTATTTTTATTTTCAATTTTAAATATATTTATTTTCAAAAGGATGTTTTTTTAATCTTTTTGTGATGTGGGAATTCATAAAAAGAGCATATATTTAAAAAAAATCTTTTAATGGTCATTTTTTATCATCATCTATATATTTACTTGAGAGTATCTTTATATAATTTCCAGTGATCTAAAATTGTATTTTTATAAATTCAAATTCATAATTCATAATTACATTTCAGTTGGAGCATGATATTTTCTTTTACACCTAAGATATATTATCTTTGAAAAAACATTGATGATTTTAGTTCCATTTTACATTTTCATATAAAAGATTTATATTAATTAAAATTATTATTCTAGAATCACATTTTATATTTTTTTAAAAATCACTATATTAGGGTGATTAAATTTTTTATATCAATAATTTTTATTCATGATGAAAAGTTTGTTGATAAGACCTTGAATGTTTAAAAAACCCATTTTCCATTATTGATGTTTGGATTGTATGATGAATGGTTAAAATAGTATTGAAAATTTTTACAATGGGTGATGATTTGAGGGTTAATATACATCCCTATGATGCATTGAATTTTTTTTATATGTCATGAGTTAATTATTGTAATTGGGTTTCTTTTATTACTCAACTAATGGGATTTAGAAGTGATTCATTCTCAACTATTATACGGGAATAAGGTAGTGATGCCTACTCCACTATGTTTATTAGAGTCTAACAGTGATTCCTTTTCATTTACGGGAATTAGTTAGTGACACATAATCTATCATATTATTGTAAACATGTAGCGATCCATTCCAAAAATTTTATTTTATTTTTATACCTTATCATGTTCCATAGTTTGTTAATAAAATTTCAATTAATCAACATTCCATATATTTATGTTTTTGATTATTCTATATGAAACTACTTATTAGCTTAGATTTACACACTCTTATGTGATGTTATATGTTTTTTCATTTGAGGTTATATGTCTTGTTACCATGGAATATTTATTTATTGTTTTGTTATATGTTATTTTTAATATGATTTTCTCCCCTATACATATTTTTTTCGTGTGCAGAAAAATTGTCCCTTCGATGACATGCTGAGGAGTTCATCCCTTACTATGTATTTTTTATCACCCCTTTATTATGTTTTCAGTCCCCATGTTATGAAGACGAGTATAACATAATGGATGTCAAGAAGGGAGTATACTTTAAATAAATTATATCAATATGGTCACAAGTATATTAAATTATTTTATTTATATAGATGATCATCACAGAGTCTAGATGTTAGGTTCATTGAATTTTGAAATTATAGTGAGATGTAAGGTGTAACATACAAAAATGATGAAAATGAATGAATTTTATTGTTTAAATTGTATCAAAGCCAGCCATTAAAGATTCTTTTTTTCAACAAATTATTTAGTTTGGGCTAAGGGCCCCAGAGTTGGTACCCAAGAAAGGTTTAGTTATTTTTAGGATCTATTTATTTATTTTTGATATTAGGTTAACACAACATTTTTTAAAACCATATAGATACGTCTTTGAAGAGTAAATAACGGTAATGAATTTATAAAGTGGTGCTTGTGTGATTTTTGAGTAATTAAATTTTTATCAGGATAATAAAATGTGGATATTGGTATGACATTGAACCAATTATGCATAATCCCCCTAAAACTGGTTGTATATCAATTCCATCATTAATCGATGCAAGATGAGTGGTCTAAAAAATATAAAACTCACAAGACACACATAGAGGATATTCTAGGTAAATTTTTAGACCCTTTACAATCCTTTATAAAGGTTATATTATGTTTTTGAATTGTGTTTTGTAGTATTATAGAATCCAACTAAAAGAAAGCTTGTTTTAACAAAGAGTGATATACCATGAACTAAAAGTATCATAGTATAATATTTTTCTTCCTTATTCATCCATGTGATAAAATATCTTGTAGTATATATATATGTCATTTATTCATATTATATTTATATATTAATGATTACTCATGATTAATTACTTCTATTTTATATAATGGGTGGATAATAGAGGTAACTAATTACAATATAGTCTTGTTGTACCTAGTTAATTTAATTTAGTAATTATTACATAGTTATTAATGTTATTTTATAAATAACGATTCACAAAAATGTAGCATGACCCCTATCCCTCCTAGATGATTTGATTTTAATCATTAATTAAAAATATATTTTTAGTGATCCTACCACATTTTATATAATTTAAGTCACTTTTAATTTATATTATAAGACATCCCACTATCATAAAATTACATGATAATATAAACTTTCATTTAATTTCTTATCCATATATCATGGAATCAAATTTGAATACCTTCATCATGTATTCTCATGAAACATGGTAATCACCTAAATTACTATAAAAGCTTATTGAAAATAGAAATTATTTCTAAATACATAAATAAAAAACATATTATCAGATATATTTATTATATTCAAAAATGATGTCAAATCCATCAATGATAGTATAATTATCATTTTCAAAAAGTCATAATCAATCCAAAATGCTCCTTACTCTCCAATATACATTATCCATATCAATAATACCTTTATCCCACCAGTATTATCTCAAAATTAGGAACATATTAAGTGTTTACTTTCATTCAATCATTTGTTTCCAAAGATGTTAAAATTTCCCGTGAATAATTTTTCTTGTTCATCAAATCCATTTAACGTATACTATCATATATATATAGAAATGATATTGTAGAAATATCCTTATATATTTCATGTTTAATATGATAAAAATGTCATTAATAAAATACATTTTTAACATATTTTGTTGGTTTTAAATATGTAGGAATAGTAATCATCTAAATTTGATGTATCAATATCATAATCATAACATTGATCTCTTATATTCTACCCAGGTTTATTCCCTTAACACATGGGGAATTAATTTGTGTATTTCCCTATATCCTTACAGTTTAAAAAATACACATTGGGGTATTATTTATTTCCCAGAAAATCATTATAATGGTGTCCTTTCTCTCGACACATATAATAAACTCTTTTTCTCTTATTCAAGTACAATGGCGTTTCATTACAAATTTATCTCACTTGAGAAAATAATTATTTACATTTAGAAATATATACTTGTTTTTCTATTCTATATTCCTTTTCTATTTCATCCCTTAAAATCCATAATCATTAGTGAATCCTTTATATGTCTTTTTATCAAATGATATAGTGTCCTCATATTATAAGAATTTTTGGGAGAGGAGCTCCCAATGAAAAATTGGCTCAATGAAATTAATGAAATGATTATTAAGACTATTTGTATTTCATGTTTGATTAATTTACCACTCCTTCTGCTAGGAATCATTTCAAGAGTGTGGAAAATTTTAGATTGTATCATAACGTTATAAAAAAATTATAATCCCAAAACAAGTGAAATACATAACATAAATTGAAATATTTATGGATATATAATCACATAATCATTATCATTATTTTATTATGGATTATTTTTTTTAAACATATCTGATAATGGTCAAAAAAATATGAATTATATAATAATATACTCATAGCACATCAAACTAGTTGAACATTAAGGCCCATTGTTAGGCCCCGAGTGAAAATCAGTTCAATACCAATTTTATATTGTCAGAGTTATTACCCAAAATATATACATACTAGAACCATGTTAACATATAGTATATATAAATTGATGTGTTTCATGTTAAAATATGTAATATCTTCTATACCAAAACATTAGGATGTTCTTTTATTATTATCAGTAAATTCAATAATATGGTTATGTTCCCTAATCTATAATTTTCTTCATTATGTAGCCATGGTTTCTACCAAATAGATCATCTTAACAACTATTGTGACCCTAACCATTGTATCCTAGATCTAATAATTATTTTATTACATTGTCACAAGATACAATGAGTCATATCCAAAGGACCAAATAGTTTATTAGTATTGGTAAATTAGATAAAAAAATTATATTATTATTATAGTTGAAAAAAAAAAATAAAAAAATGTATTTTCATTGATAACACCATTATTCCACTTAGATTATCCCTATTAATAAATCACAAAACCCATTTAAATATCCTAAGAAAAAACAATAGAGCGTGGCGAGTTTATATGTTTATTTAAAGTAAATTAGCATTTGAATCTAGGAATAAATATAGCAAAATCTATAATGAAAGGTAAATAATTGAAATACATTCCAATTAATCAATAATAAGACCACAATACAGTAGTAATAAATTATGATAAAATAATGAAATATAAATAATCACATGATCATTAAAACATATCCACGAATATTATAATTAATCGAATAATAACATAAAATATCAATAATAGAATTCATAATGATTTAGTAAATAATTATTGTCATAAAAAATATACTGTCAAGGAATTGTTTCAAATCATGTAATAACATCATGGGATTGTTCCAATATATCTATATAAATTTAAATGTCCTCAGACTACACCCATTCAAATACATCTCTTGATGCCAGATAAGAAATGGAGGGGATATAGAGGCCATTGGCCATCACATACAATGTCAAATTCATTCCTCATATTAAATGTTTCAATCAAAGTCAACATAAATATTCATATTTAAATCTAGTATATGAAATTTAATACTACTCCAAATTTATAAACATAATCATCTACAATATTGTGTAATAAGATGAATTTTAATAAAATTTTCCATACTTATCTGAACTAAAAATAAACTAGAAAAATAATAATAATTATTATTATAAAAATAAAATATATCATATTAGGATAAAATTATCAATAAACGTTTGATGTTGTTTATGAGTAATAATTACATAAAAGAATCGTTTAAAACATTTTTAAAGAAATAATTGTTCCAATTTGAACATATTTTTAAAATTAAAGGTTCAAAAAAAAATTCAAACCATTTTATTTGAAAATATCCTCTCAAAACTAACAAAATAACCTTTATATCATTGTTTGTTCAAGATAGTTGAAAATTAAATTCATATTGTAAATGATTAAATAAGGATTACTTTCACAATTTATGTAAATTCAAAATGGAAATTATTTTGGAAAAGACATGAATATTCCAATAATCTTTTAAAATAATTAAAAATGGTTAGAAAAATATTTAATAAATTATTTTTAAAAGGTTAAAATATTTTTCGAAAAAATATTTAGAAAAAAATGGGTTTTGATGAAAATGGATTTTTGACCGATGGAAGAAATAATATATGATTTTATATTAAACATTTTCATATTCATTTGAAGTTACAAAGAGCAGAAAGTGGTACTATTATATTAAAAGTTCATGAAATAACCATAAGAGAATAAAAATTTATATTAACGTATAAATTGAAAATAATTCCCCTAAAGGAGACATAAACACAAAAAATCACAAATAATGATGATATTATCAAATAAACCATTATCAATTTTGAAACTCTTGAATTATAATCCCAATCAAAACTGACATAAAATGTTACATGAAATACATATAATACAAACATATTAATTATATAACATATAATCATTGATGTTTATACAAGATATAAATGAAATTTTTGGTGAATATGGAATATGTCTCATGAAAATAAAAGTTAGAGGGGAAATTGTTACCTAGTATCTGAATCGTGATGCATTTTCCTTGTGATCATGAATAATAAAATTATGTTAACTTGTTATATTGTTACAAAATATTATCTATTTTATTATTATATTTATTATATTTAGTAGAATTTTATATATTATTACTAAATAAATAATTTTTGTGTTGGATTTTTCGACTATATTTCCCATACGTGTGAAAAATTGCATTGGTTGGTTGACTATGGTAAAGGAAGTCAATATTTAAACATATAAAGTATAAAAAACAAAACATAATTATCATAATTATATATAAAAAATACTTTTAAGACTAATAGTTAATTATGGTTATGAGTATAGAACTACGTTACTATCATGGAGACCGTAGGTTTTATGTATGCATTAATAATATTTAAATTTTCCAATGATCATTATGGAAAGATGATATAAAATTTGTTATCGTTCATTATTTATCATAATATAACATATAAAATATTACATCTTTAAATATTATTATATATATCATCCATATTGTGTGGTGGTGAAAATATATTCACATCGCTTCCTGACGGTGGTAGTCCACACATACACATACGATGTTATCATTTTACAATGTAAAAAATAAAATGATACAATATCTGTAAATATTGAAACATATTTCCTTAGTATCAAAATTATATCCCCTATATATCATATATTACATAAAATTACTCTATCATTATTAACTTCAATATAAATGGCTTGTAAAAAATTAATGACATCACACTGAAAGATGGTTGTTGGTTGTAAACATGATCAATGTTATCATATCCCCTATTTAAAATAAATAATTATTTTTTATGATATATCAAATAGAAATGTAAAATTATGTTATTATAGTTATTTTTTTTATATACATCATAATACCCAACTATGATATTTGGTAATGGAAAATGGATTTACATCGGTTCGTGAGGCAGTGGTCTTCAATATACATTAATGATGATTTTGTAACCCATTTTATGGATGTGGCTATTATTTTATTTCATTCCATCAACATAAAATATATATATACATGTAATATACAAAGAGAATTATATTATCATTGTTTAATAACATGTTATGGTGTTGGGGGGATAATAAAACTAAAAAAATCATTGAAAAACATTACCAATTATTTGGGTAACCACAAAAGGGTTTCCAAAAAGACATAATTTGATAGTTTACTACCCAAAATAAGTATTATTGGATTAAAGTGTTGTATTTATAAGTTATTTTTCTTGTCATTGTGCAATAAATGGGTTTAATTGTGTGTTTAATATATGAAATAGAGTGGCATATTATTTGTTAGGTTTGTGGTTCCCATGTTATTTTTTAAAATAAAAATGTGTAACAACAGTTTTCAAATTCCAAAGCAGAAAAAATTATTATTATTGAGAAATAAAAAATATAAGGTCTAAATATGTATATAAAAGTGATCATAAAAAATTATTTGATAAACTTGAACCCTCGCAATTTTTGTAGAACCCTTGGCACACCCATTGTTTATATTACTCTGCTAATAAATTTTTATAGTTCCCACATTTTTTGGGAAAAAATTAGTATGACCATGTTAATTAATATAAATTATTTTGATTAAAAATATGTACTAATTTTTTCTTAATTTGATTAAAATATTTAAATTATTAAATTTAAAATTATTCTCTCATTCCCAATGAGAAAGCTTGTTTTTAAAGAGAAAATATTTAAAAATTTACAAGTATTTTATATAAAAATTTAGTATTAAAATAATTTAAATGAAATAAATTTAATTAATTTGTATATAATTTAACTAATAATACATTTAAACCAGTTTTATGTATCATTTAACAATATAAATAACTAAACAAAAGGGTTATCTTAAAAAATCAATGTTTTCAATATTAATATGAAATGACACTTTTCCAAAAAAATACAAAAAATTGGTCATTAGTTCATTTTGAGATAATGATTTAAAAAATTGATTTTATTTATTGAAATATATTTTATCGAAATGTTAATTATTAATTTTAAAATATTCATTCAAATCTTGCCTAATCCATCTTATAAAAAAATATAGTTTTTCTAAAAAATCATTTTAATTACAATTATTGAAATTTTATCACCGACATAATCATATCAAATTTATTTTTTCAATTCAAGTGAAAAAATAAAATTTTATACAGTGATTTTTGAACTATTGATAATATCAAATTTAAAAATTAGGATATAATAGTAATGAATAAAAAATAATATATTAATATATTGTCATGACTTATTCAAACATGGTGTTGCATGCAGTTTAAGAAATTGAAGACAATTATTTCATTAAAAAATATCTTAAATTATTTTGTTGTTATATTCCCTTGTATTCCTTGTTTTGGGTTTTATAAACTGTATGTAATATGATATTCATATTTAAATTCTCTAGGTGTTATATTTTTTGTGTCCAATAATGACCTGAGATGATTTTGGTTTGTTAAATCCCTATAATAGATTGGGTTATGTTTAATATCTGATGAGATAATGAGGAGTAATAGTTATATTTTCACATGCGTTAATGGTGTATATATTTTGATTTTTTGTCAACATACATGGTTGGAATGATTTGGTTTTTTAAGAGTTTGATGTTTTAATGTTATTATGTTTTGTACCATTGTTACACTACATGGATTATGATAAATGTCAATTTATTTGGAATGCATAAGGCATAATATATTTTTCCCATTTGATTTTATATATCCTTAGAAAATTCACATTCTTCTAAGTTTATTACTAAGATATTTCTCCTCTGATAATGTTTTCTAATTATTTAATCAATGAGGACATGTTTATTAGTTTTCCATTTCTATGAATGTGAGATAACCCATTTCTTATGATTCTTATTCATAGGTTATAAAGATCAGTATATCATATAAGAAGTATATAATGCATTCTAGAGTGGAAAAATTATAGGTAAATTTTCACAAGGATTGTAAAATATGTTTCATATATAGCTAGTCACAAAGACACTAAATCATCATTTATTGGTATTGTGTGATTATTAATGTGATATAATGTTTATGTTATGGTAATATTATAAAATAATCTTATTTTAATCTAGGGATGATTCATTTGTTGTACTTATAATTTTTTAGGAATGATTATTAATGATTCTATAAAAAAGAACATACAATAAAATTTTGAAACCATTGCATCATAAACAAACATATCAAATAACATGCTATTATGGAAATAAAATATACCTATCTTATATTTTTTTACGAAAAATTATAAATAAATTTTATTAAATGATATGTGTAATAATATGTTTTTGAAATAGGTGATTGAGATCTATTTTTTTTATTTATAAGGTCTGATAATGTTTCCATTTAGATGGAATTAAAATATAAGAATTTCCATCCCAATTTGTTGTCAATGAGATGCCATTCATATTTAGTAATTTTTTACATTTTCATGTCTATATATTGGTAATGGATTTATTTTGTCATATTATTTTAGGTAATTTAAGGTATTTAAAAATATATTTAACGTTCTACAATCCATGTGTTTTTTATTCAAAATTTAATATTGGTGTAATGGTATTTTATATCAGGTTCATTTCGTTGAAGAATGTTTTGATTATGATAATACAAAATATTTAAAAAAAATTTACATCCAATTGCCTATATAATATTATGAATAAATTTTTTTGTTTTGTTTTTTTCTATAAAATTCTAATAACTCCCTTTCAATGCGAATTTACTAAAATGATTCATAATCTATAATAGAAATTGATAAATTAAAACATATTTATTTGAGTTATGATTTTTATTCTTGAATTTCATTATTCCATAATTTTGTTCTTACACGATGAAGTAAAATTATATTATATTTCTTATTACTCAACAGTGATAAATAAATTTTTAATTAAAATATGTGTTATTTGAGAATTTAATCCAGTGTATTTTTCATATTAATAACCAATGATATCACCATACGTTTGGAAAAATATTTTCTTAAAATAATAATCTGATGAAAATTATGAAAAATGGGTTCCATGTTAAGTGATAGAGTAGACAAAATTGATATTTTTATGTGTTTCCCATAATCATAATGATGTATTGTAGTGGATTCTTTCAATCTATGTAATCAATAGAATATCATTAGAGGTGAAAATTTGATGGAGTCTTGTGATATTATGCATTTTTTTGGTTTAGTTGAATGCCTAATTGACACCCATTGGTATCTCATGATCTGCATGAACTAAATAAGATCTCACAATCTGTTTGGTGTGACCAAGGTCTCATGATATGCATGAACATGACAATATATATTGTTCTATGTGAACAAAACATGACATATTGAGTACGATGATCTAGAAAATGTCTCTTCATATATATGATCTAAAAAATACCCATGATCCACAATCTTAGAACAAGTTTTCACAATGTGGTATTATGGAGGAGTATCCTGGAGGGGCCCCACACCAGGATCTCACATATAGATTTTATTCTAGAATCTCTTGTAAATTTTATTACACCAGGATATAATGTAGGTGTCAATCACCAGGAACATATTTAGGGGCTATGTTCTAGGATATTGTGTAAAGGGTTAAATGCTAGGACCTGATGAATGTGTTATATACTGTGATATCATATAAGGGGTTCCATGCCAGGATCCGGAGCAAGGTCATTCATTCCATCTGTATCATTTGATTAATACAAGTTTCATTTCTATATTTAGATGATGAATAAAAATTGAGATGATATGAAATATTTTTAAATACATAAAAAAAAATTTAATCACTACTATATATAATCTAGGGAATAAAAGAATTTATATCCATTTGATATATTTCAAAAGTTAGAGTTTTTAATTACAATTTCTCTAATAAATAAAAATGTCTCCAGGTGTTTGGAATGTGGAAGTGTTTTATCATGGTGTTTTCTTTTAAGTGAAGTAGAAACATATATATAAGTTCAACGTAGAATATATAAAAAATTTATGATGCATTGAATATTTCTAATGAAGGGACATACATGTCCGTAAACAATATATGGATCATGATTTTTGTGTAGTGACAAAAGTAAGAGGGAGAATGTGATTGTTTAAACTAGTAGAGATCCATCAAAAGAAAATATCAAGGGTTTGACATTTTGGATACATTAAGCTATCCTTAAATATTTTTATGTACTATAAATGATAATAGTAGTGATCTATACTGAACCTTATAATGGTAGTGATATCTGGTATATTTTTTATATCTATACATTTTCATTGTATACTCCATCGACGTAGCATGGTGGAGGTGAACCAAGTAAAAGTCGATATTCCCCTCTTTATTCAATAATGTTGTACTTTAAATGCATATTCATCATTTATTATAGTAAAGAACAAGAAAAAATATACACTATAAAAAAAGTTACCCTTATATTATTTAAGACAATTTCCAGTGGTTCATGATGAATTTATAATAGAATATGCTTACACTAATTCATTCATTGTACACAGAAATGATGATTTCATAAAAAAATTTCAGATATGGAGATGGTTTTATATTATTAATTTAAAATAAAAACATTTCATTATATTTAATGGGATGATATTATTATGTAATTATGGATTAATACAAATTTTATTATGTGGTGAAAGAAAAAAAATCTTCCTTGAAGAACATTACATATTATTTGTGTAACCTCCTTATATATGTATATAATCCTTCAAATTATGGATTTTATCCCAAAATAAGGGTTCCATAATTATAGGAAAACAAAATAAGTAAAAGTTTAAGGTCTTTGACTAACCAAAGGGGTTTGATGGTGTGAATATGAGAGGATTTGTGGTGGCCTTTTTATGTTAGGTGAGTGGGACTTTTGTATTTTCAAAAAATAAAATTTTGTAACGAATTTATTTTCATTTCAAAATGTTGAAAATTTGATTATTATCGAGAGAATGAATTGATAATGTCTCAATATGTATTTAATATAGATTTTAGACATATCTTAGGGTCCTTTAAACACATGTGTTTTTTTGTAAAACCCCCCATTAAACCCATTTTTATCTTAACCACAATAAATATTTTCTACTATTTTAAATATTCATTTTGGTAAAAAATTAATGTAACAATGTTTAGTAATATATATTATTATAATTTAAAATATTTAATACATTTTTCCTCATTCTATTCAAATTATTGGAATCTTTTAATTTAATATTAATCCTCTCGATGTTATTATAATGTAGGCTTTCAAAGAGAATGTGTTCAATGATTTACAAAGTTTTTTTATAAAAATATAAAATGAAAATTCCTCCATTGAATTAAATTGTAATAATAGATATTGAAATAAAAAAAAATTATATTTAAATATATTTTAAAATATAACTTATATTTATAAATATTTAAAATTAAAAGGTAGTATTCAATTAAAATTCAGTATTTTTCCATATTCCTCAAAATTAGAACTTTTCATAAAAATAAAAAAACACCCAAGGTTAAATTATATTATTTATTATTAAAATTAATCTTATATCTTCAAATAAAATTTATAAAATTGGAAATTTAATTATAATTTATTTATTCATTGCGCGAGTAACTCAACTTTTAGAAAATAAATTTTTTTCGAGAAGTCAATTATTTTTCTTTCTAATAGTAATAATTTTCTATACAATAAATATACATATATTTTATTCATTCTATTCAAGTGTAAAACATAAATTTTATATAATTTAGTTAGAACTAATCATACCCAAAAAATTAATCGCTATGTTATAATTGTAATATATAAATGATAAATCATTAGTATAGTGTCACATTTTTGTCAAACAAAACATTACCTGCATTGTAAGCTATAAAAGAGAATAAATATAATTATATTAAAATATATGATTAATTATATACATATTTTATTCCGATAATTTTTTTTTCATGAAAACTATCGAATATGAGTTTTATATTTTGAAATATAACAGTTTTACATTCTACCCCTCTTAAATTTGTTACATCCTTACAATTTATTTTTTATATTGGAAATGAAGGGATTCCCTTTTGAAAATAGACTTATTGGGATCCAAAATCAAGAGAAGTGATAATAAAATATCCTATAAAAGTATTGAAAATGGAAATAAAAGGGTCATATGGAATAATAGATATCTATGTCTTCAATGTATGAGAACATTAGTAGAATGGGAATATGTGGACATTGAAGAAAGGAGTCCTTAATTATAGACAATTTCATAGATAATTGATCAAAAAAATGTAAATGATAAATGTATAGTTAATGATGAAAAAAAATCTAGGATGATTTAAAAGACTATATAATTCATTAGATATGAAGTGAACAGAATAAATTTATTAATTCAAGATCCTTTTCATAACCTGGACGAAATTTTTTACTTTATATGAATATATGGAAATATATTTATATGATAAATTTATATTTCATAATAACAATTTCATTTATTTTTTTTGCTTCGATCAAATTAAAATTCCTCACTTATTCAAAAATATAATATAAAAGTAATGAATTTTTTAAGCATGATGTGCTAAAATTCAATTTTAATGGACCATAATATATATAATTCAATGATAATCCATTCCATCGATCTTTAGTTATTTTAATAAAAACAATTATTATAGGTTTTCCAAAATGCTTAAATATATCTATATAATCAAGTACCACGTTAATATATAAAACATATTCTTATTTTCTATATAACCCATTTTATAAATAGGTATCATTTTGACCCTTCTATGATATTATGATCAAAAAAATTAGAAAGAAGGTCCCTAAATATCCAAAATGAACATATCATTCTCCATCCAAAAATCACAATGTATCTCACAATAATCCAATAACAAACATTTGAATACCATCATCGTGTATTATATTAAAACATGTTAATCACCTGAATTACTATAAAAGATTATTGAAAATAGATATTCATTCTAAATATATATATATATATATATCATATTATTTGATATATTTATTAAATCCAAAAATTCTGTAAACACCATCAATGACAACATAAGTAACATATTCAAAAATCTAATAGTCAATCCAAAATGCTCATAACTCTCAAATACAAATTATCTATATCAATAATCCCTTTATCCCAGCTGAATTATCTTTACACTAGAAAATATTAAGTGTTTACATTAATTCAATCATTTGGTACCAATGATGTTCAAATTTACGCTAAATCATTTTTCTTTTTCATCAATACCATTAATCAAATACTCTCATATCCATAAAGAAATGATATTGTAGAAAAATAATTATATAATTCATGATTCATATATTGGAAATTCAATTAAAAAAATAAATTTATAACATATTTTTTGGTTCTAAATATGTAGGTATAGTAATCATTTAAATTTGGATGTATCAATATAATCATCTTAAACATTATCTCTTATATTCTTCCCAGGTATATTCCTTTCACACATTGGGAAATAATTTTTGTATTTCCCAATATCCTTATAGTGTAAACATTACACATTAGTGTATTTTCTATTTCCCTTGAATTCATTATAAATATGTCCTTTGTATCGACACATATAATAAAATATTTTTCCCATATTCAAGTACAAGGGTGATTCTTTCCAAAATTATCTCATATGGGAAAATAATTCATTCCCTTCATAAATTTATCCATGTTTTTCTGTTATATCTTCCCAATATCTTGAATTCCATAAAATCCATAATCATTACTGAATCCCTTCTAGGTCTTTTTATCAAATGATTCAATGTCCTCATATTATGGAAATTTTTGTGAGACAAGTTCCTTATGAAATACTGGCTTAATAAGTTTAATGAAATTATTATTAAGACTATTTGAATTATGTGTATGATTCATTTACCATACATTATTCTAAGAACCATTTCTAAAGGGTGGAATACCCTAGATTAGACCATAATAATATAAAAAAATTTATAATCCCAAAACTATTGAAATACATAACATAAATTGAAATATTTATTTATATATAATATTATAATTATAATCATTATTTATTTATGGATATATTTATTTTAAAATCCCAGATAATGGTTCAAAAAAATATGAATTATATAATAATATACATCTATCACATCAAACTACTTGAACATCAAGGCCCATTTTCAGCACAGAGTGGAAATATGTTCAATACCAATTTTCTATTATCAGTGTTATTACACCTAATATGTAAATTCTAGAACCATGTCAGCATATATTATATATAAAGAGATGTATTTCATGGAAAAAACACAAAATACCTTCCATAACAAAACATTAGGATGTTATTTTATGCTAATTAGTAAATTCAATAATATGGTTATGTTCTCTAATATATTATTTTCTAAGTCATATACCCATGGTTTCAATCAAACAGAACCTCCTAACAACAAGAGTGACCCTACCCATTGTAGCCCAGATCTAATAAAGACATTATTACATTTTCTTAAGATACAGTGAGTCATATTCGAAATGACCGAATAGTTTATTAGTCTTGTTAAACAAGATAAAATATTTAACTTATTATTATCGTTGGAAATATAAAATTAAAATTGTATTTTCTTTGATAACACTATTATTCCCATTAGCTTATCCCTAAAAATCAATCACAACACACAGTTAAATATCCTAGGGAAAAAATAGACAGTGGTGAGTTTATATTCTTATTAAGTTTTAATGTACATTTGAATATATGAATAAGTAAGGAATAATCTATATAAAAAGGTAAACAATTGAAATACAATCTAATTAATCAGTAACATGACCACAATATATTAGTAATAAATTATGATTAAATAATGAAATATAAATAATTACAAGATCATTAAAACATATAGACGTATATTCTAACTAATAAAATAATAACATTGAATATCAACAATTGAATTCATAACGATTTAGTTAATAATTATGGTCATCTAAAACATACTATCGAGGAATTGTTTCAAATCATGTAATAACATCTAGGTATTATTCCAGTAAACATATATAAATGGAAATGACCTCTGAAAACACCCATTCAAATACATATCTTGATTCCAGATGTGAAATGAAGGGGATATAGAGGTCCTTGACCATCACATAAAATGTGCAAATCATAACTCATATTAATTGCTTCAAACCAAATCAACATAAATATTCATATATAAATCTAGTATATGAAATTTAATACATCCCCTAATTTATATACATATTTATATAAAATAAAGTGTAATAAGATGAATTGTATTAAAAATTTAATTCCTTATTTAAACTAATAATAAACTAAAAAAATTGTTATTATTATTATTATAAAAATAAAACATATCTTATTTGGATAAAATTATCAATAAATGTTTGATGTTGTGAATGAGTATTAATTACATAAATACATCTTTTAAAACACTATTATGAAAATAATTTTTCCAATTTGAACATATTTTTAAAATTAATGGATCAAAAAATATTTTGAAACAATTTTATTGGAAAATATCATCTGAAAACTAATAAAATAACATTTATATAATTTTTTTCATAATAATTGAAAATTCCGTTCATGTTTTAATTATTAGAACAAGGAATCATTTTAAAGTTCTAGTAAAATCAAAATAGAAATTATTTTGAAATTAACCAGAATATACCGTTAATATTTAAAGAAAATTAAAATTGGTTAGAACTATATTTAATAAATCATTTTTAATTGGTTAAAATATTTTTTGAAAACATATTTAGAAAACATGGGTTTTGATTAGTATGGAAGTTAGATTGATGTAAGAAATAATATAGGACTATTTTTTAATCATTTTTATATTAATTTCATCATCCAATGAGTAGATAATGGTACTATTACATTAAAAGTTCATGAAATAACCAAAAGGGAATAAAATTTATTTATATTAATATAGAAATAGAAAATAATTCCCCCAGAGGGGACATAAACATAAACAATCCTAATTAATGATGTGATTATCAAATAAAACCTTATCAATTTGGTAAGTATTGAATCATAATCCCAATAAAAATTGACATAAAATATTACATGAAATACATATAAAATAAACATATTAATTATATAACATATAAACTAGGATGTTTATACATGATAGAAATGAAATATGTGGTGGATATGGAATATGTCTCTTGAAAATAACAGCTTGAGGGGAAATCATTACCTTGATAATGAATCATCAAGCATGCTTATATTCACAACGAATAGAAAAATTATGTTAACTAGTTACATTATTAAGAAAAATGATTTATTTTATTATTCTATTTATTTAAATTAGTAACATTTTCTATATTATTACTAAATAAAATAGGTTTGTGTTGGATGTTTTGACTATATTTCGCATACGTGTCAAAAATTTCATTGGTAGGTTGACTATGGTAAAAGAGGTTATTATTTAAACATATAAAGAATAAAAGCCAAAACATAATTGTCATAATTATATATAAACAATACATTTATAACCAATCGTTATTTATGGTTATTAGTATAGAACTACATTTCTATTATGGAGATCGTAAGCTGTACGTATGCATAAATAATTTATAAATTGTTCAATGATCACTATGGAAAGAAGTTAGAAAATATGTTATCATTCCAGAATGATCATAATATTATATATAAAATATTTCATATATAAATATACTTATATATATCATCCATATTATGTGTTGGTGAACATATATTCACATCGCTTCCTGATGGCGGTAGTCCACACATACACATATGATGTTATCATTTTACAATGTAAAGAAATAAAATGATGTACTATCTTTTAATATTGAATATTATTTCATTAGTATCTTAATTATATCACTTATATAATATATATTACAAAAAAATATATTATAATTAACTTCCACATAAATAGATTCTAAAAAATGAATGACATGACATTGTGAGATGGTTGTTTGTTGTAAACAAAAAGTGATGTTATCATATCCCCCTATGAAATAGAAATTAATATTTTTACAATATAACTCATATAAAGGTAAAATTATGTTATTATAAATATTTTTTATATACATAATCATACCCAACTATGATATTTGGTAATGGAAAATGGATTTACTATGGTTTGTAAAGGCAGTGGTATTCCAAACACCAAAATGATAATTTTGTAAGCCATTTGATGGATGTGGGTGTAGATTTATTTCATTTCGTTAACATAAAAAATATATATACATGTAATATAAATAGGATACTATATCATCATGGTTTTATAAAAATTTATGGATTTGGTGGAAAAATAAAATGAAAACAGTCATTGAAAAACATTATCAATTTTTTTGGTAACCACTTAAGGGTTTCAAAAAAAAGACATAATTTGACAGTTTATTACCCAAAATAAGGATTATTGGTTTAATGTAGGGTATTTTTATTTTATTTTTATAGTATTTTTCCAAAAAATGGGGTTAATTGTGTGATTAATAGAAGAGAGGGGATTACATATTATATGTTATGTTTGTGGTTCCCTTGTAATTTTTGGAAAGAATCAATTGTAACATTTTTCAAATTTCAAATGTGTAAAAAATTATTATTATTGATAAATAAATAATATAATGACTAAATATGTATATTAAATTTATTTTAAGAAATTATTTGGGATATTTTAGTCCTCACCATTTTTTTGAACCCTCTGTACGCCCATTTTTAACATTACTATTTTAATTAATTTTTATAGTTCGCACTTAAATTTTGGGAAAAAATTAGGTTGACCATATTAATGAATATAAATTATTTTGATTCAAAATATGTAATAATTTTTTTCCAAATTAAAATCAAATAATTAAAAAATTCATTTAAAATTATTCTCTCATACACGATGAGAAAACATGTTTTTAATGTGAAAATATTAATAAATTTAAAGTGATTTTATATGAAACATTTATTTTAAAATAATTTAAATGAAATAAATTTCCTTGATTTATATATTATTTAACTAATTTTACTTTTAATCCAATTTTAAATATAATATAACATTATATATAATTAAACAAAAAAGTTGTTTTAAAAACAATCAATATTTTCACTATTAATATGAAATGATACGTTTCCAAAAAAAATTAAAACAAATTAATCATAAGATAATTTTGAAATGATGATTTAAAAAATAGATTTTATTTTTTGAAATATATTTTATATAAATGGTAATTATTAATTATAAATTTTGAGTTCAATTCTTGTTTAAACCATCTTTAGAAAAAAAAATCATAAAAAACATATATTCAATTAAAATTATTGAAATTTTATCACCAACCTAATCATATCAAATATATTTTTTAAATACATGTGTAAACAATATAATTTTATACAGTTATTTTGTACTATTTATAAAATTGAATTTATCAGTTAGGATATAATAGTAATTATTAAATAATCATATTTTAATATAGTGTAATGTCTTATTCAAACCCGGTGTTGCATGCATTTTAAGAAATTAAAGATGATGATTTTATTAAAAATATCTTAGATTATTTTGTTGTTATATTCCATTGTATTCTCTATTTTGGGTGTTATAAGAACTATATAATATGATATTCATATATTTATTTATCTAGGTGTTATATGGATTGTGTCCAATAATGACCTGAGGTGATATTTTCTTGTTAAATCCCTATAATATATAGGGTTAAGATTAATATCTCATGAGATAATGAGAAGTAGTAGTTATATTTTTTCACAGGATTAAATGGTGTATATATTTTGATTTTTTGTCAACATACATGGTTGGAATGATTTTCTTTTTTCAGATATTGATGGTTTAATGTTCTTATATTTTGTACCTTTGTTACATTGCATGGATTGTGATTATTATCAATTTATTTTAATAATACAAGACACAATATAATATTTCTCATGTGATTTTATATATCCTTCAAAAAAATTTATTCTTCCATGTTCATTAATAAGATATTTCTCCCCTAATCATGTTTTTTAATTATTTATCAAATTAGGACATGTGGATAAGTTTTCCCTTTTTTTGAATATGACATCACCCATTTCTTATGATTCACAATCAAAGGTTATGAAGATGTGTATATAGTATAATTGGTATATAATTCATTCAAGTGTGGAAAAATTGATGGGAAATTTTCATAAGGGTTTTATAAATGTTTCTTATATAGCTAGTAAAAAAGACACTAAATCATTAGTTATTTGTATTGTGTGATTATTTATGTGATATAATGTTTTTGTTACGGTAATATTATAAATTAATGTAATATTTATCTAGGGATTATTTATTTATTGTACTTATAATTTTTTTGAATGATTAACATTGAATCTATAAAAAATAACATACAACACTATTTTAAAACCAATTCATAATAAACAAACATATTTAATAGCACGCTCTTATGGAAATAAAATATACCTATCATATATATTTTATATAAATTATTATGAATAAATTTTATCAAATGATATGTGTAGTAATATGTTTATGAAATAGGTGTCATAGATCTATATTTTTATATATAATGTTGGATAATGTTTTTATTTAGATGGAATTAATGTATCAGATTTTCAATCACATCTTTTCCTCAATGATATGTCATTAATATCAAAAAAAATTACATTTTGGGTCGATATATTAGAAATGGATATATTTTTTCATATTATTTCTTTTAATTTAGTGTATTTAAAAATAAATTTACCGTCTTAACATCCATGTGTTTTAAATTCAAAATATAATATTGGTGTAGGGGTCCTTCATCTCAGTTTCATTTCATTAAAGAATGTTTTGTTCATCATTCTACAATAAATTTATATATTTTTTTACATCCAATTTTTCATATAATATTATGAATTATTTTTTTGTTTTCTATTTTTTTGATGTGAAATTCCAATCACTCACTTTCAATGATATTTTACTAAAATCATTATTAAGCTATAATGGATATGGATAAATGAAAATATATTTATTTGATTTGTGATTTTTATTCTTGAATATAATTTTATCAGGATTGGGTTCTTAAATGTTAAAATTATATTATATTATATTTTCAATTACTATACAGTGATACAAAATATTTTAATCAAAATCTAAAATCCTAATGAAATTATTTCTCATAAAAGAATACAATTATTAAGATAAACTCACAGCCGTATTTTTATTCTATTTTTCTTCCATATCAATTGTTTCTACACTGACTAAGGGTCTCCTTCAAATATGTAATCCCAATTATGTTATATGTATTTTTATTTTCTCTTTTAAATATATTTATTTTCAAAAGGATGTTTTTTAATCTTTTTCTGATGTGGGAATTCAAAAAAAAAGACTATATATTTAGAAAAATCTTGTAATGGTCATTTTTTTATCATCCACTATATATTTACATGAGATTATCTTTATATAATTTTAACGGATCTAAAATTTTATTCTTATAAATTCAAATTCATAATTTTTAATTACATTTCAGTTGGAGGAATCTATTTTCTTTTACACCAAAGATATATTATCTTTCCAAAAACTTTTATGATTTTAGTTCCATTTTCCATTTACATATAAAAGTTTTATATTAATTAAAATTAATATTCTAGAATCACATTATATATTTTTTTAAAAATCACTATATTAGGGTGATTGAATTTGTTATATCAATAATTTTTATTCATGAATAAAAATTTGTTGATAATACCTAGAAAGGTTAAAAAACCCATTTTCCATTACTGATGTTTGGATTGTATGATGAATGGTTATAATAGTATTGAAATTTTTTACTATTGGTGATGATTTGAGGGTTAATATACATCCTTATGATGCATTGAAATTTTTTTATATATCATGATCTAATTATTGGAATTGGGGGTTTTTATTACACAACTAATGGGTTTTGGAAGTGATTTATTCTCAACTATTATATGGGAATAATGTAGTGATGCCTACTCCGCTATGTTTATTAGAGTCTAACAGTGATTCCATATTATTTATGGGAATTAGTTAGTGACACATAATCTAACTTATTATTGTAAACATGTAGTGTTCCATTCCCAAAATTTTGTTTTATTTTTATACCTTATCATGTTCCATAGTTTGTTAAAATTTTTCAATTCATCAACATTCCATATATTTATGTTTTTTATTATTCTATATGAAACTACTTATATGATTATATTTACACACTCTAATGTGATGTTATATGTTTTTTCATTTGAGGTTATATGTATTGTTGTCATGGAATATTTATTTATTGTTTTATTCTATGTTATTTTTAATATGATTTTCTCCCCTATACATATTTTGTCTTGTGCAGAAAAATTATCCCTTCAATGACATGCTGAGGAGGTCATCGCTTACTATGTACTTTTTATCACCCCTTTATTATGTTTTCAGTACCCATGTTATGAAGACGAGTATAACATAATGGATGTCAAGAAGGGAGTACCGTTTAGATAAATTATATAGATATGTTAAAAAGTCTATTAAATTATTGTATTCATATAGATGATCATCACAGAGTCTATATGTTTGGTTCGTTGAATTTTGTGATTATAGTGAGATGTAAGGTGTAACATATAGAAATGATGTAAAGGATTGAATTTTATTGTTTACATTTTATCAAAGCCAGCCATTAAAGAATCTTTTTTTTCAACAGATTCTTGAGTTTGGGCTAGGGGCCCCAGTGTTGGTACCCAGGAAATGATTAGTTATTTTTAGGATATATTTATTTATTTTTGATATTATGTTAACACAACATTTTTTAAAACCATATAGATACATCTTTGAAGAGTAAATAACGGTAATGAATTTATAAAGTGGCGCTTGTGTGATTTTTGAGTAATTAAATTTCTATTAGGATAATAAAATGTGGATATTGATATGACATTGAATCACTTATGCATAATCCCCCTAAAACTGGTTTTATATCAATTCTATCATTAATCGATGCAAGATGAGTGTTCTAAAAAATATAAAACTCACAAGACACACATAGAGGTTATTCTAAGTAAATTTTTACACCCTTTACAATCCTTTATAAAGGTTATATTATGTTTTTGAATTGTGTTTTGTAGTATCATTGAATCCAACTAAAAGAAAAATTGTTATAACCAAGAGTGATATACCTTGAACTAAAAGTATCATAGTATAATGTTTTTCTACCTTATACATCCAGGCGATATAATATTTGTATTATATATATATGTCATTTATTAATATTCTATTTATATATTACTGATTACTCATGATTAATTACATCTATTTTATATAATTGATGGATAATATAGGTAACTAATTACAATATAGTCTTGTCGTACCTAGTTAATTTAATTTAGTAATTATTACATAGTTATTAAAGTTATTTTATAAATAACGATTCAAAAAAATGAAGCATTGTAACACCCGAGACTTTTATGTTATATAAATCATCAAAGGAATCTTTTTCTACACAACACTTTCTTGGCTTGCTTTGCACGCAATCGCGACCTTCCTCGATAGCTTGCGTCGTACGCAATACCGAGTTTCACTAAACAACAATATGCTTTTAAAACTAGCCATTATGAATAGTAATAACCACTTTTTAAAATTTTATAAATTTTATTTTTCAAAATGGACTTCATTTTTGGACTCAGAATATCAAAATTAGCCTAGGGTGAAATTTTGGTTTTTTTCTGAAAACTTTCAATTTTTGATGAATAGTGAAACCACTAAGTGGTAGGTTAAAAACTGAATTTTGCATAAAACTTAATTTTACCGCTTCTGTGAATGGAATTTCAAAAATCCGAGAGACACGGTTAATATCAAGGACTAAAATGTGGTTCAATGAGATGAAAATAATTTTTTGGTGAATAGTAACTTTTTACTATTTTTACCGCGGTTAATAGTAAATAGGGTAACTAAGGGTAAATATGATATTAATATTACCCTAACACATGTCCTAATTCTATTGGACAAGTTTAATTCGACCAAAAACAAACTTAGGAATAAAATATGACCATTTAGGCCCACTTGGATTAGATTAGGACATTTATTATTAATTTATTTAAAGAAGGGTTAAAATAGTTAAAATCAAAGTTTAATAAGTAAATCATTTTTAATATGGGGTTATACATAAGATAAATTCGATTGTAAATATTCATTAGAAAGCTAAAAAGATTTACTACATGATGGTATTTTATTTGTAATTTTTAGACATCAAATAATTTAATTTATTTATGACACAAAGATGATGCAGTAATTATCTTATTAATGAAATATTGACAAAATTGATAATATAAATACCAAAATAAATGTAATTTGAGACTTTTTATGAATTACACTAATTTTATAGGTTAATATGATATATTATTGTTGATTTAATCAACTTGGTTTGAACATATAATTCTGTTATGACTTTCACAAAAATCATATATCAAATAGTGTCAAAATTGACACAAAATAGTTTTTAAATCAAATATTATATTATTAATTGTTATTTTATTCCTAAAAATCTAAGGTTCGGCCAAATGACTTAGATAAGGATATATATATTAATAATAAACAATTTGGGGTTCGTTTGGCATGTTATAGTAAGTGTATTAACCATATAGTGAAAGAAAACAAAAAGACACGGTAAAAGTTAAATTAATTAACTTAGAGTTAAATCTAATTGATAAGGTTAAAATAATACCCTAAACTTGTCTAAATCCTATTGGTTGATAGGATTTCGACCCATCCCCACTTTATCTTCGAAATAAGACCCTTTGGAACCATTATAAACCGATTTTGACTTTAATATAAAATAATATTTTGAGATATTCCTAAGGTGCCCCTCTCCTCCCTTATAAAAGGGCACCTCCTCCCCCTCCTCCTCACACCAAATTGAGCACTCAAGCTCGGCCAAACCCTGCCATTTTCTCCTCTACACTTCCCTAGAATAGTCCTAGAGGTCCTGGTCTTCTCCAAAGACCACTCTTAGTTCCTTAAGTGGAGGATTCAAAGAGGCGTTCCAAAGAAGAGGTAATATCCATTACCGATCTTTTCAATTTCTTTCTTCTTCAACTTCTTCTTCTTTAGTTGTTTCATGATAAAGTAATAACATCAGTATTACTTACATACTGATATGTTATTATAAATATGAAACAACCCTAATTCACCTTCTATCCATCCTACGGAAAAATGAAATCATCGCGCGTGCGTACGAACGGAATACCGTCTCCACGCCGTGGTGTAATCTATTTTCCACCATCACCTTAAAAGGATGGGTATAATGATGTAATGAGTAACTATATATGATTATTATTAATTAATATTGATACTGAAATAATATATATATATACTCCAATACAATTCCACGATCATAGGAACGATATCATCACTCGTGCGTACGTACGGAATACCGTCTCCACGATGTGATGCGATTCGTTCTACATGATCTTCATTTCATAATGATTATATAAATGAATTGAATGAATGAATATGGTATATACTACACTAATACCATTCTGGAAATGAATTATCTATAACCTAAAGATAATAATAAGAATTTATTCAACAAAACACGCATAAGAACAAAAAGTTATAAAGACCCGAGTAACAAGTAACAATGAAATATTACAAACAAGAAGTTAATAATATGACCATATATGATCTCATATCAATATGTATGATTCTAGAATAAGTCAATAACATTATTTAAACCATTATACAGGAGCTTCGGACACGAACAAAGCAAATTGGACCTAAGGTAAGGGAAATATCACAATCTCATTTTTATCCGAGATTGTTTATTCGTAAGTATTTACTGGGGTGTATTTTATCATCCACATCCATGTTCCTTCAATACGTAATATTGTTTCCATCCACTTACAATAGTTTAAATCCAATTTTACTCTTCGGTGAGTTTTTAGTAAAGAATATGAAAGGAATCTTTTGTCGCTTTTTCATACGAGGTACTTTTTGACTTTTCCGACAAAAGTACGAAGAATGTTTTTTTTAACTTATACAGCATGAATGGATTTTTAAAACATTATTTACAAGAAGCTTCCTTTACAAGTATTCAAGTTTATTTTTAATCAACTTCTTTTATTTTAATGTTGTATGACATGTTATGAAAGGAAAAATGTTTTTGAAGAAGAAAGGATATTTTCCTCAAGAATTCAATTCAAGTGTTTTATCAAAATTATTTTCCATCTAAGATAATAAAGGGTTCTGTTTCTATCCATATTTTTACATTGGTTTGACTATGTTGTGATGGAATTATGTTTATGAATTCCTTTATCTTATATGAATTGATTTATGATGTCATGATGTTTCAAGAATCCCATTTTTGTTATATGTGTTATGCGATGATGGATGTTTTATGATTATGTGGCACACATAAGAAAGGATTCATTATAAGATGGATGGGACCTATATCTCCCTCCAATGCATTGGGTAATGATTTTATATCTCATGAGATAGACATGGCTGGAACGGAAGGTTATTTCGGTTCAGTGATACAGGACTGAAACGAGGAGTGAACTCGGTTCAGAAAGGGACTTTGTCCACTAAGATAGTCTTGGCAATGAGTCATGACTAACAAGAAATGATTTCCATGATTATGTGTGCATGCCACAAAGTTTCAAGTTTTATGTTATGATTATGGGGATCTCATTTTCACTTCTATGATTTATTCCATGTTAAGATATTATGATCTCTTTTGCAGGTTTTGATTTTCAAAAGGATATGATATGATTTTTATTTCCTTTATTTGCCCTTGCTGAGCATTTGAGCTCACCCTTTTATGTTTTCTTTTCCCCAGGTCAGGAAGATGGATATTAAGTAGAATATGCTAAAAGGGACCCTAGATATGATGAAATAAATGGGAGACACTGTAGAAGATTTATGAACCAGTTGTTTATGTTTCCCAGTTTCTAAAGACACTATACCTATACGGTCCTTTGTGGTTTTGTCACATGTTGTAATAAGTGTGCCTCAATTTTGAAGTAGTAACAATGTATGTAAAGTACGGGTCGTTATAGTTGGTATCAGAGGAAAGGTATAGTCAACCTTTGGAAACTAGGATGTGAAAACCTTAGTAAGAACCCTAAGGATAAGTCTAAGCATAGTACACAATCTTAGTGTTTTAGAAATGGCCTTGAATAACCTAGGATAAGACCATAAGCATGAAAATTTTATTCTTGAATTATGTGGTTTCCTATTATAATTAGTGTTGCTCACACTATTCTTCTTGGTTTTAGTCAATGGCTGGAACCCGAAGGAACCGTGTTAATGCGGAATGCGATGGGCAATGCAATGATTGTCCCCCTGAGCAACCAAACGATATGGGAGCTGGAATGCAAAATCTTGTAGCCATGCTCACACAACTTTCTCAAGCTATGAATCATGCAGGATTTCCAAACGAGCAAAGGAGGGAGCAACATTCTGTTGAATCCTTCATGAGGCAGCGTCCACCTTCTTTCAGCGGGTCTACTGATCCATTAGTTGCTGAACAATGGATTAGTACTACTGAAAAGATATTTTCAGTTCTTCAATGTTCTGAGCATGATAAAGTCATCCTAGCAGTGTATCGTTTGGAAGGAGATGCGGATCAATGGTGGAATCTTGTTAAGAATACGAGGCAAAGGGATGAAATTGAGTCTATGGAATGGGATGAGTTCAAGAACTTATTTTTCAATAAGTACTTCCCTCGTATTCTCCAAACAAAGATGGAGAAAGAGTTCCTTGAACTGAAGCAAAGGGATGATGAATCTGTTAGTACCTATGAAGAAAATTTTACAAGACTTGCAAGGTACGCTTCTGGTATTATTATCCAACCTGAGAGTAAGATCGATCGATTCTTTAGTGGCTTAAAACCAAGTCTTCGAAGGGCGTTAGCCATAAGGGACTTCAATAGCTACGAGGAAATCGTTCGATGTGCTCTCAAAGTCGAGATGGAGATTGGAGTAACCCATCAGTCACATGGGTTTGATAAAAAGAGGAAGATGGAATTCAAAGAAAAATCTAAAGAGCACACGGAAAAGAAGATGAACTTTCCCTTATGCTCAAAGTGTGGAAAGAAACATGGAGAGAGTTGTCTTAAAGGGACAAGTAAATGTTTTAAATGTGGAAAGGAAGGTCATCGGGCATTTGAATGCCGTGATAATGGGAAGAAGATGTCTAATGACGCAAACAAAGGAAGGGATACACAGAATGAACCTACTACACTTCAATGTTTCAAGTGCAAGGAGATGGGGCATTATGCCAATCAATGCCCAAATCCAAGGGTGGATGATGATGGTCGACGTCAACAAACTCTTAAGGCTAAAGACAAAGGAAAGTCACATGCAATTTCTATCAGCGATGTGGAGTACGATAACGATGTGGTGAAAGGTACACTTACCATCCACTCTAAAGTAGTAAATGTTTTATTTGATTCTGGATCCACCCACTCTTTTATTTCTGAAGACTTTTCTAAGGGTATCACCGTATTACCTCAACAATTAGATGTTGAGTTAGCTGTGACAACACCTAATGGCACATCAATCGCATCAAAAGTTTATAATTCTTCTCCGATCGAAGTTTGTGGGAAAGTGCTTCCTGCAAATCTTGTGATCCTTCCTTTAGTGGAATTTGATGTGATTCTTGGCATGGATTGGCTTTCTCTACATGGAGCTCATATCGATTGCCAAAGAAGGGAAGTCACATTTCATATTCCAGATCAATCTACGATCGTCTATCAATGCAAGGATGAACATAACCTTCCAGTGGAAATTTCTTCCATCTTATGGGTATTGATTCCACTAAATGAAGGTTATTTATCTCAAATGGTTGGTGAGAAACTCACGATTAAGAATATGCCCATTGTACGGGAGTTTGATGATGTCTTTCCGGAGGAATTACCGGGTCTTCCACCAAATCGTGAAGTTGAGTTTTCAATAGAACTCGTACCGGGTGCTTTGCCTATTTCAAAGACACCTTATAGAATGGCCCCAATTGAGTTGCAAGAATTGAAGAAGCAACTCCAAGAGAATCTTGATAAGGGATTCATACGCCCTAGTGCGTCACCTTGGGGAGCACCTGTTCTATTTGTTAAGAAGAAAGATGGATCAATGAGACTTTTCATTGATTATCGAGAACATAATAAGATCACTATCAAGAACAAATATCCTCTCCCACGCATTGATGACTTATTTGACCAACTACGCGGAGCTCAATACTTTTCCAAGATTGATCTTCGTTCAGGGTATCATCAATTAAGGGTCAAAAGGGAGGATATACCAAAGACGGCATTCCGTACAAGGTATGGACACTATGAATTTATAGTGATGCCATTTGGTCTTACTAATGCCCCTGCTATCTTCATGGATCTAATGAATAGAGTATTTAGAGACTATCTTGATCAATTTGTGGTTGTCTTTATAGACGATATTCTTATCTATTCAAAGCGCAAGGAAGAGCATGAAGATCACTTGAGAATTATATTAAAGACCCTGAGAAAGGAGAAGCTTTATGCCAAATTTACCAAGTGTGAATTTTGGCTTCAAAAAGTTGCATTTTTGGGTCATATAATCTCAAAAGAGGGGATATCTGTGGATCCAGCAAAAACAGAGGTTATCGAAAGATGGTCAAGACCTACAACAGTAACTGAGATCCGAAGTTTTCTTGGTTTGGCTGGATATTATCGACGTTTTGTAAAATATTTTTCACGATTATCTAATCCAATCACCAAGTTGACTCGGAAGGGAGTTAAGTTTGTCTGGACAGAGGAATGTGAAGAGAATTTCAAGGAGTTGAAAAGAAGGTTATCCAGTGCACCTGTGCTCACACTGCCTTGTAGTGGAGAAAGGTTTGTGATCTACAGTGATGCATCCAAGAAGGGATTGGGGTGTGTTCTTATGCAAAATGATATGGTGATAGATTATGCCTCACGACAGTTGAAAATCCATGAGCAAAATTACCCAACACATGATTTGGAGTTGGCTGCGGTAATCTTTGCATTAAAGATTTGGAGGCATTACCTTTATGGTGAAAGGTGTGATATTTATACTGATCATAAAAGTTTAAAGTATATTTTCACACAAAAGGAGCTGAATATGCGTCAAAGAAGATGGTTGGAGCTGATTAAGGATTATGACTGCTCAATCCATTACCACCCTGGGAAAGCAAACAAGGTGGCAGATGTATTAAGTCGACAAGACCATGCTAGTTTATCCATGATGAGGATCACAAAAGATCCAATATTTATGGATTTACAAAGGATGGATCTTGGAATTATAATGGAAGGGGAAAAATCTTATCTTTCTCAAATGAATGTTCAGCCATCTATACATGTGAAGATTAAAGAGGCACAGAAAGAAGATGTCGAGTTACAAAAGAAGGTGACAAATGTTCCTGAATTCAACCTTGATTGTGATGGGATAATAAAGTTCAGGAATCGGGTTTGCGTTCCTCCCATCCCCGAATTAAAGAATGAGCTGCTGGATGAGGCTCATAGTTCATCATTCTCTATTCATCCTGGAAGCACGAAGATGTATAGGGACCTGAAAGAGTACTTCTGGTGGGATGGCATGAAAAGAGATGTTGCTGAATATGTCTCTCGATGCTTGGTTTGTCAACAAGTTAAAGCTGAGAGACAGAAGTCTAAGGGGATGTCACAACCATTACCCATACCCGAATGGAAATGGGAAAACATCACTATGGACTTTGTCACAGGACTTCCTAAAACATCCAAAGGCAATAATGCTATCTGGGTCATAGTTGATCGTCTTACAAAGTCTGCACACTTCATTCCTATTAGAGAGGATTTCTCTCTAGATCAGCTTGTCAGGATATATGTAAAGGATGTGGTAAGATTACATGGAGTACCACTTTCTATTATATCTGATCGGGATCCGAGATTTACCTCGAAGTTCTGGCGAAGTCTTCAGCATACTCTGGATACAGAGTTGAGTTTCAGCACTGCTTATCATCCCCAGACAAACGGTCAGTCTGAGAGAACAATTCAAACCCTAGAAGATATGTTGAGAGCTTGCTCTATGGATTTCAAAGGAGGTTGGGATCAACACCTACCTTTGGTGGAATTTTCTTATAATAATAGCTTTCACTCCAGTATTCAGATGGCTCCTTATGAAGCTCTCTATGGAAAGAAATGCAGGACTCCAACTTGCTGGGATGAAGTTGGGGAAAGAAAGCTAGTAGGACCTGATCTCGTTGATGAAATGGCAGAAAAGGTTAGATCTATTCAACAACACATAAGAGCAGCTCAGAGTCGACAGAAAAGTTATGCCGACAACCGAAGAAAAGACCTAGAGTTTGAAGTGGGCGATAAAGTGTTCTTACGAATATCTCCCTGGAAGAGGGTTATGAGATTTGGAAAGAAGGGGAAGTTGAGCCCTAGATATATCGGTCCTTTTGAAATACTGGATCGTGTTGGGAAGGTAGCTTACCGATTGGCGCTTCCACCGAATCTCTCTCAAGTTCACGATGTGTTCCATGTATCTCTCCTGAGAAAGTACATACCAGATCCTTCACATGTACTTAGCTCCGAAGTTGTACCGCTGGAGCAAGATCTTTCTTATGAAGAACAGCCGATAGAGATTCTGGATCGTAGTGAAAAAGTCCTACGAAACAAGACCACTCGCTTGGTGAAAGTTTTATGGAGAAACCACCAATTTGAAGAAGCTACATGGGAGCTTGAGGATATGATGAGGGAGAAGTATCCTCATTTGTTTGTTACAAAGTGACGAATTTCGAGGGCGAAATTATTTTTAAGGGGGGTAGAATGTAACACACGAGACTTTTATGTTATATAAATCATCAAAGGAATCTTTTTCTACACAACACTTGCTTGGCTTGCTTTGCACGCAATCGCGACCTTCCTCGATAGCTTGCGTCGTACGCAATACCGAGTTTCACTAAACAACAATATGCTATTAAAACTAGCCGTTATGAATAGTAATAACCACTTTTTAAAATTTTATAAATTTTATTTTTCAAAATGGACTTCATTTTTGGACTCAGAATATCAAAATTAGCCTAGGGTGAAATTTTGGTTTTTTTCTGAAAACTTTCAATTTTTGATGAATAGTGAAACCACTAAGTGGTAGGTTAAAAAATGAATTTTGCATAAAACTTAATTTTACCGCTTCTGTGAATGGAATTTCAAAAATCCGAGAGACACGGTTAATATCAAGGACTAAAATGTGGTTCAATGAGATGAAAATAATTTTTTGGTGAATAGTAACTTTTTACTATTTTTACCGCGATTAATAGTAAATAGGGTAACTAAGGGTAAATATGATATTAATATTACCCTAACACATGTCCTAATTCTATTGGACAAGTTTAATTCGACCAAAAACAAACTTAGGAATAAAATATGACCATTTAGGCCCACTTGGTTTAGATTAGGACATTTATTATTAATTTATTTAAAGAAGGGTTAAAATAGTTAAAATCAACGTTTAATAAGTAAATCATTTTTAATATGGGGTTATACATAAGATAAATTCGATTGTAAATATTCATTAGAAAGCTAAAAAGATTTCCTACATGATGGTATTTTATTTGTAATTTTTAGACATCAAATAATTTAATTTATTTATGACACAAAGATGATGCAGTAATTATCTTATTAATGAAATATTGACAAAATTGAAAATATAAATACCAAAATAAATGTAATTTGAGACTTTTTATGAATTACACTAATTTTCTAGGTTACTATGATATATTATTGTTGATTTAATCAACTTGGTTCGAACATATAATTCTGTTATGACTTTCACAAAAATCATATATCAAATAGTGTCAAAATTGACACAAAATAGTTTTTAAATCAAATATTATATTATTAATTGTTATTTTATTCCTAAAAATCTAAGGTTCGGCCAAATGACTTAGATAAGGATATATATATTAATAATAAACAATTTGGGGTTCGTTTCGCATGTTATAGTAAGTGTATTAACCATATAGTGAAAGAAAACAAAAAGACACGGTAAAAGTTAAATTAATTAACTTAGAGTTAAATCTAATTGATAAGGTTAAAATAATACCCTAAACTTGTCTAAATCCTATTGGTTGATATAATTTCGACCCATCCCCACTTTAGCTTCGAAATAAGACCCTTTGGAACCATTATAAACCGATTTTGACTTTAATATAAAATAATATTTTGAGATATTCCTAAGGTGCCCCTCTCCTCCCTTATAAAAGGGCACCTCCTCCCCCTCCTCCTCACACCAAATTGAGCACTCAAGCTCGGCCAACCCCTGCCATTTTCTCCTATACACTTCCCTATAATAGTCCTAGAGGTCCTGGTCTTCTCCAAAGACCACTCTTAGTTCCTTAAGTGGAGGATTCAAAGAGGCGTTCCAAAGAAGAGGTAATATCCATTACCGATCTTTTCAATTTCTTTCTTCTTCAACTTCTTCTTCTTTAGTTGTTTCATGATAAAGTAATAACATCAGTATTACTTACATACTGATATGTTATTATAAATATGAAACAACCCTAATTCACCTTCTATCCATCCTACGGAAAATTGAAATCATCGCGCGTGCGTACGAACGGAATACCATCTCCACGCCGTGGTGTAATCTATTTTCCACCATCACCTTAAAAGGATGGGTATAATGATGTAATGAGTAACTATATATGATTATTATTAAGTAATATTGATACTGAAATAATATATATATATACTCCAATACAATTCCACGATCATAGGAACGATATCATCACTCGTGCGTACGTACGGAATACCGTCTCCACGATGTGATGCGATTCGTTCTACATGATCTTCATTTCATAATGATTATATAAATGAATTGAATGAATGAATATGGTATATACTACACTAATACCATTCTGGAAATGAATTATCTATAACCTAAAGATAAGAATAAGAATTTATTCAACAAAACACGCATAAGAACAAAAAGTTATAAAGACCCGAGTAACAAGTAACAATGAAATATTACTAACAAGAAGTTAATAATATGACCATATATGATCTCATATCAATGTGTATGATTCTAGAATAAGTCAATAACATTATTTAAACCATTATACAGGAGCTTCGGACACGAACAAAGCAAATTGGACCTAAGGTAAGGGAAATATCACAATCTCATTTTTATCCGAGATTGTTTATTCGTAAGTATTTACTGGGGTGTATTTTATCATCCACATCCATGTTCCTTCAATATGTAATATTGTTTCCATCCACTTACAATAGTTTAAATCCAATTTTACTCTTCGGTGAGTTTTTAGTAAAGAATATGAAAGGAATCTTTTGTCGCTTTTTCATACGAGGTACTTTTTGACTTTTCCGACAAAAGTACGAAGAATGTTTTTTTTAACTTATACAGCATGAATGGATTTTTAAAACATTATTTACAAGAAGCTTCCTTTACAAGTATTCAAGTTTATTTTTAATCAACTTCTTTTATTTTAAAGTTGTATGACATGTTATGAAAGGAAAAATGTTTTTGAAGAAGAAAGGATATTTTCCTCAAGAATTCAATTCAAGTGTTTTATCAAAATTATTTTCCATCTAAGATAATAAAGGGTTCTGTTTCTATCCATATTTTTACATTGGTTTGACTATGTTGTGATGGAATTATGTTTATGAATTCCTTTATCTTATATGAATTGATTTATGATGTCATGATGTTTCAAGAATCCCATTTTTGTTATATGTGTTATGCGATGATGGATGTTTTATGATTATGTGGAACACATAAGAAAGGATTCATTATAAGATGGGTGGGACCTATATCTCCCTCCAATGCATTGGGTAATGATTTTATATCTCATGAGATAGACATGGCTGGAACGGAAGGTTATTTCGGTTCAGTGATACAGGACTGAAACGAGGAGTGAACTCGGTTCAGAAAGGGACTTTGTCCACTAAGATAGTCTTGGCAATGAGTCATGACTAACAAGAAATGATTTCCATGATTATGTGTGCATGTCACAAAGTTTCAAGTTTTATGTTATGATTATGGGGATCTCATTTTCACTTCTATGATTTATTCCATGTTAAGATATTATGATCTCTTTTGCAGGTTTTGATTTTCAAAAGGATATGATATGATTTTTATTTCCTTTATTTGCCCTTGCTGAGCATTTGAGCTCACCCTTTTATGTTTTCTTTTCCCCAGGTCAGGAAGATGGATATTAAGTAGAATATGCTAAAAGGGACCCTAGATATGATGAAATAAATGGGAGACACTGTAGAAGATTTATGAACCAGTTGTTTATGTTTCCCAGTTTCTAAAGACACTATACCTATACGGTCCTTTGTGGTTTTGTCACATGTTGTAATAAGTGTGCTTCAATTTTGAAGTAGTAACAATGTATGTAAAGTACGGGTCGTTATAAGCATGACCCCTATCCCTCCTAGATGATTTGATTTTAATCATTAATTAAAAATATATGTTTAGTTATCCTACCACATTTTATATAATTTATGTCACTTTTAATTTATATTATAAGACATCCCACTCTCCTAAAATAACATGATAACATAAACATTCATTTAATTTCTTATCCATATATCAAGGAATCAAATTTCCCATGTTACTAAATTTTTCAATTACAATAATATTCTTTATCAATTATTGAAAATGTCACATCCAATAGTGGTCTAACCATCTATTACAAATTTGTGGATGAGGTTAATCTTCGACAGAATATATCTATACTGTTTTACAAATTATATGAGTCTTTATATATTTTTGCATCCAACTATGTTAAAAACTATTCTACATGGATCATTTCTAAATGATCTATGGAAACCAATTCTGAATTTAAATTTACATATCCAAATGTACATACATTTATTTTTTAATTTCTCATATAAATTTCAACAGGAACGTCACATGTTTTATTGGGAATAAAAAATTAAAGAATTTAGAACCATTATGACACACTGTGTAAACTATTTTATGTGACATGATGTAACTATAAGCCTAGAAATGATTCAAAAAAAGTTTATTGTCTGGTTATATTAAATTTGGAAAGTTATTTCTCAAAAATCATCTATGAAACATGACCATATATAGAATCATATTTGTATAAAATTGATGAAAATCATAATACATACCTAAAATGATGGAAACATTAGTTTAATAGTCATATTTTTGGATAGTGAGGGTGATATCAAGAAGTAAAATATATCCTATATTTATTAAGTATCCCTTAAATTCCTTCATTAGTGAAGAATAATTAAAATTGAAGTGGATAAATCTAATTAAAGGGGATAATGTATCACCCTATGAATTACCATATATTCATCCATTAGATAAAGCTAATGTGTATGATAGATATATCAATAAAATAAAAAAATGATTACTGAACTATTAAAATAATATTGTTATGAATATTATAACAAAAGCACCATAAGATAAGCATATTTTTCTCAAGAAAAAATGCTAACATTTAATGGATATATGATAAATTATAATAAAAATTTGAATGTATAGTTCATACTAAAATAACTTTTTAATGTAATAATAAATGAAATTTAATAATTTTAACTTATCATTTTGATATGATAATATATTCCGACAAATTACATAATATATAAATATTCATTAAATTATATTACATAATGAAATAATATGGAGAACACATAATGTTTACATTATATTTTTTCAATAAAATATTTTTTTCATTAATTTCTTTATTTCATTTAACATAATAAATTGATAAATTTTTTAAATTTAAAATTCCAAAATTTAAATCATTTTTTAATTAATCATGTTAAAATTATAAAAAAATATTTGTTTTGGATTTTAAACAAATTAATTTTAGGTGAATTTTTAAAAATTTATGTTTTTACTAAAAATATAAAATTTATGAATATATAAAGAATTATGTATTACTCAAAAATTGTAAAAAAAATAAAAATAAAAATATTATTTATGTTGTCAAATGATTCATTAAAACTGCCATGTAGAATTTACAAACCCATGCCAATAATTATAAATATTTTGAAATATTTTTATAGTAAATTTTTGTGTCACTCTTCAAAATTAATTACTATCATTGTGAAATTAGGTTTCTATATCTTTTAATATCACATATATATCCATTGATTAATAAAATATTAATTTATTTTAAATCAATGAAAAATATAATTTCATCAAAATTATAACATATAAGATTAAAAGTTACTTTTAAAAATGGTTTTATACGCTTTATACTGTAATGTTGAAAATTAATTTTCATATATATAGAATTTTTAGTATTTTAACATGATAAAATTATTTATTACATATATTTGATTTTGTAATATATTATAAATACATTTTATTAAATTCTAAAGCCAATTTAATTTTTATACTTTTCAATTAAAACTTTTTTTTAATTACTTGTTTTAAAAGTGTTAACTTTTTTTATTAATGATTTTATGAATATTCAAATAATTATATTTATAATATAGTTTAATTATTTTTTAGTACAACAATATGGGTTATCATTTAATGAAGACCATGGTTATCCAACAACAACATAGGGACTCTTAGTGTCAACCCACGTAAGGAAAGCCTATGGAATCCCCACACGGAGGCTCCTTTATGGTGTGCACAGTGAACACATATCACATTTATGGCCATGTATAAGGCCCATAGTGTGTTCACTGGCAAGTGATTCACTGTGCTTGTTCTCCCACTAGGGTAATACACGTGTATCTATGTGTTGTTATTAATTTGAACCTAGCCTCTATGCTTTGACGTTGTAATACCTCTTATCGATTACGTTTTCATTTAATTTTGGATATGAGTTAAAAATTTCAGATAAACTCTTGACAATCTGATATATTCTTATTAAATAGGGTAGTTTGGTATATTTAAAATCCAATGCATTCTGATTTGAACCCCCATGTGATTTTTTTCATCTACTTCTTCATCCTACATTCTTCCTTGGATAATATTTGCAAAAAATTACATCAGATATCATCATTGTTTCACTGAAGTTATTTTGAATGAGTTTTTTTAACATAAATATGTATTATTCCTCAATATCTTGCACTTCACTTTTCATATAGATATTTATGATCTATTTATTATGGGAGTTTTCTGTAAAAATGAATTGTTTTTATTTATTGGATTATCTACGTTGCTCGATATATATCTTTTAGGTGTTCGAGGAGTCTGCATTGGACAATAATAATGGTCGATTTCTATTCACTAATGGAAAATAATTTTTTTTGAGTTGAACCACCATTAAAACCCAATGGTGTGTCAGTGACCTACAACCATACATCACTAGTGGGTAATTTCAACCGCTATTGGACATCAATGGTGGGTTATATTCATAACAAAAATTTGTTTCTATTTTATTGTTTAAGTCATGGAAATAGATTCATTGAGATTCTACCTCAATCATGTCTTGTAGATTCATTAATTTATAATTTTATATCGTTCTTAAACATTTTTTTGTTTTAATTTTAGTATACTTTTCATTGAAAATCTTTAGAAGAAGGTCCTTATCCTTAATCAAGGAATCTTCATTCTTCGATTTGATAATGAAAATTACATATTCTTGTTTTAGAAAATAAATATTAAATTTACTATTGGTTTGTTATCATGATTATGAGAAATTTTTAAAAACATGTTTTTCATTTACTATATGAAGATTTTCTAGATCCAATGGGATATTTTAATTATTTTTTAATTTTTAGTATATTTATTTATTTATATATAAATTTATTTTGTTAACTAATTCTGATATTTATCATCATATAATTGGCATGTTTATTTTTTTAAATTTATTTACAATGATCAGCTACTAAAACATAGTCATAGGTGATGAGTCATAACTGGACATTTCCCATGATGAGTCATGAGTCACTATTGTACATTCTATTATTGAAAAAATTATCATTATCTAGAATACCTTGATTATAAACTAGCATATAATAAATTTTATATTTGTTGAATTCTTTTTTTATAAAACTGTAATGATAATTGGTGTGTTGTTTAGATACAATTTGAAATTTATAATGGAGGGTCATTATACACCACTCCTTATTTTTAGTTTTGGGATATGATACACCATTAGATAATTTTTTTTCTTCATCTACAATTTTATTTTTTTTATTTTAATTAATGTTGTTAAAAAAAATTATTTTGATTTTTATGTTATCATATTGTGTTTAAAAATTTTAATTAAGTGTTAAAAATAACAATAACAAAATTTTATTGAACATACTCACATGTAGAATAAAATTCATTTGATTTTATGTTTATACAATCATTTTGTTGTCTTTATATTCCAGAATATTATGTCTTAATTTTAATTGTTTTAGAATATTAAGTTGATTAATTTTTTTACAAAAAATAAAAAATTATGTCTTTCAATATTCCATGAAGAAATATAATGCCTAATTGTACTTTTATATTACTCAGAAAGAAATTTATCATATATAGGAAACTATCACATTATTTCCTATTTATGTACTAACATGTGTCAAGTAGACATTGAGAGATGATATCTCTTAGATGATAATGGTTATAAAGATCCAAGAGGACTCTTTGTGAAATAAAAACCCAAAAAATTGCAGATATTTGATAGAAAATGTTATATGAATTCGACATTCTACTCGTCATAATTGTTCACAATATTTAATGATGTCTACACTCATGTTTTAATCACCTATGGACCCAATTTAAAAAACTACAATTATAAGGGATCATTGATCTTTAATATTATACTTCATGAAAATTATAATCATCTATTACATTTCAATTTTTATTATTCTTATAATATTATTTCTTTATATTTTTCATTTCATTGTGTTTAGTTTATTGTTTTCCAATAGAAATAAAGGATTACCTATCTCTGGTTATTGAAAATCCTAAAGGGAAGTCATGGTTTTTAAACCTAGCTAAAATTCAGGTATAATAGGCTATGTTGGTACCATGTATCAATGTATAGGTTTTTCCATTAGTTTTTTTAAAATAAAATGTTATTTATCATGGTTACGACATGATTAAAAGTGTTTTTATTAGTGGTTTCTGGTCATCTAAAATAATAAAGAATATTTTGGAGTGAATTGGTAAATTTTTTTATCCAAACAAACATAAATATTATTTTATTTAATATTTTCCCTGAGGTATCATAGCTCAACTACACTAAACACACTACGATTCAGTATTCTAAAAAATATGATTGTTTTTTTCTTTAAATTTCAATGAGACTATTCACCACTTCTCTAGACATATTTTAATGAATAATAATCCACTAATTTTCAAAATATTATAGGCATTTTATGGGTTATTATTTATGAATCTTATTTGTAACTCTATTCAAACATGGAATCCCAGATTTAATATGTTAAGGAACAAAATTAAATGTTTATTTTTTGATGGCATGTATCTATGCCAATGATGGATAGATACCAAAAAACCCCCATTCTTTTAAGAGGGTGATTACAACCACTAAAATGTCCTAATGAATGACAAAATGAAACATCTATGTAAGGATTATTGTACCATAATTTAATATAAAAATGATTTACTTAAAAATTACATAGTGATAGTAGTGGGTAATTTAATGGTTAATTTTTTTTTGAATTACAAATTTAAAAATATTTTTTATTATTCAATAATTAGATGCTTATATGGGTATATTTCATCTTATAATACAACCCATGATATAAAGATGTTAATTAAAGCTTCTCATTATGGAACTAACAAATTAAATATAATCATCCATAGAATGATTCGAGATGAATACAAGGAGTTCATGATTAAAGATGAAGACTATGTAAATCCAATGTTTCATGGTTTCAAAAGTATAAATACTTGTATGAGTGCTCTTGGAGATATATAGTACAATATTTTTCTATTGGAAATAGTATGAGATCCCTTTTTAAATTTTATCATGGAAATTAGGTGTCAATTGGTGGGATTTTTAAATTCAAGGATTATACATTAAATGACCAAATATGATATTTTTTTATTAAGAGTTAAAGCTAAATAATATTATTTATGATGAGTATACAAACAAAAATGATATTACTTTTAAATCCAATAATTTTTATTTCTATAATGCCTTGGAATATAAGTTCTAATAAAGGTATAAAGAGATATGAAACAAAAATAAGAAGTTTTTAATGTTCATGCAAAATAATGTTGGGAAGAGATGGTTTAAAAGGATATACAAAAATTATTATAAGATGGTTTATGGTACTGAATAAATTATGTTTCAAAATTAACCATTTATGAGTGTTTGAAGAATGGTTTCATAAGTAATGATTCCATTAAATTCAAACATCAAAAAAATGTGATGATTAAATAAGAAAGTGAAAAAGAATATTTGGTTGGTTGTGGGGTCTTCTAAGATAGTTATTACTTTTGAATGGATTTTGAAAATGAAAAAGGGATATGAAATCTTTCTCTGAAGACTATTACATGTGACATAAATGAATCTATATTTAATCAGTTAATAACTCCATATATTTATGATAATAATTCATTATTGTGAAATAATAATGAATTTTTTTATGATTCATGTTATAATTCTAATTTTAAAAATTAAAATATTAGTAAATTACTTTAAGAACAAGATGAATTATAGAATAATAGGGAAATAATAATTCAAAGTTATATAGATTTTAAAATTTCGAATAAAAATCTCAATAATGAATATTCTAAATTAAAAATGGAATGTTAAAATAAGAAAAACTATATTTTCTAGAATGATAAATATAGAGGATTTTTATTCTGAGCTGCTCAAATTTGAAGATGAAAATAAAAGAGTTATTTTCTTTGTAATTAATGATTCATATCAAGCTTGGATAATTAATATAGTTTTTGAAGATGTATCTAAAGTAAAAAAAGAATATAATTACAAAAAAAAATAAAAAAGTAAGAAACACACCGTCAGGGTCTAATGAGGTGATTTTTTATATTTAGAAACTATTCAAAATCATGATATGTGTTTGAAAAATGGTTTTGTTAATATTAAATAGAAATAAACTGAATTTGATGATGGAAGACAAATAATATAATATTATTATTTATTTAAATAGATTAAACTCTAATGTGAATGGTTTTGGTTAAAATAGTACTACTACATGATAAAATAAAACTAACTTTGTTAAAATATCAACATGAACCATTTCATGTATAACATGTTTCAAATGATGAATGAATGAGAATTATTCCAATGAGTGTTCACTATGATTAACACAATATTTTAGTAATACTATATATTTCATCACTAAATATTTAATATCAAATCATTTAACTAATAAAATAATAAAATCTATTGGGTTAGCTATGTTTTTTACTAATAATTTAACTGTACTAAAGTTGGTATGGGTACCAAAACAATATATTTGAATGTTTAATTTCAGTAAATTTATACTATAAATCTCAATGACTCATGGTATATAGAAAATGGAAGATCTAGGAACATGAAATGTGACTTTTCATAGTTTATAACATTTTAATCATGTGATGGTGGACTATCCACAATTGTAGATTACTATAAATTCTATATTTGAGGTATTTGTGAGGTTTATTTTTTTAATGTAATTAATTCAAAAAGTAATTTATACCTATTTGAAAACATAACCTCAAAATAATTTCAATGTTGTGAGATTATGGATTAAATTTAATATTTTAAAATGATACATGTATTTTTTTTGAAAAATAAATTAGTATCATTATTGAAAAATAAAAAATGAATGTTTCAATAATATTTATTTTTCTTATTTAAAAATTCATAAGGTTATGTGTATGAATATTGTTGAAAATTTGAAATTCTAAGGAATAGATGATTTTTAATGGAAATTATATATTTTTGCAAAAATATTCAAATAATGGAAAGGTTCCATAACTACTCAATTTACATACAAGTAGGTACATAATGTGGGAAACTTCCTTAAATGTTAAACACCCTAATGGAAAATATAAATTGATAAATTATTTTAGTACTAATAGATGTATATAGTTATGGAATTTTGAATTGTTTTTTTCAAATGAAACATGATAGTTTTTGTGGTAATATATATATATATATATATATATATATATTTGTAATTATAGATGATTATAATGGATTCATATGGATTAATATCTTATATAATAAAAATATAACATTATCCCAACATTGTGCTTTCTATAATCTTATCCAAAAGGTGAAAAATTATTCAATTATATCTATCATAATTTTTAGAGGTAGTAAATTATTAAAATAAAAATTTATAAATTTTTTTATGTCATATGGTTATAAAAATTATTTCCCAACCCCTTAAAAAATAACAAATAATGTTTTGGTTGAATGAATAACTATTTCTATTCATGAAATGGGTATATATATGATAATGGAATTTAGGTTAACTAAACACTTTTATGTAGAATCATTAAATACACCATTCCATGAATTAAATATATTATAAATTATTCTATTTTTTAAAAAACCCTTCTGAATTTTTAAAAGGATTTAAACCTAAATCTGGTTATTTGAGGGACATTGGTTGTAACATGATTACATTAAATTAAAAATATAAAATAGAAAATATTAACTATAAATTAGATGAATTTATATTTTTAGAATATTATAATGAATTTTAATATTATAGAGTAATCAATAAGAAATAATTAGTATTTGAATAATCAATACATGTTAGGTTTAATGAAAAAAATCCTAATTAATTGGATTGTGAATATTTCAATGAAAATTATGAGTTTAGATAATTTTACTTTAGCGGAGACAATTGAAAAAATAACTCTAAATTATTAGATAATGGGGATTATGCCTCTTCCCGAATAGATCTAAAGTAATAAATAACTTTTAATGATGATAATATTGAAAAGTAATTCTTAATTTTAAATCTACAATTCAAACTAAACTATCTTTTTTTGCATTACTATGAAAATTATTCTTTTGTTTCAAGGTTCTTCCTTTCAATGTTAAGAATGGTTTCACTGATTTGAATTGGATGAATATTATTTATGAGTAATTAAATTACTTTTACTTAAAATAATGTATGATATTTAGTTTATTTTCAAAAAGGACCACCTGTTATAAAAAATAAATTTATTTTTCATAATAAAACACAATTAATCTGGAACCATAGATAAAAAAAATCATAAAATATATCTTACGTTCATTTATAAGAAGAGTAATCAAATTTAATGATTAATTTCCTCTTTTTTTATGAATAGAAGCCATTATATTTGTTTTATCCAATTATAGTTTTCAAAACATCAAATTATATCAAATGGATATACCTAGTTCCTTTTAAAATTTAATTATTCTAGTGAAATTCTATATTAAAAAAACCCATGGATTTGAAAATAATAAGACTCCAATTGTTGTTTTACAACTAATATTACCTTATATGGTCTTACTCAAGCACTATAATCTTGGTATGTATGTTTTAAAAAAAATTATTTCAAAATGATTTTACTAAATTATGGTTGATATAATAATGATTAGAACAATAAATTCAACTGATATACAGATAATAAATATATATGTTAATGGAATAATATTTGGCTAAAACAATTATCTCTATATAATATTTTTTTAAAATATAATTAAAATAAATTAACATGATATTAATGTGAGAACTAAAAAATTTCCCTTTTTAAAAAAAATTATTCAAATAAAAGAAGGAATTTACTTAAATCAATCCATGCACACACAAATACTTATAACTAGATTTGGATTTGATTCGTGTAAAAGTAGGAAAACACATTTGTGAACTAATTCATAATTGGATGTAGATAAATCTAGTAATATAGTTGATATTAATCAATATACAATCATGATAGGAATAATTTTTCACCTCACTACATGCAGAAAAAAAACTCACCATTTTGAATTCTTTTGTTATATGTTTTATTCATACCCCAAAGAGAGTCCGCATAACGTTTTTAAAAGATTAAAATGATATATAATGTTTAATATGTGTACTGAACTATTCTATTATAGTAAAAACTACTTTGATCAAGTGTCTTACTCTAGTTATTAATTTAGTGGCTATAGAATTGAAGAGAAAATGACTACAGGTATGTGGCACTTTTTAAGATAAGGTTTAATTTCATGGAGATCTATAAAGAATCATACAGAACCACTATCAACACCTAACACGTATATGTTCTTGGAATTTGTTCCTATTGAGAAACGACTATCCGACATCTTTACATAACCCTTAGATTCTATTAAATTTGAGAAGATGAAATTTGAATTGGGTAGGGTAGAAGTATAAATTTTTTTGTTTGTATAATAAATCATTTTAAATATGTATACTTATGTTCTGTAACTAAAGATGTTATTTTATTCTCTAATTAAATTTTATTTAGAACACTACATTTTAAAAATTATTTCTTAAACATTAAAACAATATAAATTATAGTTTGATTAAAAAATTTATCTATATGTTTATACTTTTTTAAGTAATTTATTTTTTCATAAAGTGAGTCCATTTTATATATTATTTTTAAAGAACTCTTTGATAAACATAAAAAATTTGGACATTTTTTTATTAAAATTTAATATATATATTGTTTTTTAATTTTAATAAAGGGGGATTTTGTTATTTATTGAATTTGTTTAAATAACTTATTACTTTATTAATTTTGTAAAATTACAATATTGATATTTTATTAAAATCACATATCTATTAAATTGTCTTACTGTTTAATTTATACTAATTTTAATTATATTTTTATAAGTGTTTAATGTTATAAATAATTTATTTATGATAATTCACGTTATATTATACTTACTTTAGTTTTATTATTTTTTATTACAAAAATATCCTGCATCATTTAGTGAGGACCTAGGCTAGACCTTAGCCACATAGGGTTCCCTTAGTGTCATCCCCATGGGAAGGCCAACAAAAGGAAGTCCCAAAAAGAGGAATTTTATGTTCTGTATATTTCATGAAGATAATGTATGATTCCCATTTATAAGTACCATATTTCGTACTTGTAGGAATAGAGGTGTGATTGGTCTCCGACTAGGTTGAGACGCTTATATGAGTGTGTTCTGTTTTATACTAAACCGAGCCTCTAAAAATTATAATTTTTTTATTGCTCAGACTCTATGATTTAATTTCATTGTTTGGTCTATGTTAAAAATATCGGATTCACTCTCTACCATTTGATTTTTTCTTTTTAAATCAATTTTTAAATGTATTTTAAATCTAGTGTTTTTTAATCTAAACCCAAACACATTAGTGTCATCATATTAATTCCCCTATATTCTTCTTTGTCTTACCATTAATAGCCTTTTTCTATAAAAATCATCAATGTTTTACCATTTTTCTATTGACCATGTTCCTTCTTTCCAAACCCTTTAGTCTTACACAATATCTCACAAAAAAATCATTTAGAGGCTTTTCTTAGATTATCATGGTTTGTTATTCTATAAGTTTATTTACTATTCTCTATGTTTTTATCTATGTTTGATTTATATCTATTAGGTTCTTGATGAGTCGTCATCATAAAAATTATAATGAAGGGTTTCATGTTAACATTTGAGAATACCAATGGTGGGAGAGTCAAGACACTATGTGATAAAAAAATGAGTCACAAACAAGTATTGGAACCCAACGGTGGGTCAGTGACCTATCACCGGTCACCACTGGTATTTCATTTTACCCACCTTTGGACATCGCTGATGTAATTTTTTTTAACCACTTTGTTATTTATTTATTTTTTATAAATATTACCAATTGGTCCTTCAAGAACATCCTTCAATATTTTGTTTTAGGATTATTGGATTATCCATTTCTTATACATTCCGTTTGTAGTATTTTTATTTTTATTTGATCATAAAAATCCTGGGTAGAAGAACTTCATCCTCAAATAGAAGATCTTACTTCTCTAATTATTTGTAGATAATTCCATATGTTTACTTTTTTACCTGATGTATTATTTTTATCAATTATTTTTATCATCATATATTTAGATATTTAGGATTTTAGTCTTTTTCAAGTATAGTTTTTCAATGTCAATAGGATTTCTTCATTCTTAATCCAATTTTCGTAAATGAAATTTTTAATATAAGATTTTTTCCACAATATAGTTATTCCAATTTTTATCATTTTTTGATTATTTTTAATTAATTACATTTATTTTTAATTTTGCAACATTGTATCCCAAATGTCATTCAAAAGTCGCTACTGGACATTTCGAATGATGATTCAGGAGTCACTGTTGAATGTCTAATGGAAGGAAACAAATTTCCTTCTATAGAAGCCCTTGATTTAATACTATAATGGAATTAAATTTGAATCGGATGGATTCTTTATTTTGGAATGACAAATAGAACTATTGGACATGCATTATTTTCCACCGTTGTTCCTTTCCAATGATGGGTCCCTAACCACCACTCTTTGATTTCAACGCTAGGTCACGATACACTGTTAGATGAAATTTTATTTCTAATTCTAATGGTTTTTGTTATAAATGAATAATTTTGATTATACTTGTATCAATTCATGTTTAAATAAATTTAAATATTATTAAAAAATAATTGTAACATTATTTTCAGTAACACTCACTCATGAAAAATAAAATTCATATGATGCTCTATCTTTGAAAACATTTTCCTTTTTTATATTCAATATGATTATGTAATTATTTTCGATTCTTAATATCTATTAGTTGACTATAATTTATCCAATTATAATGTTAAATATTATATTTTAATATTCCCTAATGAACTATAAAGGTTAATTGAACTTTTATTTTATTTAGAAATGATTTAACAAACTATAGGTAATGAACATTTTGGTTCATTATTATGCAGTAACCTTTTTTATGTGGACTTTGGAAAGGACCCACTCATAGATGATATTCATTTTAATTATAAAAGATATCTCATAAAGCTATGAAAACAAAATATTTGTGTAGATCAATGAGTTAATATGTGATACATCTTAGACATTTAGATTCATTGAATAGATCATAGTATTCAACAACTTATCAAATCGTGATGTGATCATAGAATGATTGAAAATTTTATATTCGTTCCTTCCATGTGCTAAATGTTCATTGATATTAATCTTATTTTACATTCATATTTTATTATACATTTCGATTATTTTATTTATTCTTGTCGTCTTGTTTCTTTCTTTTTGTAATTTCTTTATGTCTGGTCAATGCTTTTCACATTAGAATCAAGTATTCCCCATCTATGGTTACTCCACCTCCTAAAATGGTGTTAGGATTGTTATTCCTGAGCAAAGTTAATGTGTAATAGAATAAGTTCATCTCCACTACCAATGAATAAATTTTTCTTTCATGTTTATTAAAATGAAGTGTCTATAAAAACATACTCACCCCATTAAAAGTCATTCTCATAATGGGTAATAGTCTCTATAATTAGTAAAGAATATTGAGAAGAGGAATATGATATTCTTTATCTGAACCCAAGTAAATAATGTGTTCTTTTTTTTACACAAAAACAAATATCAAATGAATATTAGTCTCTACTATTTAATATTTTAAAAAATATTATTGTTTTTAAAATTTAAATTTAAAAGATTATATTCACCCACTCTAGTTATATTTTACATCAATTATGACCCATCAAGAAAATTTATTTGTCAAAATTTACATCATATTTGGAATTTTTAGTTAAAATAAGTTTTATTAGGAAGATTCATATTTGAAGGAATTAAAAGTAAATTTTTTTGGTGAAAATTAATTACCACTAGAACAAAAAATATTTTTAAAGTCAAGTCCTTAGTCCTATTATCCATGACAGTGTTTCCGTTATTACATGGCCATAAGATACATGGAATCACATACAAATTTAAATAATAGATTTCTATTACTGTTGGGAAATATTCATTCTTGAATTTCACAAAAATCTGAAACATTAAAAAGAAAATGTATTTTATTTGAGAACATCACTATTCCATCTAGAATATCCCTTCACATTATTCAAAATAGTCTCTTTGGGAATCATGAGGAAATTAAAAAAATGAATGGTGTGGTATCTAATGCTTAGTAAAGGTATGTGAATAAAGGATGCCATGATGAATCAATAATACATAATACATATGGAATTGACTATATAGAATGGTAAATATCAAAACAAAATTACATATTTTAATAAACCTGAAAAACATAATTATATATGGGTTAAATGATTTGGAAATAAATATAACTAAAATCACAAGCCATTTAACTGAGAATGAAATGATTCTGGGGATAATATAAATGTTAAAATATAGTGGATAATAAAATAATTGAATTTATACTGAAGAAAATTCATACTTGTTTGACTTATTAATTTTAGTAATCATGATACCTCTATATTCAATACTTTCACAAGATAGTTTTAAACATTGGGTAAAAACCTATTTAATTATAGACGGTTGTTTTTTGTTATAAGACTATTGATGTATTAGGGGCTATATAATATCAGGCCCCACCTGTCACTTCATATAACATCCATTCTTTATATATATTGAATTATAAATTTAACTAATGAATAATATTCCATATCATCAAATTTGTTTGTTCAATAATGAATACAAAATATGATTATTTCCCTAGTAAAATAGATAACATTCCTAGTAAAACATAAATTGTATAAATCATATATAATTTATGAAATATAATTTCCATGATTAATAATATTAATATTTAAGGGAAATTAATCTCTAATGACCCAATGAATGTGAATTTTACAAGGGTGTGTTAATGATTACAAAAAGCAAGAAATAATGGGAATGTTAATACATTACTTAGTATAAATGATCATAAACCATGGAAATAAATTATAAAGATGATATAATTACAACATATTAACAATAAATAATAATGAAAAATAGGGGTTCTTTTTTTTTGATGAATTTAAATACCTTAAAAAATCATTCAAAGAAACTCAAGGAACATATACATTTCATTTTGAAAATCAAATTTTAGATGTAAAAACTAACAAGTATTTGTAAAAATTATAGTCTATTAACGTAACATAGAAAAATATTATAACAAGATTTAAAACATTTATGAATATATTTTTATAAACCATTTTTGGGATAGAAAATGATTTTCAACTGAATTGAGAAACAATGTTGGATTTTATTAAAAATATTTTCCCAATAATTTAATGAACAAAAAACTAAATTATAGTACTGTAGAAATAAAAAATAATTTATATACATATTATAATAAAATGAAATTGGATTATTAGATAATTATAATGTATTTTTTTCAATTGAAAAACAATTATAATCAATAAATATTAAATTGATTTTGAAACATAAATCTCTTACAACATTGGTAACTTTTGAATTTTAATCCCCATGAAAAGAATTAGATAAAATGAAACATTAAATAACATTGAATGAAATATAATCATGATATAACTTATAAAATGTGTAATTATATTCACCACATTGATTGAAAAGTTGTGAATATGACATATCATTCACAAAAGTAAAATTGAGTTGAGAAGCTCTATCCTCAGGATCAAAATCATTCATATAAGTGTAATACCCATCTATAATGTTGAGTCAATAAGGATTCCTTAATAATATTCTATTCATTCTTGTTTTCAACATCACAAAAACTCTATCTTATGGAAAATCTTGTTTCCCCTATGTTTTAGCATGATATTGAAAATTTTCATTCCATAGGGAAATTTTCCTTCCCCAAGGAAATTTATCTATACCATGTGTTCATTTATCATAATACAACATAACCCATTATCATTCAAAGAATAAAATTCGATTTTGTTTCTAAAACATTAGAATCTTATAAATACATAGATAGAGAGTATTCTGTTTTCTGGATCAGAATTCAGGTTCCGAATTCCCTGAATTCATACTTTGATCTTTTTGAGTTCAGACACTAAATTTTCCAAATTCAGACTCTGATCATTCTATGTTCAGACTCCAAATTCTTATGAATTCAGACTCTAAATATCCTTGAAAGTCAAAATCTGGAATTCTCTGGAATTCAGGTTCTAAATTATTTTGAATATAGAATCGGAATATTCATGTATTATAGAAACTTAATGGTTCTTTGGTTAGATTCTGAATTCTATTTTTCCTTACTTTTCAAAAAATGGTTTGGGTTAAACTACCATATTTTTTCTTACAGTTGTTATAGTTATTAAATTATGGCATGCATTTGGTTACTAACTAACCGTTTTTTGAGTGACATGTCTACAAGTCCATCTGAAATTCATGTAGAAATATGACTATTGGATGAGGGAGCTGACCATTGAATATGTGCCTATAAAGATAAAGCTCAATTGAAAGATCTCACAAGTTTGAAGAAAAAATTTGATATATTTCTATGAAACTAGATATTATATGATGTTGAATTGTTTTCTAGAGATAGAGAGTCTCTTTAAACTCTTAGTGCATCATGAGGATGTTGTGAACAACTTGTTCAGGTCTTAACAACCTGTTTAGACTTTCTTCGTGAATACTCTAATCATTCTGCTCATGGCCTTACAGTTTTGGAAGACAAAGGTTTTCATTTCCTTCTAAATCGAGAGATTTTGGGGATAGAAAGACAAATACCGATATTCAGATTGAGGGCTTACCTGGGTTTGGGTAAGACATAATTTCATGAAAATATAAATCAAGGGACCTTTATCCAAGGTTGTTGGATACCCTACTCTTTTGGTTAAAACATTTCTATACTTTTTTGTTGTATTGTTTCATGTTTTGTTACACTATATTCTGATTCAAAAGGAATGTATAACTACCATATACATTCTTACAATTGTACTCTGATTAAATAAGATTCTATACGCTTTATGGTAGAATCTTGGTTTTGTAAGCTTTTGTTAAGTTTCATTTTTAGAACCAAATTTCCAGAATCTCTTTTTCAAAACTACATTTTTGGAATCAAGAAATTTTATAGAACATAGAGGTTTTCTGAATTTTCCTTGTTTAAATTTTCTAAAAAATAGAAAGGTTTCAAACCATCTTTAAAAGTTCTTAAATAATTTATAAAGCATAAAATTCACCCCCTAATTTATACTGATCATATACATTATTATTCTGAAACTACAATCCATATCATTTCAACCAACAATTGATATCAGAGTATGTCTCAGAAATATGTGTATTCACATATATGTTTTCTTTCTCCACTTTTTCATTGTTTTATATTTTCCCTTCATAGGATATTTTTATTCTTTTTTACAATCTTTAATTACTGACATGTTATTTGGAGTCATTTTCTTAATGATCACAAGAATAAATGTTTGATCAATTGAAAATATTTATCCTATTAGACCACCTATTTTTTAGGGTAATGATTAAGAATATTGTAGAGATCACATGAAGACTTTTGTTATTAACACTGGAGTGGACAACTTTTTAATTCTTGCTAGAGATTACAATATTCCTAATAAGTAAGCCAGAAATATTAATAATCAAGGGATATTATAATATCAACTTAACTATATGGTACACAATACTTTGTTATGTTCCATGTCCCGGAATATATATAGTCATATTTCTTTTTGTGAAGCTGCAAATTGAATTTGGAAGAAGCTTTAAGTTACACATTTTTGTACTTCCAAAGTTATTGAAACTGGAAGAGCTATTCTTAGATCCATGTACCATGGTTTTTGAATTCCATATGGAGATCCTATATGTAAGGTACAATAGAGATTTATGACTATTGTCAACAGCTTACAATCCATGGGTGAAAAAGGTTTGGACAATGAGGCACTTGTAGACAAGATTATAGACATCATGCCTAAGGAGTGGGAATCCAAGAGAATATCTATAGACGAGAATAAAAATGTTACAATGATTTCTCCTGATGAAATTTTTGGAACTTTTATTCAACATGAGACAAGAATAAAGAGATATTCTGATAATGTTAAGAAGACGAATGAGAATGGAAGGGTTGCCTTCACGACAACTTCAAATTATATGAACGCCAAAACTCTTGAGTGAGTCACAAGATCTAAATCCAAGAATGTTATTGTTCAATCTGAATCTAGTGAAATTGACCATTCTGATAATGAAATAGCCAATCTTACTTGAAATATGAACAATTTTGTTGGGAATAAGAACTTTCAATATATATATTTAATAAGAATGATAGAAAAGATAATAATGATGGAGACGTGACATGCTATGAATATAGAAGAACATGTCATATCAGACCTTATTATCCCTTATATAAGAAGAGAGACACGAAGGAGATGAATTCTGAGAGAAACAAGAAAAAGTTATATAGATCAAAATATAATAATTTCCTAAAATCCAATGACACGTGGAGTTACAGTGGTAGAGATTCTTCTGATGATTCTTCAGATTATAAATCTTATGAGCAATAGAATATTGGTTTAATAGCTCAAGATCCATTTCAAAATCAATGTCTTATCGCTAAGGTACAAAATGAAGAATCCTTAACCAATATGTTTTTGAGTGAAATTGATTCTTTACAATTATTTTTCTTTAGATGAAGAGTCTTCTTCATCAGAGAATGGTTATTATTTTCCATCCTATGAGTATGTTTCTAGGTTTTCTATGTTTCTAGACATAAGAAATATTAAAGTTTCTAAGAAATTTGAAGAAGAAAATTCAAGAGAATTTATTCTAAAAAATGAAATTTTTGATCTTACCAAAGAATATACTAGAAAGATGATGATTTAAAAAAAATTTCTATAAAACATCAGGAAGCTAATTATTAGAAGGGTATGCTTCCAAAGGGTCTTAAAAAACTATTTTTAGTATGAGATGTCTTGGAGTATAAACATAACTCTATGTATTTTATTCCAGAGGATGAGAATTTAGTCCTTAGACTAAATTCTGAAATCATTTCTTTGAAGAAACTTCATGAAAATTTTAATTCTAGTAAGGAGGATTTTTATAAGATGTATTCTCAAATCCGACCATATGGTAATAATAATGGATTACATTATTCTCATGAAATTGTTTGTTGAAACAATTATTTTATTCCTCCTAAAGCCCCTTTTTGTACAAAATTTCAAGGTGGTGAGAATTGGAAGAATAATTATTCTTTAAATAATATTCAATACCTTGAGTTTCATAAAGGTTACATTTGAAAACAATTGTGGATACCCAACATTTTATTGTCTAACAATTATGGATCCAAGAATGTTTGGATTCTGAATATCTAACACTATTATTTTTAGAGAAATAATGAGAGTACCAACAACAATAACAGGTTCATGGATAGTGGATGATCCTGACATATGATTGGTAACAAAAACATCTTTGAAATGATTATCATGAATAAAGGAGGAAAAGTAGCATTCAGAGATAATTCTAATAAAGAAATTATTTGTATAGATAACATTGATCTTTTTGGAAAAACATTGATTTCAAATATTTTATTTGTTAAGGGTCTTATGCACAACCTAATTAGCATAAGTAAATTATGGGATGATGGTTACCTTGTAAATTTTAGGACTGAAAATATCTTAGTACACAATTTCAAGGAAGAGTTTATTCTTTCTTCCCTTAGGCAAGATAATGTTTACAAACTAAACATTTAAGACATTAGGAGCCAATATCTACCTTACCATAGTGCAATAGAATATCATTCTTGGTTGTGGCATAGAAAGTTAGGACACTGTAACCTTAAAAACCTATGAAAACTCTCTATGAAATTATTAGTTAAGAATTTACCAGAGCATAGATTTGGTTATTCAAGAGTTTGTGATCCTTTTCAATATTGAAGGCAACATAAATCATGTTTTAAATCAGTTAGTGAAGTCTAAAACGCTGATTCACAATAGATAGTGCATATGGATCTTTTTGTTCTAACACAAACTGGAAGCTTTGGAGGAAAATATTATGTATTTGTCTTAATTTATGATTACACTATGCTTCCATGGGTCTATTTGCTATAAAAGAAATAGGAAGTTTTTTCTTATTTCAAAACTTTTAGAGCCCAAGTTAAAATGAGAAAAAAATTCATCTGATAATTATTTGTGGTGATCATGGAGGATAATTTCAAAATTATGATTTTGAAACATTTTGCAGTAGAAAAGGCATTACTCATAACTTCTCGTCACCCAGAAGACCTCATGAAGTTGGTGTTATTAAAAGAAGAAATAGAAAAATTCAAGAGATAAAAAGAACCATGATGATTTAATATTTATTAGCCAAACATTTTTGGGTTGAACTTGTAAGAACTACTTGTCATACTATAAATCTTGTTTTGAATAGACCTTTTCTTAATAAATAATCCTTATGAGGTGTGGAATGGTAGAAAACCTATACTTTACTCCTTCAAGGTTTTTGGTTGCAAGGTATTCAATATGTATACTAATGATAATCTACATGAATTCACACCAAAATATGATCACGAAATTTTCTTAGGCTACTCCACAACTTCTATGGATTTAAGTGTTTTTAATAATACACTTGTACTTTTGATGAAATAGTACATGTCAAATTTAATGATACTAATAATTTTGTTTTTAAACATCCTCAACCCACATCATCAGATGTGCCTCCAAAAACTTATTAACAACCATTTTTAGAAGATCCATTTGATAAAGAAAATTTTCAAGAAAATATTCTTGAAGAATTAACCCAATGAAGACTTCCTTCCCTATGTTGATGAACATGTTTTACAAAACCCAAATCATTTATTTCTAAAGAATCATTCCAGTGATAGTATCCTTGGTGATGTGAATAAACCTATAAGGAATACATGTTCCTTAAGAAGTAAAGTTGAAAATCTTACATTCCATTCCCAATTGGAACCAAAAATCACTAATGAAGCTTTTGGTGATGATGATTGGATAAGATCTATGCAAGATGAGAAAAATGAATTTGAAAAGAATATTGTCTGGACCATGGTTGAATAAACTTTTTAAAATTCTGTTATTGGAGTAAAATGGGTCTTCAAAAATAAGTTTGATGAAAATGGAAGCAAAGTATGAAAAAAAGCAACATTAGTTTCTAAAGGAAATAATCAACAAGAAGGAAGAGATTATGATGAAACATATTCTTCAGTAGCTAGATATGAATCGATTCACATTCATCTTTCCTTTGCACCATTCTTTAATTTCAAACTATTTCAAATAGATATTAAATGTGAATTATTTAATGGTTATGTTCAAGGGGATGTAATTGTTGAACTACATCTTGCTTTTGAAGATATAAAACATCTTGATCGTGTTTACAAACATTCCAATTCTTTTTATGGACTTATCCTAACCCCATGAGCTTGGTATGATAGACTGACATGATTTTTTCTTGAAAATAATTATTTTAAGGGAAATACTGATCCAACCCTTTTTATAGATAAATATCATAAAAATGTTTTGATTGTTCAAATTTATTTTAATGACATTATATTTGGTTCAACTCAAAAATTGTTAACTGATTCCTTCATGGATCTAAAGAAATATATGTTTGAAATGAGTATGAGGGGTGAGTTAACATTTTTCTACGGTATTCAAATTTCTGAAGAACTAGAAGGAATATATATATCCCAAAATAATATCATCTTAAATATTATGGGTTTGACAACACTAAGAGTATATTTAATCTAATTGGTACCTCAAATTCACTTGATCTAGATGATGTTGGGAAACCAATAGATAAAATGTCTATTAGAGGTATGATAAGAAGTATACTTTTCAGGACATCTAGTCATCCAGAATCAATGTTTTCAGTATACTTATGAGCAAGATATCAATCCAATCATATGGAATCTCATTTAAAGGTTGTGAAAAGTTATTCTCGCAACCTAAAGTGAACCATGGATCTAGGAATCATTTATAATTATGGATATGGTTTAAAAAAAACGGATGATGATTTTGGTGGATGTAAAATGGATAGGAATAGTATATCTGGAACTTTTCATTTCATAGGACATTCATTATATTCTTGTTCATGAAAAAAGTAACACTCAGTAGCACTTTCCACTACTAAAGCAAAATATATAGTAGTTGGAAGATGTTGTGCTCAAGTGTTTTGGATGTAGCACACAACTCTAGACTATGGTATGAGTTTTAATAAAAAAATTATAGTGTCATTATACTAGTGCCATTACCATATGTAAAAATCATGTATATCACTCTCTTGAAAACACATATATATTAGGAATCACTTTCTTGGGACCACACACAAAAAGGAGATATCATTCTTCAATTTATCAGAACGCAAGATCAACATGCAGATATTTTGACAATATCTTTACCCTCTGATATATTTGAACACATTAAACAGAAGTTAAGAATGATAACCATAAGGTAATATTCAATGTTAACTTCTTGATGAACCCCTTCTCTTTATAGTAACAAACTCCTTTTCATTGGTGGAGTACATTTTATTGATATATTCCAAAAAAAATTAGTCTAATTTTTTTTCAATTTTTAAATTTTTTTTCATAGTCTAATTTTTTTTTGTACTGATGATTTTTATAATCAATATTTTTTTACAAAAATTTTATTTAATGATTATTTTTTACTTAGGATTTTCTTAATAAATATTTTCTACATAAAAATTAATTAATGAATATTTTAGTACTCTAAATGTGTTCTAATGAAAATTTTTGAAGTTCAAATTATTCATAATGTAGATTTTTGTAGTTTTGATGTTCTAAATTTTTTATAGTGATGATTTTTGAAGTTCAAAATGTTTCGTAAAGATTTTTTTTGGTAGTTCATAATTTTTCGTAATGATGATTTTTCTAGTTCAAAATTTTTCGTAATGAATTTTTTTGCAGTCTAAAATTTTTGTAATGAATATTCATCGTACGTTTTTTGTAATTAGAATTTATGTAGTTAGATTATTTGTAATAAAATTTTCTGTAGTTTAATAATTTTTCATAATCAAAATATTCAGAATATAAATATCTTCATGAAGAATTGACCTCAATATTAATAATCTTCATAGTAATCTGAAAGGTATGTTTCCTTTTTTAAATTTTCTTGATAATATTTTACTTGTTCGTATTTTCTTCTATTTTTTAAAATTCTTGTATTCGATTATTCTTAAATCCAAATGTTTTTTCGTGAAAAACCTCAAAATATCGGATTCAATCAAAATTTCCTTCCGACTATCATCTCAGCCGTCTATTTTGATCAGAAGATTATTCAACCATTGGATTGAGTATGAATGTTTATCCAACTCCTCACTTGCATATATAATAGACCCCCGATGGTTTTCCCACATCAAAACTCAAGCTCGTGCATGTGGAAGATCTACCCTCCTACAAAATCCCATTCCAAAATTCAAATATCATTCTTACTTTGAAATTTCATCCAGAGTCTCCTCTTAGAAAGACATGTCAACTGTCGAGACAATCTCTGAATGGAAAATTTATAGAGAAAGGCTAGATGATCAAAGTTTTTTTGCGAAGTATAATTATATTATCTCTAAGAATATTGAGCTTATTGGGTGATAACATCTTTTCCTATCAAAACCAAATGCTCATGATTTGGTTTATCCGGATTTGTTAATAGAATTCACTGAGTCAGTAATTTTCTTCTAGGAAAAAGGGAAGAGTATGTTTTCTTTCAAGTGTTATGGGATGACATATTCACTTTTTTACACCAAGGCTGCAAGCGTGGTTGGTATTCCATATGAAGTTGAAGCTAATTTTTGTTCTCATATGCTGCCCGAGGTTTAAGGACGTTTTGATAAGGTGAAGGCCATGGCTTGTCTTGTTCATTTAGAGGTAAAGACTCCGAATATTCTTCACTTTTCTACAAAATATCAGATCTTTGAATTGTGGGTTCATGGATTCATCATACCAAGAAAAGGAGACATGGACACTTTGATGAAATTTTATTTGTACATGTTGAATTTCTCGGTAAATATAGGGAAAATAAACTTGATCAAGCACATCTAGGTTAAAATTGAGAAGAGAAATAATGGAAATCTGAAGGCTCAGATTATTATATATCCTGAAATCCTCCTAAAGTTGATTTTTCAGTGTCTATAATCCTTCAAAATCCCTTGAATATCAATTTCTAGGAATTTCAAAGTAATGTTGATGAGTGATGATACTCAGAGAAAGATAGAAGTTGGATTTTCTAAAAAATATGAAAAATTTTATGATTTTATTGAGGAGGCAGAAGGCATATTTAAGAAACATGAGGTGGATGAGACCTCTAAAAAGGGTGGAAGGAAGAAGATGTTGATGTTTTTGGAAGAGAATGAAAAAACCCCGGTGGCCAAGGAAACCCAATCCGCACCACCGAAGCCAATGAAACAATAATCTTATCCAGATGAGGTTGTAGCTAAGTGGATGGATGACATGAAAAATATGAAATATGGGTACCCGAAGATTGGCTTGGGCCCTGTTGAAGAAAAATCATTGAATGAAAAGGCAGTTCAAGAGCTTCAGAAATAAGAGAAAAAATGAAAAAATAGAATATGATGTCTGAGGTAGAAATATTGAAATCAAATCTGAAGGCTGCTGAGAAAGCTTCAGAAAATATTCTTGTACCAGAATAATTCTTGATATAATCATTACTAGAGACTCATGGAAATGATTTTTTAACTCCATAAAAAGAACAAGAAAATGATGTTCAACAATTTATAATTAGAAAAATAAAAATAATAATGTAGATGTGTTACCGAATACTAGATAAATCATGTTGAGGATTTTCATGAGAAGGAAAATACCTTAAATGAAATTATCATTCTGAACCTCTCAAGTTGAATCATCAATGATTTCTACTCCTGGGAACGATGAAGAGAAGGATGAAGAAGAAATAGACAAACCATCTGAAGAATAAAGCATCAAAAAATATTTTATCCACCCAGAGGATCCTGAAGTAGGAGATGAGAAGGAAGAGATAAATGAAGATATAATTGTACTACTATCTGATAGTGAGCATGAATCTCCGGACCAAGAGGAAGCCATTCTGAAAACTGATAACAGAAAATAGGTTGTATTTGATACACCTACCAAGAATGTGGCTAAGAAGAAAGATGCTGGAGGTAATTCAAAGAAAAAGTATATTGATATAAAAAAATAATCCTCACCGATCCAAACTTCAAATTTAGAATCCCCCTCTATGGGACATGATTTTGTAGACCAGTCCATGAATAGGCTTTTGGGACTATACCAATATTTCGCAGTACAAACTCCAGCTTCCATATGCGTCAATACTACTTAAATTATAAATCAGATTTAGTATCCATGTTGATGGATAAGTGCCTCAATCATGACGCAGATTTCAAAACATTTTTCATAATCTATGAATCCCACAAAATATCATACAAGAAGATGACCCAGAGGTCAACGAAAACTATAAAAGAAATAGAATTCTTGATGAGTTCCAAGAATGTGTCAAGGATTCATTCGACACTAAATATGTGATGATCAAAGTTCTCACAAAGGGTTTTGAGTAAAAGCTAACTCTGGAACAGAATTCTCAGATTCAAGAAGTAAAAGATCAAAGTGGGAAGTTTATTAAGTTTCTTAGAGTTGGAATGTAGAAGGGAATCTCAGAATTGAGATAAAAGGGAAGCTTTCTAACCAGGAATAAGCCTTGAAGGGCCAGGAAGAGGTTCTTAAGGGTCAAGGAGAAAAAATCATCTTCTTAGAGAAGAAATCAGAAGATCAGGATCAGCTTCTCAGACATGCAGAGGAAGACCACTTAGAACTCAAGAATCTTGAAACCAGAGTAAAGATTTTGATACCGAAAGAGAAGGAAGGATAAAAATTTTCATTTCTGATTTTTTACTGTATTCCTTACGTGTATAAATTTTTCCAATCGTAATGATATTTTGGGTTTCTCTTTATACTATTGGTTTTTTAGTACTAATATTTCATGTACCACATTTCCTTTTCCATTCCCTTTAATCCTTATTTAAAATCACAAAGGGGGATATAAGAATGATAAAGGAGAATAGAAAGTAAATGTAGAAATTTTCCTATGTAAGGGGGAGTTCATCTATGGGGGAGTTCTTATTCACGAAAATTTTCATATGAAATAAAATGAACAGTATCAATTTGAAAATCATGAATTGAATCCTTAGTGATTCGATATTTTTTTGGGTAGTTAGTATTATTCATCATTTCCCTTGTGTTAAGAGAGATAACTTATATTTTCAATGTCTAGAAAAGAATTTTCTATGTATTTATATTCATTTCCATAAGGATTTTTGTGCTTTCCAAAAAGGGGGATATTGTTCAGTCAATATGGTTTCCTTATGACTTTTCGATTCCTTCTTGTTTTGAAAATCACAAACACTGTGTCCTAAAGAAAATATTGTTTCCCCTATGTTTTATCTCGATAATGAAAATTTTCCTTCCATAAGTAAATTTTCCTTCCCCAAAGATATTTATCCTTACCATGATTTCGTGGTTCATATTTTAATGTAACTCATTTTATTTCTAAGAATAAAATTTTGTTTCTTATCTAAAAACTCAGAATCTTATAAATACATAGACATAAGTTATTCTGTTTTTAGGATCTGAATTCAGGTTCCGAATTCTCTAAATTTTGACACCTAACTTTCTGAGTTCAAGCTTCAAATTCCCGGAATTCTAACTCCGATCATTCTATGTTCAGACTCAAAATTTTTATGAATTCAAACTCTAAATTTCATTGAAATTTATACTCCAGAATTCAATTGAATTCAGGTTCCGAATTCTTTTGAATATAGAATCTGAGTATTCATTTATTATAGATACTGAATGGTTTTTTTGTTAGATTCTAAATTCTATTTTTCCATCCATTGTGTAAAATGGTTTTGGTTAAGAAAACATAATTTTTTTATTACACCTATATTAGTTATTAAATTATGTTGTTCATTCAGTTACTAATAAACCATTATTTGAGTGAAACGTGTAGAGGTCTCTCTAAAATTTATGAAAAAATATTACTGTTTGAGGAGGGAGCTGACCATTGAAGATGTGACTATAATTATGTGTTCATTTGAAAGAGCTCACAACTTTTAAGAACAACTTTAATATAGTTCTATTAATCTAGATATTATATGGTAATGATGTGTTTTCTAGAGATAGAGGATCTTTCAACTCTTAGTGCTTTGTACAGATGTTGTGAACAACTTTTTCGGATGTGAACAACTTGTTTAGACTTGCTTCGTGCAGACTCTGATTGTGCTGATCGGGTTCTTCATGGTGTGGAAGATAGAGGTTTCTATTTCCTTCTAAATTGAGGGCCTGCAGGGATAACAAGATAGATATCGATATTTAGATTGAGGGATTACCTATGTTTGGGAAATATAGACTTTTATGAAAGTAAAAATCATGGGGCCATTATCCAAGGTTGTTGGATACCCTAATCACTGGGTTAAAATATATCTATACTAGTTTCTTGTATTGATTCAAAAAAAATTACTACTATATTTTGATTGACAAGGAAAGTGAAACTACATTAAACATTCTTACACTTGTACTCAGATTTAATAAGATTCAATACGATTTATGTAACACAACGAGATTTTATGAGATATATTATTTTTAATTTCTTTCATGTATTCTATTATACACTACACCATGATTAGCTTGTACTATACGCAACACCATATTATCTTACAGTATACGCAACACTATTCTTGGCTCGTGTTACACACAATTTCAAGTTCATTTTGTAGAAATTATTCTATGCAGAATTACGTATAGATTTTGTTTAATGTATAAATTAAATAAGTATTTATTATGTTATAAGCAAAAATAAAGGGAGCTTGCACTACACACAGCCTTGACTTGGCTTGTATTACACGCAATCGTGACCTTCCTTGATAGCGTTGGTAGTACACAATACTGGGTTTCACTAAAGATCGCCATATTGTTATAATATTATTAGGAACTAGCCGATATGAATTGTATTAACTAAATTTTTAATTTTATATCATTATTATTAATCTTACAGATTTTTTAGAACATCATGTGAGAACAAAATTATTTTTTCGTGTAAAATAAATATTTTTCTAAAAAATGCAGTGTTGCCGCCTTTTATGGCGCACACACATTAAATCTAGTTTTTGACATGTTTTTAAGTTCAATTTGACAAAATCAAATTATTCTTTGGAATCAGGATATACAAATTTACTTAGGATAAAATTTTCATATTATTCTGATAACTTTTATATTTTAATTAATAGTAAAAACTCGCTATATTTTAATTAAAAAAAATTTATTCATTGTAATAATTTATGTGGATAAATTAAAAAAGTGAATGATATTAAGTTATAAATAGACTATATTTTTACCATTTAATACAATATATGTCATTAGCATTGATTTTACATTGAATTCATAGGTAAAATCAGTTCAATCTTTTGCAATGTTTTATCTTTTAAAACTAGTTTTCTTAACAACTGGATTAATTTTAAATTAATTTCTGCAACTTATGTTATTTGAATTTGGAAAACTGGATTCCATATTTGGAATCAGTAGGTCTAAATTATGTTAATAAACTAATTTTTATTTTTAGTCATTATGAAATGTAACTACGGTAAATTTTATTTACCATTTTAAAAGTTAAATCGAGGTAATTAAGGGTAAATATAATATTATAAAAATACCATAACACTTATAATAATATAATTGGACGATTATATTTTACCCTAAATCATACTTGGGTCGAAATGGAATCTAATAGAACCCACTTGTATTTGATTAAGACCTTTTATTTAGTTTATTTAAAGGAAAGTGAAATGTCTCACTCAAACTTTAATAATTAGATTATTTTTAATATATAGAATATAAATTATTTTTTAAATACTCATTTTAGATCTATATATTTTTCATTATCATGGTAATTTATTTTTAATTTTTAATAAATATTTTATTACCTTAAAACATTATACATCAATGACGTAGAAATTATGTATTTAGTGAAAAATCAATAATATAGTTTTTATTAAAATAATAATACCTTTCAAGAGGAAGAGAAACATGACCAAACTTTATTGATCGAGTATATCAATAACCTAATCATAAAAGGGTAGATTTTTGAACCATTTGGAGCCTTATGAAACCGATTAGGACATTTATATTATTTCATTTTAAATGATGTCAAAGATATCACATTCATAATTTAATAAATATAACAATTTACATGTGGTGATTTTAAGATTATAAATTCGAGTAAAAATATTATTATGAAATTAATTATATATATATTTATCAAATGATTTTATTTTTAATTTTTATGCAATTAATATGTATATTAAATTATTATAAAAAATGATGTAGTAATTTATTTATTAGGAGAAATATCAAATAAATGGTATTATAAATATTAAAATAAAAATTATATGAACTAATTAATGTTCTCCACAAATTTTCTAGATTAATATGACATTTTAGGAGTCTATTAAACATTTTGGTTCGAATATATCCTCTGTGTGGATTTTATTTAAATTCAAATAAATGAATACTGTCAAAATCAACACTATTGTTATTTTATAAAAATAACAATTTATTAAATTGTTAAAAAATTAAATAAAAAATAAAAAATTATAAATTGAAATTTATATGGTCTATAATTTTATAAGGAACAAAATTATGGATAATTCACAACACATAAGTAATTATTTATAACATTTTTAAATTTAGAATATTATTACCACAAATAAGATTAAATAAATTAAATAAGGATCAATGAAATTGAGAAAGTTTAAAATAATTTCCCAAAATGTCTAAATTTTATTGGTTCATGTGATTAGAACCCTATCATACACTATATCTAAATATGAGTCACTTTGGATGTTTTTAAGAGGGGTTTGGGTATATTATAAATTATTATTTTTAAGGTTTCAAAAAGTGCCCCTCTCTTCCCTTATAAAAGGGAACCTCCTACCTCTCCTCTTAACAACAAATTGAGCCTCCATGATCAACCAATCCCTACCCATTTCTCTTCTCCACTTCCCTAGAAACATTCAAGAGGTATTGTTCTTCTCAAAATACCAACTCTAGTGCCTTAAGAGGAATCTTAAAAGAGGTGCGTCGAAGAAGAGGTAATCTCTTCTACCGATTATTTCAAGTTTCTTTCTTCTTCAACTTCTTCTTCTTCAGTTGTTTCATTATAAAGTAATATCATCAGAAAAAATAATATATTGATATGTTATTATAAATATGAAAAACCACATTTCACCTTCTATCCATCCTATGGAAAACGAAATCACCGCACGTGCGTACGTATGGAATACCCTCTCCACAGCGTGGTGTAATTAGTATTTCCACCACCACCTTACATGGATGTGTATAATGGTTTAAAGAATAACATTATATATGGTTATTATAACATGATAATAATTTTCCTCTATTATATCATCCACTCTAATTCCATTCAATAATTATGGGAAGGATAACATTGCTCGTGCGTACGTACGGATTACCATCTCCACGACGCTATGAGATTCATTCTCCAAGTTAACCATTAATGAACGATTATAAAGTATATATAATAAATAATCATGAAATATATGAAATATTAAATATATTGGACTTATGTATATGTTATTTACTTATTTACATTCAATTTAATAAGGAAACGAAAACAAAATTCATGCGTACGTACGATCTACTTTCTCCATGAACGATGTATTTCTTTCCATTTATCCATCTATTATATATATATATATATTCTGAATATGTATTATATATAAATTATATTTTACATTCTGGAAGTAATTAATCATTATATAAGTAATCATATGAATAATTAAATGTCAAAACACGGACGATAAATGAAACGATTTTACACAAAACGCTACTTTAACATGAATTTACAAAATAACGGGTAACATAAAGTCATAAGTGAACCATATATGATATCATACAAATGAATATGATTATGTAATAAGTCATTGACATTATTTAAATCATTATACATGAGTTTTGAATACATAACTAGCATATCAGACATAAGTTATGTGATAATTATTCCAATCTCATTCTTATCCGAGATTGTTTATTCGTAAGTATTTACTCGGGTTACGTTTATTATCCATGTCCATATGTTCTCAAAATGTTTTCATAAATTGTTTATTTTTCTTACATGTATTTTTAAAGTCATTTTACCCTTTTTTTACTTTTACCTCATCGTATGGAAGTAATCTTTCATTTTTTTACCATACGAGGTATTTTTTGACTTTTCTGACAAATGTACGAGAATAATGTTTTTTAACTTATACGGCGTGAATGAATTTTTACAGTTTCATAGAAACTTATTTCAATGAACCTAAATCTACATAATTTCAATTTTATTTCAAATAAAATCCTTTTCTTTTAAAATTTTAGAGCATTTTGAGAAAATAAAATGATTTTGAAGAAGTGAGGATATTTTCCTCAAGAATTTATTTCAAGTGTTTTATCATAACTATTTTTAATCTATGATGAAATTATTTAGTATGTTTATGTTTCGAGTATAATGGATCTATTGTTTACAAGGATTGATTTTTCATATGAGGAAATGATATCCATTTCATTTAAATGGATTATGTTATTATAGGATGATGTTTATGAAACCCATTTTATTCGTTGGGTTATTATTAATGATGTATGTTTATATTGTGGTACACAAAAGAATGATTTCATTATGCAATTAGTGGGACCTATATCTCCCTCCAATTCATTGTGTAATGATTTATATCTAATTATATAGACATTTCTAGAATGTTAACCTAATCTGGTTCAGTGATACAGGACTGGAATGAAGAGTGAACTCGATTCAGAAAGCGACATTGTCCACTAAGATGGTCTTGGAAGCAATGCCTTGGCTACTATGGAAATCATATCATGTACATAATGGTTTTCCACAATTTAAGGTTTTATTCCCATGATATTTTATCATGAATGATTTTCCTTTATGATATATTCCTTACGTAATGCAATGATGTATTTCACAAATACCGATTTCGATATTAAATATTACATTCATGTTTTGAAGTTAAAATGTATTTGGTTTGTTTTATTTTCCCCATTATTACCTTTACTGAGCATTTTATCTCACCCTTTATATGTTTTCTATTCCCCAGGATATAAATAAAGGTTTTAGGTAAATAAAGAGAAGATCTTTATGGTAGATGTTGAGGATCTCTCACCATGATTGGAAGATTATATTTCCGAGTTTCCAAAGACACTAAAAAATAATGGTCCTTGTGTTTTGGTTTTTGTTATGTATTAAGTATTCTGCAAAAGTAATGTAATTTCCATGTATGCCACGATTTGGGTCACTACAGTTGGAATTTGAGGAAAGGTTTAGTTAACATTTGAAAACTAGGATGTGAAAACATTAGTGAGATCCCTTGAGATATTTCTAAGGAATGTCTAGAGATGTCCCTAAGGTTTAGTATAACTATAGGTTACAGTCCAAGTGTTGTGTTTTCGAGCAAGAATAACCTAGGGTGAACCTAAGGTATCATATATTAATGAATGTGTAATAAGTTATACATCCCATAAGTGAATTTTAATGATTACGTTGTTCCACATTATTTTAAATGTTTATTACACTATGGTTTCTGGTCTTAGTCAATGGAGGAAACGGGAAAGAATTCAGTTAATGTTGATTCCGATGGACAAATTGGTGAATGTGATCAACAAAATAATGTAATTCATAGAGAGAAAGATATTTTTATTATACCGAATCAGTCATCACAATATATGATTGACAAGGTGAACCTTGGTGGTATTCCTATGTCATAAAATAAGTGGAAGATGAACATTTATACATGTTCTCACGGAGTGGAACATAGAGTATGGAATATGATTCTTACTATGTATCAAGTAGATGGGAATAAAAACCTTTAGTAATACCTCAAATAGAGGGGAAGATGTTATCTATATGGATAAAAGGATCATAGAGTGACAGACTATTATGGAATTCCTGGAATTATTTGTGGATAACATGGGCATTACCCAACTCAATGCCCTGAAAAAAGAGGTTACTTCTAAATAAAGTAAGGAAATCTTCCATGACAATCATTGAAGAGGATGGATTGAAGTGTTTATTTATTGGTATTCATGAATAATGTTGTTGAGGTACATTTATTGTATATTGGAATATTTTTGTATTAGTCTATTGTGGTTTTCAATAATTTTATGGTACCGATAACCCTGAAGAGTGATTGAAATATTTTTGGAAAGTAGATGATATGCGCATAATGAGGGGATTAAGAGAAAATGAGATTTTTTATAGAATTCATGAGCTCATAACTAATATAAGGACAAAGTGATATCATGCTTTGAGTATATAGAAATTTCAGGATTTTGGTAGGTGGAAAGTGTTAACTTTTGACAGAATTCATGTTTTAACTAAGGTTTAATGGGTATTCATTTTTTTAGAGAACACGTGATTAAGGTATTAACATGTTTGGAATGTGACCAACAAGATATATCGTCTGATATATGGGGGATAAATGACGGTATTCACATGATCGGTATATGACATTTCTAGTAATTGTTTTCATTATACTATGAGCTTGGACAATATTATTTAGGATAAGCCTATGGATTGGAATGAATTAAGATAGATATAAGATGGTATTGATTAAGGCTATAACTTTTTTCGTTATTATTGCTGGAATGTTATAATAATGTAGTTTTAGAAAAAGGGACAACATGAAAGAGGGGCGATAACCCGTCGCGTCGGACAAGGTTTCGGGAATCGAACCCACAACTGAAGTGAAACATGCCTTTATCACCAACCACTGGACTACATGATGTCCTTGGTTAGTAGAAACAAGTTTTATTTTATTAAGAGGTATCATAGATGAAGTCTAAGTCCATTTTAGGAACTATATATGATTAATATCACCATAGATGGACTTATGTATATAACATTTTCTTACCTTATGTTTGAGACAAATGGAATGACCTATCATTCAATCGCATGATCTTCTAACACTTCACAAAAGATTAATTCAACTTAATTTCTTTAAGAGATGAAGTGGAAATTGTTCAAGGCACAAACAACAGTGATATTGTACCAAAATCAAGTAAGTATATCGTTTAATTCAACAATTCTTCAAATTTAGGGAAATGATCTTGAATCAAATTTTTTTTCCTAGTGTCCTTATATCCGATGAATCGAATTGTACCTTAAATAATAAAAAATTTTTGGCTTTCTGATTGTTTGTTTTTTCATAACCATGTCCTCTACCACTCTCCATCAGAATTTGATGGATAGAATTTTTTTTCACATCCATATTTCCACCTATTTTTACCTATGTGGAAACCTATTGATGAGTTAACTTGGGTAACTATTAGATTTCTTACTTTACTTTTTAAAGTTATGTTTTAGTATGCCTTTTACAATATGGGTTTCTACGAACAATACTTTCAAGTAGTAAACGATTTATAACCTCGGCGAATTTTGAGTGAGAAATTCATTTTAAGGGGGTAGAATGTAACACCCTGAGATTTTATGAGAAATATTATTTTTAATTTAATTTATTTCTTCTATTATACACTACACAAAGATTATCTTTTACTATAAGAAACACCATATTTTCTTGTAGTATAAGAAACACTATTTTTGGTTCGTGTTACACACAATTTCAAGTTCACTTTGTAGAAATTATTCTATGCAACATTAAGTATTTATTTTTTATATGTATAAATATAATAAGTTTTGATTATGTTATAGGAAAAAGAGTGATCTTTCCCTACACAGAGCCTTGGCTTGGGTTGCATTACACTCAATCGCGAACTTCCTTGATAGCGTGTGTAGTATGCAATACCGGGTTTCACTAAACAACAACATATTGTTATAATATTATTATGAACTAGCCATTATGAATAGTATTAAATGAATTTTGAGTTTTATATCATTATTATAAATCTTACAAATTTTTTAGAAATTGGGTGAGAAAAAAATAAAATTTTCAAGTAAAATAAGTATTATTTAAAAAATGCAGTTTTGTCGCCTTTTGATGGCGCACCCACTTTAAATCAAGTTTTTTCCATGTGTATAAGTTCAATTTTAAAAAATAAAATTCATCTTTTATAATCCGGATATAAAAATTTTCATTGGATAAATTTTTTGTATTATTCTGATAACTTTCATATCTTCATAAATAGAAAAAACACGCTATATTTTAATTAAAACAAATTTTTTCATCGTAATAATTTATATAGTTAAATTATAATATTTAATGATTATAAAGTATAAATAGAATATATTTTTACAATTTAATATAATATATGTCATTAGCATTGATTTTACATTGAATTCATAGATAAAATCATTTCAATCTTTTGCAATGTTTTACCTTTTCAAAATCATTTTATTAACAACGAGATTAATTTTAAATTAATTTCAAAAACTTATGTGATTTAAATTTGGAAAAATGGATTCCATATTTGGAATCAGTACGTCTAAATTATGTTAATAAGATACTTTTTATTTTTAGTCATTATGATTAGTACCTATGGTAAATTTTATTTACCAGTGTTTATGATAAATCAGAGTAATTGAGGGTAAATATAATATTATAAAATTACAGTAACACCTGTCCTAATATAATTTTATGATTTTATTTTACCCTTAATCATACTTGGGTCTAAATGGAATCTAATGGAACCCACTTGTTTTTGATTAAGACCTTTTATTTATTTTATTTAAAGCAAAGTGAAATGTCTCACTCAAACTTTAATAATTAGATTATTTTTAACATATTGAATATAAATTCGTTCATAAAGACTCATTTGAAATATAAATTTTTTTATCTTTATCATGGTTATTTATTTTTAATTTTTATTAAATATTTTATTACCTTAAAATCTTATATATTAATGATGTTGAAATTATTTATTAAGTGATAAATAAATAATATTGTTTTTATTAAAATTATAATACCTATCAAAAGGACCTGAAACTTAACCAAACATTGTTGGTCGAGTATAGATATACCATAATCATACAAGGGTCGATTGTGGGACCATTTGAAGCATTATAAAATAGATTAGGACATTTATATTATTTCATTTTAAATGATGTCAAAGATGTCACCTTCATAATTTAATAAAATATTACAATTTAAATGTTGTTATTTTAAGATGATAAATTATAGTAAAAATATTATTATGAAATTTATTATCTTTGTCTTTATCATTGTATTTTTTTCTAATTTTTATGCAATAAATATGTATATTAAATTATTATACAAAAATGAAATAGTAATTACTTTATTAAGAAAAATGTCAAATAAATGGTTTTATAAATATAAAAATAAACATTATATGAACTAATTAATGTTCTCCACAAATTTTTTAGACGAATATGACATGTTAGGAGTCTATTAAACATTTTGGATCGAATATATCCTCTTTTTATATTTTATTTAAATTCAAAAAAAATGAATAGAGTCAAAATTAACACTATTGTTATTTTATAAAAATAATATTTTATTAAATTGATTAAAAATCAAATAAATATTTTAAAATTATAAATTTTAATTTTTATGGATTATAATATCATAAAGTATCCTATTAAGGATAAATAAAAACACATAAGTAATTATTTATAACAATTTAAAATTTAGAATATTATTACCAAAAATAAGATTAAATAAATTAAATATGGATAAATCAAATTGATAAGGATTAAAATAAATTACCAACAACCCAAAATTTAATTTTTTGATGTGATTACAACCCTATATTACTTCATATTCGAATATGAGTCACTTAGGATATTTTAATGAGGGGCTTGAGTATATTATAAATTAATATTTTTGAGGTTTCCAAAACCGCCCCTCTCTTCCCATAAAAAAGGGAACCTCCTCCCTCTCCTCTTCACAACACTATGAGCCTTAAAGCTCCTCCATCCCCTCACAATTTATTTTATAAACTTCCCTAGAAACATTCAATAGGGTCTGGTCTTCTAAAAATACCAACTCTAGTGCCATAAGAGGAAGAATAAAGGAGGTGCGTCGAAGAAGAGGTAATCTATTCTACCGATTCATTCAAGTTTCTTTCTTCTTCAACTTATTCTTCATCAGTTGTTTAATTATAAATTAATAACATCAGTATCAATAATATATTTATATGTTATTATAAATATGAAACAACCCCATTTAACCTTCTATCCATCTTACGGAAAACAAAATCATCGTGCGTGCGTACGTACGGAATACCGTCTCCACGTCGTGGTGTAATTAGTTTTTCCACCACCACCTTACATGGATGGGTATAATGGTGTAAAGAATTACTATATATATTGTTAGTATAACATGATACTAATTCTTAGATATTATATCATCCACTCTAATTCCATTCAATAATTATGGGAATGATATCATCGCTCGTGCGTACATACGGATTACCGTCTCCACGACGTGATGAGATTCATTCTCCAAGTTAACCATTAAATAATGATTATAAATTATATATAATAAATAATAATGAAATATTTGAAATATTAATGATACTGGACTTATGTATATGTTATTTACTTACTTCTATTCAATTTAATAAGTTAACGAAAACAGCGTTCATGTGTACGTACGGCCTACCGTCTCCATGAACGGTGTATTTCTTTCCATTTATAGATCAATTATATATATGTATATTCTGAATATATATTATATATAAATCATTTTGGACATTTTTTATGTATTTAATCATGATCTAAGTAATCATATGAATAATTAAAAGTCAAAACACAGACGATAAATGAAACGATTTTACCCAAAACGCTTCTTTAACATGAATTTAGAAAATAAAGGGTAATATAAAGTCATAAGTGAAGCACATATGATATCATACCAATTAATATGACTATGTAATAAGTCATTTACATTATTTAATTCATTATTCAGGTGAATCAGATACATACGAAGCATATCAGAAAAAATTTAAGGGATATTTATTCCAATCTCATTCTTATCCGAGATTGTTTATTCGTAAGTATTTACTGGGGTTATGTTTATTATCCATGTCCATATGTTTTCAAAAAAAATCATAAAATGTTTACTTTTCTTCAATTTATTTTTAATCTCATTTTTACCCTTTTTGACTTTTACCACATCGTATGGAAGGAATCTTTCTTTTGTTTACCATACGAGGTACTTTTTGACTTTTCAGAAAAAAGTACGAGAAGAATGTTTCTTTATCTTATACGGCGTGAATGGATTTATACGGTTTCATTACAATTTATTTCAATTAAACTTACTCTATAAACCTTCATGTTTATTTCCAAAAAAATCTTTTTCTTTTAAAAATTCATGGCATTTTGACAAAACAAAATGATTTTGAAGAAGAAAGGATATTTTCCTCAAGAATCCCTTTCAAGTGTTTTATCAAAACTATTTTCCATATAAGATGAAATTATTTATTATTTTTATGTTTCAAGTATAATTTATATATTGTTTATATGGTTTTATTTTCATTATGATGAAATGATATCCATTTCTTTTATATGGATTATGTTATTATAGGATGATGTTTATAAAACCCATTTTATTCATTGGGTTATTATGAATGATGTATGTTTATTTTGTGGCACATGAAAGAATTATTTAACTATGAGTTGAGTGGGACCTATATCTCCCTCCAATTCATTGGGTAAATATTTATATCTCTTGAGACAGATATGGCTAGAATAGTAAGTTAATCTGGTTCAGTGATACAGGACTGGAATGAGGAGTGAGCTCGAATCAGAAAGGGAATTTGTCCACTAATATGGTCTTAGAAGCAATGCCTTGGCTACTATTGAATTCATATAATGTGATTAATTTTTTTCCACAATTAAATGTTTTATTCCCATGATATTTTATCATGATTTATGTTCCATTATGATCTATTCCTTACGTACTACCAAGATTTATTTCACAACTCACGATTTTGATGTTTAACCATTCCGTTCATGTTTTGAAGTTCAAATTTATATGGTTAATGTTATTTTCTCCATGACTACCCTTACTGATCATTTGAGCTCACCCTTTATATGTTTTCTTTTCCCCAGGATATAAAGAAAGGTTTTAGGTAACAAATAAAAGGGATGGTATTTATCGGATATGTTGAAGATCTTTCACCAATATTAGAATATTATTTTTCTGAGTTTCCAAAGACATTAAACTACTATAGTCCTTGTGTGTTGTTTTTTGTTATGTATTAAGTATTCCTAAAATGTAATATAATTTCCATGTACGCCAATATTTGGGTCTTTACTGTTGGTATCAGATGAAAGGTTTAGTTAACCTTTGGAAACTAGGATGCGAAAACATTAGTGAGATCTATAGAGATATTTCTATGGTGTTTCTTGGGATGTCCCTAAGGTTTAATATAACCATAGGTTATAGTCCAGGAGTTATGTTGATGATCATGAATAACCTAGGTTGATCCTAAGGTATCATGGATTAAAGAATGTGTGATAAGTTAGACATCCCATAAGTGACTTTTAATGATTATGTGGTTCCTCGTTTTTTTAAATGTTTTTACACTATGGTTCCATGTTTTAGTCAATAGAGGAATTGAGAAGGAATTCAGTTAATGTTGATTATGATAGACATATTGGTGACTGTGACAATCAAAATCATGTAATTCCTAGAGATAAATATATTGTGATTATTCTTAATCAGTCATCACATTATATGATTAACAATGTGAAATATTTTGGTATTCCTAAGTCATCAAATAAGAGGAAGATGAACTTTTATACATGTTCTCACAGAGAGGAACATAGATGAAGGAAGATGAATCTTTCTACATATCAATAAGAAGGGAATAAAAAGCATGAGGAATACCTCAAATGGAGGGGAAGATGTTATCTGTGTGGGGAAAAGGGTCATAGAGTGACAGAACATTATGGAGTTCAATGTATTATTTGTGGAGAACATGGGCATTACCCAAAACAATGCCCATAACTAAGAGGATACTTCTAAATCGAGGAAGGACATATTCCATGACAATCATTGAAGAGGATGGATAAAAAAATTTTACTGGTATTCAGGAATAATGTTGTTGATGTACTTTTATGGTATATTGGAATATTTTCGTATTATTCTATTGTGGTTTTTAAAAATTTTATGGGACCGGTAACCACGAAAAGTGATTGAAATATTTTTAGAAAGAATATGATATGTTCATAATGAATTTATTAGGAGAAAATGATATTTTTGATAGTATTGATGAGATCATGACTGATATAAGGACAAAGTGACATCATGGTTTGAGTATATAGAAATTTTGGGATTTTGGTATATGGAAAAAGTTAACTTTTGACAGCATTCATGTGTTCACTAAGGCTCAATGGGTATTCATTTTTCAAGAGAACACATGATTAAGGTATTCACATGTTTGGAAAGTGACCAACACGATAAATCATATGATATATGGGGGATAAATGATGGCAATCACATTCTCGGTAGATGGCATTTCTAGTAATTGTTTTCATTATACTATGAGCTTGGACAGAAGTATTTAGGATAAGCCTAAAGATTGGAATGAATTAAGTTAGACATAAGATAGTATTGATTACGGCAAGAACTTTTTCTGATATTATTGCTGGAATGTAATAATAATGTAGTTTTAGAAAAAGGGACAACTTTCAAGATGGGCAACAACCCTTAACGTCAGACATGGTTATGGGAATCGAACCCACAATCGATGTGCGACATGCCTTTATCTCCTACCACTGGCGTACAGGAAGTCCCTGGTTAGTAGAAACTAGTTTTATTTTATTAAGAGGTATGACAGATGATATATAAGTCCATTTTAGAAACCATATACGATTAATCTCGCCATAGATGGACATATGTATATAACTTTTTCTAACCTTATGTTTGAGACAGATGGAATGACCTATCATTCTATCGCATGATCTTCTAACACTTCACAGAAGAAAAAATTCATCTTCATTTCTTTAAGAGATGAAGTGGAAATTGTTCAATGCACAAAAACAGTGAGATTGTACAAAAATCAAGTAGGTATTTCTTTTAATTAAACAATTCTTCAACTTTTGGGAAATGAACTTGAAAACAAAAAATGTTGTCATAGTGTCCTCAAATATAATGAATCAGATGGTACCATAAATAATCAAAAATTTATGGCTCTATGATTGTTGGTTTTTTCATATCCATGTCCTCTACCACTCTCCATCAGAACATGATGGTTAGAATTTTCTTCCATATCTATATTTCCACCTATGTTATCCTATGTGGAAACCCAGTGATGAGTTAATCTGGGTAACAGTTACATTTCTTACTTTAATTTTTAAAATTTTGTTTTAGTATCCCTTTTACGATGTGGGTTTCTACGAAAAAAACTTTCAAATAGTAAATGATTTATAACCCGAAGAATTTCGAGGGAGAAATTCATTTTAAGCGGGGTAGAATGTAACACCTCGAGATTTTATGATATAAATTATTTTTAATTTCTTTTATGTATTCTATTATAGACTACACCAAGATTATCTTGTACAACATGAAACACCATATTAGCTTGCAGTATACGCAAACACTATGCTTGGCTCGTGTTACACACAATTTGAAGTTTGTTTTGAAGAAATTATTCTACACAACATTAAGTATATATTTTGTTTAATATATAAATGAAATAAGTTTTGATTATTTTATACACAATAAAAAAGTGATATTTCACTACACACAACTTTGACATGGCTTCCATTACACGCAATCACAACCTTCCTTGATAGCTTGTGTAGTACGCAATACCAGGTTTCACTAAACAACGATATATTGTTATAATATTATTATGAACTAGCCGTTATGAATAGTATTAACTAAATTTAGAGTGTAATAACATTATTATTCATCTTATACATTTTTTAGAACATCGTGTGAGAACAAAATAAAATTTTCAAGTAAAATAAGTATTTTTCAAATAATGCAGCTTTGTCGCCTTTTGATGGCACACCCACTTTAAATATAGTTTTTGATATGTTTATAAGTTCAATATGGAAAAACTAAAATAATTATTTGGAATAAGGATATAAAAATTTACTTTGGATATGCTTTTCATATTATTCTGATAACTTTCATATTTTAATGAATAGTAAAAACACGCTATATTTTAATAAAAAACAAATTTTTTCATAGTAATAATTTATATGGTTAAATTATTATATTTAATGATTTTAAACTTTAAATAGAATATATTTTTACCATTTAATATAATATATGTCATTATCATTGATTTTACATTGAATTCATACGTTAAATCATTTCTATCTTTTGCAATGTTTTAACTTTTAAAACTCGTTTTATTAACAATAGGATTAATTTTAAATTAATTTCTGAAACTTATGTGATTTGAATTTGAAAAAATTGACTCCAAATTTGGATTTATTAGGTTTAAATTATGTTAATAAGTTACAGTTTATTTTTAGTCATTATGAATTGTAACTACGGTAAATTTTATTTACTATTATTAAAGGTAAATTGAGGTAATTAAGGGTAAGTATAATGTTATAAAATTACCTTAACACTTATCATAAAATAATTGGATGATTATATTTTACCCTAAATCATACTTGTGTAAAAATTGAATGTAATGGAACCCACTTGTATTTGATTAAGACCTTTTATTTAGTTTATTTAATGCAAAGTGAAATGTCTCACTCAAACTTTAATAATTAGATTATTTTTAATATATAGAATATAAATTCGATTATAAATACTCATTTGAAATATTAAATATTTTAATTTATCATTATAATTTATTTTTAAATTTTAATAAATATTTTATTACCTTAAAATCTTATACATCAATGATGTAGAAATTATTTATTTAGTGAAAAATCAATAATATTGTTTTTATTAAAATAATAATACCTATCAAAAAGACCAGATACTTGACCGAATTTTTTTGGCAGAGTATATATATATTCTAGACATACAAGGGTATATTTTTGGACCATTTGGAGCCTTATACAACCGATTAAGACATTTATATTATTTCATTTAAATGATGTCAAAGATGTCACCTTCATGATTTAATAATTATAACTATTTAAATGTTGTGATTTTAAAATGATAAATTCTAGTAAAAATATTATTATGAAATTTACTATGTTTATATTTATCATATTATTTTATTTTTAATTTTTATGCAACGAATAATTATATTAAATTATTATACAAAAATGATGAATTAATTGGTTTATTAAGAGGAATATCATATAAATTGTTTTATAAATATTAAAATAAACATTTTATGAACTAATTAATGTTATAAACAAATTTTTTAGATGAATATGACATGTTAGGAGTCTATTAAAATTTTTGGTTCGAATATTTCCTCTGTATGGATTTTATATAAATTAAAATTAATAAATATTGTCAAAATTAACAATATTGTAATTTTATAAAAATAACATATTATTAAATTGTTTAAAAATAAAATAAATATTTAAAAAATACAAATTGAAATTTATATGGTCTATAATTTCATAAAGTAACCAATTATCAATAATTCACAACACATAATTCATATTTAGAACAATTTAAAATATAGAATATTATTACCACAAATAAGATTAAATAAAGTAAATAATGATAAATCAAATTGATAAGGTTAAAAATAATTTTCCAACATGTCTAACATTTATTAGTTGATGTGATTAAAACCATATCTTACCCTATATCCGAATATTAGTGACTTTGGATGGTTTTAAGAGGGGTTTGAGTATATTATAAATTAATATTTTTTAGGTTTCCAAAAGCACCCCTCTCTTCCCTCATAAAAGGGCACCTCCTCCCTCTACTCTTCACAATACATTGAGCCTTCATGCTCAGCCAACCCCAGCCCATTTCTCTTATATACTTCCCCAAAAACATTCATGAGGTTCTGTTCTTCTCAAAAGCCCAACTCTAGTGCCTTAAGAGTAAGCTTAAATGAGGTGCGTCGAAGGAGAGGTAATCTCTTCTACCGATTCTTTCAAGTTTCTTTATTCTTAAACTTATTCTTCATCAGTTGTTTCATTATAATGTAATAAAATCAGAATCAATAAAATAATGATATGTTATTATAAAGATGAAACAACCCCATTTCACCTTCTATCCATCCTATGGAAAACGAAATCATGGCTCGTGCGTACGTACGGAATACCGTCTCCACGTCGTGGTGTAATTAGTTTTTCCACCACCACCTTACATGGATAGGTATAATGGTGTAATAAATATCTATATATATTGTTATTTTAATATGATACTAATTCTGAGATATTATATCATCCACTATAATTCCATTCAATAATTATGGGAATGATATCATCGCTCGTGTGTACGTACGGATTACCGTCTCCACGACGCTATGAGATTCATTCGCTATGTTAACTATTCAAGAATGATTATAAAGTATATATATTAAATAATCCTGAAATATATAAATTATTATTGATAATGGACTTATTTAAAGGTTATTTACTTACTTCCATTCAATTTAATAAGAAACGAAAAAATCGTTCATGCGTACGTACGACCTATCGTCTCCATGAATGAAGTATTTCTTCCCATTTATCGATCTATTATATATATGTATATTATGAATATATATTATATATAAACTAGTTTTTACATTCTTTATGTAATTAATCATGATATATGTAATCATATGAATAATTACAAGTCAAAACACGGATGATAAATGAAACGATTTTACCCAAAACGCTACTTTAACGCGAATTTAAAAAATAATGGGTATTATAAAGTCATAAGTGAACCATATATGATATCATACCAATGAATATGATTATTAAATAAGTTATTTACATTATATAAATCATTATATAGGAGGATCAGATACATACTATGTATATTGGACATAAGGTAAGGGATAATTATTCCAATCTCATTCATATCTGAGAGTGTTTATTCGTAAGTATTTTCTAGGGTTATGTTTATTATCCATGTCCATATGTTCCCAAAATGTTTTCATAAAATGTTTGCATTTCTTCCATGTATGTTTAAAGTCTTTTTCCCCTTTTTTGACTTTTACCACATCGTATGGAAGGAATCTTTCATTTTTTTACCATACGAGGTACTTTTTTACTTTTCTGAAAAAAGTACAAGAAGAATGTTTTTTTAACTTATAAAGCGTGAATTAATTTTTAGGGTTTCATAATAACTTATTTAAATGAACCATACTCTTCAAAATTTCATGTTTATTTTCAAAAATTGTTTTCTTTTATAATTTCATTTCATTTTGAGAAAATAAAATGATTTTGAAGAAGAAACGATATTTTTCTCAAGAATTTATTTCATGTGTTTTACCAAAACAATTTTCCATATAAGATGAAATTGTTTAGTATGGTTATGTTTCAAGTATAATGTCTCTATTGTTTACATGGTTTGATTTTTCTTATGATTAAATGATATCCATTTCTTTTATATGGATTATGTTATTATAGGATGGTGTTTATAAAACCCATTTTGTAGTTGGGTTATTATGAATGATGTATGTTTATTTTATGGCACATGAAAGAATGATTTAATTATGGGATGGGTGGGAACTATTTCTCCCTCCAATGCAATGGGTAATGATTTATATCTCATGATATAGACTTGGCTGGAATGGTAAGTTAATCTGGTTCAGTGAGACAGGACGGGAACGAGGAGTGAACTCGATTCAGAAAGGGACTTTGTCCACTAAGATGGTCTTGGCAGCAATGCCTTGGCTTCTATAAAAATCATATCATGTGCATAATGGTTTTCCAAAATTATGTTTTTTATTATAATGGTATTTTATCATGATTTATGTTCCATTATGATCTATGCCTTAAGTACTTTCAATATTTATTTCACCAATCACGATTTTGATGTTTAAACTTTACGTTCATGTTTTGAAGTTAAAATGTATATCGGTTATTTTATTTGCACCATGATTACCCTTACTGAGAATTTTAGATCAAACTTTATATGTTTTATTTTCCCCAGGTTATAAATAATGTTATCAGGTAAAAAAAGGAAAGATCTTTATGGGAGATGTTGAAGATCTTTCACCAAGATTAGAGGATTATTTTTTCGTGTTTCCAAAGACAATAATCTATTACGGTCCTTGTGTGATGGTTTTTATTATGTATTATGTATTCTGAAAAGGTAATGTAATTTCCATGTACGCCCCTGAAAAGGTAATGTAATTTCCATGTACGCCAAGTTTTGGGTATCTACAATTTAAGTTAGAATCTTCAATTTGTAAACTTTTGTTATGATTCATTTTCAGAACCACATTCTCAGAATCTCTTTTTCGGAACCACATTTCCAGAATATAGCATGTTTGTAGAACATATATGTTTTGTGAATTTACATTTTATAACATTGTAAAATAATAGAAAGGTTTCTAACAAACTTTAAAAGTTCCTAATGAATTTTTAAAGTATAAAAGTCACCCCCTCTTTTATTTTGAGCATCTGCATCATTATTCTGATACTACAATCAGTTTCATTTCGAAAAAACATATAATAGATATTTATTTTTTAAATACATTTTATATAACCAAACTCATTATTTTTTTGTATAATATTATTAACTTATTATCTTATGTGACCCATTTATTATCAATTATTTGTAAAATTGATGTTTTTTGTGATAATTTCGTTGTTTTTTCATGAATGGTTTGGTTCATAATTTTTTTCATTTTATATTGACCATGGTAAAATAGTATCTTTAATTTTTATCATGATAATATTATACTTTATATTCATTTATACATATTTATTTTAATCAACAAAAGATAGTGCTAGAAAATGAATTACACCACTAATAGAGATAGGGGTATGAACATACGTTTTAATATTGTTACCATTTTCTTGATGGATATAATGAAATGAATGTATATATATATAAAGTAAACATTAAAAATAATTATTATAACATATATATCAATTATATGAATCATATATAGAAAAATTGAAATCCCTGTATATACAATATTTATGATCGCTACATAGATGTGGTAATCCAAATGTATGCCCGATCGATGTTATTGTTTTCCAAAAGTCTAGAAGGTAAGAAGTTATATGTGATATTATATTTCAATAACTACTTTTTAGTTCATAAATATCATATATATTAATTACATTTATCTTTATATCCTTCCATGAGCAACATAACCAAAATACATATCACATAACTTCATGAGGAGGTAGTCTTCCATACAATTGATTGATGCCATCATATATCCTAAGGAATAGAAATTAAGAAGTTATATGTGATATAATAATTAAGAAAATATAATAATTTAATTAATATAATATAAAAAATTTAAATACATAAATATATCAATCATTGAATGTTTATTATAGGAATCAAGTTACACAGGATTTCAAGGTGGATGTCTTCCATACAAAGGATCCACCGTTTGTTTCTCATTTTATTAAAGGGAGATATATATAGTTTATTTCAGATAAATAATAACATCTAAATTTATATGGGATAATTTTTTAAATTATATTATAACACGTTAATATTGTTTTTATGACTTATAAAAACAAATTAATCAAATATGTACGTTTAAAAATATTTCATCTTCTGGAGATTGTCACTTTAGAATTTTACCTAATACATCCACATGAGATTATAGTAATCAGAAAATTGTTTCAATAATGTGGGGATTTAATTGAGGAATATATAACTTTATTTATTTTATTGAATCATATTGTTTTGAATTACTAAATAGGGTAGAAGATGGGTGTCCATTTTAATTATAGCGGAGAGGACACATCTAGTTTTTCTGAAAATATAAAATGATACAAATGTTTTGGTTATTATATAATACATAAATAGACGTCCTTATATAATATTATATGTGATATAGTCTAAATATTTCCATAAAATTGGCTTCAGACATGTTATATATATATTTTTAATAACAATATTATTTTTTTAACCCCACGGTAAAATAATTTTTTCCTTAACTGCGATAATTGATTAATACTTTGTCACTTTTAATTATTGAATAAATAATGTTGAAATTGTTATAAAATTCAAATTATTATGATCCCAAATATAAAAACCATTTTTCCAAATTCAATACATAGAATATTCATAATTTAATTGAAATTTAGACACCAAGACCTGTAAAAAAATAGTATATCTTAAGAGAAACATTTGATAGTTTAAAAAAATATAACAAAATTTTATATCAAATTAAATGAAATAATATTAATTATATTAAATTTATATATTTTACCATATTTAAGTTTCATAAATATTAAAAATAATATTTTATCATTAATATAATATAAAAATATAAAATTTTTAACAGAAATCCTAATTTTTCAATATTAATTTAAAAATCATATTTTTCCAAGAAATTATAAACAATTCCTACATGAATAATTTCTCGCGTATATATTTTTAAAATGATTTCTATTTTATAAATTTTATTCCTAAAATGTTAGAAATGTATTTTTGAATATGAATACAAGAACAATAAACCAACATTTGGAAAAATACATGTTTCAGAGCAAATTTCAATTTTATTTCAAATTATTTTATTTTTATTTAAAACAAATCAAAAAAATTGAATTATTTTATACATGTGAAAGAGATATAATTTTCATAATTAAGTTATTCAAATTCATAATCCCAATCAAATTTTCTTAATTATAATGGTCATGATTAAATAATAATATTTCTATATTGTATCTATTTCATTTAAACCTGGTGTTGTGTTCATGACAAGAAATCGTAGAAAATATATTCATTTAAAACTAATTATATCTCTAAGTATTATTTTGAAACCATAACTTATAATATTTTTTGTGTTTCAGATATGTTATCAATGTTTATGTTCTTTTTTTAAAATAACAGGGGGTTATAGAAAATGTGAAAAATCCAAGAGTAAAAGATGTTAAAACATGTTTCTCAAAGAGTATAAATAAATGGTTGATGTATTATTGACCATATATAATCCAAAAATAAATTATATTCCACTTTTTTCCACTTTATTTTTGAAACATATATTCTCCTTATATTAACAATTTCTATTCACAAAAATATAATTCCATTCTCATATAAAACAAGAAAACCTACACCACGTATCTCTAATCATTCTAAATTATTAGATAAAACAAAATTGAGTGTAATTAATAAACCCTATCCATATTTTATATATTATTTAGTCATTATAAAAGACTAAACTGTATAGCATGTTGTTAATACCCACGGGTTAACATCAAACGTGATGGGTAATGTTCTCAATGAGCATTCTTAATTCGTTGTCATCTTCTTCCACCTAAAAAGTATTCTACCCATCAAAGTATAATAAAATTAGTATTAATAATATATATTTCATTAAAACTAACGTAATATCAAAATTACATCATCCCTTCTGAATATTCAAAAATGTAATCCTTTGGGTTAAAATGTGTAGATAATTGCCACCAAGAACGAGGTGCTTTCTTTAACATCACCGCCTAACAATAGTAGTTGTGAAATTATATTTGAAGGATTATAATGATATTATTGACATTATTAATATTATAAAATTATATTTTATTCCATATCATTAACCTAATTAATGGAAAACTAACATCCCGCATGTGCATTTAGGTAGACCAACACCCAAATAAAATAACGTAGTTCATGTTTTATTCTAGAAATTTATTATTTATATATATATTACATCGTAATTTAAAATGTAAATAAATATCATTATAATGATTTTTTATTAATGATATTACATTAAATCAGTCCCTATCTCAACCAGGTTCACATGTAGACTATAATTCATTCCTGTTTTGGAAGAATTAAGAACATACATGAACGATTATACAAAATCATATCATTAAGGAATCTGGAAACTGAAATAATATTTTAATTAGAAATTATTGATCAAATAATGTTTTTATTATGCTTCTATAATGTGTATTCTAATATCAAACTAATTTTTACAATTCCGAATTTTATTTTTAATAAAATTTTAAAACAAGCTCACAACTATCACTTTCATCACGAATCATAGAAAAAATATGAATATAATGAAATTATAATATTTTGAATAATTATATATAATATTTTTAATTACATTTATTGATCTCATTATTAAAATTTTTAAATAATTAATTAATAATTAACAGCAGTAATATAAAATTATTACAAAATAATAAATTTAAACTAATAACATCTGATTATAAATGTAAAATATAACTATGAAGTATAATTGTAATAAATTATTTTTAATTTTTTATAAAAGGATAAATGGATTAATTTGTATTTTAAGCTGGTTATTAGGATAGTAATGTTATATATGTGGATTTTATTCATTTCTAATTAAGAAAAATTATGGTAAGGTTTTTCATATCTCATTTCTGATTCATTAAAATATAATGTGTATTGAACCCTTATTTACTTCTTGGTCTATATTTTAGAAATTTGTTTTTTATTATAATATGTCATAAAATGTAAAGGACCCCAAAATTCACCTCTATTCATACCCTCAATGGTATTTCTATTTTAATGATATTGATAATGTAATAGATTTTTTTTTCTAAACATACTATATTTGAGGCATGCCTTGATTATATGATTAAATTTATTAAAATGGTGTGCATAATTACTAATTTATAGATAATATCATGAATTATCTTCTATTATTGTTATTTTATATCCAATTTCATGCCCAATATGTGAAGGGGTTTTTATTAGTCTCTTTCTTAAACTATAAAATATTAGGATAACTTAAAACATCTTTCTTTGTGTTATGATATTTCATCATGGCATTATTCCTTAAATAATTAGGTTATTCAACCATTAAATTATATTATATTTTAATCTCTCATATTCTCAATATATAAAGAGAATTTGTTATTTAGAGTGCATTCTAGGATGAATTTCATTCTATTAAAGGTATAATGTTGTTATTTAATTTTTTATCCTTTCAAAATAATCTATAAGGGTTCCATAACCTATTTTGTTGTTCCCTATAACTTTATAATTTATATTTTGAAACCCATTTTTGTGCAATATGTTGGGGTATTAAAATTTACATTTTTTTATTTTTAAAGTATTTTTTATTACCCTTTTTAATAGATGGAATTTTATTAAATGAAATTTAATATATTAAAAATGTCATTTAATGATAATTTATTTATCTTTCGCTCACTATTTTCAAATTCTTATAATTATGTCTTATTCAAAGATTGATAATTTATTTTTATTTTTAAATTTAATATTCAACTATTAAAAAATTGGTTTTCAATATGAAAGTGACAAAATATTCTACGCAGAAGATGATATAATTTTTTTTCTTATCATTCATATTTTCTCTTTGTATATAAAGGATTTAGATCAACAGAAATAATTATTTTCTAATCTACCTCCTTATATGGTAATAAAATAAAAATTCCACGTGATATAATTTTGTGTATCAATAATTTACATTTTTGGGGTAAAATTTTCCAATACTATCTCAAAATGTTAGAAAACCCATTTTTATTGCCAAGGGATTCCATGATATATCGAATTTATTATATATTATTTCCATTTTTTTATGTATTATTATTGTAGGATATTATGTATACCCCTAATGAGTTGATTAAATATTTTTATCTCGTGAGATTATTATGTAAGTTGAGTAATGATACTCACTCCACTGGGGTAAACATGAAATGATGTATAATATACAATGTTATGAGAAGTAGGTAGTCATTATCAATCCACTATTTTTATTTGAATCAGTAAGTGGTTACCTTAAAATCTTTGGAATTATGAATTGATTCCTCCTCTACCATGTTATGGGTAATGAGTATTGATTCCATTTATACTATTTTATTATTTCAATGCCAATGTTAGTTCCATATTTTATTTTCAAGATATATTTCTAGGAAATTCCATATCTCAATTCCTATTATCATTATCGATTTTACATGTTTATTATATAATGTTTATTATATCATGTTTATATAATCATACTCCCTGGTGAATTTTTTCCATATTAGATTAAACATCTTTCTAGTATCTATTATATAAAAAATACCTGATCCTTGTTATTTTATATAACATATGTATATCCTACTCAATTTTTTTCATAAATTATGCTCTAACCCATTGGTGACATTTGATGAGTTTTTACCTTAATAGTCAATTGAGCACACCCCGTTATTTTTTTATTCCATAGGTTGTAAATATTAGTATAACTTTTTATATTTATATATGGGGGTCTACTGTGGAACAATTACTTGGAAATAATTACAATTATGATAAAATATGTTGTTCATTTAGATGATACTAAAAGTCACTATAACTTATTTTAGTGATATTTGGTTATTATTGTGAGCATTAATGGTTATCCTTTGGATATGATGTAAAATAATGATATGTTTATTATTATTTCTATCAAAGATAGTGTTTATTGTAGTATTTTTTAATAGTAGATCCAATAGAGATGGTCTGGGGAACCTCCGTTTGTATTTAAGAATGGGTTGATTATTTTTGAGTATTAGTTTGGATTAATTGACTATTAGGATAATATATATTTAATATAATCTATAGGGTTAAGGATTTGTTTTAGAAAACATCATGATATTTTGGTAAATTTGAGATTGTGTGGTTTTTATGAAATTAAATCTTATTCTAGATATGAGAATGTGGATGTTGCCATGAAATAGATTAACACAGTATTTATCAATATAATGAAACATATTTTATTATTAACTCTATAAATACATGGTTCACGATGAGTGTGCCTAATAATTTACATCTATATGGATACTCTTAGTGGATAACAAATATAAATTTAGTTTCTCTTTGTAAACCATTAATAATGAATTATTATTTTAAAAAATTAAATTTTTTATTATGAAAAAACCAATCCTGATGAATCTTATTTTAAGCCAAGTGCGATATAGGATGAACTAAATGTATCATATTATACATTTTGGGCACCTTAGATATTAATATTTGTGTCATTACAGTTTTCTATACATTTTTAAACTGATTTTATTGAGATAATATTGATCACAAAATATAAACTATTTTTATTTCATTCGATTAGTCTAAATAAGAGGTAATTAATTGTATTTTAATTTATTGGTGGGTTGTTCATATGATTTATTACTAATTTAGTTTCAAAGGTAAATAATTATTTTATTCATGTGTATGTAAGGAAATATTTAATGAATCTTATCTCACTCCCAGATTATTTAATTAGAAACATTATTATATATTACAATTTCACTAATACTAAAAAAAATTCTCGAATTAAACAAACTTTTAAGTGTAATTGTAACACATTAACTATTACTCCAATTATTAAATATTATTATGGTTCTTTTGATGAATATAAACATATTTTAGAGTCCCAAATTATTCATCTTACTCATTTTTTGTAAATACTATATTGAGCATTTTCATTTTTTCTCAATTTCAAAATAACAAATATGACTTATAATACTTCATAAAAATGCAGAGTTTGGTGATCCCAAGGGTGAATATATCTATCTTACAATAAAAATTGTGGATGTTTAACATAAATATGTAACCAATCATTTTTTTAACTATACCACACATTTCAGGTCTAAAGGTCCTATGGAAATAAATACTGAAATTCCTATTAAGAACTACAAGTTCAAAATAAAAAAATCATATAAATTATTTTTCATTACAAACACTAATTTCAATAAGTATTTCTTTTTGGATATTGGGAATAAAAATTTAGAATATTTATAAACCATATGGCGTTTTTTATCAACTCATTGATGCTTCCTGATTCACCATTTATCCTACAAATTGTCAAAAGAATCATAGTACAAAGTAATCTGAATTTTAAAAAGATATGTCTCTGGAATCGGTAAATAATCATAACCATATATGAATTCACATAAATAATAAATGATTCAAAATATTAATATAATCCTAAATGTGATTGAAATGAATTTCTATGACTAATATAGGATAGTGAGGTTGATCTGAGAAAAACTATATCAAATGTTTCTGAACGATCACATGGATTAATTCCTTAGTGAAAAATAATAATGATTTCAAGGATAAAATTCAATAAATTAATATGAATATAACACGCCATAATTTAACTATATATATATATATATATATATGTTTTTTAAATTATTATAATTTTTTCAATACTATAAACTAAATATGAAATTTACCTAAAATGATCCATTTAATATGAAAGGAAGAAATTCAATAAAAATATAGAAAATATATTGTATATAAAAATCTATTACTCGAATGAAAATGAAAATATTTAGGGGATATATAATTAAATTAAATTGAAAACTAAATTTATTTTTCATTCTCAATGAACATTTATATGTATTATTAAATTAAATCAACCACTTTTCAATGATTATGATGATAATATATAATATTTAAATATTTAAATTAATATATTATTATAACTTAAAATATAAATTTTGAGGATATAAAATCCAGGCTATATAATGTATAAATGGTTCATCTTTCAATAAAAAGATATAACATTATCTTTTGAATTATTGTTTTAAAAAAATATTTTTGAATTTTAGAAATTGAAAATCCCAAATGAACATCAATTTTTAAATCGTATTGTTGTATTTAAAATAGAATAAATTTAGGAAATTCTTCTTAAATAATTTATTTATAAGTTACTAGTGATAAATATTTTTTCACTAAACCCATATCCCTTATATCTACAGAAAAAAAATTAATAACAAATTTAGAACTATTAAAAGATAATTGTGATTAAAATTTTATATATAGTGAAATGATGAATTTATAATTACTTTTTGAATTTAGAAAACACACATATAACATTTTGAATATTACAAAATATTTTTCAAAAAAACTATTTTCATCCCGTCTCAATTAGTTTTGATTTATCTTGGTGAAATTCGAATTAATATTTAAATGAAATCCATAGAAATATACTTTAGTTAACAAAAAAACAAATTAATGACACTATAATAAATATAATTGATATATATTTTCTAAACCATATCATTTTTTCAGAACAATACACTTCTTCAGTTATAAGGTTATTACATACTATATACACTAAATTTCATATAATTGTTTCTTATAATTTAAAATATTATTAGATAAAATAGATTTGGTATTCTAAATTAGTAGGTACAAAAATATATAATGGGATCCATTATAATTTTCCTCATTAAAAGTGAAATTTTAGTGAAATTTTAATCACTACAGTAAAAATAATAAATGGTAAATGATAAAAATATAATATTAAATAACATAAAAACATATATAAAAAATCTTTGATAATGAATTTATGTGGGAGGATAGTTTGTATATCTCCCTCCACATATTATTTTCTTATCAACATGCAATGTGAATAATTTGATCAATTTATATTAAAAACGTATATTAAAAAAACAACATTCCCTCCTCTTATAAAAGAATATCACCTCCACCACCCGTCACGGCTAATTTTAAACCCAGATCTCAACCAAAATTATTCTTTTGTCTTTATAAATCCAAACAAATTTTTATGAAAAAATATTCTTTTACAAAACTCAATGTTAAGTATCCTTATGTTTTTACTCATGGAGGAATGTCTAAAGGGATGGGTAATGTTCTCAACTGAGCATACTAAATTATTTTTCATCTTATTCCCCATAAAAATCTATTCTATTGATAAATGTATTTCAATTGATTAATAATAAAAATATCAAATTTTTATTGTACTCATGAAATACCTATTTTTAATCTTCATCCATAACCATTCTAAAAATGAGGACATAGAAATGCATATGTACAGGAAAATGTAATCATAAAAAACATGATTTATTTTTCATCACTTCTATAAAAATAATGTTTTAAAGAATATTTAATGTACAATTAGGATATTTATAACATTATTCACAACATGAAATTATAAAAAACCTCATTCATTCCTCTTTATTTATGAAATAATAACTCATCACCTATGCGTAATAACGGAATTCCACATCCATGAATATGACGTATTTAATTTTTGACTCTATGTTTTCTATTTTTATACAAAATAATTTAAAAAATAAATAAAAATAATAAAAATATATAATAATATAATTATTTTATAATAATTATACTACTCCCAAATAATCACATAAGTAACCATACATTCCCATTGGTTATTGTTTATTGTTTTTTTGGGCCTATTTTACCACATACATTAAATATGGTATAAATTTCAATCATGGATTAATATGAAAAATAAAATAATATGTAAAGACCCGTAAATTTCAAGGGAAATTTTTTTCTTAATTTTTTTTGGAATTTTACAAGAACGCAGTTTCTTCCGGCACCTGATTCTGAGGCCCAGTGCGCCTGGAATCATTTTCTGGAGTTTGGCTCGGGTACATTCAGTGAACGAACGAGCGGGTTTTCCTAACATTTGAACCGGTTCTCGGAATCAAAATCGGAGGGCACCGATGAACTCGTAGCGCCGGTAATTGCTTAAGAAGACCCCTTTCTGGAGTTGCGTTTTCTCGGGTTCAGTTGTTTAATTATAGTGGGGGATAATGGTATAATGGTTTTACAATTATATTTTCATTTCTTGTTATGTGGATTAAGTGTTGTTTCACAACACTTTTCCTCTCTCTTATGTGGTTATAACCTATGTATGGGAGTTAGGGGTGGGACCCACTTGTTGATAACTACCTTTGAGAGGATTAATGTTGTGTGGGGCCCACACGAGCCCCACCATTTCTTTTCTTCTTAAATAACCAACCCGCACCCCCTATTAAACGAAGAAAACTCTTGCGTTTAATCTTTTTAATAAACGCCTCTATTAATTGGGCGGTTTTAAACCCCTCAAATAACTGATCATTTCTTTTATTTTTGAATTTTTTTTCAAGCATTGGTTTGTGTGTAAATAAAATAAGACACCACTTATTTTATTTAGTTGGTCTTGTTGCGTTGAGAGGATTTTGGGAGAAAGGATATGGGGCTTGAAGTTCTTATTCTTTGACAAAGAACGCGATGAACGCGAAGAACGCGAAGAACAAGAAGAACGCCGACCTCCGACGAAGGTCTACAAGAATGCCGAATCCTCGGAGATCGACTATGCGATGCCATATACCGCGATGCCAACGACATTCCTTCCATGACGCTTTTTTCCGCGATGATCCTTCTCTTCAGCGAAGATCCTCTTCTTCTGCGACGAACTCTCCTTCGACGACAACGTTGAGGTAGGTGTTAATTTTTTTTTATAAGTCTATATTCTCGTGGTTCCTTCCTTTAAAAAAAAGAACTCGGATCAACTCATCCCCAAGTTGATCCGTGAATGATTTATTTTTCGGTTGGGAATATTAAATTGCGGGAAAAACTGTTTGGGTTGTTTTCTTTTGTTCGGGAAAAATCCTTGTTGTTCTTCGTCTTTTGGGCCGCTTGATACTAGCTTAACGGGAGGAGGTCGGACCGCACGAACACGGCCGACTCTCCTACCCCTTTGTTGTTTTGATTAGATGTGGCATGAAAAAAGGCGGCATGGTGCAATGGCACTGCGCGGACTTGAGAAAGAACATGGTGAAGAAGCGTGGCGCCGTCGCACCGTGCCATTGAGGCCGAACGAAACCGCAGCTAGAGTCGGGGCCGCGGAGGCGATTCTAAGACTCCACTAGTTGGACGTTGAGCGGGGATTGATGGGCGAGGTCAAACAAGGCCGCAAGGTAATTTTAAAGCCTCCGAAGTGAAGGTCGGGTCCCGGGAGGACCATTGGCGAAGGTGGCGAGAAAAACGGACCACCGGAGCGCGTCCGGTGGTCTGCGAAAAATACCGCCGGCGCCCGGCACGCCGCTGGGGAGGGCCTCTGGTCTCATGACCGCACGGGACAGGAGAGGCGGGACGCGGCGCTCGGCCTCGTCCTGTGGCAAGGGGCACCCCCACGCGGGGCCACGGTTAGCGAAGCAAGTGGGGGGCAATGCCCCCCCTGCGTCTCAACGCTTGGCCAGTTCGCCCGAGCCTCCTGGCCGGGGCGCCAGCGCGCCGCGCGACCAGACCGGACCGCCAGGCCGCGCCGCGCCCAAGCGGTCCGGACCTTCACCTGCGTCGGGCCCACCCGGTTCGGGCCGACAGAGGGGGTCTCAGGCCGAGTCAGCCCGGGCCCGAAACCCCCACTTCCGGACCTCTTTCGGTCTTTTTCCCATAACATGGGCTACGGACCTCTGATCGATGCACCTTCGGTTGCATAGCGATTCCTGGATCGAAACGGTCATTTTGGTTTATTACTGTCAAGGTTTCAGAGAACATTGGTTTCGGATGGGTTGGTTCGGATACAAAACCAATCGGGCCCTCGGAGCGGAAACACTTATATCATGAGATCCGAACGTCCGATTGACATTTCGTCGACTTTGTTGGATTTCTCTTGATGAGACGGAAATTTTGGATTACTCCGCTCGAGGATTGGACGCCGTAGGAGTTCGGTCGGGTTGGTTCGCTCATGAAACCAACCGGGCCCCTAGAACAAAAAAGCCAATAACTCACAGACCGGGCGTCTGATTGACACGCCGTCTGTCTCGTTGAATTCCTCTTGATGAGACGGAACTTTTGGCTTTCTCCGCTAGAGGTTTGGACACCGTCGGAGTGCGGTCGGGTTGGTTCTCTCACAAAACCAACCGGGCCCCTAAAACGAAAAAGCCAATAACTCACAGACCGGGCATCCGATTGACGCGCCGTATGTCTCGTTGAATTCTTCTTCATGAGAAGGAACTCTTGGTATAGTTCTCCTGAGGTTTTGATGCAGTTGGATAGTGGCCTGGTTGGATTGCACACGAATCCAACTGGGCCCCTGGAAAGAAAAAGCTGATAACTTTCAGACCGAACGTCCGTTTGATGAACCATCAGCGGCGTTGGTGATCACGATAAGAAACAGTCCTTATGAGCATACCTGATGAGAGTTCAGGGTACAGTTGAGATACGGCCGGGTTAGTTCACTCATGAAACCAACCGGGCCCCTGGGACGAAAAGGCTAGTAACTCACAGACCGGGCGTCCGACTGATGCGCCGTCTGTTGCATTGAGACCCCTACGATGAGGAGGTCCTTTGAGATACCTCTTCATGGAACATTGAGATACTTGGGGTATCGACCTGTAGCTTTTGGAGCGGACCCTCCCAGAGACGATCGTGCGGAGTACGGAGACCGTGTAGCCGAAACAGACCTGACAACTGCTTGACCAACTCGACTTGGAGTGAGTCGACTAGCCCAGTGGATGGAGCACTACTTTGTTTGGGTGCAGACCCATGGAGGACGAAGCACTACCTGTGTGATAGTGCAGACCCGTGGTACTCATCCGGAGAGTACCTCTGCAGGCTATTAGGGGGTGTGCACTACTGTGTTAGGGTGGCATACCCCGGCGGGAAGCACTACTGTGTTTGGGTGGCTGACCCGTGGTACTTGATAGGAGGAGAATCTCAGCAGTCTTAGGTTAGTGAGAAGTACCTCAGAGTCGTGACAGGATCACTGTACACTCCAGAGACAGGGCTCTTCAGCAGTTACGGTTTCGATAATGAAAATCCATGTTTGAGCTGAGTCTTTGATCTTTGTGTATAATTCATGGTTGAGATGGGTTACTTGATAACTTAGGTATATGTATGGGCATATACCTGGGTAGTGGATTATCCGTTGATTTCATAATCTTTGTGTTTCCTCATGATTGAGATGGGTTACTTGATAACATAGGTATATGTATGGGCGTATACCTAAGTAGAGGTTATCTGTTGAGATCTTCTTTGTGGTTATCCATGTTGGTTTTAGTGAGACCTTGAGGGTCTCGGGGTCCCTACTGAGTATCGTTATACTCACCCCTGCATGGGTTATGCCCGCACCTCGTTGTGTTAGTTGCAGATGACGGGCAGTGCTGATGGAGGACGAGTGTTCGAGGAATGGACGGTACCCAGAGGTGGACCACACGACGAGTTAGTATCCAGAGGTGGACTTCACGATGAGACAACACACAGAGGAGGTTTACAGGTGAGAGAGTTGTGGAGGCTATCTGTACCTACCATTCCAGTAGGATCCATGGTGGACGATCGTGGAGCTGCGCCATCTGTACCTACCCTTCAGGTAGGATCTGAGGAGGATGACCTATGAGTCTCTTCCGTTCTTCCAGCTGGTGTCTTTTTCTGCAGTAATTTTTTTAGTTGTAGCTGTACTTTCAGTTGGGTTTGTATTCTGACCCATTTACTTTTCAGCAGATTCTTTTGTGTTTTACTTCTGCTTGTACTCTGTGGTGTTTGTTTGCTTTTATAAAGGCAATGCCTTCCTAGTTATCGGGATTTACGCCTTTGGTGCTAGTCGCCAGCCCCTGGCCTATGGAAGGCGGGCATGGGGTGGTCACGGCACGGGCCCCGAGGACGGGTCATGACATAATATTATTGTAATACGTTATTCCGAAAATAATAATAGTATTATAGTTATATAAATTATATGATAATATTTAACTAATTATTATTGTACCACCTTTTTGTCTGTTATAAATTACCAATCCAAGATCGTCACCAACTTTTTCATCACAAATCATGACCAAGATATATATGGAATAAAATTATAACATTATAAATAATTATAGGAATATTTATTCTACCAATAATTAAATGATTTTAGAAATTTTAATCTATAAACAAGAATCAGCATCTGTATTATGATTCTCACACTATACCATTAATTGAAACTAATAACATGTGATTTTAATAATTAAATAAAAAAAATGATATATTAATAATAAATTATTAGAAATTATTTTTATTAATGGTTATAGGTTTCAATAATGTAAGTAATAGGTGATGAGGATAATTAATATTTTTATATATATGGTTTGATAGTTTTTTACTAAATAAGATATATGGTAACGTTTTTTCATCAAAATTATTCTTCATTGAGAGGTGATGTGTATAAAATATATTTTTTTGTTTTATTTACTGTTCATGGAATTATTTTTTCATTACATGTTACAAAATATAATTATTTTACCAATAAAAATATTGTCTTAACATTGATGGAGTTCTAATTTTAATGATAATGATGATGTAAGAATTTTTATTCTCAAGTTACATTATTTGTGAAATGTTTTTTATTCCCCTAGAATTAATTAAATGGTTTTAGATTTATAGTTGGATATAACATGTCATGAACCATTTTTTAATAATTGTATGTGAGGATTAATTTCAATCCCTCCCAGTCATTGAGGATTTTAAAAAAAAATTCTAATATGTAAAAGATATTGGTAACTCAAAATTTATTTCATTGAGTTATAATATTTCTTCTCAATAATATTATATAATTGATTGAGTTGTTCAAAAAAATTAAAATCTTATTTTATTTTATATTCCACTATTTATAAAACATATCTTCTATATCACTATTTTCAATTTCTGCCAATGTTATCATTATTGTCTAGAAATGCAATTATTTTTTATCACATATAATATTGACATAGAAATATTTTTCATTTGTAATTTATTTTTTACGACCCTTTTTACAATTTGACCATTCAATAAGTATATTTAAATAAATTAAAATTGTTTTCATTTGATGTTAATCTATTTCATATAACACACCATATTTTCATGAGAGTAATTTTTTTCCAAGGATCCACTATTAGAATTAAATTTTTAAAAATAATCCTAAAATTTTTATAAATGGATTTTAAACACGGTTGAAACAACTTATTTCTCTTCAATTATAAATGAATTTTCTTAAATATCTATGATGATTTCGCTTATATTTTTCTCATTATCTCAAAATTATTTGCTTCCATGGAAATTATTTTCCATGAATCACAATCCAAATCTAATTATAAACTATTATTTTTGGGTGATTTGAATTTTGGCTTCTACCATTTATATTCATGATGTCAATTTGGGTGATTTCATTTGTAAATGTTACAAAAACCATTTTTATTCCCATGGGTTTTCATGATATGTTAGACGATTGATATATAAGGCTCATATATGTATGGATGTTACTTGGTGGGGTCTTATATATCTATATAATTTAGGGGTTAAAGATTTACATATCATGATATAATTATGGGAATATTTTATAAATGGTCTGTCCATTGTTGGAATCATGAAGTGATTAAGGCTCCACTATATTATAAGAATCATCTAGTGATGCCCGATCAAATATAATTTTGGGAATCTTGTAGTAGTACATGATCTTGTATGGGAATTGTGTATTGATTCTTGGTCCAGTGATTTTTAGGAAATGGTAAATGATTTATCCAACAATATATTATGGGTTTTATTCATATTTCACTTTCATTTTTTATTATTATTCTATATTTCTCTCTGCTTCCATACTGTCATTCCAATGCTTATTCTCTAGACCTCATGTTTATTATATCATGTTTCAATGATCTTATGTTATTTTATATGTTTTTAAAATTAATTTTATATGATATAATTGTATGGGTTATGGATAAATATTATTGTTATATTTTCATTTTATTAACATATTTTTCCCATATTCATATTTTTTAACGTTCATATGACCTAACCCCTTGATGAAACAATGATGTGTTTTTTCCTTACAGATTTTTAATGTCACCCCATTATTAAATTTTATTAAATATTTAATGAAGATTAGTCTATATTTTGGGAAGTCTAAAATGGAGTATGCTATTACACAATTGTGGAGAAATGTATCAAAAGTATCATAATATAATTTTTTTATATAAATGATCTAAAAATATCTAAACTTTTTATTGAAGATATTATGGGATCATTATCAGACACAATATTCAATATAATGAAATTATTTTAATAAAAATATTTTTTTTCATTTTTATCAAATATAGTGATTAATGAATTAATTTTTAACATGGGATTATTGAGAGTGGGTCTAGAGAAGCACAAAATTGACATAAATAACTTTCAAAGCCAACTAAAAAAAGTGAATGATTATGAAATCAAAAACATTGAAGTGGTTTAAGTTATTTTTTTTAAATAAGTACTTATAATCTGTTGTATAATTGAAAATTAAATATTTTATTTATCATATACCTACACATTATATCTAGTTCGTTTTTTAGTGTATAAAATCACTATCTTATTGATTATATGATAAAACATCAGAACACCATTTTAATTTTAGAATAATGACATATAATATAAATATTTTATATTTCATTTATTTTTAATAAAATTTTATTCATACATATATTATTATCCAAAATATGAACATTTTTTATTTGATTTTAGTCATGAATTGGCTATCTCATAATAAAGACCATATCAGTTTCCATAGAAGAGATGATGTCCCGACCCCTTCATCATATAGATATATAAAATAGGGGAGATAGATAATAACCATAGAGTGCCTCTTCTAGTAGGCACTACGCGTGTGACTAGAACTGATGGTGTAAAGTCTCATGTAAAGGAGGAATTACCCTCTAAAATATAAATAAAAACATGAGATAATGTGAATCATTCAAAATAATCTTCGTGACATAACCTAAAAGAAAATAAAAAAAATCCCACAATGCCTCTATTAATAAAAAAATTAAAAATAAGTTCTAAAAAGGAAAATCCCAAATTAAATGATAAATATGTGATGCAAAAACAATCCAGTGGTCTGAGATTGTAATTTTCAACATAATATACATAATACTCTTGAAAATTTGAAAATAATTTATATAATTATTTATAGAATACAAGTATAAATTACTGTAAAACAAAATAGCATCATGCACATATGAAAACAAAATACTAATGTATTCATAAGATAACTGAAAAACTAAAAACCACCTATGTTGTTATACTAACGTAACTGATCCTCTCCAAAGAACACTAACCAAATGATGTAAATCATGTAGCTTAATATAACATGAATGTTATTGATAAATGCACCCCATAACGCATTACCTCTAGTATGACTCTCTATGACCCCAATGTTGTACATACATAAGATCCAATATCATCTATATGACAATCCTCCCCAATCTAATAGTCATAACAAGTCCATCCAAGAAACATAGGCCCAGCTCCCCACCAGAACAACCACATCAAATATAATCTAAAATATTGGGCCATAAAAAATCCAGAAACATATCTAGATTAGTAGGGTGTCATGGAAATTAAAGATATCAAAATAATTCTCTCCACCTAATATGAAAAACCCCCAATAGTAGATTCCCTATAAGCACAGTCATATCACACCTAGCTTGAAAACATTGGGTCCATCACCACTCACCCGAAAAAAAGAAGGCTATAAAAACTATAACAAACTAGGTTTTCATATATAGTATGAAACATTTTCATAGTTAAATTATTATATATGCCCTAATGTTAATACCCTATGATTTCATTGTTGTATCATGGGTTCCAGAGGCTTGTTCAGAGCCTAGAACCCATCGTTTTTGTTGAAAAGGCATGGGGAATTATAAGAAGAATCTAGGTGGGGTAGGGAGCATGGATACATAAAACCATATAAGGGTACAAAAATTAAGTCCAATAGAAAGAAATGTTAGATAATCTTTTCAATTTGAGGGCACAACCATATGAACAGTTTTGCATTTTTTTCCAGTTCTTGTGGCACGGTTTGTGCATCGTTAGTCAAACAGTGTGTACAAACCATGCAGGGTGACCATTTCTAAAAGAAAATGGCGCATTGTCATCGCAAAAATTTGGCTAATCATGTATCCAATCATGATGCCCAATAATTTATTCTAAATCACCAATTTACCCCTTATGAAATCATATTTATACACTAATGTTTCATTTTATTTATTCACATCAATTCTGACCTTTTAGATCTCTCCATGAATATTATTCGATGTATTGAAGGGTCACCGTCATTTGATCTCTGATTCAAGTGTCAAAAACCTCATTGGATCCACACCATTAAGATATGGTAGGTGGTCTATACTTATACCTAATGGATTGGTGATTTATTAAAAAAGCTATCATTTTTCCATCGATCATACATTATTTTAAATCCCCAAAATTGAATTTATTAAATTCATTGAATGATATGGAATATATTAGGGATTCCATTTTGTTCCTTTGACCATTATTGGAGGAAATTTCGTAGCCATGGAAACCCACGGGGTGTTCTCATTTCATTTTCCACATATTATGACATCCATATGGTTTTATATAAGCTTTCATAGTTAGATAAATCACTTCCATCATTAAATGAAATTGAATTTATTTAATGGGTGTTTTTATTCCTCATTTTTATTTTGGTACATGAAATTGAATTGATAATTGTTGAATTTTTATATATCATATGATTTGGAATATTTAATAGTTTCAATAGAATGTAAATTCATGGATGAGAGGGAATACTCATTGATTCATTTTATTTTGAATTAATAGATCTAAATTTAAAGTAAAATGAAAGGGTAGTGGATGCCTATGTTATAATTCCAAGGGTCTGGATTGCATTTATATTACATAGTTGCTTCACCCATGTATCTTCTTGTATCGTAGAAGATGTGTTGGACATATATGCTTCTTAGAAATTGATTTTTTAGGAATCTGGAAGAATTAATGACCCTTGGATATGGCTTACTAGACTCACATCTGACATTATTTGTTGAGACGATATTTGGAAACTACCAATTTCATTTCAAATTTTCATTTGAGATGCTCCTAAAACTATATGTGGATACCTTGGCCTTCAATATCATGTATCTGAAACTTCATGTTCTGATATTTTTTTAAATAGTGCCTATAAGGGAATTTGATAATTTTGGTTGTACAGTGCGACTGAAGTTAATATGAATATTCTATTTATATTAAATGATAATGGTTGAAATGATACATATGGATGTACAATGAGGTTGTGTTGGTTATTTTTATTTTTAACAGAATATAGAATGGAGCATGGCAATGATTTATTGGTTTCCAATCGAGGATATAACGTATCACAATTTTTAGTAGAATAAAAGTACTGAAAATTTACATTTGTTTATTATGTACCCATTTTTGCATCATTGTAGATACTCGTGTCATTAACATTGTATATTAGTTACTTTGGGTATGATTTATTTATTCATATTGTTTATCTATTTTTAGTCTATTGAATTGCTTTTTCTATTAATTTCTAGTTATATTCTATTGTGATAAAATATGTTAATGATTAAATCGTATCTCAATGAATACAGTCAAGGCCCTCAGTATTATTTGAAAGCATATGGCACATGGGGAGACATGAGTGAGGTCATGTGGACAACCATGATTGGGAATTGTTTATTGGAATCTGATTCTGGGACATTATATAGTGTTATATGAGAAATTTTTATTTCATTCTATAATAATTGGTGACAATACATGTGGATATGAAGGAATTAGAATTTGGTATTAAGATGTGATTGGGCATAACTAACCAACATATAGGAAAAAGGAAAATTACATAGAATGAAATATTTTTATATATATTTTGACTATTCTAGTTGATTTGATTCAACTGTTGTGTGATACACTTTAATTTTGATGTTATTATTAAAACTATTATAGAATTAATTTTGTTCAAACCCATTGAGATGAGGGTATTCTATCTGATTTATCAATTTCAAAACTTTTTAGAAATAAAATTCCTTTCCATATATGATGAATTTTGTATTATTATGTTCTTGTGATATGTGTTGTGATATATATACATACTATTGTGATATACTTCTGTTCATTGTTTTGGAAAACATGGATGGTTCTCAATGATCCATCAATAACGTAAGCTATATTTTCTTGGTTGGGCTATAATAAACACCCGAATATGCCAATTATGTCATATTGATTTATGGACAGTGAGTCTCATGGAACGAAACATTTTAAGGTGTATATTAGGTTGATACCATCCTTCAATTCATAAGGAGTGTGATACCTTATGTATAGAAAATTGGTGGATCGTTTGTTAAAAACTGTTTGAAAATAATTTTAAATGGATATGAAATTTAAATCGAAACATGAAATGATAAATATTCAACTTGACGTAGAACCAACCTATGAGTGGGAAAGTGGGAGTGAATATAATGAATATTATGACTATTATTTTTCTAGAATCCATGATTTAGAATCATACTATGTTGTATTACTTTTTTATATGAAGTATTCAAATTGTCCTATGATTTTTCATTGTGAGCATTGATTCCATTCTCTTATATGGCCTATATTTTTCGTTATAGAGTTACGAAAAAATAATGACCTCTAGTAATATTCTACGAGGATGTAAAAAATCACATTTTAGAGGAACTGGGAATTTTCTACCAATGAATCCTCCTTTTCTTCCAGTTGTGGTACCATCAATTTTACTGGTCATTTGTGCTGAGGAACAATTCCACAAGAGATATTACAACTTCATGAAAAATTTTCTGGGAGCACGGATGCCTGGATTGTCTCTGGATAAGCTTAAATAGGTGTTCTAATGATAGTATAGACCCAAATTTTTGTGTCATGGTTTTCTTTAGGATGCTATTAATTGGATTGAGACTACGCTATCAATCTCTGAGAATATGAATTCATCTCTTGGGAGGGGAGTGATGCTCATGAATTATATGCTTTGAAGAGTAGAAAATTAGTTGGGGATATTCTAATATATGTTGATATGATAAATGATATGGTTATGTATTAGTTAAAAAATATATTATATTAAAAACTTTACCCATGAATATTAGGATAGAAAGAGAATGAATGTTCATGCATCTGAAGTTGGGAACAATGATTATTATCGAGTAGTCAACACACATTAAATAGAATTTTTCTTCAAATGATGTACATTATTGATGAGTTATTGAGTGGGATAAAATTCACTGAAGGTCCAGAACCCACTTTTTAATTACAGGTCGACATGTACATATTAGTCACTACCACCAAAATGGAAAACCAGGTTCTTTAGATAGATAATGACATGACAAAATCTTGGGGTGGAATGAAGAGTTGTGCATTGTATCAACCAAATAGTGTAGTGTATTCATGTTGTAAGCACCATATTGAGGCTTCCTATTAGATGACCTCTAGACAAGGTTCTAGTTATGTTTGTGTGGTGTTCTATTATTTATATGGAATATATGGCTTACGATAAATCTGGGCAATAGTAACACAGTCGAGCGTCGAACTAGCAAAAAGATGGGCCATTTGAAATATTATTTCCAACCCATCCCTCCAAGAGTGACTGGAATGGGGTCATTTTAGACTCAATTTTTTGTTTAAGGCTCTTTAGATCCATGTTATTAAGGAAACAAGAGAAATAATAGATAACCAGGGCATGATGTTGGTGGCCATGGATGGGGTGTTTATGTACCAGATACACTGAGACAATGGAGTAGTTCAACTATAGGAAGAGAGGTTTTGTCACAAGGAAATGGTTTTGGATAGATCTATTTGGTGCATCATAACCCTGAGGGGAAGGGTTCCAGGACATCGACGAGGAGTGGTATGATCTTTGTAACCTCAACTCTTTTATCTTATCTTTTTGATGTAATACCCAGGATGGTTGGATAGTTTCTTATCGATCGTAAATTGACTACTCTAATCAGTTGGTGACATTAAAATAACTAGTGGATGTTGTTCATACTCAATATGGTGAATGATAAGACCACATGAGCCAAGATTAACCAGATCATTGTGCACTAGGTGGTATGAAAAATTTGATCACTAACTTTTATCTATATGATTAGGGAGCGCATCAAGTGGAATTTCCTATAGTTGATGATTATTTCAAGGCCATGTTCCCAAATGACAAATCTTTTTTAACTCCTGATATAGTTAAGGAGTTCTTCATCAAGCTAGTGATTAGATCATCACATGTATAATGTCCCCCTTATAGGATTATTATGAAGGAATGGTAGGATCTGAAGAGGAAGCTAGAGGATTAGGAGGAAAAGGATTTTATCTTAACCATTAATTATTTTTAGGGTCCACCTACCCTTTTTATGAAAAATTTGGATGATACCCTTAGGCTATGAATTGATTTCTAGAAATTGAACTAGATTAAGGTTATGAAATAGTATCGATTTCAATGTATAGATGTAAATTTTTGTTAGTTTTGAGGATTTCAGTTGATCATGAAAATTTATTAGAGGTTGGGATATCACCATGTATGTGTTCAACTAGTAGAAAATTATTTTACAACATTTTATAAGATGTATGGTCTATAATAGAATATGGATTGTCATTAGGTCCAAAAAAATTCTCCAATAATCTTTGTGGATCTAATGAAATGAGTTTTCCATCTATATATGGATTCATTTATGGTGGTTTTTGTGGATGATAAATTGGTGTATTCTAAAAATTGGAGCAAAAATTCCAAATATATTATGATCATTTTGGATACACATAGGGAGTATTAGTTATACACTAAGACAAAAATGTTCAACTTTGAGAAGCATTAGATTCTATTATCAGGTCAAATATCCTCAGTTATTGTAGTATATGTTGACCTAGAGAATTTGTGAGCTATATTATCCTGGGTTCTGGCTAAGAACACCATTGAGGTAGGTATTTTTTTGGTGTTAGCGACATGTTATAGGTTTTTTTACATGACATATCATATCTATCAGTTACACTCAGGAGATTAACTAATGATGTTGTGAAGTTTTAATTTTCAGATACATGTGATTCAGCCATTCGAAAACTAAATGGGTGATTGAGATGAGCACTGATACATGTTTTTCTAGTGCTAGGTAGTAGTTACACCATTTACTACAATGAATCTTGTTTTTAGTTATGTGTATTTCTTAAGTCAGGAGATAGTTTCATGGTGTATGGGTCTCCTAAATTCAGGCCAAAAAAGTTTAATTAATCGACGCATGATCATGTGTTTGCAGATGTTGGTCATGCTTTTCAATTTTGGAGACATTGCATAGAGATATTTTTATTGTTTAAACATGACACCAAAACCTAATTTACATATTTACACTGCTTAATATTAATCTACGATAGTTAACGGGAGGATGAGTATGTTTAATAATTTGACATTTATATTTCCAACACCCCACAAAAGATAAATTCTTCATAAAATTGACTTGGAATGAGGGCCCAAAAATAAGAATTTATGCAGGCTTGTAGTTATTGGAAGAATATGTATTTTTTCACAAAGAAGCAATTGGAGTTTTAGGATAGTCAGGTGAAGACATCCATTTTACCCTTATCTGTGAGATCTACCTTACTATATAGAGTGTGGATGAGGTAGCTGTCAGATTCAGAAGGCCTAGTACTATGAGAGTGTGTGGATGGCGAGGAACCTCATTTTGGTTGGACTGTAGGTGATGATTAGATAATGTGTATCCATGGTCATGTTTGTGTTCTTTTAGATATACATTATGAGTTGATGCTAGAGTTTACTACATCAGTTTCGGTAGTGCATCTTGGTGTCACCATTATGTGCTTTGACTTGTTTCATTAGTATTGGTGGCAAGGTATAAAGCACGAGTTAGCTATTTTTTTACAGGGTGTTCCACCTGTCATCTGGTCAAGGAGGGTGATCAATGACCATTCATAAATTTAATGTAGTTACCTATTCCCATGTTGAAATGGGATGAAGTCACAATGGATTTCATGATCTAATTTCCATGTTCACCTATAGGTAGTGAGTATATGTTGGATTTTGTTGATAGTATCATGAAAGATACTCATTTGTTACCAATCAAAGATACCTATAGTGTTGATGAGCTTATAAGGTCGTATATTCGAGAGATATAATGACTTTATGGGGTCCCACAGAATATTTTTTTAGGTCAAGACACAAATGCATTGCTTCTTTCTTGATGAGTTTTCAAATGGTACTAGTTATCTAGGTTCTTATGATAACATGAAACTACCCTCATCCAGATGGCCTCTTATAGTGTATGATACAGGTTATGGAGGACATGTTTTATAAAAACTTGTCCCTTTATTACACATTAAAACATTATTTATAACTTAAAATTTAACTTATTCCAACCCAAAATATCTACATATATAGTGTATTTCGGAATTCGGTACATTAAATTACAACATAAAACATGTAATATACCATCTTATTGAAGACATATTTAACATGATCACACTTAATGATGCATGGGATAACTTGATGAAATACACATTAAAGGGGTGATCTATACATCCTAGAAAGGGAATAAACCTGGAATAAGGTAAAACATGTCAGATAAATGGAATATCATGGGTAATAAAAAGAGTATGAATCATTAACATTAATTATAAGAGAGTATATGGAATGATAACATTTAATAGACATAGGAAATGTAGAATAAACGTAATACACATCCTCATATGTCAAGGAAAACTGCAATGACATAATAATAGATAGAGTAACATAAAAGAAAATGGTTTTCTATATCCAATGATGAGGTATCATGATACTAAAAATGAAATAATGAATTTTAGAATAATGTAATTTTGGGTGCACCCATCATATTCATTTACATTCAATTTTTAAGTGTTCCACATAGATCATAAAATATGTATTCATTCATCATCATATTTTATTCCATGATCTAGGTGTGTGGAATAAAAACATTTATGTCCCAAACCAAAATGTTATATGTGTATAAATGTGAATATCTATGATATTTAATGGGTATGGTATTTACTACGCAATTCATTTGGAATGGAAAATCAGGATGAAAATTCTGCATCATAACAACGTCACATAAACATTCATGAAATGGGTTTATTAGACAAAAGGGACTACCAGTAGTTCCATATAAAATTATAAAAAATAATTACATGTAAATACATATAACAACATTTAGAATTGAAAAAATAAGACATATTATAATAAAGAAACATTATTAAAGAATAGGATTGAAGAACTCTTCCAAAAATTTGGCATGGTAAGGGGTGTACATTGGACTGATTAATGAGAGAGAAATGGGCCTTTCATAATTTATATATAATAAGGAATATATGAGGGAGTTCAAGAAACATACCCCATCCATATGAAATAAATATAAAAGGGCCTAAAATAGGGGATATTGTGGAATAAAAAAGATGAGGATAGGATATGTTACCTTAAGAGTATTAAACCAAAGGACTAAAAAGTTATTCTTATGATATTGTGGCCATTGTGGGAGGATTTTAGATAGATGAGGGAAGAGTATTGATGTGATCCTTGGATTTTGAGGATGGGAATGGAGAATGGGAGGGTTGATATTGGAGATGAGAGGGGAATTCTTTCATATTTCACTAACATTGGTTTTGGACTCTATATCATAAAATATTAAAAAAACAAAATAATGACCAGATAATTTATGGATAAAATTTCCTTTCTATTAATGTTTTATTGATATAGAAAATAGATGCAATTTTTTTATTATTTGGTTTAAATAACTGTTAAGTATCAATTAGGTTGATAATATATCCATTGAATTATGATCATAGTACTAATATAAATATAATGTAATAATAAATCCATTGGAAATAAAAATTGAGATGATGACCTCATCCAGTAGACTCAGCCTGAACGAAGAACATTTGTGATAATAACCCTAGAGTCCTTCTAGTAGGCACTATGCATGTGACTATAACTGATGGTGTAAAGTCTCATGTAAGGGAGGAATTACCCTCTAAAATATAAATAAAATCATGAGATAATGTGAATCATCCACAATAATCATCATGACATAACCTAAAAATAAATAAAAACAATCCCACAATGCCTCTATTAATAAAAATAATTAAAAATAAGTTCTAAAAAGTAACAACCCAAATTAATTGATAAATAAGTGATGAAAAAAATATCCAATGGTCTGAGATTGTAATTCTCAACATAGTTTACATAATCCTCTTGAAAATATGCAAATAATTTATATAATTATTTAGAGAATACAAGTATACATTACAAGAAAACAAAATAATTTCATGCACATATGAAAACAAAATACTAATGTATTCATAAGATAACTGAAAAAATAAAAAACCTATGAAGTTATACTAACAAAACTGAAACTCTCCAAAGAACACTCACCAAATGATATAAATCATGTAGCTTAATATATCATGAATATTATTGATAAGTGTACGCCACAACACATTACCTCTGGTATGACTTTCTCACACCCCAATGTTATACATACATAAGATCCAATATCATCTATATGAAAAACCTACCCAATGTAATAGTCATAACAAGTCCATCCAAGAAACATAGTCCCAGCTACCCACCAGCACAACCACATCAAATATAACCCAAAATATTGGGCCATAAAAAATCCAAAAACATATCTAGAGTAGCAGGGTATCATGGAAATACATGATAACAAAATAATTATATCCACTTAATATGAACAACCCTCAATAGTAGATTCCCCATAAGCACCGTCATATCACACCTCGCTTGAAAACATTGGGTCCATCACCTCTCACCCGAAAAAACCAAGGCTATAAAAATTATAAGAAACTAGGTTTTCATATCTATTATGAAACATTTTCACAGTTATGTTATTATATATTCCCTAAAGTTAATACCCTATGAGTTCATTGTTTTATCATGGGTTTCAGAGGCTTGTTCATGGACTAGAACCCATCGTTTTTATTGAAAAGGCATGTCAAATTATAATAATACACTAGTTGGGGTAGGGAGCATGGATACATAAAACCATGTAAGGGTAGAAAAATAAATCCAATAAAAAGCATTTTTAAACATTATTTTCGATTTGAGGGCACAACCATATGAACAGTTTTTCATTTTTTGTCGAGTGCTTGTGGCACGGTTTTTTCATTGTTAGTCAAACAGTGTGTAAACACCTTGCGAGGTGACCATTTCTAAAAGAAATGGCGCATTGTCATCGCACAATTTCGCAAATTGTGTATCCAATCATGATGCACAATAATGTATTTGAAATTACCATTTTACCTCTTATGAAATCTTATTTATACTATAATGTTTCATTTTATTTATGCACATCAATTCCAATCTATTAGATCTCTCCTTGAATATTATTCGATGTATTGAAGGGTCACCGTTATTTGATCTCTGATTCAAGTGTCAAACACCTCATTGGATCCACACGATTAAGATATTTTTTCACTTTGTGTCATACCTCGTTTGGTTTTTCATTTATTGCTCTATTTTGGTGAAATATAATTATCTCTAGTATTAGGTTCATCATCAGTTATTCAATTTTTTCTGATCATGAGATTAATAAAGATTCATAATAGACACTCATTTAACTACCGAGATATGGTAGGTGTTCTATACTTATCCCTAATGGATTGGTGGTTTATTAAAAAAGATATCATTATTCCACCCATCATACATTATTTTAAATCCCCAAAATTGATTTTATTAAATTAATTGAATGATATGGAATATATTAGGGATTCCGTTTTGTTCCTTTGACCATAATTGGAGTAAATTTCCTAACCATGGAAACCCGCGGGGTGTTCTCATTTCTTTTTTCATTTGTTATGACATCCATATGGTTTTATTTAAACTTTAATAGTTAGATAAATCACTGCCATCATTAAATGAAATTGAATTTATTTAATGGGAGTTGTTATTCCTCATTTCTATTGTGGTACATGAAATTGAACTGATAATTGTTGATTTTTTACATATCATATGATTTGGAATATTTAATAATTTCAATAGAATGTAAATTCATGAATGAGTTGGAATACTCATAGATAGATTGTATTTTTAATTAATGGATGTAAATTTAATGTAAAATGAAAGGGTAGTGGATGAATATGTTATAATTCCAAGGGTCTGTATTGCGTTTAGATTACATAGTTTCTTCACCCATGTATCTTCTTGTATCGTAGAAGATATGTCGGACATATATGCTTCTTAGATATTTATTTTTTATGATTTTGGAAGAATTAATAACCCTTAGATATGGATTACTAGACTCACATTTGACATTATTTCTTGAGATGATATTTGGAAACTACCAATGACATTTCAAATTTTCCTTTGAGATTCCCCTAGAACTATATGTGGATGCCTTGGCCTTCTATACCTTGTATTTGACACATCATGTTCTGATAGTTTTTTAAATAGTACCTATAGGGGAATTTGATAATTTTGGTTGTACAGTGATATTGTAGTTAATATGAATATTCTATTCATATGAAATGATAATGGTTGAAATGATACATATGGATGTACAATGAGGTTTTGTAGGTTATTTCTATTTTTAACTGCCTATAGATTGGAGCATGGAAATTCTTTATTGGTATCCACTTGAGGATATAATGTATCAGAATTTTTAGTAGAATCGAAGTATACAAAATTTACATTTATTTATTATGTACCCATTTTTGCATCATTGTAGAGACATGTATCCTTATCATTGTATATTAGTTACTTTGGGTATTATTTATTTATTCATATTGTTTATCTATTTTCATTCTATTGAATTACATTTTCTATTTATTTCTAATTTTATTCTATTGTGTTAAAATATGTTAATGAGTAAATAGTATCTCTATGAATATAGTCAAGGCCCTCAGTACTATTTGAAAGCCTATTGCACATGTGGAGACATGCATGAGGTCACGTGGACAACCATGATTGGGAATTGTTTATTGGAATCTGATTCTGGGACATTATATAGTGTTATATGAGAAATTATTATTATTTCATTCTATATTAATTGTTGACAATACATGTGGATATGAAGGAATTAGAATTTGGTATTGAGATGTGATTGGGCATAACTAACCAATTTATAGGGAAAAGGTAAATTACATAGAATTAAATACCTTTTTTTATATTTTGATTATTATAGTTTATTTGATTCAACAATTGTGTGATACACTTGAATTGTGATGTTATTATTAAAACTATTATAGAATTCATTTTTTCAAACCCATTGAGATGAGGGTATTCCATCTGATGTATCAATTTCAGAACTTGTTAGAAATAAAATTCCTTGCCATATATGATGAATTTCGTATTATTATGTTCTGTTGATATGTGTTGTGATATATATACATACTGTTGTGATATACATCTGTGTATTGGATTGGGAAACATGTATGGTACTTAATGATCCTTCCATAACATAAGCTATATTTTCTTGGTTGGGCTATAATAAACACCTGAATATGCCAATTATGTCACATTGATTCATGGACAATGAGTCTCATGGAATGGAACATTTTAAGGTGTATATTAGGTTGATACCATTCATTGATTCATGTGGAGTAAGATAACTTATGTATAGAAAATTGGGGGATCGTTCCGTAAAAACATGTTTAAAATAATATTAAATGGATATGAAGATTAAATGGAAACATGAAATGAGAAATATTCAACATGACATATAACCAACTTATGAGTGGGAAAGAGGGAGTTAATTTAATGACTATTATGACTATTCATTTCCTAGAATCCATGATTTAGAAGTAGACTATGTTTTATTACTTGTTTATATGAAGGATTCAAATTGTCCTATGATTTTTCATTGTGAGCATTGATTCCGTTATCTTATATGGCCTATATTTTTCATTATAGAGTTACGCTACAATAATGTCCTCCAGTAATATTATAGGAGGATGTAAAAAATCACATTTTAGAGGAAGTGGGGAATTTTCTACCGATAGATCCTCCTTTTTTCCAGTTCTGCTACCATCAATTTTACTGGTTATTTGTGATGAGTAAGAGTTCCACAAGAGATATTACAACTTCATGAAAAATATTCTGGGAGCACTGATGCCTGGATTTTCTATGGATAAGATTAAATAGGTGTTCTAATGATAGTATCCTCCCAAATATTTGTGGTATGGTTGTCTTTAGGATGACATGAATTGGATTGAGACTATGCTATCAATCTCTGAGAATATGAATTCATCTCTTGGGAGGAGAGTGATTCTCATGACTTATATGCTTTGAAGAGTAGAAAAGTAGTGGGGGATATTCTATGATACGTTGATATGATACATGATATGGTTATGTATTAATTCCAAAATAGATTGTATTAAAAAATTTACCCATGAATATTAGGATAGAAAGAGAAAGAATGTTCATGCATCTGAAGTTGGGCACAATGATTATTATGGAGTAGTCAACACATATTAAATAGAATTTCTATTTTGAAATGATGTACCTTATTGATGAGTTATTGAGTGACAGAAAATTCAATGAACGTACAGAACCCTCTTTTTAATAATAGGTCAACATGTTCATATTAGTCAGTACTACCAAAATGGAAAACCATGTGCTTATGATAGATAATGACATGACAGAATCATGGGGCACAAAGAAGAGTTGTGCAGAGTATCAACCAAATAGTGTAGTGTATTTATGTTGGAAGCACCATTTTGAGGATTCCTATTTTATTACCTATAGCTAAGTTTCTAATTATAGTTGTGTGGTGTTCTATCATTTATATGGAATATAGGGATTAAGAAATATCTGGGCAATAGTAACCTAGTCGAGCGTCGAACTAGCAAAAAGATGGGCCATTTGATATATTCTTGCCAAACCATCCCTCCATGAGTTACTAGTAGGGGGTCATTTCAGATAAAATTATTTGGTTAAGGCTCTATATATCCATGTTATTATGGAAGTAAGAGAAATAATAGATAACCAGGGCATGATGTTGGTGGCCATGGATGGGTTGTATATGTACCAGTTACACTGAGACAATGGAGTAGTCAAACTATGGGAAGAGAGGTTTTGTCACAAGGAAATGGTTTTGGATAGATCTATTTGGTGCATCATAACCCTTAGGGGAAGGGTTCTAGGCCATATATGAGGAGTGGTATGATCTTTGTAACCATAACTCTTTTATCTTATCTTTTTTATGTAATACTCAGGACAGATTGGATAGTTGCTTATCGAGCGTACATTGAATACTATAGTCAGTTGGTGACATTAACATAACTAGTGGTTTCTGTTCATACTCAATATGGTGAATTATATGACCACATAATCCAAGATTAACCAAATAGTTGTGGACTAGGTGGTATGAAAATTTTGATCACTAAATTTTATCTAGATGATTAGAGAGCGCATCAATTGGAATTTCCTCTAGTTGATGATTATTTCAAGGCCATGTTCCCAAATGACAAATCATTTTTTACCTCTTGATATAGTGATAGTGTTCTCCATCAAGCTTGGGATTAGATCAACAATTGTATCATGTCCCCCTTATAGGATTAATATGAAGGAATTGTAGGATCTAAAGAGGAAGCTACAGGATTTGGAGGAAAAGGATTTCATCTTTACCATTACATCTCTGTCGGGTCCACCGACCCTTTCTATGAAAAAGGTGGATGACACCCTTAGGCTATACATTTATTTCTAGAAATCGAAATAGCTTATGGATAATAAATAGCATCTATTTCCATGTATAGATGTAATTTTTTTAGTTTTGAGGAGGTCAGGTGATCATGAAAATATATTAGAGGTTGAGATATCACATGTATGTGTTCAACTAGTAGAAAATAGTTTTACACCATTTCATAGGATGTATGGTCTATAATAGAATCTGGATTGTCGTTATGTCCAAAAAAATATCAAACAATCTTCGTGGATCTAATGAAATGAGTTTTCCATCTATATATGGATTCTTTTATGTTGGTTTTTGTGGATGATATATTGGGGTATTCTCATAATTGGAGAGAAAATTAAAAATATATTATGATCATTTTGGATACACCTAGGGTGTATTTGTTATACGCTAAGATAAAAAAGTTCAACTTTGAGATGCCTTAGATTCTATTATCAGTAATATATTCTCATTTATTATAGTATTAGTTGACCTAGAGAATGTGTGAGCCATATTATCATGGGATCTGGATAAGAACACATTTGAGGTTGGTATTTTTTTGGGTTAGCAACATGTTATATGTTTTTTGTACATGAAATATCACATATATTAGTTCCACTCAGAAGATTAACTAATGAGGGTGTGAAGTTTTAATTTTCAGATACATGTGATTCGGCCCTTCGAAAAATGAATGGGTGATTGAAATTAGCACCGATACAATTTTTTCTAGTGCTAGGTAGTAGTTACACCCTTTACAACAATGAATCTTGTTTATACAGATGTGTATTTCATATGTTAGGAGATAGTTTCATTGATTACTGGTCTCATAAATTCAGGCCACAAAAGTATAATTAATTGACACATGATCATACGTTTGCAGATGTTGGCCGTGATTTTCAATTTTGGACACATTGCATAGAGATATTTTTATTATTTACACATAAAACAAAAACCTCATGTACATATTTACACCTCTTAATATTAATCTATGATAGTTAACGAGAGGTTGAGTAAGTTTAATAATTTGACATTTAAATTTCCAACACTCCACAAACGATAAATTCATCATCTAATTGACTTGGAAAGGGGGCTCAAAAATTAGAATTTCTGTAGGCTTATAGTTAGTGGAAGAATATGGATTTTTTCACAATGAAGCAATTGGAGTTTTACGATAGTCTGGTGAGGACATCTATTTTACCCATAGCTGTGAGATCTATCTTACTATATAGAGTTTGGATGAGGTAACTATAAGAATCAGAAGGCCTAGTACTGTGAGAATGTGTCGTAGGTGAGGAACCTCATTCTGGTTGTACTGTAGGTGATGATGAGATATTTTGTATCCATGGTCATGTTTGTGTTCTTTTAGATATACACTATGAGTTGATGCCAGAGTTTACTAACTTCGTTTGGGTAGTGAATCTTGGTGAAACCATGATGTTCTTTGACTTGTGTCATTAGTATTGGTGGCTAGGTATGAATCATGAGTTAGCTAGTTTTTTATGGGTTGTTCCACCTCTCATCGGATCAAGGGGGATGATCGGCGACCAGCCATACATTTAATGTTGTTACCTATTCCCATGTTGAAATGGGATGAAGAAACAATGGATTTCATGATCTATCTTCCATGTTCACCTGTAGGTAGTGATTATATGTTGGTTTTTGTTGATAGTATCACGAATGTTACTCAATTATTACCAATCAATGATACCTTTAGTGTTGATGAGCTCATAAGGTCGTATATTCGTGAGATAGAATGACTTTATGGGGTCCCACAGAATATTTTTTTAGTTCGAAACACAAATATTTTTCTTCGTTCTTGATGAGTTTTCAAATGGTACAAGTTATCTAGGTTCTTATGATAACATGATGCTACCCTCATCCGGATGGCCTCTTATAGTGTATGATACAGGTGATGGAGGACATGTTTTATAAAATCTCTTCCCTTTATTACACATTAACACATTATTTATTACATAAAATTTAACTTAATTTGACCAAAAATATCTACATGTATAGTGTATTTGGGAATTAGGTACATTAAATTACAACATAAAACATGGAATATACCATCTTATTAAAGACATATTTAACATGATCGCACTTAATGCTGCATGGGATAACTTGATGAAATACATATAAATGGGGTGATCTATATATCCCAGAACGGGAATAAACCTGGAATAAGGTAAAACATGTCAGATAAATGGAATATCATGGGTAATAAATAGATTATTAATCATAAACATTAATTATAAGATAGGATATGGAATGATAACATAAAATAAACATAGGAAATGTAGTATCAACTAAATACACATCCTCATATGTCAAGGAAAACTTCCATGACATAATAATAGATAGAGTAACATAAAAGAAAATTGTTTTCTATATTCAATCACGAGGTATCACGATACTAAAATTTAAAGAATGCATTTTATAAGAATGTAATTTTGGGTGCACCTATCACATTCATTTACATCGAATTTTTTAGTGGTCCATATAGATCATAAAACATGTATTCATTCATCAACATATTTTATTCCATGATATAGGTTTGTGGAATAAAAACATTTATGTCCCAATCCAAAGAGGTATATGTGTATAAATGTGAATATCTATGATATTTAATGGGTATGGTATTTACTATCAGTTCTTTTGGAATGGAAAATCACGATGAAATTTCTCCATCATAACGGGGTCACATAAACATTCATGAAATTGGTTTATGAGACAAAAGGGTCTACCATTAGTACCAAATAAAATTAGAAAAAATAATTACATGTAAATACATATAACAACATTAGGAATTTGAAATATAAGACATATTATAACAAAGAAACATTATTAAAGAATATTTTTGAAGAAATATTTCAAAATTTTGGCTAGGTAAGGGGTGTACATTGGACTGATTAATGATACAGAAATGGTTCTTTCATAATTTATATATAATAAGGAATGTATGAGTGAGGTCAAGAAACATACCCATTCTATATGAATTAAATAGAAAAGGGCCTAAAAAAGGGATATTCTGGAATAAAACAGATGATGATAGGATCTGTTACCTTGAGAGTATTAAACCAAAAGACTAAAAATTTATTCTTATGATATTGTGGCCATTGTGGGAGGATTATAGAGAGATGAGGGAAGAGTATGGATGTGATCCTTGGATTTTGAGTGATGGTAATGGAGAATGGGAGGGTTGATATTGGAGATGAGAGGGGAATTCTTTTATATTCCATTAACATTGGTTTTGGACACAATATAATAAAATATAAAAAAAATAAAATAATTACCTAATAATTTATGGATAAAATTAACTTTCTATTAATGTTTTATGGATATAAAAAATTTATTCACTTTTTTTATTATTTGGTTTAGATGAATGTTATGTATCAATTATGTTGATAATATATCCATTGAATTATGATCACGCTAATAATATAAATATAATGTAATAATAAATCCATTGGACATAAAAATTGAGATGATAATGTCATCTAGTTGACTCAGCCTGAACGAAGCACAATTGTGATAATAACCATAGAGTCCCTCTTCATGTTCGCACTATGCATGTTACTAGAACAGATGGTGTAAATTCTCATGTAAGGGAGTGATTACCCTCTAAAATATAAATAAAATCATGAGATAATGTGAATCATCCACAATAATCTTCATGACATAACCTAAATGAAATTAAAAACAATCCCACAATGCCTCTATTAATAAAAATAATTAAAAATAAGTTCTAAAAAGTAAAAACCCAAATTAAATGATAAATAAGTGATGAAAAAACTATCCAATAGTCTAATATTGTAATGTTCAACATAGAATACATAATCCTCTTGAAAATATGAAAATAATTTATATACTTATTTAGAGAATACTAGTATACATTATAGGAAAACAAAATACTTTCATGCACATATGAATACAAAATACTAATGTATTCATAAGATAACTGAAAAACTAAAAAAACCCAATGTAGTTATACTAACATAACATAACCTCTCCAAAGAACACTCACCAAATGATGTAAATCATGTAGATTAATATAACATGAATATTATTGATATGTGTACCGCACAACACATTACCTTTGGTATGACTCTCTCACACGCCAATGTTGTACATAGATAACCTCTAATATCATCTATATAAGAAACCTCCCCAATGTAATAGTCATAACAAGTCCATCCAAGAAACATCGGCCCATCTCCCCATCAGCACAACCACATCAAATATATCCCAAAAAATTGGCCCATAAAAAATCCCAAAATATATCTAGAGTAGTAGTGTATCATAGAAATACAAGATATCAAAATAATTTTATCCACCTAATATGAACAAACCCCAATAGTAGATTCCCCAGAATCACAATCGAATCACACATCGCTTGAAAACATTGGGTCAATCACCTCTCACCTGAAAAAAACCAAGGCTAGAAAAAATATAAGAAAATAGGTTTTCATATCTATTATGAAACATTTTCAGAGTTAAATTATTATATATTCCCAAAAGCTAATACCCTATGAGTTCATTGTTGTATCATGGGTTTGAAAGGCTTGTTCAGAGCCTACAACCCATCGTTTTTGTTGAAAAGGAATGTGGAATTATAAGAAAAAACTAGGTGGGGTAGGGAGCATGGAAACATAAAAACATGTAAGGGTAGAAAATGAAATCCAATAGAAATCACTGTTAGACAATCTTTTCGATTTGAGGGCACAACCATATGAATATTTTTTCAATTTTTGTCCAGTGCTTGTGGCATGGTGTGTGCATGGTTTGTCAAACAGTGTGTACAAACCATGATAGGTGACCATTTCAAAAAGAAAATGGCGCATTGTCGTCGCACAATTTGGCCAATCGTGTATCCAATCATGATGCCCAATAATTTATTCGAAATAACCAATTTACCCCTTATGAAATCTTATTTATACACTAATGTTTCATTTTATTTATGCGCATCAATTCTGACCTGTTAGATCTCTCCATGGATATTATTCTATGTAATGATGGGTCACCATCATTTGATCTCTAATTTAAGTGTCAAACACCTCATTGGATCCACACAATTTAGATATTTTTTTCACTTTGTGTCATACTTCATTTGGTTTTTCATTTATTGCTCTATTTTGGTGAAATATAATTATCTCTAGTATTAGGTTCAACGTCAGTTATTCAATTTTTTCTGATCATGAGATTAATAAAGAGTCATAATAGTCACTCACTTAACTACCGAGATATGGTAGGTGGTCTATACTTATCCCTAATCTTTTGGTAGTTTATTAAAAAAGCTATCATTATTCCACCCATCATACATTATTTTAAATCCCAAAAATTGAATTTATTAAATTCATTTAATGGTATGGAATATATTAGGGATTCCCTTTTGTTCCTTTGACCATAATTGGAGGAAATTTCCTAACCATGGAAACCCACAGGGTGTTCTCATTTCTTTTTACCCTTCTTATGACATCCATATGGTTTTATTTATGCTTTTATAGTTAGATAAATCACTTCCATCATTAAATGAAATTTAATAAATTTTATGGGAGTTTTCATTCTTTATTTTTAATGTGGTACATGAAATTGAATTGATAATTGTTGAATTTTTATATATCATATGGTTTGGAATATTTAATAGTTTCAATAGAATGTAAATTCATCAATGAGTTGGAATAATCATTGATTGATTCTATTTTGAATTAATATATGTAAATTTAAAGTAAAAGGAAAGGGTAGGGGATGCCTATGTTATAATTCTTAGGGTCTGGATTGCGTTTAGATTACATAGTTGCTTCACCCATGTATCTTCTTGTATCGTAGAAGATGTGTTGGACATATATGCTTCTTAGATATTGATTTTTTAGGGTTTTTTCTGAATTAATAACCCTTGGATATGGCTTAATAGACTCACATTTGACATTATTTGTTGAGATGATATTTGGAAACTACCCATGTCATTTCAAATTTTCCATTGAGATGCTCCTAGAACTATATGTCGATGCATTGGCCTTCTATACCATGTATTTGACACATCATGTTCTGATAGTTATTTAAACAGTACCTATAGGGGAATTTGATAATTTTGGTTGTACAGTTCGACTGTAGTTAATATGAATATTCTATTTATAAGAAATGATAATGGTTGAAATGATACATATGGATGTACAATGAGGTTCTGTTGGTTATTTCAATTTTTAACTGCCTATAGATTGAAGCAAGGAAATGATTTATTGTTATCCACTTGAGGATATAACGTCTCACAATGTTTAGTAGAATAAAAGTATTGAATATTTACATTTATATATTAAGTACCCATTTTGGCATCAGTGTAGAGACATGTATCATTTACATTGTATTTTAGTTACATTGGGTATTATTTATTTATTTATATTATTTATCTATTTTCATTATATTGAATTACTTTTTCTATTTATTTCTAATTTTATTCTATTGTGTTAAAATATGTTAATGAGTAAATAGTATCTCCATGAATACAATCAAGGCCCTAAGTAATATTTGAAAGCCTATTGCACATGGGGAAACATGGATGAGGTCATGTGGACAACCATGATTGGGAATTGTTTATTTGAATCTGATTCTGGGACATTATATAGTGTTATATGATAAATTTTTATATCATTCTATATTAATTGGTAGCAACAAACGTGGATATGAAGGAATTAGAATTTGGTATTGAGATGTGATTGGGAATAACTAACCAACTTATTGGAAAAAGAAGAATTACATAGAATGAAATACTTTTTTTATATATTTTGACTTTTATAATTGAATTGATTCAACTGTTGTGTGATAAAATTGTAATGTGATGTTATTATTATAACTATTATAGAATTCATTTTGTTCAAACCCATTGAGATGTGGGTATTCCATCTGATTTATCAATTTCAGAACTTGTTAGAAATAAAATTCCTTTCCATATATGATGCATTTCGTATTATTATGTTCTTGTGATATGTGTTGTGATATATATACATACTTATGTGATATACTTCTGTGCATTGTATTGGGAAACATGGATGGTACTCAATGATCCTTTTATAACATAAGCTATATTTTTTTTGGTTGGGCTATAATAAACCCTCGAATATGCCAATTATGTCACATTGACTCATGGACAATGAGTCTCAATTTAATGGAACATTTTAAGGTGTATATTAGGTTGACACCATTATTCGATTCATAATGAGTATGATACCATATGTATAGAAAATTACTTGATCGTTTGGTAAAAACAGTTTTCAAATAATTTTAAATGGATATGAAATTTAAATGAAAACATGAAATGATAAATATTCAACATGACGTAGAACCAAATTATGAGTGGGAAAGAGGGAGTGAATTTAATGACTTTTATGACTATTATTTTCATAGAATCCCTGATTCAGAAGGAGACTATGTTGTATTACTTGTTTATATGAAGGATTCAAACAGTCCTATGATTTTTCACTGTGAGCATTGATTCCATTCTCTTATATGGACTATATTTTTCATTATAGAGTTATGGCACAAAAATGACCTCCAGTAATATTCTAGGAGGATGTAAAAAATCACATTTTAGACGAACTTTGGAATTTTATACCAATGGATCATCCATTTTTTTCTAGTTGCGGTGCCATCAATTTTATTTGTCATTTGTGCTGAGGAACAGTTCCACATGAGATATTACAACTTCATGCAAACTTTTCCGAGAGAAATGATGCCTGGATTTTCTATGGATAAGCTGAAATATGTGTTCTTATGATAGTATCATCCCAAATTTATGTGGTATGGTTTTCATTAGGATTCTATTATTTGGATTGTGACTATGCTATCAATCTTGAGAATATGAATACATCTATTGGGAGGAGAGTGATGCTCATGACTTATATTCTTTGTAGAGTATAAAAGTAGTGGGGGATATTCTAAGATACATTAATATGATACATGATATAGTTATGTATAAATTCCAAAATAGATTATATTAAAAAGTTTACCCATGAATATTAGGATAGAAAGAGAAAGAATGTTCATGCATATGAAGTTGGGAATAATGATAAAATGGAGTACTCAACACAGATTAAATAGAATTTTTGTTTTGAAATGATGTACCTTATTGATGAGTTATTGAGTGAGAGAAAATTCAAAGTGGTTACATAACCCGCTTATTAATTATAGGTCGACATGTTTATATTATTCACTACCACCAAAATGAAAACCACGCTCTTATGATAGATAATGACATGAAAGAATCTTGGGACACAAAAAAAAATTGTGCAGTGTATCAACCAAATAGTGTAGTGTATTCATGTTGGAAGCACCATTTTGAGGGTTCCTATTCGATGACCTCTAGCCATGGTTCTAGCTATGGTTGTGTGGTGTTCTATCATTTATATAGAATATAGGGCTTAAGAAAAATCTTGGCAATAGTAATCCAGTCGAGCGTCGAACTAGCAAAAATATGGGCCATTTGAAATATTCTTTCGAAAACATCACTCCACGAGTGAATAGTAGGGGGTTATTTCAGACAAATTTTTTTGGTTAAGGCTCTTTAGATCCATGTTATTAAGGAAGAAAGAGAAATAATAGATAACCAGGGCATGATGTTGGTGGCCATGGATGGGGTCTATATGTACCAATTACACTGAGATAATGGAGTAGTCCAACTATGGGAAGAGAGGTTTTGTCACAAGGAAATGGTTTTGGATAGATCTATTTGGTGCATCATAACCCCGAGGGGAAGGGTTCCAGGACATCTATGAGGAGTGGTATCATATTTTTAATCTTAACTCTTTTATCTTGTCTTTTTGATATAATACTCGGGACGGATTGGATAGTTTCTTATCGTGCGTACATTGAATACTCTAATCTGTTGGTGAAATTAACTTAACTAGTGGTTGATATTCATACCCAATATGGTGAATGATATGACAACATGATCCATGATTAACCAGATCACTGTAGAAAAGGTTTTATGAAATATTTTATCCCTAAATTTTATCTAGATGATTAGGGAGCACATCGAGTGGAATTTCCTCTAGTTGATGATTATTTCAAGGCTATGTTCCCAAATGACAAATACTATTTACCACCTGATATGGTGATGGATTTATCCATCAAGCTAGTGATTAGATCATTACTTGTATTATGTCCCCCTTATAGGATTATTATGAAGGAATTGTAGGATCTGAAGAGAAAGCTAGAGGATTTGGAGGAAAATGATTTTATCTTAACCATTACTTCTCTGTAGGGTCCACCAGCCCTTTTAATGAAAAAGGTGGATGATACCCTTAGGTTATGCATTGATTTCTAGAAATTGAACTAGCTTATGGTTAAGAAATAGTTTTGATTCCATGTATAGATGTAATTTTTTATTAGTTTTGAGGAGGTCAGGTGATAATGAAAATTTATTAGAGGTTTGGATATCACCATGTATGTGTTCAACTAGTAGAAAACCATTTTACAACATTTCATAGGATGTATGGTCTATAATAGAATCTGAATTGTCGTTAGGTCCAAAAAATTCTCCAACAAACTTCGTCAATCTAATGAAATGATTTTTCTATCTATATATGCATTCTTTTATGGTGGTTTTTGAGGATGATATGTTGGGGTATTCTCATAATTGGGGCAAAAATTCCAAATATATTATGATCATTTTGGATACACATAGCGAGTATTAGTTATACACTAAGATAAAAAAGTTAAACTTTGAGATTCATTAGATTCTATTATCAGGTCAAATATTCTCATTTACTGTAGTATAAGTTGACCTAGAGAATGTGTGAGCCGTGTTATCCTGGGATATGGCTAAGAACACCTTTGAGGTATGGATTTTTTTGGGGTTAACAACATGTTATATGTTTTTTGTACATGACATATCACATCTATCAGTTCCACTCAGGAGATTAACGAATTAGGGTGTGATTTTTTAATTTTTAGATACATGTGATTCAGCCCTTCGAAAACTGAATGGGTGATTGAAATTATCACCGATACAGGTTTTTCTAGTTCTAGGTAGTAGTTACACCATTTACAACAATGAATCTTGTTTATAGTGATGTGTAATTATTATGTTAGGATATAGATTAATGGAGTATAGGTCTCATAAATTCAGGCCAAAAAAGTTTAATTGACCAACACATGATCATGTGTTTGCTGATGTTGTTCGTGCTTTTCAATTTTGGAGGCATTTCATAGAGATATTTTTATTGTTTACACATAACACAATAACCTCATGTACATATTTACACTGCATAATATTAATCTATGATATTTTACGGGAGGTTGAGCATGTTTAATAATTTGAAATTTATATTTCCAATACTCCACAAAAGATAAATTCATCAGCTAATTGACTTGGGATGACGGCTCAAAATTAAGAATTTTAGCAGGCTTGTAGTTAGTGGAAGAATATTAATTTTTTCACAAAGAACCAATTAGACTTTTATGATAGTCTAGTGAGGACTTCCATTTTACCCTTAGCTGTGACATTTACCGTACTATATAGAGTGTGGATGAGGTGGCTATCAGATTCAGAAGGCCAAGTATTATGAGAGTGTGTGGAAGGTGAGGAACATCATTCTGGTTAGACAGTAGGTGATGATGAGATAATGTGTATCCATGGTCATGTTTGTGGTCATTTAGATATACACTATGAGTTGATGCTAGAGTTTACTACCTCAGTTTGGGTAGTGCATCTTGGTGTCACCATGATGTGCTCTGACTTATGTCAATTGTATTGGTGGCTAGGTATGAAGCATGAGTTAACTAGTTTTTTTACGGGGTGTTCCACCTGTCATTTGGCCAAGGAGGATGATCAGCGACCAGTCATACATTTAATGTAGTTACCTATTCCCATGTTGAAATGGGATGAAGTCACAATGGATTTCAGGATCTATTTTCCATGTTCACCTATAGTTAGTGATTATATGTTGGTTTTTGTTGATAGTATCATGAATGTTACTCCTTTGTTACCAATCAAAGATACCTTTAGTGTTGATGAGCTTTGAAGGCCGTATATTCGGGAGATAGAATGACTTTATGGGGTCCCACAGAATATTTTTTTAGGTCTAGACACAAATATTTTGCTTCGTTCTTGATGAGTTTTCATATAGTACTAGTTATCTATGTTCTTATGATAACATTAAACTACCCTCATCCAGATGGCCACTTATAGTGTCTGAAACAGGTGATAGAGGACATGTTTTATAACAACTCATCCCTTTATTACACATTAACACATTATTTATTACATAAAATTTAACTTAATATGACCCAAAATATCTACATGTATAGTGTATTTGGGAATTACGTACATTAAATTACAACATAAAACATAGAATATACCATCTTATTGAAGGCATATTTAACATGATCACACATAATGATGCATGTGATAACTGGATAAAATACATATAAAAGGTGTGATCTATACATCCTAGAAAGGGAATAAACCTAGGATAAGGTAAAACATGTCAGATAAATGGAATATCATGGGTAATAAAAAGAGTATGAATCATAAAAAATAATTATAAGTCAGGATATGGCAAGATAACATAAAATAAACATAGGAAATGTAGTATCAACTTAATACACATCCTCATATGTCAAGGAAAACTACCATGACATAATAATTGATAGAGTAACATAAAATAAAATGGTTTTCTACATCCAATCACGAGGTATCATGATACTAAAAATTAATGAATTCATTTGAGAAGAATGTAATTTTGGGTGCACCCATCACATTCATTTACATCCAATATTTTAGTATTCCACATAGATCATAAAACATGTATTCATTCAGCATCATATTTTATTCCATGATCTATGTGTGTGGAATAAAACATTTATGTCCCAAACCAAAGTGGTATATGTATATAAATGTGAATATCTATATTATTTAATGGGTATTGTATTTACTACGCAATTCTTTTGGAATGGAAAATCACGATGAAATTTCAGCATCATAACGGCGTCACATAAATATTCATGAAATTGGTGTATGTGAAAAAAGGTTCTACCATTACTACCATATAAAATTAGAAAAAATAATTACATGTAAATACACATAACAACATTAGGAATTGGAAATATAAGGCATATTATAATAAATAAACACTATTAAAGAATAGGACTGAAGAAGTCTTTCAAAATTTTGGAATGGTAAGGGGTGTACATTGGACTGATTAATGAGAGAGAAATGGTTCTTTCATAATTTATATATAATAAGGAATGTATGAGAGAGGTCAAGAAACATACCCCATCCATATGAATTAAGTATAAAAGGGCCTAAATTAGGGGATATTATGGAATAAAACAGATGAGGATAGGATCTCTTGCCTTATGAGTATTAAACCAAAAGACTAAAAAGTTATTCTTATGATATTGTGACCACTATGGGAGGATTATAGAGAGATTAGGGAAGAGTGTGGATGTGATCCTTGCTTTTTGAGTAATGAGAATGGAGAATGGGAGGGTTTATATTAGAGATGAGAGGGGAATTCTTTCATATTTCCCTAACATTAGTTTTGGACTCTATATAATAAAATATTAAAAAAAACAAAATAATGACCAGATAATTTATGGATAAAATTAACCTTCTATGAATGTTTTATGGATATAGAAAATAGATGCACTTTTTTTATTATTTGGTTTAAATGACTATTAAGTATCAATTTGGTTGATAATATATCCATTGAATTATGATCACGCTACTAATATAAATATAATGTAATAACAAATCCATTGGACATAATAATTGAGATGATGACCTCATCCAGTAGACTCATCCTGAACAAAGCTCATTTGTGAGAGATCAGAATGGTGGTAGCGTCACATGTTTTAATTATTGAATAATACCAATATGATTTTCGACACAGTAATTTTCATTGAAATATCGTACGTGAGAAGTCCATGTTAATAGAGATTACCACCCGGAGATGTTATTTGAGCAGCCCCAAGAGTATTTCTCTATCACACACGTTACCCTTAGGTATTATGATCATCTTATTAGGGGATATATAATATAGTATTAGTGAATTATATTTTAATTCCATTTTAAATATAATTGTCTTATTCCATTAATTTCTTTATGAGAATAGTATTTCACAAGAAAATGTTGAATATGATAAATTGATTCCTCAGGTAAAAATGGTAATTTTTATAAATATATACTATTTTTTACTATATTATTTTTCTATTAGTAATATTAGAAAAAATTCTTATAAATGATGATTAAATCATCTCTTTATTTTCAATGGATTTGGTAATCATTTTGATAAGTGTTATATACCTATACAATAAAACCGAAACATCATTTTTAATAAATTTATTTTAAGTAATTAATTAATTTTTTAAATAATTCATATTTAAATAGAAAAATTTACCAAATAAATTTCTTAAATACTAAATGATTATATAATTTTTATAATGCTAGAAATAATTTTTATTATTATTTGAAAACAAATTCTAAACCCAGGATTTTTCATTAATATCACATATCATTTTAAATGTTAAAATTCACAAATTTAGAAAAATATTCTGATAAAATGAATATTATTTATACCATGAGGATGTTTAAATTATCATATGACGAATTGTTATTAATTTTCTGATATAGTCAAATTTTTTGGAATAAATAAAATACTGTCTAAATGAAATATGTGTATCTGACATCATAATAACACCAAAATGATGTAATAAATAAAATAATTTGTATTCTAGGACCAATATATTTATTCACATTAAAATAATATTTTTTAATTTTTTTAAATTATTTGATAATCCTCTAAATAATCTAATAGGTTTTCTGATTTTAAATTCATTTCTTTTATAATGTTACTCACCTGCACAAAAACAAGTATAATATTATTATATGTTTATTCATTGGACTTATAAAATACTTTTTACACTCCTCATTTGAAAAAATCATTGGAAAACTATTGGAATGTTTTTTAAATATTTAATTATATATATTACCAAATCTACATTTTTGAAATGTTAATGAATTCCCTTATCATTTCTAATATTAACATATCCATGCACCCATTCCTCCCCAATATAACACATTAAATATTGTCCTCACTCTTCTCTACACTCCCTTGAGTCCTGAATACTAACCCCTATGATCCCAATAAGCCTCCACCAATCCTTTAGGTTTACACATCCATGTAAGGTATCCTTACATTTTTCATTCCTCATATTTGTCCAAGTTACATTATATTTTAATACCATTTTAATTTTAAATTGAAAATCATAGAGTGTGTTTTATCACCTAACACATAAATATATTATTATGTTTGAATGATGATATACCCCTTTCACTCTCATTATTTACTCCACTTACACCTGTTTCAATGCCCAAATTTCGTAAGGAATTTCTCACTCCTCATTTCCATTATTTATTTTCTCTTATACTATACATATCAAATTACATTTAATATGTTGGAATATTTTGATCCATGATACCCTTACTGCCCATTTGATGTATAAATGATGACAGACTCATCTCTCTCATCAAACCATTTTTATGATTCCCAATGTGATGTCGTTATGTGGCTAAAATTGCATTGTGACTATCCATGCCATGATCATCATGTAGTGAATACCATTCCCATTTCTCTATCAAATATATTAACCATTAAGATCATATAATTATGTATTATATGCTTTCATATATGTGTCTTCCATTATTTAATATTAGAATAATGGATTTTGTTGAACGAGTCCATGTTAAATGATCTATGTGGCACACTTAAGCAAGAGATTGAAATGATTATGAAGGGTGCGCTGTGACAACACTCCAATGCATTGGGTAATTTTTAGTATCATGATAATTCTTGTTCGGACATGGGTTTACCTAATACCCTAAAGGTCATTTTTCAACCATGTTGGGATATGGGTTTACCTAATTCCTTTATGTTAACGATACAATGTTTTATGTTGTTTATAGCTTTCCAAGTTATGATAATCCTGTTATATAATAAATTTATGTTCGTGTTTCTATTGTGACCCATAGATATTCCTATTTCCTAAAATTTTTTGGATTATTTATGTTATTCATTAGTTACTCCCTTACTGGGATTTATATCTCTTCATTTTCTTTTGTGTGTCCTCAGGTAACCTCATGCAATGCAAAGTACGAAGGAATTTTATGGTCATGTAAAAGTTGTTTTTAATAAAGATGATGTATTTTATGTCTTATGTTTTCATCTAATGATCCTAATCCCTAATGAAACATGAACTATCGATATTTTTTGTTATATAATGTTAAATTTTATGTAATAAATCATTTTTGAATTTATAATAAAGACCATGGGTTGTTATAGTCATTATAAAAGATAGGTATAATAATTTTTGGGATTAAGATTAGGGAACCATAGTGAAATCCTTGATTGGGGATTGTTGCATGGAAATAGGCCTCACATCACTATAGGTTTGATAATCCAAGAGGATTTTCCTTAGTAAATTCATAAGCTTATTATGAACTATTTTTATGGGAACAAAAAAATACCATAAGAATATTTGTTAAAAAATAAATCATGGATAACATAGTTTAAAGCCTAAAAATTCATACATTAAGGAAACAAATTTAATTTATAATTTATCCCTTTTTCATTGGGATCACATCTATGTGTTTAATATTATAAAATAGTTCCCCATAATTGTTTATTTTTATTCTATAAAATGGACATAAATTGGAAGAATCAATCTAACAACCGATGTGGATATCAATGTGATGACTGTTCTAATTAGATGCCCCATCTGATGGGAGAGGGAATCACAAAAAATTTCACAGTACACTCTTAGTAAACTCATGTTTTTAATAAAGGTGAGGATCCAGAAGAACATCCACCCCCCCCGAATGAAAGAACAAAATTCAATCGATAGCTTCATGAGACAAAGGCCTCCCACCATAAATGTATCTTATGGTCCTTCAATCAATGAAAAATGTGTATTAGAACAATATAAACACCACCAAAAAATATTAATGAGTAGATATAAGTGAGAATAGAAAATGGGTAAATTATTTCATCATATGAATATAACTCTTCCCCTGTCCTAATTTGTGGATTTATCTTACTAGATAACATCGTCATACCTCCCTTGGTGGAATTTGAGGCAATTATAGGCATGGATTGGAATTCCCTATTTAGAGCCGACATAGATTGTTGTGAGTGGGAAATCACTCTCTATATGGTGAATCAACCCCCAATTAAATACTAGTTATAAGAATAGGATGAATATTATTTTTCATCATCATATCAAGCATAGATATTAATTCCCTATGAGTATGCATATCATTCCCAGATGATTGATTATAAGGAAAGAACCATCCTTGTTGACATACCAATTGTAATATAATATGGTGATGTGTTTCCCATGGAATTACTTGGTCTTCCTCCAAGAAAAGATGTAGAATTATTGATTGATATTATACATATGACATTGCCTATATACAAGACTCTATATAGAAGGGATTTTTTGGATCTTGAGGATCTAAAGAAACAACTAGAACATAATATGGATAAAGTTTCTATCAACCCAAGTGCTTCACTAGGGGGTTCACTAGTCCTCTTTTTCATGAACATGTAAGGGTCTATGCACATTTTTGTTGATTATCGTGAGCTCATAAAAATCACATTAAAAATTTATCATTTTCCACAAAATAGTGACTTGTTTGATATTTTATATGGAGAAAAATACTTCTCCACAGTGGATCTAAAGTTGAGATATTACCATTTAAGGTTGAAGAAGGAGGATAATCCCATTTCTGCTTTTTGTAAAAGGTATGATGACTATGAATTCGTAGTAATTCCTCTTAGACTCACTAATTCTCCTTAAATCATCACACAGTTAAGGAATAGTGTATTTATAGATTACCTCAAAAAAAATTATGGTAGTTTTTATAGATGATATTCAAATATACACCAAAATCAATGAGGGGAATAAGGATCATCTATGCAATTTAATCGAGACCTTTAGAAACGAGAAGCTCTAGGAATAGTACAAAAAATGTGAGTTCTAGTAGAGGGATGTCTCATTCATGGGGAATATCATAAAAACCAATGGGATATCTATGGATCCTACCAAACAAATATTTATTGAGGGATGGTTGAGGCTGACATCTATGAAGGATAATAGTAGCATCTTGGGGTTAGCTTGATATTATCCTCGATTTGTGAGAGATTCTACACGATTTCCAAACCCACTTATAATGATAACTCAAAATGGATTCATTTTTTATTGGAATGATTAACGTGAAGAAATCATAATTTTATTAAATTGGTGGATTATCATTACCCATGTGATCACACTACCGAAAATTGGGGAGATTTTCATAATTTTTCACGATGATTCGACGAAGGGCTTGGAATTTGTGTGGATGAAAAATGAAATGGTCATGTCATATTCCTTAATGTAGATGATAATTACTGAGAAAAACATTTCCAAGCATGATCTAGAATTGGAATATGTGATCATTGTGTTGAAAATATGGCTGAATTATCTCCTTGGGAAAATATGTAAAATCTATATTGATAAAAAAAGTCTCAAATATATATTCGAATTGAAAGATATGAACACACGACCGATGAATATTGTTAGAGATCATCAAGGATTATGACAGGTCAATCCATTACCACCCAGGGAAAGTGAATAAGTTGGAAGATGATCTTACTATAAAGGACCCACTTATTATATCATTGATTAGAATTGAAAAATTTCTGATCTTATTAGATTTGATGAAGATGGGATTTGGAATCATAAATAAGAGAACATCATCAATCCTTTAACAAATGATTTCTCAACGACCACTTTTATAAAGTTCAAAGGATGCTCAATAAGATGATGTGGTAATTTAGAAAAAACCGAAAACTATCAGAAAAAGGTAATACTCCGAGTTCAATGTTTGTGTAGAATGAATTGTGATATTTGGTTGAATAATACGTTTTCCATTGAAAATATGTAGTTAATGAAAATACTTTTGGATGATTCACATAGTTCAAAATTAACTATTCACCTAGAAATGGAATGTTGTATCGAGAACTTTTAGGGAATTATTGGGGTGATAACATCAATATGGAGATCATAGAATATACATTAAAGATCCTAGAATGTCAACAAGTGAAGGATGAGAGGCATAATTCTAAGGGATTGATGAAACCATTACAATCCAATATGGAAATGTGAGATCATCACTGTGGACTTTGTCACCTGATATCCAAATACATCCAAATGAAACAATGATATCTAGGTTATTTTGGATCATCATACAAACGTTGAACACTTCAATAAAATTCTATAGGATTTATCATTGGATCAACTGGAAACGATATACATCCGGGAAGTGGTAAAAATGCATGGTGTCCCACTATTGATTATATCTGATCGAGATCGAAGAATCAACACTATGTTCTAGATAAGTTTCCAACATGCACTGAATTTTGATATGAACATCAATACATTTTATCATCCTCAAACTAATTTCCAATATGAGTGGATTATCTAAACACATGAGTACATGTTGAGAGATTGCTCAATGGACATCAAAGGAGGATGGTATCAACATCTTATTCTTGTTGATGTCACTTACAACAATTGTTTCAACCCAAGCATCAAAATGGATAATTATGAATCCATTTATTAGAGTAGGTTAAGAACACTGGAATATATGGATGACATTGGGGAGTGAAAACTTTTATCACCTCAAATAGTTGAAGAAATTATTGAGAAGGATAAGACTATTCAGCAGCATATCAAAACTACTCAAGGTTGACAAAATTGAAATGACGACAATTGCCAATGAGACATAATGATTGTTGTTGAAAGTATGGTTTTCCTCCACATATCCCCGAGGAAGAGAGTGATCAGATTCTAGATGAAGGAAAAGCTCATTCTAAGATACATCGACCCTTTTGAGACCCTTGATTATGTTGGAGTAGTATACTATCGACTAACACTCCCATCGAACCGGTCAAAAGTATATGATGTAGTCCTTGTATCACCCATGAGTTAGTATATATATGTCCCATCACATGTACTCAATCCAGAGGTTGTACTATTGGAGAATGACCTATCTTATCAAGAAAACCTGGTGAATATATTAGATCATTGGATAAAATTTCTATGTAATAATACAATTCCCACTGTCAAAGTGTTGTTGAGAAACCATATGTTTGAAGAAGAAACATGGGAACCAGAGAATGTGATGAGGTAAAGTGACCCTCATATGTTTTATTATGGGTCAAGGAAACTTTGAGGGAGAATGTTTTTAATGGGGGAAGGTTGTATTGACCTGATCATTTATGAATAAAAATATATTTCTTTTAATTTATTATGGATAAAAAAATTCACTATTTATTTAATTTTTCGGTATAAATGACCATTATGTATCATTAACATCGATAATATATACATTGAACCGTGATCACACAACTAATATAAATATAAGATTTTAAAAAATCCTTTTAACAGTGATGAAGGAGATGATGGCCTCATCTGGTAGACTCAGGTCGTACAATGATCATTTTTCAGATCTCGAAAAGGTGGTAGCGTCACTAAGCTTTTATGTTTTCCGACCCTATTCCACGATTAAACATGATATGATTGAATAGAATTAACTATTGGATAAGTTCATGATAATAGAGATTACCACCCGGGAGATGTTATATGAGCCACCCCAAGAATTTGACAACACCACACACCTTACCATTATGTCTTATGTGGTTGTTATATGGGGTTATGTAACAAGTTATTAGTTATTTAATAATTAATTTTTATAAAAAATACACTTATTCCTTCAATTATTTTATGAGAATAGTCTTCTATGAAGAAACCATGAATTCGAGAAATTGATTCTGTGGGTAAAAATGGTACTTTTGAGAAATATATAAATTATTATATTAAACTAATGTTTTATTAATAATATTATAAAAAAATTCTAGTAAATGATGATTATATTAGTTATATATCAATAAATGGTTAGGAAATAAGTTTTATAAGGGTGATATTTTTATATGATAAAAGAGAAAGTGGATTTTTTACAAATTTAATTTAATGAATTAATGCTTTATTTAAATATTTTATAATTTAATAAAATATAATTATCAAATTACTATTATTAATAATAAATTATTATATAATTTTCATGATGTCAAATGTAATTTTTATAAATGTTTGAAAACAATTTTTTTTAACGTTATGAATTTTTAGTAAATTCCGTATTTTATTTTAAATGTGTACATTAAAAAAATTATTTAGATAAAATATATATTATTTTTCGAATCAGGATGTCAAAATTATCGAAGAGTAAATTTTTTATAATTTTATAAGAGGTAATTTTTTGGGTAAAAATCAAATACCGTATAAGTGAAATATGCATTTTATGACAACATAATGTCCCAAAAATGGTCTAATAAATACTATAATGGGTATTTTTGACCTAATAAATGTGTTAAAAAAATATAATGTGATTTTAAATTAATATATTGTTATCACTTAAAGTATAAATTTTTATGATATAAAATTCAGGCTATATAATGTTTAAATTGTTCGTCATTCAATAAAAAGATATAACATTATCTTTTGAATTATTCTTTTAAAAAATATATATTTGAATTTTTGAAATTGAATATCCAAAATGAACTTCATTTTTTAAATCGTATTGTTGAATTTACCATAGTATAAATTTATGATATTCTTCTTAAATAATTTATTTATAAGTTACTAGTGATAAATATTATTTTCACTAAAACCAGAGCCCTTATATATACATAAAAAATTAATTACAAATTTAGAACTAATAAAAAATAACTGTGATTAAAATTTTATATATAGTGAAATTATGAATTTAAAATTACTTTTTGAATTTAGAAAACACGCATATTACATTTTGAATAATTCAAAATATATTTCAAAAAAAAAACTATTTTCATACCGTCTCAATTAGTTTTGATTTATATTGGTGAGATTAGAATTAATATTTCAATGAAATTCATAGAAATATACTTTAGTTAACAAAAAAACAAATTAATGTCACTATAATAAATAAAATTGATATATATTTTCTAAACCATATCAATTTTTCATAACAATACACTTCTTCAGATATAAGGTTATTACATACTATATACACTAAATTTCATATAATTGTTTCTTATAATTTAAAATTTTATTAAATAAAATATATTTTGTATTCTGAATTAGTAGGTTCAAAAATATATAATGTGACCCATTTTATTTTTCATCATTAAAAGTGAATTTTTAGTGAAATATTAGTCACCATAGTAAAAATAATAAATGGAAAATGATAAAAATATAAGAGTAAATAACATAAAAACATATATAAAAAATGTGTGATAATTATTTTTTGTGGGAGGATAGTTTGTATATCTCTATAGACATATTATTTTCTTATCAACATAAAATGTGAATAATTTTATCAATTTATATTAAAAACTTATATTAAAAAACACCATTCCCTCTTCTTATAAAATGATATCACATCCACCACCAATCACTGCTAATTTTAAACCCAGATCTCAACCAATATTATTCTTTAGTCTATATAAATCCAAACAATTTTTATGTAAAAATATTTTTTGAAAAACTCAATGTTAAGTATACTTATGTTGTTACTCATGGAGGAATATCTAATGGGATGGGTAATGTTCTCAACAGAGCATACTAAATTATTTTTCATCTTATTCCCCAAAAAATCTATTCTATTGATAAATTTATTTCAAATAATTAATAATAAAATTATAAAATTTTTATTATACTCATGAAATACCTATTTTATATCTCCATCTATAACCATTCTATAAATGAGGACATAGAAATGCATATGTACAGGGAAATGAAATAATAAAAAACATGATTTCTTTTTCATCACTTCTATACAAAGAATGTTTTGTAGAATATTTAATGTCCAATTATGATATTTATAACATTATTACCAATATGAAATTATAAAAAACCTTATATATTCCTCTTTATTTATGAAAAAATAACTCATCACCTATGCGTTTGTACGGACTTCCACATCCACGAATGTGACATATTTAATTTTTCACTCTATGTTTTCCATATTTATCCAAAATAATTTAAAAACTAAATAAAAAAAATAAATATATTTAATTTTATAATGATTTTATAATAATTATATTATTCCCAAACAGTCACATTAGTAACGATACATTCCCATTGGTTATTGTTTATTGTTTTTTGGGCCTATTTTACCACTGACATTAAATATGGTATAAATTTATATCATTGATGACCATGAAAAATAAAATAATATTGTTGTAATACATTATTTAGAAAATAATAATAGTATTATATTTCTATAAATGATATGATAATATTTAACTAATTATTATTGTACCACCTTTTTGTCTGTTATAAATTACCAATACAAGATCGTCACCAACTTTGTCATCACAAATCATGACCAAGATACATATAGAATGAAATTATAACATTATAAATAATTATAAGAATATTTATTCTACCAATAATTAAATTATTTTTAAAATTTTAATCTATAAACAAGAATCCGCATTTGCATTATGATTCTCACACTAGACCATGAATTGAAAATAATAACACATGATTTTAATAATTAAATATAAAAAATTATATTTTAATAATAATTTATTAGAAATTATTTTTATTGAATGTTATCGGTTTCAATAATGTATGTAATAGGGGATGAGGATAATTATTATTTTTATATATAGGGGTTGATATTTTTTACTAAACAAGATATATGGTAAGGGTTTTGCATCAAAATTATTCTTCATTGAGAGGTGATGTCTATAGAAATTTTTTTTTGTTTTATATATTGTTCATGGATTTATTTTTTCATGACATGTTACAAAATATAATTATTTTTCCAATTAAAATATTGTCTTCACATTGATGGACTTCTAATTTTAAAGATAATGATGATGTAAGCATGTTTTTTCTCAGGTTACATTATTTGTGACATGTTTTGTATTCCCTAAGAATTAATTAAAAGTTTTTAGATTTATAGTTGGATATAATATTTCATGAATTTTTTTTAATAATGGAATATGAGGTTTAATTTCAATCCCTCCCAGTCATTGATGATTTTTAAAAAAATTTCTAATATGTATAAGATATTGGTAACTCAAAATTTATTCCATTTAGTTATAATATTTCTTCACAATCATATTTTATAATTGACTGGGTTGTTCAAAAGAATTAAAATCTTGTTTTATTTTATATTCCACTATTTACAAAAAAGTGTTTTTAATTGAAATATCCATCCATGATAAATTACATTCCCAAGAAAGTTTAATTCTGTTATCAATAACATGAATCCCTATCAAATAAAACATATCTTCCATATTACTATTTTCTATTTCTCCCAATGTTATCATTAATATATAGAAACCCAATTATTTTTTATCACATATAATATTGACATTGAAATATTTTTCATTTGTAATTTGTTTTTTACGACCCTTTTTACTATTTGACCATTCAATAAGTATATTTAAATAAATTAAAACGGTTTTCATTTAATGTTCATTCCTTTCATATAACACACAATATTTTCATGAGAGTAATTTTTTTTCCAAGGATCCACGATTAGAATTAAATTTTTAAAAATAATCCTAAAATTATTATAAATGGATTTTAAACATGGTTGACACAACTTATTTTTCTTCAATTATAATTGAATTTTATTAAATATCTATGATGATTTCACTTCTAATTTTCTCATTATCTATAAATGATTTTCTTCCATGGAAATTATTTTCCATGAATCAAAATCCAAATCTAATTATAAACTATTATTTTAGGGTGATTTGATTTTTGGTATCAACCATTTATATTCATGATGTGAATTTGGGTGATTTCATTTGGAAATGTTACGAAAACCATTTTTATTCCCATGGGATTTCATGATATGTTAGAAGATTGATATATACGGCATAGATATGTATGGATGTTAACAGGTGGGATCTTATATATCCATATAATGAAGGGGTTAGGGATTTACATATCATGATATAATTATGGGAATCATTTATAAATGTTCTGTTCATCATTGGAATCAAGAAGTGATAAATGATCCACAATGTTATAGGATTCATCAAGTGATGCCCGATCAAATATGATTTTGGGAATCATGTAGTAGTCCATGATCTTGTATGGGAATTATGTATTGATTCTTGGTCCAATGAGTTTTAGGAAGTGGTAAATGATTCATGCTAAAATATATTATGGGTTTTATTCATATTTCACTTTCATAGTTTAATATTATTCTATATTTCTCTCTCCTTCCATACCGTCATTCCAATGCTTACTCTATAGACCTCATGTTAATTATATCATGGTTCAATGATCTTATTTTATTTTATATGTTTTATAAATTAATTTTATATGATATAATTGTATGGGTTATGGATAAATATTATTGTTATATTTTCATTTTATTAACATATTTTTCCCATATTCATATTTTTTAACGTGCTTATGACCTAACCCCTTGATGAAACAACAGTGTGTTTTTTTCCTTACAGAGTTTTAATGTCACCCCATTCTTAAATTTTATTAAATATTTTATGAATATTAGTATATCTTTTTGGAAGTCTAAAATGTAGTATGCTATTACACAATTGTGGAGAACTGTATCACAAGTATCATAATATAATTTGTTTATATAAATGATGTAAATATATCTAAACTATATATTGAAGAGATTATGTTATCATTATTAGACACAATATTCAATATAATGAAATTATTTTAATAAAAATACGTTTTTTTCATTTTTATCAAATATAGTGATTAATGATTTAATTTTTAACACGGGATTATCAAGAGTGGGTCGAGGGAAGAACAAAATTGACATAAATAACTTTCAATGGAAAATCAAAAAAGGGAATGATTGTGAAATAAAAAACATTGATGTGGTTCAAGAGATTTTTTTAAATAAATACTTATAGTAAACTGTATAATTGAAAATTAAATATTTTATTTATCTTCTACATACACATTTATATCTTGTTAATTTTTTAGTTTATAAAATCACTATCTTATAGATTATATGATAAAAAAATCAGAAAACCATTTTAATTTTAGAATAATGAGATATAATATATATATATTATATTTCATTTATTTTTAATAAAATTTAATTCATACATATCTTATTATCCAATATATGAACATTTTTTATATGATTTTAGACATGTATTGGTTATCGCTTTATAAAGACCATATCAGTTTCCATAGAAAAGATGATGTCCCGACCCCTTCATCATATATATATCAAAAAATAGGGGAGAGAGATAATAACCCAAGATTCCATCTTCTAGTAGGCACTATGCATGTGACTAGAACTGATGGTGTAAAGTCTCATGTAAGGGAGGAATTTCCCTCTAAAATATAAATAAAATCATGAGATAATGTGAATCATCCACAGTAATCTTCATGGCATAACCTAAAAGAAAATAAAAACATTCCAACTATTCCTATATTAATAAAAATAATTAAAAACAAGTTCTAAAAAGTAAAAACCCAAATTAAATGATAAATATGCGATGGAAAAACTATCAAATTGTCTGATATTGGAATGGTTAACATAGTATACATAATCCTGTTGAAAATATGAAAATAATTTGTATACTTATTTGGAGAATACAAGTATACATTATAGGAAAAAAATAATTTCATGCACATATGAAAAAAAATACAAATATATTCATAAGATAAATGAAAAACTAAAAAATACATATGTAGTTATTATAACATAACTGAACCTCTCCAAAGAACACTCACCAAATGATGTAAATCATGTAGGTTAATATAACATGAATATTATTGATAAGTGTACCCCATAACAGATTACCTCTCACATGACCCTCTCACACCCCAATGTTGTACATACATAAGCTCCAATACCATCTATATAACAAACCTCCCCAATGTAATATTCATAACAAGCCCATCCAAGAAACATAGGCCCAGTTCCCCACCAGCACAACCACATCAAATATAACCCAAAAAATTGGGCCATAAAAATACACAAACATATCTAGGGTTGCATGGTATCATGGAAATACAAGATATCAAAATAATTTTATCCACCTAATATGAACAACCCCCAATAGTAGATTCCCTATAAGCACAGTCATATCACACATCGCTTGAAAACATTGGATCCATCACCTCTCTCCCAAAAAAACCAAGGGTATAAAAACTATAAAAAACTAGGTTTTCATATCAAGTATGAAACATTTTCATAGTTAAATTATTATATATTCCCTAAAGTTAATACCCTATGAGTTCATTGTTGTATCATGGGTTTCAGAGGCTTCTTCAAAGCCTAGAACCCATTTTTTTCTGTTGAAAAGGCATGTGTAATTATAAGAAGAAACTAGGTGGGGTAGGGAGCATGGATACATAAAACCATGTAAGGGTAGAAGATGAAATAAAATAGAAAGAACTGTAAGAAAATATTTTCGATTTGAGGGAACAACCATATGAATAGTTTCTCATTTTTTGTCCAGTTCTTGTGGCACAGTTTGGGCATAGTTAGTCAAATAGTGTGTACAAACCATGTGGGGTGACCATTTCTAAAAGAAAATGGTGCATTGTCGTCGCACAATTTGGCCAATCGTGTATCCAATCATGATGCCCAATGATTTAGTCAAAATAACCAATTTACCCCTTATGAAATATTATTTATACACTAATGTTTCCTTTCATTTATGCACATCAATTCTGACCTTTTAGATCTCTCATTGAATATTATTCGATGTATTGAAGGGTCACCATCATTTGATCTCTGATTCAAGTGTCAAACACCTCATTGGATCCACACCATTAAGATATATTCTAACTTTGTGTCATACCTCGTTTGGTTTTTTATTTGTTGCTCTATTTTGGTGAAATATAATCATCTCTAGTATTAGGTTCATCGTCAGTTTTTCAATTTTTTCTGATCATGAGATTAATAAAGAGTCATAATAGACACTCACTTAACTACCGAGATATGGTAGGTTTTCTATACTTATCCCTAAAGGATTTGTGGTTTATTAAAAAAGATATAATTATTCCACCCATCATACATTATTTTAAATCCGCAAAATTAAATTTATTAAATTCATTGGATGATATGGAATATATTAGGTATTCCCTTTTGTTCCTTTGACCACAATTGGAGGAAATTTCCTAACCATGGAAACCCACGGGGTGTTCTCATTTCTTCTTCAACTTGTTATGAAATCCATATGGTTTTATTTAAGCTTTCATAGTTAGATAAATTACATCCATCATTAAATGAAATTGAAATTATTTAATGGGCGTTGTTATTCCTCATTTTTAATGTGGTACATGAAATTGAATTAATAATTGTTGAATTTTTATATATTATATGATTTAGAATATTTAATAGTTTTAATAGAATGTAAATTCATGAATGAGTTGGAATACTCATTGATTGATTGTATTTTGAATTAATAGATGTAAAGTTTACAGTAAAATGAAAGGGTAGTGGATGCCAATGTTATAATTCCAAGGTTTTGGATTGCGTTTAGATTACATAGTTGCTTCACCCATGTATCTTATTGTATCATAGAAGATGTGTTGGACATATATGATTCTTATATATTGATTTTGTAGGATTCTGGCAGAATTAATAACCCTTGGATATGGCTTACTAGACTCACATTTGACATTATTTGTTGAGATGATATTTGGAAACTACCAATTTCATTACAAATTTTCCTTTGAGATGCTCCTATAACTATATGTGGATTCCTTGGCCATCTATACCATGTATTTGACACTTCATGTTCTTATTGTTTTTTAAATATTACGTATAGTGGAATTTGATAATTTTGGTTCTACAGTGCGACTGTAGTTAATATGAATATTTTATTTATACGAAATGATAATGGTTGAAATGATACATATGGATGTACAATGAGGTTATGATGGTTATTTCTATTTTTAACTGCCTACAGATTGGAGCATGAAAATGATTTATTGGTATCCACTTGAGGATACAACGTATCAAAATTTTATGTAGAAAAAAATTATTGAAAATTTCCATTTATTTATTATGTACCCATTTTTGCGTCATTGTAGAGACATGTATCATTAACATTGTATATTAGTTAATTTGGGTATTATATATTTATTTATAATGTTTATCAATTTTCATTCTATTGAATTACATTTTGTATTTATTTCTAATCTTATTCTATTGTGTTAAAATATTGTAGTGAGTAAATTGTATCTCCATGAATACTGTCAAGGCCCTCACTACTATTCGAAAGCCTATGGCACATGGGGAGTCATGCATGAGGTCATGTGGACAACCATGATTGGGAATTGTTTATTATAATTTGATTCTGGGACATTATACAGTGTTATTTGAGAAATTTTTATTTCTTTCTATATTAATTGGTGATAACAGATATGGATATGAAGGAATTAGAATTTGGTATTGAGATGTGATTGGTCATAACTAAACAACTTATCGGAAAATGGGAAATTACATAGAATGAAATACTTTTTTATATATTTTTTGACTATTATAGTAGATTTTATTTAACTGTTGTGTGATGTAGTTTAATTGTGATGTTATTATTAGTACTATTATAGAACTAATTTTGTTCAAACCCATTGCGATGAGGGTATTCCTTCTGATGTATCAATTTCAAAACTTGTTAGAAATAAAATTCCTTGCCATATATGATGCATTTCGTATTATTATGTTCTAGTGATATGTGTTGTGATATATATACATACTGTTGTGATATACCTCGGTGCATTGGATTGGGAAACATGGATGGTACTCAATGATCCTTCCCTAACATAAGCTATATTTTCTTGGCTGGTCTATTATAAACACCCTACTATTCCAATTATGTCACATAGATTCATGGACAATGAGACTCATGGAATGGAAAATTTTAAGGTGTATATTAGGTTGATACCATTCTTCAATTAATAAGGAGTCTGACAACTTATGAATAGAAAATTGGTGGATCTTTGGGTAAAACAGTTTTAAAATAATTTTAAATGGATATGAAATTTAAATGGAAACATGAAATGTGAAATATTCATCATGACTTAGAACCAACTTTTTAGTGGGAAAGAGGGAGTGAATTTAATGACTATTATGTCTAATCTTTTCATAGATTTCAGGATTTGGAAGAATACTATGTTCTATTACTGGTTTATATGAAGGATTCAAACTGTCCTATGACTTTTTATTGTGAGAATTTTTTCCATTTTCTTATATGGCATATATTTTTCATTATAGAGGTACGACACAATAATGACCTCCAGTAATATTCTATGAGGATGCAAAAAATCACATTTTAGAGGAAGTGGGGAATTTTTTACCAATGTATCCTTCTTTTTATTCCAGTTGTGGTACCATCAATTTTACTGGTCATTTGTGCTGAGGAATAGTTCCACAAGAGATATTACAACTTCATGAAAAAAATTCAGCGAGCATTGATTCCTGGATTGACTATGGATACGCTGAAATAGGTGTTCTAATGATAGTATCCTCCCAAATTTTTGTGGTACGGTTGTCTTTAGGATGATATGAATTGGATTGAGACTATTCTATCAATATCTGAGAATATGAATTCATCTATTGGGAGGAGAGTGATGATCATGACTTATATGATTTGAAGAGTAGAAAAGTAGTGGGGGAAATTATAAGATATGTTCATATGATACATGATATGGTTATGTATTAATTCTAAAATAGATTCTATTAAAAAATTTACCCATGAATATTAGGATAGAAAGAGAAAGAATGTTCATGCATCTGAAGTTGGGCACAATGATCGTTATGGAGTTGTCAGGACACTTTAAATAGAATTTTTGTTTTGAAATGATGTACCTTATTGATGAGTTTTTGAGTGAGGGGAAATTCAAAGAAGGTACAAAACCCGCTTTTTAATTATAGTTCGACATGTTCATATTAGTCACTACCACCAAATGGAATACCAGGAGCTTATGATAGATAATGACATGACAGAATCTTTGGGCACAAAGAAGAGTTGTGCAATGTATCAACCAAATAGTGTATTGTATTAATGTTGGAAGCACCATTTTGATGCTTCCTATTCGATGACCTCTATCCAGGTTTCTAGTTATGGTAGTGTGGTGTTCTATCATTTATATGGAATATATGGCTTAATAAAAATCTGGTCAATAGTAACCCAGTCGAGCGTCGAACAAGGAAAAAGATGGGCCATTTGAAATATTGTTTCCAAACCATCCCTCTAAGAGTGACTAGTAGGGGGTCATTTCAGACACAATTTTTTGGTTAAGTCTCTATATATCCATGTTATTAAGGAAGCAAGATAAATAATAAATAACCAGTCCATGATGTTGGTGGCCATGGATGGGGTGTATAGGTACCAGTTACAATGAGACAATGGAGTAGTCCAACTATGGGAAGAGAGGTTTTGTCACAAGGAAATGGTTTTGGATAGATCTATTTGGTGCATCATAACCCTGAGGGGAAGAGTTCCATGCCATCTATGAGGAGTGGTATGATCTTTGTAACCTCCAATATTTTATCTTATCTTTTTGATGTAATACTCAGGATAGATTGGATATATGCTTATCGAGCATTCATTGACTACTCTAATCAGTTGGTGACATTAACATAACTAGTGGTTGATGTTCATACTCAATTATGAGAATGAAATGACCACATTAGCCAAGATTAACCAGATCATTGTGGACAAGGTTATATGAAAAATTTGATCACTAAATTTTATCTAGATGATTAGGGATCACATCATGTGGAATTTACCCTAGTTGATGATTATTTCAAGGCCATGTTCCCAAATGAAAAATCATGTTTACCTCCTGATATAGTGATGGAGTTCTCCATCAAGCTATTGATTAGATCATCACTTGTATCATGTCCCCCTTATTGGATTATTCTGAAGGAATTGTAGGATCTGAAGAGGAAGCTAGAGGATTTGGGGGAAAAGGATTTTATCTTAACCATTACTTCTTTGTAGAGTCCACCGACCCTTTTTATGAAAATGGTGGATGATACCCTTAGTCTATGCATTGATTTATAGAAATTGGAATATCTTATGGTTAAGAAATAGTATTGATTTCCATGTATATATGTAATTTTCTATTAGTGTTGAGGATGTCAGGTGATCATGAAAATTTATTAGAGGTTAGGATATCTCCATGTATGTGTTCAACTAGTAGAAAATCATTTTACAACATTTCATAGGATGTAGGGTCTATAATAGAATCAGGATTGTTGTTAGGTCAAAAAAATCTCCAACAATCTTCATGTATCTATTGAAATTAGTTTTCCATATATATATATAGATTCTTTTATGGTGGTTTTTATGGATGATATATTGGGGTATTCTCATAATTGGAGCCAAAATTCTAAATATATTATGATCATTTTGGATACAATTAGGGAGTATTAGTTATTCGCTAAGATAAAAATGTTCAACTTTGAGATTCATTAGATACAATTATCATGTCAAATATTCTCATTTATTTTATTATAAGTTGACTAAGAGAATGTGTGAGCTGTATTATGCTGGGATCTGGCTGAGAACACCTTTGATGTAGGGATTTTTTGGTGTTAGAGACATGTAATAGGTTTTTTGTACATGACATATCACATCTACCAGTTCCAATCATGAGACTAACTAATGATGGTGTGATGTTTTAATTTTCCAATAAATGTGATTCAGCCATTCAAAAACTAAATGGGTGATTGAAATTAGCACTGATACAGGTTTTTCTAGTGCTATGTAGTAGTTACACCGTTTACAACAATGAATCATGTTTATAGAGATGTGTATTTCTTATGTCAGGATATAGTTTCATGGAGTTTGGGTCTCATAAATTCAGGCCAAAAAATTTTAATTAATCGACACATAATAATGCATTTTCTAATTTTGGTCTTGCTTTCCAATTTTGGAGAAATTGCATAGAGATATTTTTATTGATTACAAATAACAAAACAACATCATGTACATATTTAAACTTCTTAATATTAATCTATGATAGTTAACGGGAGGTTGAGTAAGTTTAATAATTGGGCATTTATATTTCCAAAACTCCACAAAAGATAAATTCATCAGCTAATTGACTTGGAATGAGGGCTCAAAAATAATAATTTCTGTACAAATGTAGTTAGTGGAAGAATATGGATTTTTTCACAAAAAATAAATTGGAGTTTTAGGATATTCAGGTGATGAAATCCATTTTACCCTTAGCTATGAGATCTACATTACTATATACACTGTGGATGAGGTAGCTATCAGATTCAGAAGGCCTAGTACTATGAGAGTGTGTGGAATGTAAGGAACCTCATTCTGTTTGGACTATAGTTAATGATGAGATAATGTGTATCCATGGCCATGTGTGTGTTATTTTAGATATAAACTATGAGTTGATGCTAGAGTTTACTACCTCAGTTTGGGTAGTGTATCTTGGTGTCACCATGATGTGATGTGACTTGTGTCATTAGTATTGGTGGCTAGGTATGAAGCATGAGTTAGCTAGTTTTTTATGTGATGTTCCACCTGTCATCTGGTCAAGGAAGATGATCAGCGACTAGTCATACATTTAATGAAGTTACCTATTCCCATGTTGAAATGGGATGAAGTCACAATGGATTTCATGATCTATTTTCCATGTTCACCTGTAGGTAGTGATTATATGTTGGTTTTTGTTGATAGTATCCTGAAAGTTACTCATTTATTACCAATCAATGATACCTTTAGTGTTGATGAGCTTAGAAGTTCGTATATTCGTGAGATAGAATGAATTTATGGGGTCCTGCATAATTTTTTTTATGTCAAGACACAAATATTTGGCATCATTCATGATGGGTTTTCAAATGGTACTAGTTATCTAGGTTCTTATGATAACATGAAACTACCCTCATCCAGATGGCCTCTTATAGTATATGATATAGGTGATGGAGGACATGTTTTATAACAGATCGTCCCTTTATTAGACATTAACACATTATGTATTACATAAATTTAACTTAATCTGACCCAAAATATCTACATGTATAGTGTATTTGGGAATTAGGTACATCAAATGAAAACATAAAACATGGAATATACCATCTTATTGAAGACATATTTAACATGATCACACTTAATGCTGTATGGGATAACATGATGAAATACATATAAAAGGGGCGGCCTATACATCCCAGAAAGGGAATAAACCTGGAATAAGGTCAAACAAGCCAGATAAATGGAATATCATGGGTAATAAAAAGAGTAATAATCATAAAAATTAATTATAAGATAGGATATGTCAAGATAACATAAATTAAACATAGGAAATGTTGTATCAACTTAATACACATCCTCATATGTCAAGGCAAACTGCCATGACATAATAATAGATAGTGTAACATAAAATATAATGGTTTTCTATATCCAATAATGAGGTATCATGATACTAAAAATTAAATAATGCATTTGAGAAGAATGTAATTTTTGGGTGCACCCATCACATTCATTTATATCCAATTTTTAAGTGTTCCACATAGATCATAAAACATGTACTCATTCATCATCATATTTTATTCCATGAACTAGGTGTGTGGAATAAAAACATTTATGTCCCAAACCAAAGAGGTAAATGTGTATAAATGTGAATATCTATGATATTTAATTGGTATGGTATTTACTATGCAATTTATTTGGAATGGAAAATCACGATGAAATTTCTGCATCATAACTACGTCATATAAAAATTAATGAAATTTGTTTATGAGAAAAAAGAGTCTACCATTAGTACCATATAAAATTAGATAAAATAATTACATGTAAATACATATAACAAAATTATGAATTGGAAATATAAGACATATTATAATAAACAAACTTTATTAATGAATAGGATTGTAGAACTCTTTCAATATTTTGGCATGGTATGGGTTGTACATTGGACTGATTAATGATAGACAAATAGTTCTTTCATAATTTATATATAATAAGGAATGTATGAGGGAGGTCAAGAAACATACCCCATCCATATGAATTAAATATAAAATGGCCTAAAATAGGGGATATTTTGGAATAAAACAGACAAGGATAGGATCTGTTACCTGAAGAGTATTAAAGCAAAAGACTAAAAGGTTATTCTTATGATATTGTGGCCACTGTAGGAGGATTCTAGGGAGATAAGGGTAGAGTACGGATTTGATCCTTGGATTTTGAGTGATGCGAATGGAGAATGAGAGGGTTGATATTGGAGATGATAGGGGAATTATTACATATTTCCCTAATATTGGTTTTGGAATCTATATAATAAAATATTAAAAAAACAAAATAATGACCATATAATTTATGGATTAAATTACCTTTCTATTAATGTTTAATGGATATAGAAAATAGATGCACTTTTTTTATTATTTTGTTTAAATGACTGTTATGTATCAATTTGGTTGATAATATATCCGTTGAATTATGATCATGCTATTAATATAAATATTATGTAATAACAAATCCATTGGACATAAAAATTGAGATGATGACCTCATCCAGTAGACTAAACCTGAATGAAGCACATTTGTGAGATCTCATAATGGTGGTAATGTGAGATGATTTCATTATTGAATAATCCCCAGATGATTTTCGACACAGTAATTTTGATTGAAATATCTGACGTGATAATTCCATGTTAATAGAGATTACCACCCAGTGGTGTTATCTGAGCAGCCCCAAGAGTATGTCACTATCACGCACCTTACCCTTAGGTATTATGATCATCTTATAAGGGGATATATAATAAGGTATTATTGAATTTATTTTTAATACCATTTTATATATAAATGTCTTATTCCATTAATTTCTTTGTTAGAATATTATTTCATAAAAAATTGTTGAATATTATAAAATTATTCATCAGGTAAAAATGTTACTTTTTATAAATAAATACAATATTTTACTAAACCATTTTTCTATTAGTAATATTAGAGAAAATTCTTATAAATGATTATTATATCATCTTTTAATTTTCAAAGGATTTAGTGATCATTTTGATAAGTGTTATATACTTATTCAATAAAGCAGAAAATGTATTTTTAATAAATTTATTTTAAGTAATTAATTAATTTTTTAAATAATTCTTATTTAAATAGAAAAATTTCTCAAATAACTTTTTTAAATACTAAATGATTATTTAATTTTTATAATGTCAAAAATAATTTTTATTATTATTCGAAATCAAATTCGAACCCCATGATTTTTAATAAATATCAGATATCATTTTAAAAGTTAGAATTCACATATTTATAAAAATATTCTGATAAAATGCATATTATTATTTCTATGAGGATGTTTAAATTATCAAATGATGAATTGGTATTAATTTTCAGATAGAGTCAATTTTTTTGAATAAATTAAATACTGTTTAAATGAAATATGTGTTTATGACATCATAATAACCACAAAATGGTGTAATAAATACAATAATTTGTATTCCAGGCCCAATATATTTATTCACATTAAAGGAATATTATATTATTTTTTTAAATTATTTGATAATCCTCTAAATTTTATAATATGATTTATGATTTTAAATTCATTTCTTTTATAATGTTACTCACCTGTACAAAAACAAGTATAATATTATTATATGTTTATTCGTTGGACTTATAAAATACTTTTTAAACTGTTCATTGGAAAAAAGCATGGGAAAAACATTGGAAGGTTTTTTTTAATATTTAATTATATAGATTTAAAAATCTACATTTTGAAATGTTAAAGAATTACATATATATTTCTTATATTAACACATCCATGAACACATTCCTCTCCACTATAACACATTAAATATTGTCCTCACTCTTTTCTCCACTCCCATGAGTCCTCAATAGTATCCCCTATGATCCCAATAAGCCTCAACCAATCCGTTGGGTTTACACATCCATGTAAGGGATCCTTACATTTTTTCCTTCCTCATTTTTGTCCATGTTACATTATATTTTAATACCATTTTAATTTTAAATTGAAAATCATAGAGTATGTTTTATCACCTAACACATAAATATATTGTTATGTTTGAATGATGATATACCCCTTTCACTCTCATTATTCACTCTATTTACACCTGTTACCATGCCCAAATTTCATAAGGAATTTCTCACTCTTCATTTCCATTCTTGAATTTCTCTTGTACTATACATCTCAAATTCCATATAATATGTTGGAATATTTTGATCCATGATACCCTTACTGCCCATTTGATGTATAATAATGACATACTCATCTCTCTCATCAAACCATTTTTATGAATCCCAATGTGATGTCATTATGTGGCTAAAATTGCACCGTGATTATCCAAGCCATGATCATCATGTAGTGAATACCATTCCCATTTCTTTATCAAATATATTAATAATTATGCACATATAATTATTGATTATATGATTTCATATATGTGTCTGGCATTATATAATATTAGAATAAAGGATTATGTTGAATGAGTCCATGTTAAATGATCTATGTGGCACACTTAAGTAAGATATTGAAATGATTATGAAGCGTGCGCCCTGATAGCGCTCCAATGAATTGAGTAATTTTTTGTATCATGATACCTCGTGTTGGGACATGGGTTTACCTAATACCTTTTAGGACATTTTTCAACCATGTTGGGATACATGTTTACCTAATTTCTATATGTTAATGATACAGTGGTTTATGTTGTTTCCAGATTTCCTTGTTATGATAATCCTGTTATATAATAAATTTATGTTCGTGTTTCTATTGTGACCCATAAATATTCTGATTTCCTCAAAGTTTTTGGATTTTTCATGTTATTCTTTATCCTCCTTTTCTTTTGTGTGTCCTCAGGTAATCCCATGCAATGAAAAGTACGAAGGAATGTTATGGTCATGTAAAAGAATTTTTTTAATAAAAATGATGTATTTTATGTCTTAAGTTTTCATTTAATGATCCTAATCCCCAAAGAAACATGAACTGTCGATATTTTTTGTTATACAAAGTTCAATTTTATGTAATAAATCATGTTTGAATGTATAATAAAGACCATGGGTTGTTATAGTTATTATAAAAGGGAGGTATAATAATTTTTGGGATTAGGATTAGGAAACCATAGTGAAATACTTAGTTATAAGACTAAGTATATCAAAAGAATCCTTAAATTTTGAGGAGTATAGAGTACATGGTTTATCTATGAAATAAATCCCTATCTGGATATGAACAAGTATAGGCGGCTCTTGAGCAGATGTATATTGGGATAAAACCCAAAAGCACTGCTTTGAGCTATCCTTGATTGGGGACTACTACATGGAAATAGGATTCACAACACTACAGGTTTGACAATCCAAGAGTATTTTCCTTAGTAAATTCATAGGCTTATTATGAACTGTTTTTGTGGGAACAAAAAAATACCATAAAAATATATGTTAAAAAATAAGTCATGGATAACATAGATTAAAGCCTAAAAATTCATAGGTTAAGGAAACAAATTTAATTAATAATTTATCCCTTTTTAATTGACTTCCCATCTATGTGTTAAATATTATAAAATATTTACCCATATTTTTTTTATTTTTATTCAATAAAATGGCCATAAATTGGAGGAATCAGTCTAACAACCGATGTAGAGATCAATGTGATGACAGTTCTAATGAGATGCCCCATCCTATGGGAGTGGGAATCACAAAATTTGTCACAATACTCTCTCAGTAATATCATATTGTTAATAAAAGTGAGGATTCAGAAGAACATCCACGCCCCCCCAAGAAAGAACAAAATTCAATTGATAGCTTCATGAGACAAAGGCATCCCACCTTAAATCTATCATATGGTCCCTTAATCAATGAAAAATGTGTAGTAGAACAATATAAACACCACCAAAAATTATGAAATCATAGATATAAGTGAGAATAGAAAATGGGTAAATTATTGCATCATATGAATATAACTCTTCCCCTTTCATAATTTGAGGATTTATCTTACTAGATAACACTATCATACCTCCATTGGTGGAATTTTATGCAATTATCAGCATGGATTGGCATTCCCTATTTAGAGCCAACATAGATTGTTGTGAGTGGGAAATCAGTCTCTATATGGTGAATCAACCCCCAATTCAATACTATTTATAGGAATATGATGAATATTCTTTTACATTATCATATCAAGCATAGATATTAATTCCCTATGAGTATGCATATCATTCCTAGATGATTGATTCTAAGGGAAGAACCATCCTTATTGATATACCAATTGTAATGTAATATGGTGATGTGTTTCCCATGTAATTACATCGTCTTCCGCCAAGAAAAGATGTAGAAATCTTGATTGATATTATACCTGTGTCATTGACTATATACAAGACTCAATATAGAATGGTTTTTTGGAACATGAGGATCTAAATAATCAACTACAACATAATATGGGTAAAGTTTCTATCCACCCAAATGCTTCACTAGGGGGTTCACTAGTCCTCTTTTTCATAAAGATGTATGGGTCTATGCACCTTTTTATTGATTATCTTGAGCTCATAAAAATCAAATTAAGAAAAAGTATCATTTTCCACAAAATAGTGACTTTTTTGATCTTTTATTTAGAGAAAAATACTTCTCCACATTGGATCTACAGTTGAGATATTACCATGTAAGGTTGAAGAAAGATGATAATCTCATGTCTTATTTTTTTAAAAGGTATGATAACTATGAATTCATAGTAATTCCTTTTGGACTCACTAATGCTCCTTAAATCATCATGCAATTAAGGAATAGTGTATTTATATATTACCTCAAAAAAATTTATGGTAGTTTTTATTGATGATATTCAAATATACACCAAAATAAATTAGGGGAATAAGGATCATCTACACAATTTACTTGAGACCTTGAAAAAGGATAAGCTCTATGAATAGGTAAAAAAGTGTGAGTTCTAGTAGAGGGATGTCTCATTCATGGGGAATATCGTAATTTTTTTGGATATCTATGGATCCTACCAAAACAAAATTAATTGAGGGATGGTTGAGGCTGACATATATGAAGGATATTAGTAGCATCCTGGGGTTAGCTGGATATTATCCTCGATTTGTGAGAGATTTCACACAATTTCCGAACCCTCTTACCAAGATAACTCAAAATGGATTAATTTTTATTGGAATTATGAATGTAAAGAAATCATAATGAAGTTAAATTGGTGGATTATCAATACCCATGTGCTCACAATACCCACAAGTGGGGATATTTTCATAATTTTTCATGATCATTCAAAGAAGGGCTTGGAATTTGTGTTGATGAAAAATGAAATGGTCATGGAATATTTTTCAATGTAGATTAAAATTAAGGAGAAAAAAATTTCCACGCATGATCTAGAATTGGAATATGTGATCATTGTGATGAAAATATGGCTGAATTATCTCCTTGGGAAAATGTGAAAAATATATATGGATAAAAAAGTCTCAAATATATATTCAAATTGAATGATATGAACACACACTGATGAATATTATTATAGATCATCAAGGATTATGACAGGTAAATCCATTACCACACAGGGAAAGAGAATAAGTTGGAATGTGATATTAGTATAATTCCCCCATTTATTATATCATTGATTAGAATTTAAAAAGTTCTAATCTTGTTATATTTGATGAAGATGGACTTTGGAACCATAAATAAGAGAACATCATAAATCCTTTCACTAATGATTTATCAACATCAACTTTTAGAAAGTTCAAAGGATGCTGAATAATATGATGTGGGAATTTAAAGAAAACCAAAAACTATCAGAAAAAGGTAATACTCAGAGTTCAATGTTAATGTAGAAGGAATTGTGAGATTTGGATGAATAATACGTTTTCCATGAAAATACGATGTTAATGAAAATACTTTAGGATGATTCACATAGTTCAAATTTATCTATTCACCTAGAAATAGAATGTTGTATCGAGATATTTTAGGGAATTATTGGGGGGATAAAATCAATATGGATATCACAGAATATACATTAATGATCCTAAAATGTCAAAATGTGAAGGATGAGAGGCAGAATTCTAATGGATTTATGAAACCATTACAATACCAATATGGAAATGTGAGATCATCACAGGGGACTTTATCACCAGATATCCAAATACTTCCAAAGGAAACAATTATATCTTGGTTATTGTCGATCATCATACAATCAGTGAACAATTCATTAAAATTCTATAGGATTTATCATTGGGTCAACTGGCACCTATATACATCCGAGAAGTGGTAAAAATGCATGGTGTCCCACTATTGATTGTATCTGATCGAGAAGTGGTAAAATTCTCATTGGAAAAGTGTTGTTGGGAAACCATATGTTTGAAGAAGAAACATGGGCACCAGAGAATGTGATAAGGTAATGTGACCCACATATGTTTTATTATGGGGGAAGGAAACACTGAGGGAGAATTTTTTTTATGGGGGAAGGTTGTAACGACCTGATCATTTATGAATAAAATTTCATTTCGTTTTATGTATTATGGATATAAGAAAATTCACTATTTTTTTATTATTGGGTCGAAATGACCATTATGTATCATTAAAATTGATAATATATCCATTGAACAGTGATCACACAACTAATATAAATATAATCTTTAAAAAACCCTTTCAATAGTGATGAAGGAGATGATGGCCTCATCTGGTAGACTCAGGCCATACAATGATCATTTGTCAGATCTCGAAAAGGAGGTAGCGTCACTAGGCTTCTATGTTTTTCAACCCCAGTACACGATTAAACATGATATGCTTTAATGTAATTACCTATGGGAGAATTTCATGTTAATAGAGATTACCACCAGGGCGATGTAATATGAACCAACCCAAGAGATTGACAACACCACACACCTTACCATTAAGTCTTATGCGGTTGTTATATGGGGTTATGTTACAAGGTATTAGTTATTTAATAAATAATTTTTATAAATAATACTCTTATTCCATCAATTATTTTATGAGAATAGTCTTTCATGAAGAAACAATGAATTTGAGAAATTGATTATTTGGGTAAAAATGGTACTTTTGAGAAATATATAAATTACTCTATTAAACTAAGGTTTTATTAATAATATTATAAAAACAATTCATGTAAATGATGATTATATTAGTTACATATCTATAAATGATTACGCAATCAGTTTTATAAGTGTTATATTTATATATGATAAAAGAGAAAGTGTATTTTTAACAAATTTATTTTAATGAATTAATGTTTTCATGAAATATTTTATAATTTAATAAAATATAAATTTCAAATTACTATTATTAATAATAAATTATTATATAATTTTCATGATGTCAAATGTAATTTTTATAAATATTTGAAAACTATTTTTTTTAGTCATGAATTTTTATTAAATTCCGTATTTTATTTTAAATGTGAAAAATAAGAAATTAAATAAATCATTTAGATAAAAAAAAATTTTTGGAATCAGTATGTCAAAACTATCGAAGATTAAATATTTTATAATTTTATAAGAGGTGATTTTTTGGGTAAAAATGAAAAAACATATAATTTAAATATGTGTTTTATGACATCATAATGACCCCAAAATGATGTAATAAATACTATAATGGGTATTTTCGACGTAATAAAAGTGTTAAAAACAATATAATTTGATTTTAAATTAATATAATAATATTACATAAAATATAATTCTTTATGATATAAAATTCAGGCTATATAATGTTTAAATGGTTCGTCTTTCAATAAAAAGATATAACATTATCTTTTGAATTATTCTTTAAAAAAATATATTTTTGAATCTTAGATATTGAATATCCAAAATAAACTTCATTTTTTAAATCATATTGTTGAATTTTCCATAGTATAAATTTATGATATTCATCTTAAAAATTTTATTTATAAGTTACTAGTGATAAATATTGTTTTCACTAATTCTATAGCCCTTATATCTACATAAAAAATTAATTACAAATTTATAACTAATAAAAAAGAACTGTGATTAAAATTTTATATATAGTGAAATGATGAATTTAAAATTACTTTTTTATTTTAGAAAACAGACATATAACATATTGAAGATTAAAAAATATTTTAAAAAAACTATTTTCATATTGTGTCAATTAGTTTTGATTTATCTAAGTGAAATTAGAAATAATATTTCAATGAAATTCATAGAAATATACTTTAGTTAACAAAAAAACAAATTAAGGTCACCATAATAAATAAAATTGATATATATTTTTGAAACCATATCATTTCTTTAAAATAATACACTTCTTCAGATATAAGGTTATTACATACTATATACACTAAATTTCATATAATTGTTTCTTATAATTTAAAACATTATAAGATAAAATAGATTTTTTATTCTGAATTAGTATGTAAAAAAATATATAATTTATCCATTTTATTTTTCCTCTTTAAAAGTTAATTTTTAGTGAAATATTAATCACCACAGTGAAAATAATAAATTTTAAATGATAAAAATATAGGAGTAAATAGCATAATAACATATATAAAAATGTGTGATAGTGAATTTTGGTGGGAGGATAGTTTTTATATCTCCCTCCACATATTATTTTCTTCTCAATATTCAATGTTAATAATTTGATCAATTTATAATAAAAACCTATATTAAAAAACATCATTCCCTCCTCTTATAAAAGGCTATCACCCCCACCACCATTCATTGGTAATTTTAAACCCAGAACTCAACCAAAATTATTCGTTAGTCTATATAAATCCTAACCAATTTTTATGTAAAAATATTCTTTTCCAAAACTCAATCTTAAGTATCCCTATGTTGTTACTCATGGAGGAATATCTAAATGAATGGGTAACTTTCTCAACTGAGCATACTAATTTACTTTCCATCTTATTCCCCAAAAAATCTATTCTATTGATAAATGTATTTTAAATAATTAATAGTTAAATTATCAAATTTTTATTGTACTCATGAAATACCTATTTTATATCTTCATCCATAACCATTCTAAAAATGAGGACATAGAAATGCATATGTACAGGCAAATGAAATCATAAAAAAACATGATTTGTTTTTCATCACTTCTATACAAAAAATGTTTTAATTAATATTTAATGTACAATTCTGACATTTATAGCATTATTTGCAATATGAAATTATAAAAAACCTCATATATTCCACTTTATTTATGAATAAATAACTCAACACCTATGCGTATGTACGGACTTCCACATCCACGTATGTGACATATTTAATTTTTCACTCTATGTTTTCCATATTTATCCAAAATAATTTAAAAACTACATAAAAATAATAAATATATATAATTTTATAATGATTTTATAATTATTATATTATTCCCAAATTCTCACATTAATAACCATACATTCCCATTGGTTATTGTTTATTGTTTTTGGGCCTATTTTACCACCTACATTAAATTTCGTATAATTTTCTATCATGGATGAATATGAAAAATAAAATAATATTGTTGTAATACATTATTTAGAAAATAATAATAGTATTATAGTTCTATAAATGATATGATAATATTTAACTAATTATTATTGTACCGCCATTTTTTCTGTTATAAATTACCAAACTAAGATCATCACCAAGTTTTTCATCACAAATCATGACCAAGATACATATGGAATGAAATTATAATATTATAAATAATTATAAGAATATTTATTCTACCAATAATTAAATGATTTTTTAAATTTTAATCTATAAACAAGAATCAGCATCTACATTATGATTCTCACACGGGACCACGAATTGAAACTAATAACATGTGATTTTAATAATTAAATATAAAAAATGGTATTTTAATAATCAAATTTTTAGATATTATTTTTATTAAAGATATAGGTTTCAATAATGTATGTAATAGGTGGTGAGGATAATTATTATTTTTATATACAGGGTTAGATATTTTTTTACTAAACAAAATATATGGTAAGGGTTTTGCATCATAATTATTCTTCGTTGAGAGGTGATGTGTATACAAAATTTGTTTTTTTAGTTTTATGTACTATTCATGGATTTGTTTTTTCATTACATGTTACAAAATATAATTATTTTACCAATAAAAATATTGTCTTAACATTGATGGACTTCTAATTTTAAAGATAATGATGATGTAATCATGTTTTTTCTCAATTTACATTATTTGTGACATGTTTTTTATTCCCCTATAATTAATTAAATGGTTTTATATTGATTGTTGGATATGATATTTCATGAACTATTTTTTAATAATGGTATAGGAGGATTAATTTCAATCCCTCCCAGTCATTGATGATTTTTATAAAAAATTCTAATATTTAAAAGATATTGGTAACTCAAAATTTATTTCATTGTGTTATAATATTTCATCTCAATAATATTTTATAATTGATTGGGTTGTTCAAAAAAATTAAAATCTTATTTTATTTTATATTCCACTATATAGAAAAATGTGTTTTTAATTGAAATATCCAATGTTCTGAGATTATAATGTTTAACATAGTATACATAATCCTCTTGAAAATATGAAAATAATTTATATACTTATTTGGAGAATACAAGTATACATTACAGGAAAAAAAATAATTTCGTGCATAAATTAAAAAAATACTAATGTATTCATAACATAACTCGAAAACTAAAAAACACCTATGTAGTTATACTAACGTAACTGAACATCTCCAAAGAACACTCACCAAATGATGTAAATCATGTAGCTTAATATAACATGAATATTATTGATAAGTGTACCCAACAACACATTACCTCTAGTATGACTCTCTACACCACAATGTTGTACATACATGAGATCCAATATCATTTATATAACAAACCTCCCCAATTTAATAGTCATAACAAGTCCATCCAAGAAACATAGGCCCAACGCCCCACCATCACAACCACATCAAATATAACCTAAAAAATTGGGCCATAAAGAATCCACAAACATATCTAGAGTAGAAGGGTATCATGGAAATACAAGATATCAAAATCATTCTATCCACCTAATATGAACAACCCCCAATAGTATATTCCCCATAAGCAGAGGCATATCACACCTCGCTTGAAAACATTGGGTCCATCACCTCTCAACCGAAAAAAACAAGGCTATAAAAACAATAAGAAACTATGTTTTCATATCTAGTATGAAACATTTTCATAGTTAAATTATTATATATGCCCTAAAGTTAATACCCTATGAGTTCATTGTTGTATCATGGGTTTCAGAGGATTTTTTAGAGCCTATAACCCATCGTTTTTATTGAAAAGGCATGTGGAATTATAAGAAGAAACTATGTGGGGTAGGGAGAATGGATACATAAAACCATGTAAGGGTAGAAAATTAAATCCAATAGAAATCACTGTTAGAAAATCTTTTCAATTTGAGGTAACAACCATATGAACAGTTTTTCATTTTTTGTTTAGTGCTTGTGGCATGGTTTGTGCATGGTTAGTCAAACAGAGTGTACAAACCATGCAGGGTGACCATTTCTATAAGAAAATGGCACATTGTCGTTGCACAATTTGACCAATCATGAATCCAATCATGATGCCCAATAATTTATTCGAAATAACCAATTTACCCCTTATGAAATCTTATTTATACACTAATGTTTCATTTTATTTATGCACCTAAATTCCGACCTTTTAGATCTATGCTTGCATATTATTCAATGTATTGAAGGGTCACCATCATTTAATATCTGATTCAAGTGTCAAACACCTCATTGGATCCACACCATTAATATATTTTATCACTTTGTGTCATACCTAGTTTGGTTTTGTATTTTTTTATATCTTTTGGTGAAAGATAATTATCTCTAGTATTAGGTTCATCGTTAGTTATTAACTTTTTTCTGATCATGAAATTAATAATGTGTCATAATAGAAACTCACTTAACTACCGAGATATGGTAGGTGGTCTATACTTATCCCTAATGGACTGGTGGTTTATTAAAAATTCTATCATTATTATACCCATCATACATTATTTTAAATCCACAAAATTGTATTTATTAAATTTATTGAATGATATGGAATATATTATGGATTCCCTTTGGTTCCTTTGACCATAATTGGAGGATATTTCCTAACCATGGAAACCCATGGGGGTGTTCTCATTTCTTTTTCTACTTGTTATGACATCCATATGGTTTTATTTAAGCTTTCATAGTTAGATAAATCACTTCCATCATTAAATGAAATTGAATTTATTTAATGGGAGTTGTTATTCCTCATTTTTAATGTGGTACATGAAATTGAATTGATAATTGATGAATTTTTATATATCATATGATCTGGAATATTTAATAGTTTCAATAGAACATAAATTCATGAATGAGTTGGAATACTCATTGATTGGATATTTTTTGAATTAATAGATGTAAATTTAATGTAAAATGAAAGTCTAGTGGATTCATATGTTATATTCCAAGGGTCTGGATTAAATTTAGATTACATAGTTTCTTCACCCATGTATCTTCTTGTATCGTAGAAAATGTGTTGGACATATATGCTTCTGAGATATTGATTTTTTAGGATTATGGCAGAATTAATAACCCCTGGATATATCTTACTAGACTCACATATGACATTATTTTTTGAGATGATATTTGGAAACTACCATAGTCATTTCAAATTTTCATTTAAGATTCTCCTAGATCTATATGTGAATTCCTTGGCATTCTATACAATGTATCTGACACTCCATCTTCTGATAGTTTTTTAAATAATACCTATAGGGGAATTTGATAATTTTGGTTGTACAGTGCGACTACAGTTAACATGAATATTTTATTTATATGAAATAATAATGGTGTAAATGATACATATGGATGTACAATGAGGTTGTGTTAGTTATTTCTATTTTTAACTGCCTATAGACTGGATCATGGCAATGCTTTATTGGTATCCACATGAGGATATAACGTATCACAATTTTTAGTAGAATAAAAGTAATGAAAATTTACATTTATTTATTATGTACCCATTATTGCATCATTGTATAGACATTTATCATTAACATTGTATATTATTTACTTTCGGAATTACTTATTTATTCAAATTTTTTTATAAATTTTCATTTTATTGAATTAATTTTTCTATTTATTTCTATTTTTATTCTATTGTGTTAATATATGTTAATGAGAAAATTTTATCTCCATGAATACAATCAAGGCCCTCACTACTATTTGAAAGCCTATGGCACATGGGGAGACATGCATGAGGTCATGTGGAAAACCATGATTGGGAATTGTTTATTGGAATCTGATTTTGGGACATTATATAGTGTTATATGAGAAATTTTTATTTATTTCTATATTAATTGGTGACAATACTCATGGATATGATGGAATTAGAATCTGGTATTGAGATGTGATTTGGCATAACTAACCAACTTATAGGAAAAAGGAAAATTACATAGAATGAAATACTTTTTTATATAGGTTGAATATTATAGTATATTTGATTCAACTGTTGTGTGATACACTTGAATTGTGATGTTATTATTAAAACTATTATAGAATTCATTTTGTTCAAACCCATTGAGATGAGGGAATTCCATATGATGTATCAATTTCAGAACATATTATAAATAAAATTACATTCCATATATGATGCATTTCGTATTATTATGATCTTGTGATATGTGTTGTGATATATCTTCATACTGTTGTGATATACTCTGTGCATTGGATTGGGAAACATGGATTGTACTCAATGATCCATCCATAATATAAGCTATATTTTCTTGTTTGGGCTATAATAAAAACCCAAATATTCCAATTATGTCACATTGATTCATAGACAATGAGTCTCATTGAATGGAAAATTTTATGGTGTATATTAGGATGATACCATTATTAGATTCATAAAGAGTATGATACCTTATCTACAGAAAATTGCTGTATCGTTTGGTTAAATCCGTTTTAAAATAATTTTAAATGGATATGAAATTTAAATGGAAACATGAAATGAGAAATATTCAGCATGACGTAGAACCAACTTATGAGTGGGAAATAGGGAGTGAATTTAATGAATATTATGACTATTATTTTCCTAGAATCCATGATTTAGAAGAAGACTATGTTGTATTACTTGTATATATTAAGGATTCAAAATGTCGTATAATTTTTCATTATGAGGATTGATCCCATTCTCTTATATGGCCTATATTTTTCGTTATAGAGTTACAACACAATAATGACCTCCAATAATATTCTAGGAGGATGTAAAAATCACATTTTAGAGGAAGTGGGGAATTTTATACCAATGAATCCTCTTTTTTTCCAGTTGTGGTACCATCAATTTTACTGGTCATTTGTGATGAGGAACAGTTCTACAAGAGATATTACAACATCATGCAAAATTTTCCAAGAGCACTGATGCCTGTATTGTCTTTGGATAAGCTGAAATAGGTTTTCTAATAATATTATCCTCCCAAATTTTTGTGGTATGGTTTCCTTTAGGATTCTATGAATTGGATTGAGACTATTCTATCAATCTCTGAGAATATGAATTCATCTCTTGGGAAGAGAGTGATGCTCATGACTTATATGCATTGAAGAGTAGAAAAGTAGTGGGGGATATTCTAATATGTGTTGATATGATACATTATATGGTTTTTTATTAATTCCAAAATATATTTTATTAAACATTTTCCCATGAGTATTATGATAGAAAGCGAACGAATGTTCATGCACTTAATGTTGGAATCAATGATCATTATGGAGTAGTTAAAACACATTAAATAGAATTTTTGTTTTGAAATGATGTACCTTATTGATGAGTTATTGAGTGAAAGAAAATTCAAAGAAGGTACACAAACTAAATTTTAATTATAGGTCGACATGTTCATATTAGTCACAACCACCATAATGTAAAACCAGGTGCTTATGATAGATAATGATATGACAAAATCTTGGGGAACAAATAAGATTGGTGCAGTGTATCAACCAAATAGTGTAGTGTATTCGTGTTGGAAGCACCATTTTGAGGCTTCCTATTTGATGACCTCTAGACAAGTTTCAAGTTATGGTAGTGTGGTGTTCTATCATTTATATGGAATATAGGTCTGAAGATAAATCTGGGCAATAGTAACACAGTTGAGCGTCGAACTAGCAAAAGGATGGGACATTTGAATTATTCTTTCCAAACCATCCCTCCAAGAGTGACTAGTATTGGGTCATTTCAGACACAATTTTTTGGTTAAGGCTCTATAGATCCATGTTATTAAGGAAGGAAGAGAAATAATAGATAACAAGGGAATGATGTTGGTGGCCATGGATGGGGTGTATAGGTACCAATTATACTGAGACAATGGAGTAGTCCAACTATGGGAAGAGAGGTTATGTCACAAGGAAATGGTTTTGGATTGATCTATTTGGTTCATCATAACCCCGAGGGGAAGGGTTCTAGGCCAACTATGAGGAGTGGTATGATCGTTCAACCTCAAATATTTTATCTTATCTTTTTGATGTAATACTCGGGACAGATTGAATAGTTTCTTATCGAGCGTACATTGACTACTCTAATCATTCGGTAACATTAACATAACTAATGTTTGATGTTCATACTCAATATGGTGAATGATATGACCACATGAGCCATGATTAACAAGATCATTATGGACTAGGTGGTATGAAAAATTTGATCACTAAATTTTACTTAGATGATTAGGGAGCACATCAGGTGTAATTTCCTCTAATTGATGATTATTTCGAGGCCATGTTCCCAAATGACAAATCTGGTTTACCTCCTGATATAGTGATGGATTTCTCCATTAAGATGGTGATTAGATCATCACTTGTATTATGTCCCCCATATAGTATTATTATGATGGAACTGTAGGATCTGAAGAGGAAGCTAGAGGATTTGGAGGAAAAGGATTTTATCTTAAACATTACTTATATGTAGGGTCCACCAGCCCTTTTTATGAAAAAGGTGGATGATACACTTAGGATATGCATTGATTTCTAGAAATTGAACTAGCTTATAGTTATGAAATAGTATCAATTTCCATGTATAGATGTAATTTTTTATTAGTTTTAGGAGGTCAGGTGATCATGAAAATTTATTAGAGGTTGGGATATCACCATGTATGTGTTCAACTAGTAGAAAATAATTTTAAAACATTTAATAGGATGTATGGTCTATAATAGAATCTGGATTATCGTTAGGTCCAAAAAATTATCCAACAATCATCATGGATCAAATGAAATGAGTTTTCCATCTATATATTGATTCTTTTATGGTGGTTTTTGTGGATGATATATTGGGGTATTCTAACAATTGGAGAAAAAATTCCAAATATATTATGTTCATTTTGGATACACTTACGGATTATTAGTTATACACTAAGATAAAAATGTTCAATTTTGATATGCATTAGATTCTATTATCAGGTCAAATATTCTCATTTATTGTAGTATAAGTTTACCTAGAGAATGTATGAGCCGTATTATCCTTGGATCTGACTAAGAACACCTTTGAGGTAGGGATATTTTGTGGTTAACGACATGTTATAGGTTTTTTGTACATGACATATCACATCTATCAGTTCCACTCATGAGATTAACTAACGAGGGTGTGAAGTTTTAATTTTCAGATACATGTGATTCAGCCATTCGAAAACTGAATCAGTGGTTGAAATTAGCACCGATACAGGTTTTCCTAGTGATAGGTAGAAGGTACACCATTTACTACAATGAATCTTGTTTATAGAGATGTCTATTTATTATTTCAGGAGATAGTTTCATGGAGTATGGGTCTCATGAATTTAGGCCAAAAAATTTTAATTAATCGACACATGATCATGAGTTTTTTGATGTTGGTTGTGCTTTTCAATTTTTGAGACATTGCATAGTGATATTTTTATTGTTTACACATAACACAAAAAACTCATGTTCATATTTACACTGCTTAATATTAATCTACGATAGTTAACAGGAGGTTGAGTAAGTTTAATAATTTAACATTTATATTTCCCACACTCCAAAAAAGATAAATTCATTAGAAAATTGACTTGGTATGAGGGCTCAAAAATAAGAATTTCGGTAGTCATGTAGTTAGCTGAAGAATATTGATTTTTTCACAAATAATAAATTATAGTTTTAGCATAGTCAAGTGAGGAATTCCATTTTACCATTGGCTGTGAGATATACATTACTATATAGAGTGTTGATGAGGTAGCATTCATATTTAGAAGGCATTGTACTATGAGAGTTTGTGGAAGGTGAGGAACATCATTCTGGTTGGACAGTGGGTGATGCTGAGATAATGTGTATCCATGATCATATTTTTGTTCTTTTAGATATACACGATAAGTTGATTCTAGAGTTTACTACCTCAGTTTGGGTAGTGAATCTTGGTGTCACTATGATGTGATGTAACTTGTGTAATTAGTATTGGGGGCTAGGTATGAAGCATGAGTTATCTAGTTTTTTACGCGGTGTTCCACCTATCATCCAGTCAAAGAGGATGATCAGTGACCATTCATGCATTTAATGTTGTTACCTATTCCCATGTTGAAATTGGATGAAGTTACAATGGATTTCTTGATCTATTTTCCATGTTCACTTGTAGGTAGTGATTTTATGTTGGTTTTTGTTGATTGTATCAGGAAAGTTACTCATTTATTACCAATCAACGATACCTTTAATGTTGATGAGCTTAGAAGGTCATATATTCATGAGATTGAATGATTTTATGGGGTCTCACAGAATATTTTTTAGGTCGAGACACACATATTTTTCTTCATTCTTGATGAGTTTTCAAATGCTACTAGTTTTCTTGGTTCTTATGAAAACATGAAACTTCCCTCATCCAGATGGACTCTTATAGTGTATTATATAGGTTATGGAGGACATGTTTTATAACAACTCCTCCCATTATTACACATTAACACATTATTTATTACAAAACATTTATCTTAATCTGACCCAAAATATCTACATGTATAGTGTATTTGGGAATTAGGTACATTAAATTACATCATAAAACATGGAATATACAATATTATTGAAGACATATTTAACATGTTCACACTTAATGTTACATGGGATAACTTGATCAAATACTAATAAAAGGGGTGATCTATACATCCAAGAATGGGAATAAACCTGGAATAAGGTAAAACAAGTCAGATAAATGGAATATCATGGGTAATAAAAAGAGTCGGAATCATAAACATTAATTATAAGACAGGATATGGCAAGATAACATAAATGAAACATATGAAATGTAGTATCAACTTAATACACATCCTCATATGTCAAGGAAAATAGTAATGACACAATAATAGATTGATTAACATAAAAGAAAATGGATTTCTATATCCAATCATGTGGTATCATGATACTGAAAATTAATGAATTCATTTGAGAAGAATGTAATTTTGAGGTCGCCCATCACATTCATTTACATCCAATTTTTATGTGTTCTACAAAGATCATAAAACATGTATTCATTCATCATAATATTTTATTCCATGATCTAGGTGTATGGAATAAAAAAAAAATTTGTCCCAAACCAAAGAGGTATATGTGTATAAATGTGAGTATCTATGATATTTAATGGGTATGGTATTTATTACGCAATTATTTTGGAATGGAAAATCGCGATGAAATTTCTGCATCATAACGGTGTCACATAAAAATTCATGAAATGGGTTTATGAGAAAAAAGGGTCTACCATTTGTACCATATAAAATTAGAAAAAATAATTACATGTAAATACATATTGAAACATTATGAATTGGAAATATAAGACATATTATAATAAAGAAACATTATTAAAGAATAGGATTGAAGAACTCTTTCAAAATTTTGGAATGGTAAGGGGTGTACATTGGACTGATTAATGAGAGGGAAATGGTTCTTTCATAATTTATATATAATAAGGAATGTATGAGGGAGGTCAAAAATGTACCCCATCTATATGAATTAAATATAAAAGGGCCTAAAATATGGTATATTCTGGAATAAAACCGACAAGGATATGATCTATTACCTTATGAGTGTTAAACCAAAACACTAAAAAGTTATTCTTATGATATTGTGGCCATTGTGGGAGGATTCTAAATAGACGAGGGAAGAGTATGTATGTGATCCTTGGATTTTGAGTGATGGGAATGGAGAATGAGATTGTTGATATTAGATATGAGAGGGGAATTCTTTCATATTTCCCTAACATTGGTTTTGGACACTATATAATAAAATATTAAAAAACAAAATAATTACCAGATAATTTGTGGATAAAATTACATTTCTATTAATTTTTTATGGATATAGAAAATAGATTCACTTTTTTATTAATTGGTTTAAATGACTGTTAAGATTCAATTAGGATGATAATATATCCATAGAAATATGATCACGCTACTAATATAAATATAATGTCATAACAAATACATTGGACATAAAAATTGAGATGATGACCCCATCTAGTAGACTCATCCTGAACGAAGAACATTTATGAGAACTCATAATGGTGGTAGCGTCACATGATTTCACTATTGAATAAGCCCAAGACGATTTTCAACACAGTAATTTTGATTGATATATCATACATGAGAAGTCCATGTTAATAGAGATTACAACCTGGTGATTTATCTGAGGTGCCCCAGGAGTAGGTCACTATCACGCACCTTACCCTTAGGTATTATGATCATCTTATAAGGGGGTATATAATAAGGTATTAGTGAATAATTTTTTAATAAAATTTTATATATAATTGTCTGATTCCATTAATTTCATTATGAGAATAGTATTTCAAAAAAAAAATGTTGAATATGATAAATTGATTCATCCGGTAAAAATGTTACTTTTTATAAATATACAAAATATTTTACTAAACTATTTTTCTATTAATAATATTAGAAAAAATTATTATAAATTATGATTATATCATCTATTTATTTTCAAAGGATTAGGTAATCATTTTGATAAGTGTTATATACATATACAATAAAATAGAAACTGTATTTTTATTAAATTTATTTTAATTAATGTATTAATTTTTTAAATAATTCATATTTAAATAGAAAAATTAATCAAATAACTTATTTAAATACAAAAGGATTATTTAATTTTTATAATGTCAAAAATAATTTTCATTGTTATTTGAAAACAAATTCAAAACCCATGATTTTTAATAAATATAAGATATCATTTTAAAGGTTAAACTTCACATATTTAGAAAAATATTCTGATAAAATGAATATTTTTTTATGAGGATGTTTAAATTATCAAATGACGAATTTTTGTTAATTTTCTGATAGAGTCAAAATTTTTGGAATAAATTAAATAATGTCTAAATGAAATATGTGTTTATGACATCATAATAACCCTCAAATGATCTAAAAAATACAATAATTTGTATTATAGGCCCAATATATTTATTCACATTAAAATAATATTATTTTTATTTTTCAAAATTATTTGATAATCCTATAAATTATATAATATTTTTTATGATTTTAAATTCAATTCTTTTATAATGTTACCCACCTACAAAAAAACAAGTATAATATTATTATATGTTTATTCATCGGACTTATAAAATACTATTTACACTCTTCATTGGAAAAAAGCATGGGAAAACCATTGGAAGGTTTTTTTAATATTTAATTATATAGATTACAAAATCTATATTTTTGAAATGTTAAACAATTCCCTTATCATTTCATATATTAACACATCCATGAACCCATTCCTCTCCACTATAACACATTAAATCTTGTCCACACTCTTCTCTCCACTCCCTTGAGTCCCCAATAGTAACATCTATGATCCCAATAAGCCTCAACCAATCCTTTTGGTTTACACATCCATGTAAGGTATCCTTACATTTTTTCCTTCCTCATTTTTTTCCATGTTACATTATATTTTTATACCATTTTAATGTTAAATTGAAAATCATAGAGTATGTTTTATCACCTAACACATAAATATATTATTATGTTTGAATGATGATATACACCTTTCACTCTCATTATTCACTCCATTTACACCTGTTACCATGCCCAAATTTCGTATGTAATTTCTCACTCCTCGTTTCCATTCTTGAATTTCTCTTATAATATACATCTCAAATTCCATATAATATGTTGGAATATTTTGATCCATGATACCCATAGTGCTCATTTGATGTATAAATGATTACAGACTCATCTCTCTCATCAAACCATTTTTATGAATCCCAATGTGATGTCGTTATATGGCTAAAATAGCATCATGATTATCGAAGCCATGATCATCATGTAGTGAATACCATTCCCATTTCTCTATCAAATATATTAATCATTATGAACATATAATTATTGATTATATGCTTTCATATATGTGTCTTTCATTATTTAATATTATAATAAAGGATTGCGTTGAATGAGCCCATGTTAAATGATCTATGTGGCACACTTAAGCAAGAGATTGAAATGATTATGAAGGGTGCACCGTGATAGTGCTCCAATGCATTGGGTAATTTTTAGTATCATGATACCTCATGTTGGAACATGGGTTTACCTAAAACCTTTTAGTAAATTTTTCAACCATGATGGGATATTGGTTTACCTAATTACTTTATGTTAATGATACAGTGTTTTATGTTGTTTCCAGCATTACAAGTAATGATAATCCTGTTATATAATAAATTTATGTTCATGTTTCTATTGTAACCCATAGATATTCCTATTTCCCAAAATGTATTGGATTATTCATGTTATTTTTTATTTACTCCCTTACTGGGATTTATATATCTTCCTTTTCTATTGTGTTTCCTCATGTAATCCCATGTAATGAAAAGTACGAAGAAATGATATGGTCATGTAAAAGATGTTTTTAATAAAGATGATGTGTTTTATGTCTTATTTTTACATTTAATGATCCTAATCCCCAAAGAAACTTGAACTGTTTATATTTTTTGTTATATTAAGTGAAATTTTATGTAATAAATCACGATTGAATGTATAATAAAGACCATGGGTTATTATAGTCACTATAAAAGGGAGGTATAATAAATTTTGGGATTTGGATTAGGAAACCATAGTGAAATCCTTAGGGATAAGACTAAGTATATGAAAACAATCCCTAAATTTTGAGGAGTGTAGAGTACGTGGTTTATCTAGAAAATAAATCCCTATCTAGATATGAACAAGTATAGGTGGATCTCGAGCATATGTATCTTGGTATAAAACCCAAAAACACTGCTTTGAGCTGTCCTTTATTGGGGACTGCTGCATGGAAATAGGCTTCACAACACTATAGGTTTGACAATCCAAGAGTATTTTCCTTAGTAAATTTGTAATCTTATTATGAACTATATTTATGGGAACAAAAAATACCATAAGAATATATGTTAAAAAATAAATCATGGATAACATAGATTAAAGACTAAAAATTCATACATTAAGGAAACAAATTTACTATAAAATTTATCCCTTTTTCATTGGGTTCCCACCTATGTGTTTAATATTATAAAATATTTCCCCATAATTTTTTATTTTTATTTTATAAAAAGGACATAAATATGAGGAATCAGTCTAACAACCGATGTAGAGATCAATGTGATGACTATTTTAATGAGATTCCCCATCTTATGGGAGAGGGAATCACAAAATTTGTCATAATACTCTCTCAGTAAACTCATGTTTTAAATAAAATTGAGGATCCAAAAGAACATCTACCTCCCCCCAAATAAAGAACAAAAATAAATCGATAACTTCATGAGTCAAAGGCTTCCCATCTTAAATGTATCATATGGTCCCTAAATCAATTAAAAATGTGTAGTATAACAATATAAACACCTCCAAAAAATATTAAAGCATAGATATAAGTGAGAAAAGAAAATGGGTAAATTATTGCATCATATGAATATAACTCTTCCCCTGTAATAATTTGTGGATTGATCTTACTAGATAACACTGTCATACCTCCATTGGTGGAATTTTATGCAATTATAGGAAAGGATTAGAATTCCCTATTTAGAGCATGCATAGATTGTTGTGAGTGAGAAATAACTCTCTATATGGTGAATCAACACCTAATTCAATACTAGTTATAGTAATATGATGAATATTGTTTTGCATCAACATATCAAGCATAGATATTAATTCCCTATGTGTATGAATATCATTCCCAGATGATTGATTCTAAGGGAAGAACCATCCTTATTGACATACCAATTGTAATGTAATATGGTGATGTGTTTCCCATGGAATTACTTGGTCTTCCACCAAGAAAAGATGTAGAATTCTTGATTGATATTATACTTGTGTCATTGTCTATATACAAGACTCTATATAGAATGGATTTTTTGGATCTTGTGGATCTAAAGAAACAACTACAACAAAATATGGATAAATTTTCTATCCACCCAAGTTCTTCACTAGGGGGTTCACTAGTCCTCTTTTTCATTATTATTTATGGGTATATGCGCCTTTTTATTAATTACCATGAGCTCATAAAAATCAAATTAAGAAAAATTATCATTATTCACAAAATAGTGACTTGTTTGATCTTTTATTTGAATAAACATACTTCTCCATAGTGGATCTACAGTCGAGATATTACCATGTAAGGTGGAAGAAGGTGGGTAATCCCATGACTACTTTTTTAAAACGTATGATAACTATGACTTCGTAGTAATTCCTTTCGGACTCACTAATGGTCCTTAAATCTTCATGAACTTAAGGAATAGTGTATTTATAGACTACCACAAACAAATTTATGGTAGTTTTTGTAGATGATATTCAAATATACTCCAAAATAAATGAGAGGAATAAGGATCATCTATGCAATTTACTTGAGACCTTGAAAAGGAGAAGCTCTATGAATAGTAAAAAAAGTGTGAGTTCGAGTAGAGGGATGTCTCATTCATACAGAATATCATACAAATCAATGGGATATTTATAGATGCTACCAAAACAAAATTAATTGAGGGAAGGTTGAGGCTCACATCTATAAAGGATATTAGTAGCATCCTGGGGTTATCTGGATATTATCCCCGATTTGTGAGAGATTTCACATGATTTCCAAACCCTCTTACCAAGATAACTCAAAATGGACTCATTTTCTTGGAATGATGAATGTAAAGAAATCATAGTGTAGTTAAATTGGTGGATTATCATTACCCATGTGCCCACACTACCCACATGTGGAGAGGTTTTCCTAGTTTTTCATGATGATTTGAAGAAGGGCTTGGAATTTGTGTTGAGAAAAATGAAATGGTCATAGAATATTCCTCAATGTAGATGAAAATTAAAGAGAAAAACATTTCCACACATGATCTAGAATTGGAATATGTGATCATTGTGTTGAAAATATGGCTGAATTATCTCCTTGGGAAAATGTGTAAAATATATATGGATAAAAAAAGTCTCAAATGTATATTCAAATTGAAAGATATGAACACGCATCGATGAATATTGTTAAAGATCATCAAGGATTATGACAGGTCAATCCATTACCACCTAGGGAAAGAGAATAAGTTGGAAGATGATCTTAGTATAAAGGCCCCATTTATTATATCATTGATTAGAATTGAAAATGATCTAATATTATTAGAGTTGAAGAAGATGGACTTTGGAATCATAAATAAGAGAACATCATCAATCCTTTCACTAATGATTTCTAAATCGCCACTTTTATAAAGATAAAAGGATTCTCAATAAGATGATGTGGGAATTTAGAAAATAATTCGAACTATCAGAATAAGGTAATACTCAGAGTTCAATGGTAATGTAAAGGAATTGTGTGATTTGGATGAATAATATGTTTTCTGTGAAAATATGTAGTTAATGAAAATACTTTTGGATGATTCACATAGTTCAAATTTATCTATTCACATAGAAATAGAATGTTGTATAGAGATATTTTAGGGAATTATTGGAGGGGATAACATCTATATGGAGTTCACAGAATATACATTAAAGATACTAGAATGTCACCAAGAGAAGGATGAGAGGCAGAATTCTATAGGATTGATGAAACCATTACAATACCAATATAGAAATTTGAGATCATCACCCTAGACTTTGTCACCTGATATCCAAATACATCCAAAGGAAAAAATGTTATATAGGTTATTGTGGATTATCATATAAACGATGAACACTTCATTAAAAATCTATAGGATTTATCATTGGATCAACTGGCACCGATATACATCCGGGAAGTGGTAAAAATGCATGGTGTCCCACTATTGATTGTATCTGATCGAGATCCAAGACTCAACTCTATGTTATAGATGAGTATACAACATGAAATGAATTCTGATATGAACATCAATAAATTTTATCATCCTCAAACTGATGGCCAATCTGAGTGGACTATCTAAACACTTGAGTACATGTTGAGAGAATGCTCAATGGACATCAATGGAGGATGGGATCAACATCTTATTCTGGTAGATGTCTCTTATAATAATAGTTTCAAATCAAGCATCAAAATGGATAATTATAAATCCCTTTATTGGAATAGGTGATGAACAACGACATATTTGGATGAAATTGGGGGGTGAAAACTTTTGTCACCTGAAATAGTTGAAGAAATTGTTGAGAAGGATATGACTATTCAGCATCATATTACAGCTAATCAAGGTCGACATAAGTGAAATGATGACAATTGAAAATGAGACATAATTATTGATGTTGAATGTATGGTTTTCATCTACATATCCCAAAGAAAGAGTGTGATCATATTCTATATGAAGGGAAAGATCAGTCTAAGATACATCGACCCTTTTGAGACCCTTGATTGCATTGGAGTAGTAGACTATCGACTAACACTCCCACCGAACCGGTCAAAAGTATATGATGTATTCCTTGTATCACCCTTGAGTTAGTATATACATGACCCATCACATGTACTCAATCCAGAGGTTGTAATATTGGAGAATGACCTATTTTATCAAGAGAAACAAGTGAATATCATAGATTATAGGAAAATATTTCTATGTAATAATAAAATTCCCATTATCAAAGTGTTGTTGAGAAACCATATGTTTGAAAAAGAAACATGGGAACCAGATAATGTAATGAGGTAAAGTGACCCTCATATGTTTTATTGTGGGGGAAGAAAACGTTGAGGGGGAATGTTTTTAATGGGGGAAGGTTGTAACGACCTGATCATTTATGAATAAAATTTCATTTCTTTTATTGTGTTATGGATATAAAAAATTTCACAATTTTTTTAATTATTGGGTTTAAATGACCATTTTGTATCATTAACATTGATAATATATCCATTGAACAGTGATCACACAACTAATATAAATATAAGATTTTAAAAAATCCTTTCAACAATGATGAAGTAGATGATGTACTCATCTGGTAGACTTAGTCCGTACAATGATCATTTGTTAGATCTCGAAAATGGGGTAGCATCACCAGGCTTCAATGTTTTCCAACCCTAGTCCACGATTAAAAATGATATGCTTGAATGGAATTACCTATGGGAGAAGTTCATGTTAATAGAGATTACCACCTGAGCAATGTTATATGAGCCACTCCAAGAGTTTGACAACACCACACACCTTACCATTAAGTCTTATGCGGTTGTTATATGGGGTTACGTAACAAGGTATTAGTTATTTAATATTAATTTTTATAAATAATAATCTTATTTCATCAATTATTTTATGACAATAGTCTTTCATGAAGAAAAAATGAATTTTAGAAATTGATTCTTTGGGTAAAAATGGTACTTTTGGGAAATATATAAATTTTTATATTAAACTATAGTTTTATTAATAATATTATAAAAACAATTCTAGTAAATGATGATTATATCAGTTACTTATCTAGAAATGATTAGGGAGCCAGTTTTGTAAGTGTTATATTTTTATATGATAAAAGAGAAAGTGTATTTTTAACGAATTTTTTTTAATGAATTAATGCTTTCTTGAAATATTTTATAATTTAATAAAGTATAATTATAATATTATTATTATTAATAATAAATTATTATATAATTTTCATGATGTAAAATGTACTTTTTATAAATGTTGGAAAACAATTTTTTTATGTCTTGAATTTTTAGTAAATTCCGTATTTTATTTTAAATGTGAAAATTAAAAATTTTAAAAAAATAGATAAAATATATATTATTTTTGGAATCAGGATGTCAAAATTATCTAAGAGTAAATTTATTATAATTTTATAATAGGTGATTTTTTGGGTAAAAATTAAATAATGTATAAGTTAAATATGTGTTTTATGACATCATAATAACCCCAAAATGATGTAATAAATACAATAATGGGTATTTTCGACCAAATAAATGTGTTAAAAACAATATAATGTGATTTTAGATTTGGATATATTTAGTGAATCCTGAAAAATGTTTAAATATTTTATGATTTTAAATTCATTTCTTTAATAATGTGATGCACCTGCACTTTAGAAAGGTTAATATTTTAATATGTTCAGTCATTGGCCATATAAAATTAGATTTTACACTCCTATTTTTAAAAACCAAGTTAAAAACCCACGTGAATTTTTGGGTTTTGAAAATTTAATTATATGGATTCCATACCTATGTTTGTGACATACTAAAGAATTCCCCTCTTATTTTCTTTATAAACCCACCCAAGCAACCAATCCTTTACAGTAAAACTCTTTTTCGCTTATCCTAACTCTACTATACACTCCCTATAGTCCTCCCAAGGAACCCCAACCTCTTGAGAATCCTTTCTCAAGGCTTTCGGATCACCCATCCAAGTAATGGATCCCCAGATTCCTTCCTTTATTAATTTTTTCCAAGTTTAGTTACATCGTTATACCCATTTATTTTTCAAATACAAATAATGAGGTATGTTTTCACTCCTCCACCATATGAGCAATATTATGATAAAATGATGACAGTCCCATTTCACTCTCATTAATCCCTCCCATGTACACCCATTACTTTTCCGAAATTACATAAGGGGTTTCTCTGCCCTCATTTCCATTCAACATTTCTCATATAATATGCATCATGAACTCCACTTAATATTCAAAGATATTATAATACATGACACTATTACATCCCATTTCTTGTCTAAATCATGAGAGACCAATTTCTTTCTAATCAACCCATGTTATGAATACCCATAAGATTCCATTATTTTTCCGATATTACACCTAAAAATTCTATTCCAAAATTATCGTGTAGTGAATAACGTGCACATTTCCCTATCAAGAGTATTCACCTTTATTCACATATAATTATTGATTATATACATTCATATTTTTATTTTGAATTCTTTTATCGTAGAATAAAATATGATGTCGAATGAATCAATGTTATATGATTTATGTGCCATAATAACGAATAATAACGTAATGATTATGAAGGGTGCACCAAGATAGCACTCTAATGCATTGGGTAATGTTTAGTTTCAAGATATGTCATGTTGGAATAGTGGTTTACATGATTTATTTTAGGACATTTCCCCAACAAGATGGGATATAGGTTTACCTGATTCACTTAATTTATTGATGTAGTGTCTTAAGTAGCTTCCAAATTTCCATGTTATGATAATTATAAAATATCATGAATTTATGTTCATGACTATCATTCACTCCATTGATATATTTATTCCCTAACATGTATTTTATTATTATTGTTATTCCTTTTATAATCCCTTATTGAGATTTATAGCTCACCCTTTTAATTTTTATGCCCATAGGTTATCCCATGCAATGATATGTACAAATGAATGTTATTGTTATGTAAAATATTTTTTCAATAAAAAAGTTTTATTTTGTGTCTTAATTTATTAAGTAAGGTTCCTAAGAACCAAAGACACTATACCCCTCCATATTCTAGGTTTTATTATATGCATGTTTATAAAATATATATTTTTAAAATGTATAATAATGATCAGGGTTATTATAAACACAAACCTTAATATGGTATGTCCCTAGGATTCTTCCAAATGTGAGTGTTTTTTAAAAATTTATTATGTAAATTTCCTAACATATTAAAATATTACAATTTTTTTGGATTGGAGTCACAGTTTTATAGAGATGAAATTAAAATCAAAAAAATTATTATATTTATCGGAGGATTCAGGATAGATTTTGATAATTTAAAAGATAATGGTAAATACAATTTAGTTTAAGGTAAAATATATATTTGTCCGATTATATCCATTATATTATTTATTATATCATATTTGGGTCATTATGTTTTTATAAAACACACCATATTTTTATGGTTTTTAAATTTTAGCCCAAAATTCAACTATCTGAACAAATTATGAAAAATTCAGCGTTTGATAATTTTGAAATTTTGATTCAAAAAAAATATTTGAATTTTATGTATATAATTTTATAGATATTTTCATTTTCACATTTAAAACTACCATAATAAATATTTATTAAAAATGATGGTTTTTTGTTAATTGCATTTTTTGAACCCTAATAAAACATTACTTTTTACTTTATAAAGAGTATATGATCATTTATAATTAATAACTATACTTTAATTATAATATTAAGTTTAAATATTATTTATTTCAAAAACACTTTTACCACTCAAAATAATTTCCTTAATTGAAATTAATTTTATCCAATATAATATTTGAGTTTTATAGTATCAAAATAAAATTATTTTCATTAATGTTAAAAAAAATAATGTACATAAATGATTTTCTTGAGTTTGGAAACATTTAACATCAATACACTAGTATATTACCTATTTTTAAGGTTGGAGATGGTGATAAATTCATGAGATCTTTCGGAAAATATGGTTTGGTTTAGATTTTGATGATCTTAAACTTCTCCTGTAAACGGTTTTGATCATGATCTTGTTGATGGATATCTTCTTGGACTTGGTCATGGAAGAAAACAATAGATTCTATATCCCACAAAATATCTATTATATTTTCTTCCTAGTGTAAAATACTTTTAGTTGAGGCCATAACATCCTTTTTACGAGTCAATTGGATTTGTTAAAGACCTATATGTATACTAACTAGGTGATCAATGTATAACGACTCTATTAGATATGGTATATATTCATAATGATATATTGAATCCGTTTGGATATAAAAATATATGCTCATGTGTTTAATATAACCATTTTCATTAATAAAACATTATATCATAATAGAAATTTATATATTACAACTCAAGTTGTTACAATATTCCCCACATATGAAATTTCTCAGTCAAAATTTTAATTTCACCTCCTTAAAAAATGATGGTAATATTGTTTATTCACTTCCTTGGGTTCCCAAATTTCATCCACAAATATGTGTTTCCTCCACAACACATTGAGAAGGTGAATTGACTAATTTTAATGAACTTCTTATCAAATGTCTATGATCTTAACTACATTCTCCTCATAAGAAATATCATTATCAAATGGTACCAACTCTTGACTGAGTATATATAGTGTTCTGGTGTGTACCTTCTTAAGAGAGATACGTAGAATACATCATGAACATGATATGGGTTCGGTGGGAGTGAAAGTCTATAGACACTGCTCTTATGTGATCAAGGTTCTCAAAGGGGTGATGTATCATGGAACAATCATTCCCTTCTTCCCAAATCATATCACATTCTTATATGGAGATATTTGGAGGAATACCATGTCTCCAACATCAAAATCTAGGTATCATCGACGATTTACATCATAGATATTCTATTTAATCTGATTAGATTTCATGTTCTTTTGAATCATCTTATCATTTTCCACCATTTCCTCAACCATTCCCAGACCTAAACGTTTTCGTTCCCCAACTTCATCCCAACATGTAGGTGTCTTGCACCTCTTATCCCAAAGGGAGTCATAGGGATCAATTTGGAAGATCGGGTGAATTTTTTTTAAGATAAATATACAAGAGGAATATTTTTATCCCATCCCCCATTGTAGTCAATTGATTGTGGTATCAACAAATCCTCATGTGTTTGGACAATCCACTCTGCTTGGCCATCATTTTTATGGTGACAATTCATAATTATGTTTAACTCATTTTTTAGATAATGTGGAAAACTTTTCCATAACAAAGCGGTAAATGTTTTTTCCTGATCTGATCGAATCAATATATGTACTCCATGAATCCCAACTACTTCCATATTTTTTATCTATGAATGTAGATCTAGTTGGAATTCCACTCATATTTCAATTAAGTGTGGATAATTTTTAAGAGAATTCACCACAACCCATATTGTATTTTTCCCTCTTGATGTTTTTGGTAGACCAATGAAAATGTTAATGGGGATGTTTTTCCACTTCCATGTATGTATCGGTAATGGTTTCATCACCCACCTTGTATTTTTTCATTTCCTGTTTCATATGCGGACCTAAAAGACATCATGATGTATATTCTATGATATCCTTCTTCATATTGTCCCACCACTATTTTTCATGGAGATCACAAAACATATTTGTGCTTCTAGAGTGGATGTAAATGGTTGAATTATGTGAATAGGCCAATATATCATTCTTTGAGTCATGATTTGTTGGTACACATAATCTTGACCAAAATATTACAAGACCACCATCATTAAAATTGAAATCCACAGATATTCATTTCCATATATATTCCACATTATTTTAAATTCTCACATCAACTCTTTAATCATCCTTTAATCTCTCTAGAAGAGAGAGTTAAGAAATTTGTTTTTAAAGTATTGATGATTTTCCTTTGTTTATGATTCCCATATCCACCTTTTCCAAATATAAATATTTTGGATTCCTCCCAATTATCATCAATTATTGAACTGGATGATCCTTTATTCTTAGAGCATCTACCACTTAATTCTATTTCCTAGGACAGTACTGGATAGAGTAGTTATAGTCTATGTTCAGCTATATCCAACTTCATTTATACATATTCAACTATTATGTGTGAATAAATAAATATGTGCTTTTTTTATCTATAAATATTTCACACTTCAAACCATAGAGATAATGATGCCAAATTTTCAAAGTGAAGATTACTACTACCAACTCCAGATCATGCATTAAAAAGTTTTTCTATTGAATATTCAATTTTTTTGAAACACAACTTATCACATTGTTATACATCATTAATGCACATCCCAATCCATTTATAGAATCATCTCGGAATAATAAGAAAACTAATCCACATTGGGGTAGTACAAGAACATTGTAAGTGGTGACCCTCTATTTCAACTCGTTGAATCCCTTTTCATTTTTTTCATTATAAAAAAAATTACTCCCTAAAAAGTTTTACTTTTATGAGTGTTTTACAATCATGAAAAATATATCACTAATCTGTTATAATACCATGATAACCCATGAAAAGTATGGATATCTATTAAATATGTTATCCTTAACAATACAATAATTTCATTAGTATTTTAATGGTCCACATATATCCCATATCATGTGATCATATGTCCCATAAAAGAGACTCCCTTCAACAAGAACTCTCATTTTCTATAATTGTTAAATATCTTCATATTTCACAAGGAATTTAATAAATTACTCAAATTCTTATTATCATATTCATTATGTTTGGAGTATGTTAGAATATCTTCTATAAATACATCCATAATTTTTTCCAGATAATATATGAATGCTCTATTAATCATGTACATAATTATTTTTAGAGAATTAGTGAGTCTAAAAGGCTTCACAATGAACTCATAGTTCCAAAAATATGTACAAAAAGTATTCTTGGTGATGTCCTACATCCTCACACAAATATGGTAATATCACGTCAAAATATTCTCATTAGAGAATTATTATGATCACCATAGCTAATATAACAAGTCATCAATCCAAGACAGGGGATGCATGTTATTTACAATTATCTTTTGGATCTTATTATAATCGAAGAAAATGTTCATTAACCAATTATTTTTCATAAAGAAGGGGAAAGATGCACGCCATAGTCAATAAAATGGGATTATGTACTCTTTATCCCAGTTTTCCTATAGTTGTTTCTTTAGATCATTCAGTTCTATAACATTCATTATATAAATGTTTTTAATAATGGTAATTCTCTAGGTAAAAGCTCATTTGAAAATTAAAACTCCCACATATGAGGAAGATATGAAAATTCCTTGGAAACATATCAACATATTCCACCACAATTGGAATGTATTCAAGGATGATACATTCCTTAGACTTAATCATTTGAGAAAAATATTCTCTCTCATACGGAAACAATATCCATGCATGAGATGATGGTGAAAAATATTCTTTATCTTTACACTTATATTTGTACATAATCTATGTGCCATTCACAATATGACGAGTGATTTCTTTCTCCCAAAAATTCATGTTGGATATTTATAGGGAAATCCAATTTATGCCCATAATTTCATAAAATTCCAATAAATAGAGTATTAAAATGTTCTCTAGGATATTTAACTCAAAATCATATATTGTTTGGAGTTATATAATATATTCATCAATTTCCACATTTTCTATTTTCACATATAAATCTTCTTCAATAACTTTTTATGGTGTTTGGACATTTAATCTAAAAAATCCATGACATGAAAGAATTTTTAGAACAAAATACTAAATAAAATTTTAATGTTTTTTAATGAACTACTTGTGTACCATTAAACACTTTTTTCGAGATACACCTCATCAGTTGTGATGGAAAAATAACACCCTTACTATATTGGAGGTTGTTGGTTGTCTCTTAAAACCCTTGGCTTCAGGAACTAGTTTCATAGTGACTTGGTTACCTCAAGTTTATGCAATGAAAATTTCATTTAGGATTGACTAGATATTTCCTTTCATCTACCGCAGTTAAAGGTTTCTACTATCGAAATTTTTTTGTTACATTCCCCTACATCCCTCACCTAAATAATTTCCTCGTCCTCTTTAGGAAATATACATGGGGCTTCTTTCTACACCATTGACTAGTCAGGTGTTGAAATTTCCAAGCACCATTAGATTTATCCATCAGATCCCTATAATTAAAATTTAATTTAGACTTATTATACTTGTGATACCCTTGTGATCTAGTTATCTCCATTTGAAATTTTAGGTATCATCAGACAATTTATTTATAACTATCAAAGTGTCGGATCACTAAAGATTTTTATATACTCGTATTTATCCCACCAAACACATGTTCAACCCTGAATTCATGGATTATGAAAAATTGGGTGGCATTTTATGAATTTCTTATGAATATTTCATCATAAACACTGATAGAATCATTGCATTTTTTTCATTGGGGAAGGAAATCACTTCCCATATTATGATGAAGAGTATGAGGAAAATATTTATCAAAAACATTTTCTATAAATCCCAGCACCAAAATTATTTGATATATTCCTCAGGCATTGAATTTTTTATCAATGTAATCCACTAATCATCTTCACCGTCCATATGATAAACGACACAAAAAATGTTCTATTTCATTAAACATTAATGGTTTTTGAATATTATTTCAATGGAGTTGAAGTAATGTTCCATAATTAAGGGATCATTTGTCCCATTAATAGTTATAGGGCGATGTCATATAAATATTTCTATAGAGAATTATTCTCTCATATGTGGATTTGGATGCTCCTCTTGATCTGTTTTTCAATTCCAAAACCGAGTTAGTTGATATAGTGTTGTCATTATGTGTGGGATTTATGATCATACATGAATTATGTTAACACCCTTTCCCAACATGGTCCATCATTAAACTGAAAATTAACCAATACATTGGAGTTCTATATATTTCTGGGTGCAACTATCACTTTCATTTACATCTCATGCATGTGTTCCCCCACAAAGATCATAAAACATGGATTCATTAATAATTATATTTTATTTTATGAGAAATGAGCATGGTATAAATAATATTATGTCCAAAAAAAATGTTCTATATGTGTATAAAAGTTAATTCACATTATATGTAACTGGTTGGTTATTTACTACATATTTATTTATGAAGAGAAATTGTGATGAAATTTTGGCATCCAAATAGCATCGCTTAAAAAATATTAAAATGGGTTGATGAGATAAAAAGGGTCTCTAATAAATTTTAAATAATATCAGTCATAATAGGGTCATGTTAATACATATCCCATCATTTTTAATATTAAATATAATCCATTCTATAATAAATAATGCTGATTAAAGAAGAAGATGGAAGAACTGTTATGAAGTTTTAGCTGGTAAATGGGTGTACATGGGAGAGATTAAAGAGAGAAAAAGTAGTCTATATTCATTTATATAGTCTAATTCAAAAAATAATATTCATTTTATCCAAATAATATCTTGTATATGTGTATTTTAACTTTTAAATCTAAAATAAATGAAATTTATTGAAAATGACAGGATTTTGGAAGCAATATTTTTTGGAACCTAATAAAACATTTCATTTGACATCATAAAAATTAATGATAATTATATTTAATAAAATTAATTGATTTATAATAAATAATTAAAAAGTAATTTATTTCAAAAATAAATTAATCCATCAAAATAAATTCCTTAACTAAATTGAATATTATCCCAAAATATTATTGAAGATTTATATAAACAAAATAATAACATATTCAATATTCTTGATAAAGTGAAGTACAAAGTCAATTTTCTAGGTTATTAATATAAATCCTTTTAATACGCCCACATATAAACTGATATTTATGTTTTAATGGTGATACCTTAATATTGTTAATCAAAAAATATGCGTTGGACCAGGATTTCGTTGAGCTTGAACTTATCTTATAAACAATTTCATTCATTTTTATGTTATATGATCTCAGATTGGGATTATTCATGGGATAATCCTACAGATTCTATCTCCTTGGGATTCTTTGGTAAATGGGCATGATAGGGTACAATCCTTCTCGACGCGGCTTGCAATGCATTTTTCAAAATCAGCTGGATTACTTAAATACCTATATTTATATTAATCATGTGATCATTGTATAATGAATATATTAACAATGATATAGAGTATAATGATGAAATTATTAGTTATATATATTATATTAATGAAATATTTATCATTATTAATGAATAATATATCATTTGTGTTCTTACCTTTCCATGCACATTATAATGATGACGTCGTTTGTGTGTACGTGTGAACTATAACCTCCACGAAGCGATGTGATAGGGTTTTCATCACTACATCACATGTATGGTATATATAGGTATATTGAAATTATTAAAATGATATTAATGATATTTTGATAATTATTTATAGATAAAATAAGACTTACCTTCCTTATATAATGATCATTGAAAAATGAAAATGTTATTCATGAGTATGTACGACTTACCTTCTTTATGATTGTAACAAAATTAATTATTCACATCCCTATGTAATGGAGTGATTTAAAATTATAATTATTATATAAAATTAATTATTATATCATAAATATTATTTGGTAGATGATTTAATTATGACCATTTTGACTATAAACATCATAAAAATTTTATTTTGGACTCAAGTTTCAAATATCATCGAAATGAACAACATGAACATAAATAATTAAGTAACTGTTATGAAATGAAAATACGTATACTAAAAAAATAAAACTAATTTAAAATTGTAATTAATAAATAAAATAATATACCTATAATTTTTATTCTGGATGATAATAATTACAAGTGATATGTTAGACCAAAGGTAAGATACTTCCTTTTAAAAACCCTCATATAGAGTTCCTTTTCCAACGCATTTTATAAAATTCAAATGTGTTATTTTTATCATATATGGAATGAATATATTATCCTGTTTTTATGTATCATTATTATTTTGATTATTCCCTAGGTGTTTTCAATTTAATAACATATGATTTCAAAATTTAAGTTTCTTTTACGAATGATTTATGTATTGTGCTTGTGTTAGGGTTCTTGGGTATTGTTTTTGAGTATGAGTGGATATGTGATTAAATGATTGTATTTGAGATCATTATATCTCTCTACTTAATTAGTTAATGAGACATATTTAATTGATAACATTATCCTTATATATTTAGGAAATATACTGTAGTAGGCTTTCCAAATTTAATTATTAAGGTTACTCCCTATAGAGTCAAGATAGTTACAGTAAATATAAGAGTTATATTGAATTAATAAGACAATTTTATTTTATGAATTGTTATTTGTATGGAGTTTTATAAGAATATTATTATTTCATGGGATAAGAAAGGGATCTTAGGATTTATGAGTGAAATGTATAAATTTGTGAAAATGTTTTGTGGGTTTGATGTATTCGGGAACAAACAGTTTCTTCCCCTCTTTCATACCCCTTATTGATAATTTTATACGTGTACTATGATTTAAAATTTTTACCTCAGGTTTAAGTATGGTAAAAATAAATTAGGAACACAAGATTAATGTTATGATGATTTTTTATGAAAATTAAATCATTTTTTCTTTTATTAGTTTTATATTTTGGATGAAATGGATACAGTTTCAGTAGTATATTATTTTTATGAATGTTAAATGTTGTATATTTATTATGACCTAATTATCTATGAATATAAACATGAAAATATCTTCAATGAAAAATAATATTAATTTATAAACTAAAAATCAATATTATGCAATGATTGTGTTCATTTCCTTATATGATACACTTATCATAACCGTGAGTTAGATTATATATAATTTAAATCAAAAAATAGAGATATTACCCTCTTAGAGAATTATTTAATTTTAATAAAAGTTGGAATCTAAAAGTAAGTGTAATATTAATAACTTTTTCATAATGTTTTACAATACAAATTAATGTCCATAAATTACATATATGTAGAATTTTATTTCAATTTAAAAAATTATTAGATCATTCCTTGAGTGATAATGCTGGAATGTGTATGTATTTATTTTTCCATTAATTATGTATGATTACATTATCTTTACTAGATAATTGATATTAGTTCCAAATTGGGAATGAAATTAAATGTAGGTGGTATTGAAAGTTTATAGGGTTTTGAGGGTTATAATTTAAAACATGGTACAATATTTTAAATGATTCATTTCATGATGAATGAGTCCTATTTTTAATACTATGGTTTTATTTGTTTTATAAATTCACATATATACTACAATTAAAAATGAGTGGAAAAATTATTATTTAGTGGGTATATTATGAGATAAATATCTAGATTTTTATCCTTTATAAATACATTTAAATTATTAATTTTTTCTATTGAATCATTTGAAATTTAGTTACTAGTTTCAAATCACATTATGCATTGTATTAATGAACATGTTGATCACCATGATTAGGGTTGATGTCAATAAATAAATAATAATAGTTATTTCTTTGGTGAATGATATATTATTGAATTTATGGATAAATTATATACGAATAAATATTAGATGAAACTGATAGAATTTATTTATTGATAAATGGAGCATATTTTTATCAATTTATCATATTTACTATATATTGTTAAATGATTCATTGGATCATGTATAATGTATATTTTTCATAATATAAATATTTCTCTCCATGGATCATTAGAAATATTAATGTTTTTGAGCATCTATGTGAAAGGGTATATATCTATAATATTTTCACTATAGATTTAATGATTTTATGTTATTTCAAATTTATTTAATATTTATAAATACATGCATGATGAATCAAAAATAATTTATGTGGCTGAATATTGTATTTATAAGAATGATTTTTACAATGAAAATATCATGGAGATACATGATTAGAAAGAAAATTTTATTAATTCTTACCATATAAACAATATATAGATTTTATATAGGCAGGTCTTAGAAATGAGATTCATATATCAATTATATAATTCATAAGTTACCTTAAAATTTGTGTCTATTGTGGTTTCTAGGTGAATTTTTGAATTTGGAGGTGATAATTGTTAATCACTTAAAAAATTAGATATGGTTACTATTTTCCGAGACAAAAAACATTTGGGAGATATATATTGGGATTCATTGACTTTTCAATAATGAATTTAATTTTTTTAATTGTATATTTATTATATTACAGGATTAATATTATTTTAATGGTATAAAAATTTGATATTTAAAATCATTATTCAGGGTATTTTTTTGTATTTAATGGTTATTTTATTTACTATATATTCCCTAAATCCTATATAAATATGATGATTATAGGTTATATAGGTATATTGGGAGGCATTCTATGTGATAAAATTGCCCATAAATCTACTAATCATAGTGTCATGTTGAGTATTTTCATTATAAATGATGTATCCTATCCACTAAATATGTGTAAAAACAAGAAAAATATTAGATATGGGTTTTATGTTAAAAACTCAAATATCATTCACTAGTTGTCATTATTGAAGCCAATTTCTATGAGTTAGTGTATGGGATAACCTTATAAGATTCTTAATGGAGTAAGCAAAATCGAGAAGAGGTGTTCATTATTTTCCAATCCACTACTAAATCCACCTTTCCCTAGATTATCACATCATCTTCCTCATTTCCTATTATGAGGCACATGAATGTCATCGAAGATGTAGGATCCTACTCGAGCGTCAAGTGATTCAGCCATACCATGGATACACCATGAATAAGGAATATACTTGGGTTTTCATTTCATTTATCATCATTACAATATTGATTTTTGTTAGAAATGATTATAATATAAAATTTAATATAATATTTTATTAATATTATAAAGTATACATGGGTCTTGGTATAATATCATGGTCAATCATGGATTGGGGTTTATTTTGTTATTATCTATTTTAAATGAGTTTCATTAGATCCTCTGAAACTTTGATGTTGTTTAATAGTGATCCATGTTGATTAAAAACATTATATACTATTGAAAATTGAGATATTTTACTGTTATTGAATGAAATTAATTGTATTGTCTCAATTGATTTACTGTATGTTTAAAAAAATTACTTAAACTACAAATTGATTTTTTTTATATTAACATAATCATTGATTGGGGTCATTTAATATTCCTTGAAATAATGTAATTTTTGTTCTCATCGTGGACAGTTTGATGAACTAATTTAATCCATTTTGTGGTCATATAATATGTTATGCGATAATTAAATCTATATTTTTAATTTAGAGTATGCTATGTGATTACATACTATTTATTTTTGTTGAAGCATATGATATCTAACATAATAGTTGTTACGAAACTATTTTAACTTATTCGTGTATACTACTAGGTTAATATCATTTTTTTCCCAATAAAATGGAATCTACCCCATATAAAAAATATTTCACTTTCCATAACAACCCAAATAATAAAAAATGTGTAGTATGGAATCCCATAACATTAATACGCATTGATAAACAATTTATTTTATAGTGAAACACATAATAAATCCCAAAATTGTTTTAGGGTTAGTAACAATGATAAATTAGGTACATATAATATTAACATGAAATTTGGGTTAAACAAAATTAATTTAAAATTAAAAGACATCCTATTATATTAAACTTCTCAAAGAATACTATAATAGGGAACATGGGGATATACAATGGAAAAAATACTATCTATAATGTATATTGTGGGAATAATAAAATAATAATACGATGAACGTAATATATTTTATTCATGAGGTAAATCATGGTGACACAAATTTTTTTATTATCATAAAAATGATCATCAATGAATTTAATAAGATGTTAAAATCAAGGAAACATATGAATGTAGAAAAAAACAAAACATTTTATCACAAATATAAGTTAAGGATAACCTAAAAGAAATCAACACATTGTTTTATTAGGATAACCTCATGTGCTACATGCATTTAATTTCATGAGATAAAAAAATTACACAATTCACCAGAGGGAAATTTAATTTTAGACCCACTTGTCACATTAATATAATGTATATTGATTTTTGAGCCACATAGATCATACAATATAATAAAAAATATAGAATCTTTTAACCATATGATTAATGTTTTTGGGTTACATAAATATAATTCCCCAATAAATTAAATATAGGTAAAAATAGATGAATACAGTTGAGTGGAATCAATTATGGTAAATCACTAGACCAATCATTGGCATTGAATGTTGCATGGTAATTTTGTAAGCATAACAGGTTTACATAATTGAATATTTAACGTGGTAATGAGAGTGAAAGGTGGTATATAATTACATTGTAGTAATAAGGATAGTAAATGTATGATTAAAAACAACTTCAACAATGGAAAATTGGAAATTAAAAGGGCATAACAAAATGATTTTCCCTAAAATAAAAAGAAGAGGGGATAGTTCCTTATAATTATAGTGTGCTTAATAATTATTTCATTGATATTCTTCTAATATTTTAATCATAATGGTATGAATTATTATAGGTATAGGTAGAGGTATTTTTTGATAACTATATATTCAGTGCAGTTCAGTGGGAGGATGGGTGTGTACTTATATTGAATGATATGGAAAATCATTATAAATTTCTAAACATAGGCTTTATACATTATATGATAGAATAATCAAAAACAAAATCATTAACCTGTGGTTTTCCTAGGTATTCTAACACATAGTTGTGGTATTTATTATTTTATAATTCTATGAACCTAAATAATTAAAATAATATTTTTGGTTAGGTGAATATGGACATCTCAATAAATAATTGATTTTAATACCACGAAATTTAATATAGTTTTTGGAAAATTCATTATGGGTTAATAAAATCAATAACATAAATTCAAAAGATTTATTTTAATTGGTAAATATATATTTTATCATGGATTTAATTTATAGAATTTATTATAACATGTCTAGGATATTATTATGTCATAATACATACCATATATTTATTCCATAATTAGTTTCTAACAAAAAAATCAATTATGTTATGATCCTTTTAAAAATTAAAAATATGAATATTTTGATGTGATAATTTTAAAAAATAGTATTTAATATTATAAAATAAATCTATAAATACCATAATGGAAATATTTAAACAAAATATATCATTTAGTAAAAAATTAGGGTTTTTATGATAATAACTGTTTTTTGAACCATATAAGGATTACATTGGACATTACCATAACTCTTTATATATACTAATCATGTGGATAACTATTATATATATATACATATATTATTTATGGTTATTATTATTAGTGTTCACTATCATCTAACATGATATATTAAATAATGGGATAAAAATAACCAAATTATTGCATTTATTTTCTATTACTGTAGTACCTAATGAGGCATTTATTACATAAAAAGGGAATTTAATTGTTAAAAGTTTTTTTTGTTACATTATTTCATCATTCTAAAGATCCACCGTCTAAATTTTCATTTCATACACTAAAATAGGTCATGAAACTTATATTTCATCACCAACTCCTATTCTAAAGTGTCTTCCTAAAACTTATGGTTTCTCCATAACACATTGACCATATCAACAACTAAAATCTTCATCTAATTCTCATCATATGATATATAATTTAAAATATGGACCACATCTATATTCCAAACATGTGAGGGGCTTAATTTCTACTTCCTTAAGTGGGATACACGGAACACATAATATACTTATGATATGTTGGGAAGAATTTTATGTCGATAATCAATATCTCTGATGCTATCACCAAATTTAAAAGATCATATGAATATTTTACTAATCGTTACCTTCTTATGAAAATAGAGGAAATTATTCCATTGTGATATAAAAAGAAAAACATTATCTCTGTTGTCAAATACTAGGTATTACCCATTATTTTCTCATTGATTTTCCATTGAATTATAGTTGATTTAATATTACACTAAATTGTTTGAACCATATCATTAATCTATAATATAAGATCAAGTCCAATCATATTATCCTATCCAACTTTGTCTAAGAATTTTGGAGTCTAAACCCGGTTCTCATACCGAAATTTATATGTTTCCATTTTAATTCTAGAATGGTATTTTTTAGATGAGTACGCCATTAGGAGATGGTGTTGATACCAACATCCAATGAAATTAATTGATCATGATCCCAAAATATCATATGGAGATTGAGTTTTTACTTTACAAAAACCATGATTATAAGGATGATTAGAAATACTAAAACATATGTATCTATCAAAATAATAATTAATTATTATGTGGGACCTCGAGGATAAACTCAGATCATGATCAGAGGAAATGGTGAGTGTAACTCTAGACAATCTTACTAATTCCCATATGTATATCATGGTGAATTTTCCAAGAGAGAAACAATATGTCATAGAAACGTAACTCACTGACAATATAATGTGGTCATCTACTATCTAGATTGTTTTATTTTATTTAGATATCATGGTAATTATTATGATATAATCTATTGTTATGTTTTCACACTTCCATATCAATATTTGAAATGGTAGAATCTAAATCCTATACTGCATTACTTTAACCTCGTCTTTTTTCATTGAATGAATCAAGAGAAAAATATACTATCTCCCTCTTCAGGTTCTACCACAAGATGTTTTGATTTAATTATATATTAATCATTTTGATTCTGAGATGAATCAAGTAGGGTGATATATGAATATCCTATATAAGTTACTTAATTAAATAATTTTTTATTGGAAACACATCTACATTCAAAAATATATTAAAAAATATTAAGAATAATCATACTCAGTATTATTCAGCATGCTTTCAATAGCTATAATTCATCATTGTGGGTCTCCATCATCCTCATTAAGAGGGATGGTTTCAAATTTCTTTTATAAAGTTACTATGTTGATAAATTTATTATTATCATGCCGAAAATTCCCATGTCCAATAATATTCAATCCCTTTCAATCCACATAACATATATGGTTACAAGATCCTTTATACACTGAGCATATTAAACAATTTTTTCGTCCCATTTTTGTAATTGATTTAAAAATCAAAATCGTTCGTCATCTAAAACTTCCTTATTGGGAACATATTATTCTCATTTATTGGGAATATTTAATTAAGGTTTTTTTGATCGGTATATATATAACAATTTTCCCAATATAAATAATATCAGTTAAAAGTTAATGTGAATGTTATTTTACTAATTCTAGATAATGAATTTTGTAGTCGTTATAATTGAGAATTAATTTACAAGATTCATATTCAATTACTATTTCATGTTTTATGTTTAAAAATAGAAATCATTATTTAGACACATCAATTGATATCAAAACTCATTGCCCCTAGATGGGTAATGTGAGGAAAGTTTTATTTATTAAACTATTTTTAAACTCTTTATGGTTCTCCAATAATGAATAATTCAATAAAAACATCAGCACCTTAAAATTTATATTGGTAAATGGTATTGATATTCATGTGAATTTCTAAAAAATGATAGTACCCAGCTATTCTATGAAAACAATAGTCCTCCATCAGATATGTTGTTCTTAGTAATCCTTAATTTTCCTATATTTTGATAATATCCATATATATATTCCTTTTATAGAGATATAATTCCCTAGGAATATAACTTACTCAATCCATACAATGAATTTACATTACACCCCATGAAAAATTTCAGTTTACAATATCTATATTACAACAATCACATAATCTTTTTGGTTTCACAATGATTCTCGAGTATAAAATTAGATCATTTATAAATACTCCTACACTTTTTTTGGAATTAATACCTAACGAATATAATTTTTAAGACAAAAAAATTAGATATATAAATAGTATGTCTATATGGAATCACTCAAAATGTAGTTTGGGGGATATCCTAATTCTTCGAATTTATATAACAATATACTGGCCTAAGACCCACCATATATAAGTATTATGACCCCAATGGCTTATCAGAAAGGACTTATTTCCTTCAATTATGATAATTATTCTATATCATGATATTATGGGGATTATAATAATAATGTAGAAGCATATTTGACCATCATTCTTTTTGATGAATAGGACTAGTGCTACCCATGCTGAAGCACTTAGGATTTTACACCCCTTATAAATACTTTCCGATCGTTTTTTATTTATATAGTTATGTTGAGATATTTCAACTCTATATAGAGTCATGGATATTATAAAATCTTTAGCTATATGTTTTATCAAGAACAAAACATTTCATCCAGGATAAGACTAGTAAATTCTTTAAATAACACAATTGTATATTCCTTTATAATGGGCATGTCATCAAAGATGATTTTTTCTATAGTATAAATAATTTTTTAAGATATTCATGATGATAATGATATAATATTCACTTTGAGATTATTATACAAAAGTATAATCAGCATTTCTCATTCAGGTGTATAGGATTATATAGTGGCTCGTGATACAAAATGTAATTTCTTAATCCTAGAAATTGTTGTTTTCCTTATATTATGAAAACTAATCCACTCCTATAATTGAAATTAATTAAACTAAAGGGATTATCACATGGTTTACTGGGAATTTCATCCCCCAAATATGGTTATGGGAGGATTTATATACTTTTTATTAAATAATTTCCAAATTTTTTGACTTCAAAGATATCACTAATTCCATGCTTTGGAGTTCAATTTGAAAAGGTTTGTTAAAATTTCATGAAATTAAATAATTCCTAAAACCATAGTCACATTGGATAGCTGAATTTAAATAAAATATTACAATCCTACCTTTAACTATTTTATTTAGATTCTAATCTTTTACAGAATCCAAAATATACATAGTGTAGAAATTTTCAAACTATTAAATAAATAAAAGGAATATAATGAGTACTGATAGGTTAAATCATAAATTACACAAAATCATTAAACTATTAATTGGATTTTTTCAATCTATGTTATCCATATTAAATTTAAAAACATAAATAATAATTGTCTTTTTTTTCATTCATAATGGTTAACATATATTTAATTAACTTATATATAATTTATCTGAATAGTGTTAAAGTAGGAATGTAGTTGGGCTAATTTTTTTTGAACCTAGAGATGGTCAGGTCACATAAAAATTCACCCATTTTATTACTATTAACCCTAATAAAATCTATTCTACCACTAAATCCACTTATATTACAAAAAAAAGATTACAATTTTTCGAAACCACATAGTATATACATTACCATAATTTAAGTGGGTTTTCTTATGATAAGTGTCATCCCTAAGGCATGACTATGTCTTACTAGTCATATTACCAAAAGAATCCTATAATTTTCATTGATATAAACTATGAAAACACATATATTTTATACTCCATAACCATGTTATTTATATATGGATATAAAAAATAGAATCCCATAATATCATGAGGTGTTTTTCATTAGGGAAATCATGTTCATAGAACATTACCATGATACGTGGGTATAAAAATATTTATTAAATAATTCAAAAAAAAGACATTATATTCCATCTATATTCTAATACAACATAAGATAACCTATGGACGTACATACGAAAAGGGTGATCTATAAAGTGATTTAATGAAATAATCAAATCATAACATCATATATGTAATACTTGTCTGTAAATATGCTTATATTGGTGGCCTAAATTAGAGATAATCATAAACATGATCATCTATGAATGATATAATATGATAATTTCAAGGTAAAAACGAATGTGTATACAACATAAAACATGACATCATAACAATTTGTCAAGTATAATAACTATAAAATCAAAATATAATGTGCTTATGTCACGACTCATTCCCCGGTGCCCGTGCTGTGACTATCCTAAGACTGCCTTCCATAGGCCAGGGGCTGGTGACTAGCACGGAAATGAATATTCCCTAAAATAGGATGGAATTTCCTTTAATATTGTACAAACACATGGTTTTAGAACACAACAAGAATCAAGTGTGATGTAAACTACTAGAGTAAAAGAGTGATGAAAGTAAAAGGTTCTGGAATACCAGCCCAAATGAACGTAAGAATACAACTGAAAAGTAAAAATACAACTAAAAGGAACAATACAACTGATAAAGGGAAAAAACTACTAGTTCTTCCTCTAAAGATCCTACGTGAAGTTTAGGTACAAATCACCTCTTTATCACTCCACGTTCGTCTATCTCCTCCGCATACCACCTAGTGTTGGCTTCCACAAACCACATCCTAGCTTCACATCGTCTACCCAAGACACAACATGGTACGACCACAGCCCGTGTAGGATTGAGTATAACGATACTCAGTCGGGACCCTGAGATACCTATATGCCTCCAAGAGTTCCATAATGTAAAAAACCATAATGGTAACACAACGAAGGTAACATTATGAAGTAAAATTACCACACAAGTATGACTTAACTCAAACCAGATATACAACATAGACAAACAATATTATGATTCGGACCAAAATAGGATCACTATGAATGTTGATATGTAGACACAATATTATGTAGTAATAGTAACAAGTAACATCCGCAGTCACAACATTGAACAACTTGCCTGTTGGAGAACTCATCCTCTACCCAGTATAGTGGGCATGCCGGGTCACACAGAGCCACTTCCCACTATCCTTGGACTACTAAGGTACTCCTATGGTCGAGTACCATTGGTATGTCGTGTCACACAGAGTCTCTCCTCACTGTGGCATGTTGAGGTACTCCTCTAGTCGAGTACTATGGGTCTACCGCATCACATAGAGGTGCTCCCCACTGTGGCCTACTAAGTTACACATCCAGTCAAGTATTGTCGGTCATACGTGTCACACAGTGGTTCTAACCACCATTCCATGTTGAGGTAATCCTCTAGTAGGGTACTTTGGGTCTGCCAAGTCCAATAGAGGTGCTCCCCACTGGGTCGTCAAATCTCATAGAGTTGAAAAATCAGTAGTCGGGAAGTCTCTGCCAGCCGTTGGGTTCTGTACATAGCGCCCTTTGGAGAACTGCTCCTCAAGCCATTAGACAAATTAAAACTGAAAAAAGGCTCACAAGGAGTAACATGAATATTCTCCACATCATACGGGTTTCATTGAAATAGACAGTTTGTCTATCGGACGCAAGGTTTCCTGGACGCCCGGTCTCTGAATTATTGGCATTTCAGTGCTGAGTGCACAGTTGGATTTGGGTGTGATCCAACCCGTCCATACTCCAAGTATCATTGAAAATATAATGGAATATGTCAAAAGTAATTTCTCACTCAAATGATTCCTACTCCATAGATGCGTTATGAAACGGGTGTCTGGTTCTCATGATCAGGCCCTTTATGTGTTTCTTGGGCCGGTTGAGCCCAGGTCAGGGCTGGGCCGCGGCGTGCTCCGCCTGCTTGATCGGGGTCCATTCCAGCTCGCATAGAGGGTGACCCAGTATATAAAGAGGGTGTCCCGGGAGGGAGGTGACCCGGGAGGGGGGCGGCCCTGGAGGGCGGCGGCCCGGGAGGGAGGCGGCCCGGCCGCATGGGGTGGAACCAACAAGGGGGTCCGCCCTAACCGCCACCGGGGGTAGCTACCCACAGTTTTCCTAGAAATTCAATGGCTATTCAATTTTTTCACAACAGTGGTGCCACCAGGTAGCATGCAGGACCTGTGGGGGAATTTTCATCCAGTTCTGTCACCTTTGGTTGGTGTGCCACTGACCTCTCCAGCATCTCATGGCAGTGCGCCACACCTCCACCCATGAGTGGCCGGTGTGCCGACCGCCTTCCTCATGTTGCCACGGATGATGAGCCACAACCCTATTTATTCATCGGTGGTGCGCATTGATACCCCGTAGCTCCCCCACTTCTAGATGGTTTCGACCGTTCCGATGACTTTCGCCACTTTGTGTCGCCACCACATCATGCGGTATGCGACGATGAGCTATCCCCAACGTAGCTGGTTGGTATCGTCTTACTGTCGGTGTTCAATAGATGCGCAAGGATAGATAGATTGCTTAGGTTTTAGGCCAGGTTTATTTTGCACGCACCCCCCACATTATCTTATAAACATGATGGGGTTAAGGGTCTAAAAACCGATTTAATTATACAATAATTAAAACCCTTCAATGATACCCCACAATAGCATCCCGAAAAAACAAATGACTCACAATTCAACCCATTAGTCAGCTGATCCACATTCTTCATATTATTAATAAATATGGAAGAGGAAAATCATTCAAAAAGAATAAATGAATAACCCCCTACCTCATAACCCATTGGAGAGTGTCCACGTCTTTAAGGTGGGTTGGTGTTCTTCGTTCCCACAATAGGTTCCCAATGACTCCTCTCATACGTCATCCTATAGTTTATGGTTCGATGACACCCATCACCTCCCGCTGGGATCAACTCCGTCTTCCAAGGGTCTGGCGTTGAGATTCTCCATCTACACATCGTTTCTCGGTGAAGCTGTACTGGTACCATCCCCCAAGCACCATAAATATAGAAGATGGGTAGGGTAACTAACAACATTGAAATTTAACATGGATCATTAATTAAGAAGCTTCCAAATTCCCTAATGATGTCGTTACATAGGGTTGGCAGGTGAAGTCATTTTTTATCATGACACATCGCAGGCCCCACCTCTTTTTATGTATGGAGTAGGATATTAAATAAAATAATAAAATTATTTCAATTGTTTTTTTAAAGGTCACAAATCATAACTTCTTTTCCAGACCTACTGCAATCAATGTAACGCCTCCCTTAATTGAATCCTAGCACTGAAGATTAAATAGTGGCCTCAAATTTTTAATCCAAGGAACGGTTCAAAATTTATAAAATGATGCTCATGCATTTTCTGAATTTACGTGAAAAAATGTATAGAAATTAATTCTAGGCACGCAGAGCCTCAAAATCATGTGCCTTCAATTCTCGTAGACTCTTAATAATTCAATATAATTTAAAAAAGTTTACATGGAAAATATAGGTCTCTACATTCTTCACACCTTTGGGATTTTCCTCCCTGAAAGACACAACATAGACTAAAGAAACAAAGGGGCGTACTGAACACGATTCCGAGCCTCCTGCTCCCATGTGCTCTTTTGGAGGTTCTCGTGTTGCCTGTGAATGCGTACCAGAGGTATCAACCGCCGATGAAGGACCTAATCCTGGCTATCCTCAATCTCTGTTGGAACCTCCGTAAACGTCAACCCATTGTCTAAGTCCAGCTTTCCATGGTTTATGACGTGAGATGGGTCATGCACGTATCTCCTCCGTTGGTATACATGGAATATTCATAAACCCTATCCAACTGTGGTGGAAGCACCAAGTGGTATGCCACCACACCAATCCTTTGAAGTACAATAAAAAGGACTGATAAACCGTGATGATAACAAGCCACCTCGGCCAAATCTCTATAGTTCACACTGAGGAAAGACTCACAAGAATACATATATTTGTTCGAGGTGACAAGTTATCACTAAGGTTTATCAGTCCTTTTCTGATACATTAGAGGATAGGAGAGGTGGCATACCGCTTGGAAATTCCACTGTAGTTGGAGATGTTTCACAACATCTTCCATTTATCCATGCTAAGGATATATATCCACAACCCATCTCACGTCAATGACCACAGAAAGCTGGACTTAGGTGATGAGGAGACATTTACAGTTGTTCCTGAAGATATTGAAGATCGAAAAGAGTGGGTCCTTCATGGGCGGTCGATACCTCTGGGGTGCATTCTCGGGCATCTCAAGAACCTCTTTGAGAGAACATGGGATCGGGAGGCTCATATTTGTACTTAGTACCCCCATTTTTTTATTTAGTCTATATAGTGGATTTCAGGGACAAAAATCCCTTTGGTGTGGAGAATGTAGAGACCTAGATTTTCAATGTAATGTTTTTAATTATAATGTATTATTATGAGTATGAGAAAATTGATGGCACGTGATTCTGAGTCCCATAGTGCTAGAATGAATTTCATAACTTTATATCGGCTACGTTTAGTAAACAGATGAGCGGAATTTTCTATCTTTTGAATTGTATCACAGATTATAAATTTGATGGCACCATTGAATCCGTGGTACCAGGATTTGCTTAATGGAGGCTTTACATAGACCACATTAGGTTCGGAGAAAAATGTTAAGTTTTGTGACTTTTTTTAAAAAATGAATTGAAATAATTTTATTATTTTATTTCATATCCTCCTATGGAAAAGAAAAGGGGTGGGACAGCGACGTGTCAAGACAATAAATGGCTTGGCCTACCAACCCTAAGTAACGACTTCATTGGGGGTATTGGAGAGCTTCCTAATTAATGAGCCCCATTAAAATCCGAACATCGTTACATACCCTACCCATGTAATATATATATGATACTTGGGGGATGGTACCAGCACAATTTCACTATGAAACAAAGTGTCGAGGGAGATCCATGACACCAGACCATTAGAATATCGAGCTGATCCCAGCGGGAGGTGATGGGTGACACTGGACCATGAACCACAAGACAACGTATGAGCAACGTCGTTGGAAAATTGTTGTAGGACTGAAGAACACTAACCCACCTTCAATACGTGGATGCTCTCCAACTATCTATGAGGTTGGGGGTTTATTCTTTAAACCTTTTAATTATTTTCCTCTTCCCCATTCTTGAATAGTATGATGAATGTAGACCAACTGACTAACATGTTGATATAATATTCATTCATTTTTTTAGGTGTCTGTTGCATGGTATATTTTCAGGGTTTTTATTGTTGGGTACTTGATTTACCACGTCACAAGGGTTCCAACGCAACAGATGGCACGTCAATCAGATTCCAGGTCTGTGCATTATTGGAATTTCAGTGCCATGTCCCCGGCTGGATTCAGGTGCGATCCAACCCATCCGTATTCCATGTTTCTCTAAAACTATCTGGAGTAATCCAAAATGGTAGTCTCACAAAAAAGATCCAAATTCCACAGAAATTTATTCAAACAGATGTCTCGTTCTCTAGATAAGTCCCTTTAAGTGTTTTTGGGCTAGGGTGGCTGATGACCTGCTAGGTCGGTGGCCCGGCCGCGTGGGGTGAGACTTGCAAGGGGGTCCCCTATAACTGTCACTGTAGGGAGAAACCATAGGTTTTACTGAATGACCTAAGGCCATTCGGTATTCTTCATAGTGTCGGTTCCACGTGGCCCCTCCATTTAGCTTGCAGGACCCGTTCGGGCTGGTGATGCATGTTCTATGGCAGCCGGCCGGCGTGTTGGTCGACCTCATCATCAGGGTGGGATGGCATGATGCACCACCACCCATAGTCGGTAGGTGTGATGGTCGTCTTACTATAGTCACCGCGGCTGACAATATGCAACCCACTTTCTTCATCTATAGCGTGTGGTGGTGTGTCATGTATCCCCCACTGTCGGCCAGTGCCTGCAATTCTGATGACCACTGTGAATTTGTGTCACATCCACTTCCCATGGAATACGATGCCATATTATCCCTGATGTACCTAGTTGGTATCACTGCACTATCGGTGATCCAGGGAGGCGCAAGGATAGTATGATAGTGGAGTGTTCGGGCCGAGTTTTTTAGGCACGTGACCTCTACGTTAGCTCATTAACCAGAGAGGGGTTAAGGGTTTAATAATCAAATTAATTAAACAACTAAAATCCTACAAAGATACCCCACAACAACCTCCCTAAAAAATGAATGAATCGTGGATCAACCCGTTAGTCAGTTTTTTGGTGTTATTCGTATTATTCCAGAATAGGGAAGTGGAAAATTATACAAAAAGCATAAACGAATAAATCCCCTACCTCAAAACCCATTGGAGAGCTTCCATGGATTGAAGGTTGGTTGGTGTTCTTTGTCTCGCAATAGGTTCCCAACGATGTCGCTCATACATTGTACATCGGTTCAGGGTTCGGTGTCACCCGTCACCACCCACTAGGATCGACTTCATCTTCTAAGGGTCTGGCATCATGAAACTCTCTCAGTACTTAGTTGATTGGTGAAGTTGTGATGATACCTTCCTCCAAGCTCTATATATATAGAAGAGGGGGAGGGTAAGTAATGATGTTTGAATTTAATGGGGCACATTAATTATAAATATTCCTAATTCCCCAATGACTTCATTACTTATGTTATAAAGGTCAAGAAATTTATTAGCATGACACATCACAATCCCCACCCCTTTCCTTGTTTGTTGTAGGATATAAAATAAAATAATAAAATTATTTCATTTCATTTCTTATGAAAAAACACAAAACATTTTTTTCGGACCTACTGTGGTAAAAGTAAATCATCCCTTAATAGAATCTGGGCACTGCAAATTCAACAGTACACTCATATATTTAATCTGAGCAATGATTCAAAAGTTAGAAAACACCTCTCATGAATTTACTAAATGTAGATGAAAAAAATGTTCAAATTTCATTCTGGGCACTCCGGGAATTGAAATCATGCGCCATCAATTTTCACAGACTCGTAATAATTCCATATAATTAAAAACATTACCTAGAAATTCCAAGACTATACAGATTTGGATGACTTACCATGAACCATACAAGCCATAAAATGAAATAAAAACACCAAAAATGAATTTTAATGGTATATAATTCTAGGATCATCTCTCACATCAATTTCATGAACATGCATTTGTACACCACATAGATCATGAAAAATAATAGTTCATTTCAACACATTTAACCACATTATTAATAAGTGTAGTTTATATATGTGGATGCACCATATTATTGAAGTATATTAAAACTAGGTCAAAAATATTATGTGAAAATGGGGAATGGTTGTTAAAAAAATGTGTAGCATAAAAATCAGAGGATAATTTTGGTAATTTAATGCCCTAAAATTGGCTAATAGATGGGAGAAATGAGATCGAAATATGGAGTCCCATTAAATTGGAATAATATGGAATGTAAATTTTAGGGTAAAAATAATTTATATCAAGGAATATTATAACTAAAAATAAATTACTACAATGAAATTTATTCAACATCGAAAAATAGAAGACATTCACATACCTTTAAAAGATTCTTATAAAACTTTTGGATAATATTCTTATGTACTTGGGAAATCCTCAAGAACAATTTAGAAATGGAATGTGATAATATCTTTATAATAAATTGGTTTTGAGTGAATCTGAGAATATTAGGGAGAAAGTGAGTGTGTATTTATAGAAAATGTTGAGGGAAATCATTATTAATTTCTAAGCCCATGTTTTGGATGCTAAATGATAAAATAGTCAAAACCAGAAACTATACCATGGTTTTCCACCATTAGTTTATACAATATTTTATAGGTATTTATATATATTATAATTCCATGAACTAATATTCTTGGAAAAATATACATGGTGATGTATAAGTGAGTCATGTTTTTAGTTATTTGATTTCAAAACCATAAAATTTAATATAGATTTTGGATGATTCATTATTAGTTTATGAAATTAATAAAATCAAATAAAAAACATTATATTAATGTGTAAATTATGTTTTGGTCCCATAATACTATTATATATTTGATTACATTATTTCTGGATATTATGATGTCATAATGAATACCATATATGTATTCCATATTTAGTTTTTTCAATAAAATTATTCTCTCATAGAAAAATATGGAAAAATAAAATTAAGTTTATTTAGACATATTAATTCGAAAAGATTATTTATTTTGTAAAAACAATTATCAGGATATTTGAATTTATAAGTTAAAATTAAAATTCATAATTTTTTGAAAATAATAGTCCTTATAATAATAATACTTTTCTGACCCTTATAATATTATATTCGACTTCACAAAATTATATTTTTATATATATATAAATTTTATTTAATAATAATTTTATAAGGAAATAGAATTTGATCAAAATTTGTGAATAATTCAAAATGATTTTTTTAATTAATACTCTTCATTTTCGAGAAAATTATATTGGTTTTATCAAATAAAATTAAAATTAAATTCACTTATATTAAATTCTCATAATGTAATTGGATGAAAATAATAATTATATTATTAAAAAAAATATAGCAATTCATACTACTAAGGTATAAATACATTACAACTTATTGATCCGTCCTAGTATTGATGTGTAATTCATGAGTTAGAGGGGCTTCAATGGAGAAGTTTGGTGAAGATGTTTTAGGTCAAGATTTTGATAATATTTATTTTCACCGGTAAACCGTTTTGTTCATGGTTCATTTATTGAATTTAAACATTATATTCTTCAATTTAATGTCCTAGAGATTCAACTTCTAATGGAAGCTGAAATAAATTGGATTCAGATGGTATGATCCAATTGGTCGACGCAATCACTCATTACATATGTGAAAAATAGATGTTTTCATAACCATTAATATATAAAATTCTTATCAATCAATGTATGAAAACTATATTACCAACAGTTATAATGATTTCATTCTATTAAATTTGAAATTTTATATATAATAATTGGTTTAAAATAAAAAAGCATATATATTGTCTTTAATATGAAGACATAAGATGGAATTTAACGATTAAAAAGTTTATTTTAATAATAAACTTTTTTATAATTACTTGTACCCTCACATTTCCTAAACCAGTGTCACTACATTAGATATTGCAACTTCCTACTCACACCAAACTCATCCTATGTAGTGAATTAATTTTAACCATATGCATGTTCCATTTAATCCCACACATTGTATTGTGTGTGTTGGATACTTATTACGTACCTTATTAGATTATCCTTACACAACCCAACATATATAATTAAATATTATAGAATAAAATTTTATTTCTGTAGTTTTCAATTATGAGTTGAATTTGAATAATCTATAAAATGTTTAAATATAACAGATAAATATTTATTTTGAAATATATTAATTCATAAAAGTTTTTATAATTTATTTGACACTAAAAAGTTTTAAATTAATTATTTATGTGATTATAAAACTTTTAATTAAAAAATATATATTTTTTTAATTAGTGCTTTTCCAAATTATAAATCTTTCATTAATAATTAAAAATAATTTTTTTTAACATTATATAATTTAGTTATCAAAATTATTATAAATTAAGTAATAACACATAAATATACAATTATTAATATATAATATTATAGATTCTTCATAATATTTGGTTTCAATTTTTTTGGGTAAGGATTTATTATAAAAATTATTTACTACGTATAATAATTACATATCATGATTTATATGATAAATATTTTAATAATGATTTAATTTAAGATATTTTTACTTTATAATTAGTAGGAATAATAGATATTTAATTATAAAATATATATATTTCATCAAATATCTTTTGTATTTCAATTAAATTTTTTAAAATAGATAATTTAAAGGATTTTAAATATTAATTTAATAAAAAGTGTTTTATGGTTAAATTAATGGATTTTCTAAAAATATATTCTTATTTATAACTAATTATTGATTATTTTTATTTATGAAATGTTCATAAATAGTTAATGTAATTTCATAATATATATATTTTTCAAGTAATTAATTTATTCCATCATATATTCATTTCAAATTTAGTTTTCATATAATGAATTATTATGTTTATGATATATTTTAAATTGTTTAAATTTCTTCTATTCATTATTATACTTATATAAATTGAAATAAACTATATGTATGATAGTGGATTTAGTTTTCATTTACCATCACCATGGATTGTATTATGTTGTGAGATTAAATTAGGTAGATAATTATAGTTTATAATTAATAGCAGTTAGTTTTATCAGGTAATTAATATAATTCATGAATAATGTTACCCTTTCAAGGGGGATATTATGTTGTAAATTTCACTGGCATGTAGGCTTTTTGCTTCTCTAAACAATTGTTGGTATACTCTCTTTGGCTCAAGGATTAGACATGTTGTGGTAATTGATATCACATAATTATAATGATTTACATAAATGTGTTTCTAATACATTATATATAAGATTCATTTTTATATGTATATATATTTTTAGGATTTTTTTTGGGTAAGACAATCTATGAATTTTTTAAAGGGTTACACATTATTATTTTATGAAATTTATTTATATATTGGAATGATTATATTTCTAATAAATTATTACAAGAATTAATACACATATTTATATAAATTACATAAGATATTGAGATTAAATCCCATATAAAATCCATATTATTTGACTCCTCAAAAGAGTGAGACAAGACAAGCAATTGATTATCTAAGCAGGTTGGTTAATGCTAAATTTGGGTGACACATTATTATCTTGTGAATGGAAAGCATGAAATAGTAGATGCTAATTTAATTTGGTTCCTATTTTTGAAATTTTAATTTGGTCACACATATAAAGGAGAATATATTAGATAAAAAAATAGAGTAATTATGTATTGATTATATAAATAATATATATGTAGCAAAAGTATTTCCGACTCAACATTTCATTATTTATATTTGATGTTATTTCCATGATGACCAACTGAAATTGTTATGTGGATAGTTGACCACTAAATTTTAACCATTTCATATAGAAATATAAATTCTTCACTACTAATGGATATGATTAATTTAGAAGGGGTCAAAATTTTATGGGATTAGATTCAATGAAAGTCCACCATAAATGTTTGTAAAACAAGATACTTTTAAGATAATTGCATATTTTGTAGATAATATAATAACATTCACCAAACATGCCTTTGCGATATATATTTTAATAGATGATATTAATAAAATAAACTTTGTAGTTTATTAAATTAGTAAAACATCACAATTAAGTGAAATTATCTATGTTAGAGGAATCATCATATTGAATAAAAGTGTGGTTGATGTATTTCCATAGCCGAATATATATGATTTTGTAAATAATGTATTGAATAAATTATTTTTTCTGAGGATTTATTTTCCAAATGATCTATATATCTATTTTATCCACCAATACATAATGAAAAAGAATTTGTATGTTAATAAATTATGAAGATTTAGGGTTTTATTACTACTTTGTTCTAGTAAAAAATTCATTCTATTATTTTGAGGGGAATTATTCAACATTGTGAATGAGTTCAAAAAATATTACTCAGTATTTGAATCATTGTGCTTGTACCAGAAATTTCAATATGATCTATAATTTATCATGTTGTGTATAATGTGAAAGTGGTTAAAATATCAAACCGTATAAAAAAATATAGTTAAAGAGTCCAATAATGATTCTTCACTAATAATTTCATGTTCATTGAGACCAAGAATAAAATGGAAGGATGGGGGATGTTTCTATAATAGGTAATTATCATATACCCCTGAAATTTTTTTTATAGTCTATGGAATGATCATATTATGTGTCAATGTTATAGAAATTAAAAAAAATTCTATCAAGGTTATAGGATAACAAATAAACTCGTTACCTAATTTTTAAGTATATAAAAGTTAAAAATCAAGAGGTGAAGTAACATATGTAATAGATTCTAGTAATTAATATAATAAAATAGTTATAATTTTTATAAAATTAATGAAATATATAAAACAAAAATGAATCTTTGTAAAGTTTGTGCATCATTATTTAATTTCAGTTCGACTAATATGAATATTTTTTATGAAAAGTTGATGATTAAACACATGGTATAGGAATCAAAAAATTAAATAACATATTATAAAATAGATAACAAGAAAAAACTCTTATATATATGAAAAGTGGTTTATCAGTTTTTCTACAATGAATTAGGAATTTAGATTCCACCACCATGAATATAAGTTAAAATACTAGGCTTATTTCCAATAAATTTCTTCTGAAACATATATTTCAATATGTTATTTTAAGATAATAGAATGATTAATTTTCAAAATATGGATATAACTATTATTTAAAATAATCAATAAATTTTTATGTTCTTTAGATACATATTTTGAAGGTAATATAGTGTCTAAGAAGATACTATATTTATTTTTTGACATCGTGAATTTCAAAGCTGAAAAATAAAAGATACATCTGGTTTGTAAAGTGTATTTAAATTTATGTTCTAATTAATAGTATAAAATAAGAGTATAAAAATTTAAAGTGTTACATATATTTATGATAATTAATTGAATAATACTATATACTAAAGGATTTTAGGATATTACTGTAAAGAAATAATATAAATAGTTATATTATTTAAAAATATATTTCTATAATTATCTTTTGACGAAAATGTTTTCAATAATAATAACGATGGTTATATAAAGTGTTCTATCTAAAAAATTTATGATTTCAACATTCTAAAAGGTTATTTTGTTAAATTAATGACATTAAATATGGTAAATATGTAAACCAATAAAAATTACCTTAATAAGTATCACAATTATTCTAAAAATTATACCTTTGAGATATTAGTCACTCTCTATTTTAGTGGGGTGGTTTTCAAATAATGGTAATATATATTAGTGTATGGAATTAAATAGAGATGTATTGAGTTTAAAAAATCTCCTATAAATATAGTATACATCATAATGATTTGGAAATATATTTTATATGGAATTTTATAAAAAATATTTTTTATGGTTTTGTAATGTACTATTTAGGGGATTATAAATATAATATATTTAAATTTTCATAAAAAAGGAAATATCAATATCATCATTCGTTCATTTTGGGTGAATATAAATATATATATATATATATACATTTCATTATGTTATATGGTAATTTTATTATCATATTTTTAATTTGAGTTATCCCTAATAGATGTTAATCACTGTGTATTATAGGTCATAGTAATATATTAGGGTTTTTGGGAGTTTGACTCATATCTAGTGATCCAAAAAATTATAATAAGACATAGAATAGGTTTTTCCAACTTGATGATCTATAATTTATAACAAATGGAGTGGAGTGCACAATATATTTTGTATACTAGGGATGTATAGATCATATTTCGATTACCCAATAAATATTATTATTTTTACTTTTCCGACATTATTATTTAATTGATGATTATTTTATAATCATGGGTTCTTATGAGTATAATTAATGAAATCATCAATTGGAGTTTAACAAAGATGGTATTTATACACTCATATGAGGACTAGGAAAATTGGGCTCTCAATTGAGAAATAAATATGTTGTGTATGAACATATTTTGATAGTTTTTATGATTATATTTTATATTAATTTGTTAAGAATGTAATGTGTTCATCCAAAAAGGGGAATTAATTATGTTTTATACATTGAACTAGTCAGTCAATACATGTAGAATTGATAATGTAAGTGTGGCTATATTGGATTGACATGCACTATGTCATGTTGTTACATGATGTCTCTATGAAATGAATAATATTATAATTCATGGTAATATGTGATGAATTGGTGAACATTAGTATATAGATAAATTTATTTTTAAAGAGAACATGTGAGATACATTTGTTGATTTGAAGGTAAATTTGTTTTTCTTAAGGTCTCAAACTACATACATTTTTGTCATATTTATTTATAGTTTACCAAAAGATGTAATAAAAAATTTCAATAATTTTATATTCAATGGGGATAAATTGATTTATAAAAACAAACTATAAAATTTATTTTGACTTAAAAAATATGTGTTTTGGGTTCGTATTCGTAAGATATTACGAATGATGTGATACGTGGTTTTTTTAATGATATATTTCTAAAAGATATTCTAGAAGATATCCAAATTTATTTATTGATATTGTTTCATAATTTATTATATAATATATAAACTAAAGTTAAATTGGTTGAATACTACGAGGCATTATTAAAACTAGATGATTGAAGGATATATTCCTTAATTTTCACATGAAAATTATTACTCTTGGATATATAGTTATATAGTGAGGTATGTTATATGATAACATCCACCTACCATCATATAACAATTTGATAGTATTTATAAATTTCATTAGCTACAATATATCTAAGCCTCCACCTTTTGTTGTAAAAGCCTTCAAATTCATGATTATTTAATATTAATGAATAAAATATATTCCCTAGGATGAAATTAAGAAATCAATTTCCTACGATTAATTGGCTATAAGTTTTTATGAAATATTTTGATGAAATAAATTTTTTATGTGGTATTAATAATAAATTATAACATATGAATTAATTTGTGGAATCTTCTATATTAATATATAAGTAATTTACCACTATTTACAAGATGTTTTTATTCTAGCCCAATGTATTTTAAAATATCCATCTCCCTTGAAGACCTAATATTATAACATAATTTCCAAATGGGGACCTAATTTTTTTGTGGAGTGTAGAGAACCCCACTCAATCATATTGTGATTCCGTGAACCCATGGACACATAAAAAAAGAGGGATATTTTTTAGTTTCTCACTAATGAATGTTGTAAAGCACATTGGAAGAAGATAATAACCATGTATTAATATAATATAAGGTATATATTTTGTTAAATTTATAAAAAATTTATGATTCCAGGTATACTCACATGGATTGTCTTGTTTTGTATTAGTTATTATTTCTATTTTTCACAAGTATAATTATATCCTATGACACCAAAAAATTAAATAGATTATGTGATTTTAAAAGTGTGAAAATAATTTTATGAGTATATTCAACATAAAATTTCAGTAAATTAATATATAATGAATTTTTTTAATTGGGTTAAGACTTGGTTTAGATGAGGATTATTGATAAATGGGGAAAGGGATTTAGTATAGTTTCATGGGTAGCTATAAATTTTAAATGAACTTAAATCGTAAGAATGTACATTGTTTTTTGGAGTGTGGAATTGTGAGTGAGATTATCAGTATAAGGGAGACTATGAATATTTATTATTTATTTTTGGTATTTATTATAATGATACAGTATACTTAAAGAGTACATTTAAACTATCTATTTAGATGAAATTATATTGGGATAATTTAAATATTTCTACCAAAAAGATATTTTTATGAATCTTAATATACATTAATGTTAATATTTTGATATTTTAAATTTTATTATAGATACATTAGTAAATATATTCAATATAATATTTAACTATTAATTATTATTAAATTATCATTTCATGATCAATGGAAAATTAGCTGATATGTATTCCCTTAATCACATGTAAATCTATCTCTTATAAAAAATAATTTAAATAAATTATGTAACTAATTATTATATATTATTAAATTATTTTGAGCATTTTATTATTTATTTGAGATTAATCATACTCAAATATTTATTTCACAAGCATTTTAGTATTGGGGAAAATATATTTTTAATGATAAAAAATCCCAAATATTGAAATGAGGTTAGTGGTCTAGATCATTTTTCAAATTGTTCTGTTTCTATTTATTTACCTTATAATTATCCTCAAATATTAATGAAATAAATTGGATATCTATATTAGATAATGTAATATATTATTAAGGGTTCAATGTCACATGTTATTATGTATTTTACATTTATTTAATGTTTGGAAGAATATTATGAATTATTTATTCTCTATGATATGGAATTATTAGTTGAAGTGAGTGAATAGATATAATTTTCTAATTAATTAATAAAAAATTAAATTAGATGATATTAAGTTAATATTTTATTATAAGGAGTTTTTCAGAATTTATTATTTTTGAAGAAATTATTATGTTTCAATATTAAAAATATTTTAATCAGATAATGTATTATATATTAAATTTGTTGTTGTTGTATTATAGTAATAGAGTGAGTTTATGTATCATAAAGAGTATAATTTGATTAATTTTCATAGATGTTAAGTAGTTCAAATATGGTGATTCACATAACATTGAATTTTGAAGGAAATAATCTTCTATTTAGAGAGTGTATATTGAGATATTGGTTTGATATATTATTAGATTAAATATTTTCTCGAGATATATAAAAAGTTTAGTGAAATTACCTAAGAACATTAAAATATTTCTATGATTGTAAAATGAAGAATGTAATAATATTGGTATATGTGGATTGGTTTTTTTATGGGATAAATATTTTTGATATTAGTATTTTGATATTGTGAGATTGTTATTTTATATTAGTTATTTTATTGAAGAATCATGTAGTTTTCACCATATTCTAAATCGTATGTATATTAGTTATATGTTCTATGACCCTATATCCATAATGTATATGCTTCTATGACTAAGTTGGATGTATATTAATAAACCCCTATATTAATCATAAGGGAATTTGTAGTCATCCCAATAATATATTATTATTTGTATATATTTATTGTCAATATTTTATATTCCTTTTCGGATTTTTATTTCATCTAGGGGATATTTTCAGAGAAGAATGTTGTGGGGGGATTTATGATATTTTCGTGATGGTATGCTATTTCATTAAGATAGTTTTTCTTAGGTCAGTATGATTATCATTTCCCATGGAGGGTTATTCAATTATTGTGGGGAAGGATACTTTATCATGTGTCAATATATCAGTTATTTATATGTTTATGTTGATTACCCACAATATAAGCTGGGAGTATTTGAGAATTAAATTATTATATATAATTTAATGATATCAATAATTTTATATACTATTTTTCAAATATAAATGTTTCATTAGAGGTTGAATATACCTTACCAATTAGTCATACATGATGGATGGCTGAAGAGATAAAAGCATAAATTTCTAAAATCCATTAAACTAATTATATTCATATTATTATCATTTTTTCTTTAATTTTTAATGGTTTTTTATATTAATTAGATTTGTAAAATAGAATTAATTGATTAATAAAAGATATATATATATATATATATTTTATTGTGTTTTGAATTATTTTTTTATATGAGTGTGGTATTAAAATAAAATTAATAATTTCTTTGATAAATTTAATTTTATACATGTATTTTCCATAAAAGTGAGAAGGACTATTTGAGGAAAGGTAAAAGGGTCTCTTTAGTGCTCGTTATTGACATAACATGAGACTTGGTGAGGTTCAATCAAGGATAAATGGGTTAAGAGCATGTATTGGGATGAATAATGATGATGAATGAATTTGGATAGTAAGACATTGTTGTGTCTAATCGTCATATGGAAACTCTATATACAATAATATATATTTTTGTGATAATGTGTTTCATATTTAAATAATAATAACATCCACAACATAATAAAAAATATATTTTTTTCATAAATATAGAACATTTTATAAAATAGGAAAATTAATTTATTAAAATTTATAACAGTATAACGTAGTAATAAATGAAAAATATATAACAGATATTGAATTTAAAAATATGTTAGGTCATGGTCACTTGGAAATACCAGATCCAAGATCATCACTCAATAAGGGATACAAACTATAATAAATATAATATTCATTTTCGAAATGAAATATATAAAATATTATAGAAAAAATAAATGAATTAATCATGATGAAATTTTATTCATTTATATGATATATAATATTTAATTTAATATTTGAATATTAATAAATTTTTTGGAATTATACTGCCCGATTGAATAGTTCCATGGTAATTATGAGTAGTAAAATAATTAATAATTAATAATTTCAATAATTATATTTATATATATATATTATTTCAATAAATGGTTTTTTCTCAAACTAGTAAGAGTAATCATAGTTATTTATGCATTTCAATCAGGCTTATTATGAATTTAATTAAAATAATAATATTTATTTGAAACATTTAATATTAAAATTGTATAGTTGTTATACCTAACATTATGAAATTGATTTATATTTATAATTATAACATTTAAAATCTATTAGTGTGATTTTTATTTTATTATTTTTTTTGTATTTTATTTGAATAATTAAAAAATATTATTTTTAATATATCATATGTTTCATGACATCATTATAATGTAAAATTATTTAATATATAAAATATAATTTTCACCACATATAATTAATATAATATGAATGATAAAATATTTATTTACAATAAAATAAATTTACAGTCATATAAATACATTTTCAAAACCAAAGATAAATTTTACTAAAATAGAAATAATATTTTTAAATATTTACATTCCATAAAATATGTCTATGAATTAATTTTTTTCATGTGACTAGATTTTTTAAAAAATAATTTTTAATTAAAATATATAATAATTCATAATAGTCTACATTATTTATCTTCTTGAGCCTTAATGATGATGTAATCTATGTATTATTCAAAGATCCCTCACCGACATAAAAATATTAACACCCCTCCTACAACCATTTCTCCTCACATTGAAAATACTTGCCCTTTATAATGATCAAACAATTTTTCATTATAAATTCTCTTAGATATATTCATTTTTATTTACTGTAATCGAAATACAGTACTCTAAATGCATTATTCTCAATCTAAAGGAGGTGACTCAAAATATAAGTTAATGGGTTCTAAACTAATGTATTCTAATTTGTATGATTATTTTAAAACATATTCAATATAATTAATACTTAAAATATAAAATTATATATTATTTTTACATATATTTAATCATAAAAATTATAAATTTTTATTTTTATTCTTTTTAAACTCTCGTAAAATCATCTTCCACCCATTTTAGATTTAGACAACCAATGTGAACGATAATGGTTTATTTAAACTAATACCCTAAATGAATTTTTTGAAAACGATTTTAACTATGAAAATATTTATATTTAATATAAAAAAGGTTATTTTTATGATTGTTGAATTAAAAAAGTAATTATACAAATATTATTTATGATAATACCTCATAATCAATTTAGGTATCTAAAATATTCTTACTGAGCATGACTATATAAATTATAACTATCTACTTATGTTTTTAACTCATTCAGTTATATATTTAAGTGAACACTATAACATAAAAAATTGAGATTATTAAACCATTATACTATAAATAATGATTATTACTATTCCGTCCCAGAAGGCTTTTTACAATGAAGCATATATTTTCAAATTGATCAGTGAAAATAATAATAATTTTTAAAATAAGTAAACCATGAAAAAAAAAATATTATATAAGATGAAATATATGTGATAAAATTTATTAATAAAGAGATTAAAAAACATTTCATGATTATTCATATATTTATATGTCGAATTGAAACATGTTCAAACTCAATTTAAGGGTTATACCAATCATTTCCATTATTTTTTTATATTATCTCTCACTCTATGACTCTCTCTCACATAATACATATTTTTTCATTTATGTTTTCGTTATGTGACACATTCATCATTACATTATTTATTTCATTTCATTTTTACTTCATGTTCTGGTGATATAGTTTTTTTTATAGTTTACTTCCAAATATTTCTGTTAAATTAAGATCTTCCAAATAGAACTTTTTGATTAATACAACATTTTTATGTTTCACTATTGAAAAGTATATTTGAATTATATGATCTCTAAAAGAAAACCCATTTTTGTTATAAAATAATTTTATATATTTCAATTTCTAGATATTGACCATTATCCCATTGAATGAATGTTCTAGCCAAATATTAAAAGTCTGAAAATTAATTTCAATTTCAAAAATTATTTTGTACCATTTATTATTAATTTTTAGTCACATTCAGATCTATTATAATGATTAATGTATTTTATTTGAAAATTTAATTTTATGAATTCCTTAATCACTTACGACATGTATATCCTTTATAATAACACAATGATTCAATTTTTATGTGTTTATTGTGATACAAATTTAATTATAATGGGGTTCTTCATGTGTGTAATTTTATGAATGTTTCTCTTGAGTAGGTTGTTCATATTCAAGAAATTTTATGATTAATTGTGGTCCAAAAAGTATATAACCCTTCAGTTGATGAATTAAAATTTCAAATATAATCAGACCATAATATGTGGGAATTATATTGATAAAATTTCCTATAATTTTATACATATAAATGACACTTTTTTCTTCATCCATTATAAGATATTTTCTATGGAGATCCTTGATCGATATTTATTATTACATGCCTTGTGTATGGAAAAACTTTTATATCATTCTCATATTCACCATAACCCTATTATATATTTTTACTTATGAAATTTCATTTATGTGACACTATATGATCCTTTTCATTATTTATCCAATGATGTGTTCTTCAAATTAATGAAATATGACCATATGTTTACCTAGATTTATACACCTATATGGGTTACTTTCTCCCCATATTATTATTTATAGTCCCCTAGGTTTCCCCCAGTTAATATTAGAGGACACAAATGCATAAATTAATTTTATATTATGGATATAAAACATGAAATATTTTCATTTGAAATGATTCATATTGTATATAATCACTCATAGACACTGGAACACTATTTTATGGGTGTTTGAATATAAATATATTTAAAAAAATTCTTAATTTTTATTAATGAGATGATAGAAACTATTTTTGGAGTTAGTGATTGTTACAACTATTTTTTAGGATTAATCTTCTATGAATGATAGGATATACACCATAAATATTATAGATGGATTATTTTTATGCCATCAATTTTGATATGAAATTAATTTATTAGATATTCATTATAATAGAATAATTTTCAATTAATATATATAATATTTTTATTATTTTCATATCTATGTTTATAGGTTTTAGGAAAATTTACATAATAAGTGTATGGATTACGATTCAAAATGTAATTATTTCTTATATAAGATGACCAATATGAAGACATATAGAGTCAAAGAACACATGATAGTAATTTCTCAATTAAATAATGTAATACATAATAATTTTATATATTTAGTGAACCTGAATACACTAGAGCGTGATTACATTATGTATTAGTCATTTATGCAAAGACACATACCCACTTTAAGAGGATATTCTGATTTAATAATCATAAATCAATAGATATATTACATTTCAAAAATATTATCTATGGTTTAATGATTTAGGAAATAAAAAAAATAGAATGGAAATTAATCATATAGATAGAGAGAGAGATAAATGATGGAGTCTGGTCAAGAATATCATTCCCAAGGAAAACATTTCTAGGAAATGAAGAAAATATTTTTTTCATAAATATTTTCCCCACATTGCCTTTAAAAAAATAGAGATGGAATATCATTGGAATATGTAAATAGATCAGAATTATATTGATACATATGAAGGGAAAATAAAAATTAATTCATGAAGAACCCCAATAATATTTATTGACCCTGACAAGAATGTTGAAAACATATTTAGTATCCTAAAAACCCAAAAAATAATTTTCTGATATAAGTCAATGATTTATGAGGTAATAGTTTGAAATTACCTCAAGATAGATATTAATATTAGTTAATAAAAATCATCCTATGGTGATGAATATGATAAGAGATTAATATATGTTAATTTTAGAGTTTTAACATTAAAACCAAATGAATTGAATTTTATTCAACTACCCTCATGATAAATGTGTGGAAAGAATTAATCTCATAACAACCTCAATAGTATGATTAAATATTTAATATATTGAATATAAGGACATCATGAACAAGAATACCAAGTGTACAGGATAAGGCTAATGAATTTGATGATTGAAATTAATTTTTATCCCATTCCCATTCCAATAGACCAATTTTACAAATTAAAAAATCATATAAATTATGAAAGTAATTATAAAAAAATTCAAAGAGTATAATCAATTAACCTGACCTCCAAATTTGAATTAACATGTAATATATTATGTAATCAATATCGGAGATATGGATGATAAATATTATTCTTGGATATGTATATTTTTTATTCATCGTGAATAAATAATTACTCATTTGATTCTAGTTATGTGAAATAATTTTTTTCATTATATTTCTCTAGAGAAATTAAATAACCAATATAATTAATAGAGGTTGAGTTATTTGTGGAAACACAAATGGTTTACATACTCAAATATCATATATACAAATATTTCCCCTATTATAAATTTTTGGAAGAATGAACTAAAATAATTATTTATATTCTATTTAATATAATAAGATGTTATACTATATATGGAATATATTATCTAATATAGGGATAATATTAATAGTTGTGAGGTGGGTAAAAAATTAAGTATCCCATGTAATCCATTGATTTTATATGTAGTATAGCATACCCAGTCGACATTATATCTAATGCCCTGAGATGGGTCATTACATTACATCAAGCACACCTCATCATACAGTAGATGATGTCAACTAGATGTTCTGGTCTATAATGGTGAAAATAAGATACTATAACTGCTTATCAGAGTAACACCACAACAAAAACTATGATAATAGTTATAATAACAAACCGGAATCAAATTAATGGATAGTATGTGAATTATGTCAATTATTAATCAATTGGAACATGCTATACCAATATAATGAATAGAATACATGTGAATGAGTCCTAAAAATGAAATACAAAAACCCAAAAACCATAAGATCCAATGAAGGTAACCATGTGGCAACATGTTAATGATATCCCATGCTCCATCTAGAAATCATGCCCTTAAAACAATCACCAAGTCATTATCCAGAACTTGTACCTAATATTAAGTGGCATATGATCGGGTATCCAAGAACAACGGAGGATCTAGTAGGGTGTGATTAAAAATCCAATGGCTTCCACAAATAGTGTCATAAACAAAAACTAATCTAAAAAAATTGTATGTAGTTATGAATGTTCAAGAAACAAACATGACAAGAAAGGTAGATGTTTCACTTTAAAACATTTAAAAATTACCATTTTTATACATCAGGTTCTTTCAGGCCATCCAACCAACTAAAATACCCCATATGTAATTGATTCCCCATCCAAAGAATAAGGGGTTACACATGCTTTTAATCACAATTATCTTTACTGAACATAATTTATTGACATACCTCAGAGCCTACATCAGGTAATAAATCCATGTCCATGTGTTTGTGAAACATAGAATATCCAACCAAAAACCCAATACACCGCATTACCATATGGTATGAAGCATGGAACCTTGGATTAAAATCCTAGATCACTATTACATAACACTTTCCTTGGATCCCCAGTCTTGGTAGTTTCCTAAAAGAACAGTTAGGGTCCTATAGCATCATTGTGACTCACTAATATATGCATTATTGGGGTGGATTTTATAGCCTTAGTCCATCCCAAACGATGAGAGGATCCTTAACCCAATACCTCACATACCACCAATCCATGGGAATATGATTATTTATTCATAACACATTTACCAAAAAATTAATAAATAATAATCAAAACCATAATTTGAAATTATAATTCAATATAAATAGTCCAATCACAATTAATATCTCATTAACAAATATAACACTGTAAAAAATACCCCCTTATGCAATATTAAACTGGGATATACTCAACACAAGATTAATTTCGTAATCCATGATAACAAACAAGTCAAAACCCTTAATTAAAATTCGTCTTGAATCCATCATTTAAAACATTGGTCTTCCATTTTTTCAAAATTTAACCATACTCCAAGAATTTCAATCCCATTTCTTATCCATTTAAAAATAATAATTATGGAATTTTAATAGGAATGGGATCATTAACTCATTTAAAACCATCATTTGATATTTATAAATAACAACACATTTTGAATCACCATGAGGAAAACCCTCATTTAATGTCATTGCCTACTTTGAAACATCATATTATTCACTTATAAACCACAAACATATCAAAATCAAAAAATAAATATTTAAAATGTTTCGTAATAAACATAGTAATTTCAAAAAATCTGAAATATAATTAATTAAATTCACCCTCAAACAATTCCTACATGAAAAAAATACAATTAAAACCCCATTCAATCTCACATTTTCCCTATCTCAATGTTTTCCTATTTATATCTCCATTATCAAAGGTTCACTACAACCCATGTGTATCCCTCAGATCAATCTCACATCATAAATTTAACCAAAAGAATCCGTGAAAGGTACCACACCACAATATAAGCACCAAGTCACTATCCCAAATCAAGTACATCATAACATGATAGTGAGTCGAATTAAAGAACAATATACACATATATCACATCAATATTAACTCATGTATAAGGAAAACTACATGCTCAACCTTAGCCTTTTATTTGTAAAAACAAACATTTAAATCCAAAACCAATAATCTGATATAAATTTAAGCATTTTAGGAATTTGGATAAATAATAGAGATTCAATAAGACCTAATATAGAAAACATAGAAATGAGGAGTGTTAGAATCACTCAGATGTTCGATTGGAACCCAAACACTCTCTAAATGGCCATGAATCGAAGAAGGATCATCCCGTTAAAGTTTATAAGGGTTCTTTCATCAACCAAGATATTGGTGGTGGAATAAAAAAGAGATTTATTTTATAACCCTTAAATGAAAAGTTTGATAACTAGAAATTACTACATTTTATGGGTCGCATAGTTTGAAAACAGTGTTATTGAAATTGTGTCTGAACTGTGGTACTCCCCATGTCCCAGAGGGCCAAAGACACGTGGTTTCTTGTAAGATCCCTCATGGGTTAGAATCCCATGTTGTAAACCTGTACTAACCTCTTCCAGAAGGGCACCCACGTCGCACATATTCCTAGTCTAAGAACATGGTATATATTATCTGTGATCCATCCATGTGCTACCCACTATTTTTCATAATTTATTCAACTTATGTGTCCCAAACACCCATGAAAACTATGAAACTTCTATTACACTTTAGAAACACTTCACTTTATATGAAAGGGGTTGGTGGGTTTTACCCAAGATTTAAACCCGGAAATAATGTTACAAAAGGAATGCATCTTAAAACTTAACCACCTTATAATATATAATCCTCAAGCCAATCATACAAGAATTAATAATTCTCTACGAAAAACAGGTTAATCCACAGTTACATAATTTATACTCCATTATTCTAGATTCTCCCTAAAATTGTTCATGGTGTGACAACACTCAAACTAAGAAAATTTTAATTACCTCACGAATTTTCACCCAAATCATAGTAAAATCACAATATGAAGCTCCTATAGAATCTACCTCAAACTCATCATCACCAAAATCAAGTACCAGTGACTAATCAAGTGACTCCACAAATCCACCACAATAATTGATATCAAAAATTCACTACACTACCCTAGAAGAACCATTTGGAACATATTCAGTATGATCATCTCCCAACACGTGGATTTCATTGCTTGGTACCATATAACCTAGTTATTTCAAAATTTATAAAAATTACCAAAGAAGGGAATCACCAGATGGAACCACTAGATTCCAAGAACATTTCCCATCATATATTATTCCACATGTCATTTCCCAACGAACTGACAAAAACCATTAGCAAAGCCATTAAAGAACCTTCATCACAAGTTATTCAAGTGGCCGAAGCCTGAGATGATGATTATCACCAAACAAAAACACTAAGATGAAACACATATGAGTCCATCCAAACCGCACTACCAATGAACTCAATAATTGAAAACATTCCAACCATTGTTCAACCCACAATACACTTTATCTCTCCACCACCATTTTTGGTGTTGAGAAAATCCCTAATCCAAAAAATAAACCAATGAAACCATAACTCAAGCTTCAAAAAAAACAAACATGTTTACTAATTCACAACACCCACACAACCATGATATCTCAGAACATGTTTGGAATTCTATAATTCCATGGAAATCACCCAGATTTTTCACACTTCCATTATCCATATATCAAATATGGACTCCATCATTCTAACCAAAACCCAAATCACTTTAATGGGAAACACTCATAATTTCAAAATTAACTTGAGGTGGATTCCATCTCACCAAATCCATTCCCCTCTACCCAACCTAGTCTTACTATTTCAGCAGACTCACATTATTGGAACACTACGTACACTATTGGCATGTCGTCCCTGGATATGGACATGGCACATTCTCACTTAAGGAAAACCTATAACATCATCACACACCCACCAGAGTTCATTCCAAACCCATTAAAAAACATCACCATCATAGCAGCCACTATCTGCAAATTATTGTTGGGCTCTATAACACTCACCAATGTATCCTTGATGTTCTCACATAAATTATCTCTAAAACTAGATTGATCTCATAGACATCACTCAGATAGATCTATACACAAATTCATGGACCACCTAGTCTTACCCATAGATACCATTATTTCAAACCTTCATTTAAATTTTTTATCTAAAACCACTTTTTAAATAACCTTGAGAAAAATCCACATTATAATATATTTCCCAGATGAAAACATCATAATTTTAGTATAAAAACAAAAACTAGACCAAAATCACAAGCTCATTATTTAAACTGTTTGTAAATCCCCTATTCCATTTAAGAAAATGTGAGATATATTCAATTTAATTTACTTTTAAACCAATACCAAATGACCAATTACAACTAACAACTCATTCAGTCTCCAATTTTTCTAAGCTGGAAATTTAATAACTTATAAAACCATTTTCAAATGTTCAGTATACCCCATGGGTAGTTATAGGTTTGAAATCAAATCATCATCAGGTCCAATGGGATCCTTTAAGGGTCTTAGACATAAATATAAGGCACTGGTCAATTTATTAGATAAATCACATGAGAAATGTGTATGGAAGTGAATTATCGAAACAAAAAACACATATTACGCATCCGGACTATGGAAAAATCATGATGACCCCATAACATATTTCTACAGACAACAAAATTCTCTAAAATATCCTTTTTTTGAGAAACAAATAAAATTTTAATTCCCAACATATAATCCACTGAAAAAGTGATTTTCTTTGAGTTTCGGAAGAGGATGAGAGATTATATAAGCCCTAATCATGAAAATAGAGCTAGAATCAGTTTTAGATTCACCTGGATCACTGATTCGTACCCAAACTCAATAAGAAGGGAAACGTATAAAAGTATAATTATCGATTAGAAATGTAGAAGGATTGATTTTGTCACCCAATTTATTAGAAGAAGAATATGGAATAATGTTTGGTTGTAACCCCTAAATCCTAGAGGGGAAAATTAAAAAACCCCACTTTTTAGGCGGCACATATTTTGGACACATGGTCTTCAAAACCATGAGCCAATCAGGTGCCTCCCTATTTCAAATAGGTGTAATGGAAACAAATTACCTAGAGGCTCCCACACATTTTAAAAAAACATGCTGTAAATGTGCACCATCATCCATATGAAGGGTCCCATGAATCTTAGTTTATGTGTCAGGATGCATGGTTTGTACTTACCATCTGAAAAACATGTACTACACATTGTTTGGCCTATTTCCTCTATCTTGTGTGTCCCCAACTCCTAAGAAACCCATGAAACTCCTCATACACCTATGAACCACATCATTATACAGAAAAATAGAGTTGAGGTTGTTTTCCAAAATTTAAACAAAGGCATACCTTTATCAAAGGTCAGGATCTTACACTATAAATTTGAAAGGATAATTTGGAATCTACATTAGAAACTCATCCTCAAGTATTGAGAGTAGATAATTTTATATATATATATATATATCATAATATAGTTGATCATATTCATACCCTATAATTTAACTGCTAAGTTATAATTATCATATTTAAATTATAATATTCCATTATACATTTGTGGTTTGTGTAAGTTGTCATATATGTACATAAATATATACTTATTTTATAATCCCAAGTCATTACAATTGTTTTTCTGTCAAATAATGAACATATAAAGGCCCCAGAGAGAGGCGATTTATGTTAAGGTAATTATTCTTAACTTTTAAACCACACTTTTCATGTTTTGTAGGTTATTATTTTTCCAGAACATAAACAAAAAATAGAAATAAATTCATAAATAAAATGATTAAAAAAAGATAGATTTATATAATTTTATAGATTATATATCTCATATTCCACTCTAACAACACTATGATCTTTGAGATTGGTAATATTCACTATAAAAATTCATTTTCTAGGGTATTATCATTAGATTACAAGTAGATTCACATGATACAATGGTCTACGATCTTTCAACTAGGCTATCCATTCAGAAAATAAATCCATAGACTGGAATATGGTTGTAAATATTGGTATAATATGAAAATAATGGAAAAATAATAAGATTGAATTCCAATATAAGAATTGATTATTATATGTCCTTATATTGATGTTTATCAATAACAAATGATTACATTTAAATTAAACCATATATAGAGAAGATTCTTTAGTTAATAGACAATAGTTCTTTTACAACTATCTTACAAAAGATAAATAATATGGAATTACTATTTATATAGGGTAACAACATTTCTTATGATAATATCTTATTTTCATAAGAACAATATCATATATAGTTTCCTCTAAAAATTTTATTATTATTAATTTAGAAATATATTTTCATAAGGTAAATTAATTTTTCGAAATATACCTATATTTTTCGTTTGATGACGAATTAATTGTATCATAATTTATTTACATAATAATTTAGTTAACATTCCCAAAAAGATACTTTTTGAGTCTTTGATTTTATATGGTTAAATATTATATCAGTGACTATTGATTTCTACATATGTATAAATTTTCTTTCGTATGATTATTATTTTATACGTAAGAGAAATTTTCATTGTTAGAAAACATAATATTTCAAATATATAAATTCTATATTTACTAAAATTAATTTATTTTCACTTTCATATAAACAATTCATTCAGAGTTTATTTATCTAACAACATATAATATTTAATAATGAATATAAATTAAATCATAGAAATAAAATATGAACTAGTTAGAAGATAAAGGGGATTTATTAAATAAAAAATTCATATAGAAATGTATGATATACTATAACAACATCAGTATATATATATAACATGATTTAAAATATTAAAAGGAACTTTAGGGATATTAAAAACATATAAGTGTAAGCTATGATAGGTTGAGTATATTTTTTATACAAAATTTTAAGGGATATTTATATATAATACTTTTTATAACATCAGTTTGTAAAAACATTATCACTATTAATTTGTTTGAATGAATCATTATTTGGATTAACTGAAAAATCAATCACAATTTACTTTTATATTCCATGAAATTTGTTTTTATAATGGGAAAGATGGTAAAAATTACTTATTTTTAGGATTTAAAATTTTATAAAAACCATAATGAAAGTTTATATCTCAAAAAATTACATAAAAGGTATTATTAAGAAATTTGGATATGAAAATAATGAATGCATTAATACTTCTATCAGAACCACAAATAATATAGAAATTTCTTAATCTTGGAAACCAATTCATCAATATATTTTAATAGAAATGATTCGATGTATACAATACATAATTTATAACCACTGAGATTTAATATGTTTTGTATTATTATTTTTAATCATTCAAGCTAATAAAAAAGTGTCCAATATTAATTTAGTAAAAATATTTTAGAAATATTATGGTAACAATATATCTAGAATTATTTTAATCTAAATGAAAATATTATGAACAATTTTTGTTCTATATACTAAATTTAGTGTATATAAAATGGATATAAATAGTACTTTTGTAAATTATATTTTCATAGGATAAGATTTAGTTTAATGGTCCTGTTAAAAAAACTCATCCATTCATTCCACAACTGAAGCTGAATATGTGTTAGATGAATATTTTTGGGCTCACGTGTAGTGGAAGTAAGACACGGTAATTTTCTATAGAATTAGATATAAAAAATTATTATTAATAAAAAATTATTCAATTTCAATAATTAAAAACCATAAAAATCACTACATAAAAAACACATAGATATAATCCAACATTTCGATCTGGATCACACATAAAAAGAAGATATTATTTATAAATTAATCAATATATAAGAACAACATGCAAATAATATTATTATATCCTATTGTAGTGATAGATTTTAAGATATTAAATATAATCATGTAATAGTTAAGGTTATGTAATCATTCATATCTACTTATTGCTAAAAATATTCTAAATTTAAGGAAATTATTTAAAAATGGGTATTACATATATTTATTTTTAAATAATAATTAACTTTTATAAAATTTTATTTTTATAAAAAAATAATAGTATTTCAAAATTCAATATATTTAATAAAATCTTGTAAATATTTTGTTTCACTATATTGATTAGGTATTATGAAAAACTATTTTTACTAAATTATTTGTTTTTCTAAAATTCATGACGATAAATTAGAATAGATAATTTCTCATATGAAATTTATATTTATTAATTTGAGAAGTTTTTTTCTAATCATTAATCATTAGATTTCGTTGTTTCATTTATTCTATTTATATTTATATATTAAATAAAGAAAAAAAAATCAAATGAGTGAAAAAAAATTTCCCATAAAATAATATATTTTTAATAATTTTCTAAAACCAATAAGAGTTCGGATTGTATATAAAAAATATTCAGATGCTAATATTTGATCATATTATTATGTTAAGAGATTGAATCTGAGTCATCAGATCTTTGGAATTCAAATCTTCACCCCAAGCATATAAAATCATTATTGGGTCATGAAACACCACATCAGTTTCATATAATAGGCAAGGAATCTTGACTCTCAAATTTTTTTATGTCTGATGTAACACCCCAACACCGAAATCTTGGAGCCACTGCGTTGTTTTAATACATTAGAAGGTTCAAAAGTAAACAAATCCTGCAGGACCATATAGTTTAGAAGTCTTGGAGATAAATATAGCATAACAGACTGGAAAAAGAATATAAAATATAATACATAATAAAATGAAATAAAATACATCCTTATAGTCTTATTCAAATATTTATTCACCATAATGAAGGGAAAAGAAACATAATAAGGGTGATCTCAAATTCTAAGTGAGGGTAATTACAATAGATGAAATAATAAATAAATTATTATAGAATGGTAAATAAATGAATAAAATTTCCATTTAAACAACTAGATATAAAATAAGATGTACTAAATGATAATGAAATGAAACAAATTACATTTTACAATAAAACTAATAAAGGCATACACCCTTATTTAGGATGATAAAAAATCTCATGGATAACTAATTATTATGTCTGAGTTAGGGAAATAATTAATAATTACAGGGAAACCCTATAGAACATGTGAATCTATAACATCAATAACATTATAAAGATAGTTTAAAAAAATTATATACCCATTTATTTTTTCCAACTTATATTCCACATAATAACATGTTGATGCATCGAGGGGATATATAAATTTCAGGACCCTCCCTTCATTTTCTAGCCCAAAGAGTGCCTCATATCAAGTAAACAAGATTAATAAAATATCTATATTTAATAAATAATACGTATTTATAAATAATTCCCAAGTTGATGATAATTAATAAAAATGGGTGTTGATGGAAATACTACTGAAATATCATTGAAAACATTCTTTAGGAGTGTAATTTTTAATCATTTCGACATGTCCCATACAACATTGATTTTTTTTATAATAATAGTGAAGGTATAAAATTAATGAAACTTATAATATCATGAAAAAGGATATTCATGGTATAACTTGTCGATATGGAATAATACACACCCTATAAAAGAAACTAGAGGAATGAAATTAGAATATGACTCAACCGCATGATGTTGAGACAAAATCCCTTAATTCATAATTCCTTTTTAGTTGTAATTGATTTAACCATCAATATAGTTGTTTAAAGATTGATATTAATTTATATAATAACCTTATTCATATTTATGATATTATATAATTACATATTTTATTATTTTATTACTCGTTTGTTAATATTCATTCACCATTTTCCATTATTTCTGTTGTTAATTTCCGAGGTTCTCGAATATATTTTAACAAGTTATTTCTTATTCATGTTAATTATTATATGTTGTACTCATATAAATAATTTGATAAATTGTTTAAATAATATATTTATATATATAGAGTAATCCCTATAATTCTAGATAAGAAATGAAATTCACCGTTCATGGAGACGGTAGGACGTACGTACATAGGAATGCTACATTCATATTTTTTTGTTTTAAAAAAATTAAAAGAAAAAGAGATATATGTATATTATAATTCCAAAATTATATTTATATCATATATTTCACATATTATACATAAATATTTGTTATACATTCATGTTGACTATGATAGAATCTCGTCGTTTAGAGGAAGTGGTAGTCCACAATTCCCCAAACAATGTGCTTGTATTTATATAAAATTAAAGGATTAAGAGTATGTGTTATAAAATAATTAAATAATTATAAAAATATAATGCATATTATATATAACATATATAAACTGAGTTTCCCATATAATTACCTACCATGAATTGTAGTATTGTAAAAAATGAACAATCATAATTTCAAGGGGTGGTATTTTGTCATAAAAAAAACATTATATTCGTTACCCATTACATGGAAGTGTTGGTATGTGTAGGTATGACACTTGATATAACAATATATTATTATATTTAATATATCAATTTTCTTATATAAAATGATATAATATTATTTGAAGAGTAGGGAAAAAATAAAACTAAAGCGATCATTGAAAACATTACCGTTTTTTCAGGTAACTCCATTTTTTATATATATAAATATATTCTAGGTTATATTTATTCGCCAAAATATTATATTAGGATTCGGTTATGGATTATTGGAGTATATTTTCAATTTTTTTGACCGAATAAAAATGGTTTTGAATTGTGAATAAATGATAATGATGGGATCTCTTTTATAAGAGATGGGAGTGGATCTTTTTTAATTTCAAAAATGATTTATTCATAATAAAATAATTTCCTATAAAAATACCCCATAAGGATATTTATTAGAACATAAAATGAGATAATGTTTTAAATCCAGTAAAAAATATATTTTAGACACATTATGGTGTCATTTTAATCATTATGAAATTGAGTGACCTATAATTAACCCTTTTTAATTTTTACTATAATAACAAATTTTTCTATAAAAAGATAAACGTATTATTTGTTTTTCTGTTTAAATTGGACCATAAATATAAAATTTATGATATTTTAGAACTTATATTATCCACCTATATAAATTTAATATTTTATGATTTTTTAATAATTTAAATAAATATTCCTTTTTTAAAATATTGTATGTGTCCATTTTTGACAATATGGATAACACTGCATTTATGAAAATATATTTGGAAATGTGACTTTGAAATAATAAATTTTACACACCCCTAAATTTCATATTCAACCATAAAATTTTTATCTCTTTTATTATGTAATATTAAATGTATTCAAATATTTATAATATCAGTTAATTAATTCATCCATTAATGAAGAAATAACTATGGCATAATTATGTCACCATTTAATTAAATTATTTTTATCCTAAAAATTATAAATACATCATCATAATGTATTTAAAATTTTTTTATTTCTAATTAATACATATAGTCTAAGATATGTTGTAAATAAAAATATATTAAAAATGTTATATTAAGTAATACATGTGTATGTCATTGTTGTGATTTCATTAAAATAAAATACTATTAACAGCATAAAATCATCCATGTAACTCAAATTGGGTAGTAAATCATCATAATGAGGATTTGGGTTCAAAATATCTCATCTAATAAAATAATTGTTTTCATAAATATAGAACATGAAAATTTATAAAGGCTATTAATTCATATATTAAGATATAAATCATGTTAATATTGTCAATGAATATTTATAAGTGAATAAAATATGTCACATAGTATAATACAGTTCAATAAGTCAATATATCATGGATATTTATATTTCAATATCTTTACAGGTGTACATATTCCTTTTTTTGTCAATTTCATATGTTTCAGTAGTGTTCTTTGTAAGACAGACACTTTATATATTTTTTAGAGTCCCTTGCACCAAAGTTCAAAAAAAGTCACCACCGGTCGACCCACCATTGTGGATGCACCGATCGAACGAGTCAACGATGGATGCCACACCGATAAACAAGTCACCAATGAGAAACACACCAATAGTTTTTAATATGTCACTGATGTCGAATCACCAATTCTCGAACAATATAATGTTGGAAGACTGATGCCAATGAGTTACTAATACTTATGACTCGCTGATAGTCAAAAAAACTGATTTTATTTTATTAATTATATTTATATCTAACAGAAATATTTAGAAAAATTAATGACTCTCACATAATTTAATATTTTTTGTAGGAAATTCAGTTGATTGTACGAGTTACATGCATGTGGGGTGATCTTCTTGTCTGCTAGACCTCGAAGTGTAAATGAATTACAAGCTGTATCAATCGAGATATGCTGAAATGTTGAAAGAATAAGAGAAATGGAAAAAACCTACAACTCTTGAGTTTACTCAAAATCCCAAGAAATCAAAGCTATAGTATGTGAGGAGATCAACAAGGAAAAAAACCTGATGGACTACACACAAAAAAATTTAAACCAAGGATCTTAACATTGAACACATCTAGAATCCATAGAATACAATACTATGTTTTGAATCTATCTTCATGAAGTGGAATCAATCATCACTTCCACTAGATTAAAAGAGTCTAGAGCCACAATGCATCACAAACATAGACATCTAATGTCACGACTTGTCACACGGTGCTCATATGTGACTACGCTAAGCCTACCTTCCATAGGCCGTGGGTTGGTGACTAGCACCTGAAAGCCTTTCACAAACATGGAAGGCATTAAAATAGAGATTTATAAACATTCAAAAATGTAAACTAAAATAAACAGTCATTAAAAGTAAGGTATATCTGCAAGAGTAAAGTACAACCACATGTACAACTGTGAATTGAAAATAATGGCTGAAATAAAATCCCAAGATACTAAAAAATAGTAAAAAAAATTTGCATCTTCCCTGGAGCTCTACATGGAGGGTATTAGCTATATGTTTGAAGTCGAATAAGAGGGTCTCTACTACTCCCATTTCACCAAGATCCACCAAGTCCCAAACCACCAATGTTTGCCTCAGAGTATAAGTATTCAGCACTAGAGACACACGGGCAGGCAGAGCCCGTGCATGGGTGAGTATATCAACTCAGTTGGGGACCCCAAGACCCTCAAAGGACTATCATTAATCCACAAATGAAAATATCTCATTAAAATACCACATAGTTAGTATCACAATCATAATCACAATCAAGAATCACCAAAAAAGAGACAGATCACTCTAACGATATAACATCAAGGTTACTAGGATAGGGATGACTAGTCAAAAAGCTAGATCATCCAATCTGTAGTAACTCTACGGCTGACCTACAAAGGTTTTTGTATGCTGGCCTGTATTGGGCTATATATAATGAACCATATTTGTAACTCTTCTTCTTCTTCATGTCACAGCCATCCACTAGATTCTCATACTAAGAATGCCTGATCTCCGTGAGATTCTGTTCCTCAAGCAATCAGTCATATTTAAACTGGTAATATGTCCAATAAAAACCTTACCCAAAGGACCACCCCATCATAGGGTTCCCAACATGACAAATGACGCGTCGATCGGATGCCCGGTCTTTGAGATATGGGAACTTTTATAAAAAGGGCCATGATGGATTCATGTCTGATCCTACCGAGTTCACACATGAAAATCCTTCAAAAATAACTCAGATTATCTCCAAAGGACTGCCTGGTCCTAAAGATTGGTATGCCACGGATGGCGCATTGATTGGACACTCATCCTGTTAGTTACACCCCTTTATGTAAAAAGTGTGTGATCACACCATGGTCCAACCTGGTTTAGTCATGTCTGCCAGAATATGCCAAAGGAGCCACTTCAAAAAAGGGGTCCCAACGCCATAGATGGTGTGTAAAACGGACACCTGGTTCATTAGATACATGTGTTTCTTTATTCAAGGACTTCTTGGGTCGGGGCCTGCTCTGACTCGGTCCGGCCGGCCCGAGGCAATGGGTCGTGGGGTCTACCAGACCTTGCCCAGGTCCAAGCATTTATGGGTAGGCCCTGTTCAAAGGGTTCGTCCTGTCGGGGTCGGCCCAGCTGGTTCGCATGCCCGGTCTGCAGTGGGTCGGGACAGCTGGGTGGGGTTCAGTCCACCCATGCATTCCCGCTGGTCCACAGGTCCTGCCCTGCCCGCAGGGCTGTGGGTTGGGGCCATCCCGCTTGGCAGCATGTCCGGCCCTACCTGTTCAGTTCTCCCCCATCCGGCATGGTCCGCCAGAAGGCAGACTGTTGTCTCTATCTTGCCTCGTGGAAGCATGGAAATTTCATCTGGCTGGTGGGGTGCTACCCCACCATGTTTAACGGTCGACATGAGGGCCCACTAGTGTCTATGCGACACGGCGTGACAAGAGGCCGCACTGTCCCCACCTGGCACATCCCATTTCCCACGGCTCCGACCACTGGTATTAATTCCCTTATCTCGAACTATCTTCTTGTTTCGCCACCTCTAGCCGCCACATCGTGTGATGCCATGCCGCCATCCCACCACTCATGGCCGGTTGCACTGGGCCTCCTCCGACCACCGCCAGCCGCCGCTGGCATGGAACATCGATTGTTCTTTCCGTGGGCCACCAGACGTGCTTCAGTGGTCCATTCATGGTGTCTTCTTATGCCTACAAGCCTCCCGGACTAACACTGTCACAACATTACCCTTGTTCATGAGTTGCAATCAAAATTGAGGAAAGTTATCCCTGATAAACGCAACATAAATGAAGCGGTGGAGGGTTCGTGACTTGTTCGTTTGGACCACGCCCTACGTGATAACCTAATAACAAGCAGGATAATATTTATCCAACATTAATGTTTAAATAACTAATTTCAATAATGTTAAACTGAAACCAAACAAAAACATTGTACCTCAAGATCTGTTGGAGGTGTCACGATTGTGGCAGGAGGTGCCTCCATGTTGTATGGATTCATCGACGTTCACTGATCCTGAATCATTTCCACCTATACTTCTTCTCCACCATTGATGGATGTTTCCACATAAATTTACCGGAGTTTCCTCTCATGAAAATATGTGCCAAAAACACACCCCGAGATCCATTTTAATAATAGGGGGAAATGTGATTAATGTGTTGAGGAATTAATGGGGTTCATTAAATTAATTAATGAAGCTCTTTTAATTCACAATGGTGGAGTGATGAAGATAATGAGTCAAGAAATTAAATTTCATGAAATTTCACTGGTCCCGCCAATGCTTCTCATCCGTTGGAGAAAAAATAAATGAAAATAGAAATTACATGTCATTTTGTTATTCATTAAAATCTCCAAAACTATCTTTTTCTCCCATCATACCATGGTCGAAGTGATGTTTCCCTTAAGAAAATCCTGGTGGTTCGGATTTAACAGTGCTATCGAATTTCAATTCTGAGCGCCGGTTCAAAAGATAGAAAACACCACCCATGCATTTACTGAACATACCAAAAAAAGATCATAAATTCCTTTTGGGCACACTAAGTCTCAGAATCACACGTCATTAATTTTAGTAGACTCGTAATAATCCAAAATAATTAAAAAAAATCCATCGTATTTTTTGGGTCATTACATTCTCCCCACCTTGGGTCTTTACATCTCTGAAATCCAAACAAGGCTACACAAATAAAGGGGGGTACTGGGCATGCATATGAGCATCTCACTCCCATGTACCCTCTTGAATATTCTCGTGCTTCAAAAAAAACATGCCCTACATGTAGAGACTACCCAAGAAGGATCCATTCCTATCGATCCTCTATCTCCACCGGGTACTCTACTGATCTCTCCCCATCATCAATCTCAATCTCTCCATGGTCGGCGACATGAGATGGGTCATTTAGGTATCTCGTCAACTGGGAAATGTGGAATAAATTTTGTACCCTCTCGAACTACAGTGGTAGTTGCGAGAGTTACATCACCTTTCCAATCCTCAGAAGTATCCAGAAAGTTCTAATAAACCTCATTGAACGATTTCCACCTCAGCAAAATCTATATAGTTCTCTTTGAGGAGAGACTCGCAAGAATACATGGTCCCCATCCTATAACACTAGTGGTCTTCATCATCTATCAGCATAGAACATTTTTAGCTCTGTGAAGTCTTCAGAAGCTCTCGGATGACCTGCACCTTCTCAGTGGTAACCTGTACCATCATAGGGCCCACGAGTACTAGCATTCTTGGATCATTCCAGCACAAGGGAGATCGGCATGGTCATCCTTACAACGCCTCAAAAGGGTCCATACTAATAGTGGAGTGATACATGTTTTTGTATGCAAACTCTACCAAGGGTAGGTGGTTCTCCCAACAATGATCAAAATCAAGGACACATGCACAAAGCATGTCCTCTCTGGTCTGGATGGTCCCCACAGCCTTATCATCTTTTGGCGGGTGAAACGTTGTTCTCAAGAGAAGCTGACTCCCGAAATCATCCTTCAATCCTTCCCACATCATGGATGTGAAGCATGTGTTATGTTCTGAGACCATCGTGAATGGACCCCTATGAAGTATCACGATCTCATGAACCTAGATATGTCCCCAGATCTCTACCAATCCCTTTTCAAGAAAAGAAAAGAAGTGGACCAACTTGGTGAGTCCGTAAACGGTCACCCAAATGGTATCGTTCGTTCTAGACGTACATGAGAACCCCGTCACGATGTCCATCGATATCCCTTCCCACTTCCTCTATGGTATCTCAAGGGGTTGGATTAAACCTGCTAGTACCTTGTGCTCGGCCTTCACTTGGTGGCATGTGAGGCATCTAGAAACAATATCATTCATAGCTTTCTTCATCCATGTCCACCAATACTAATGTTGAAGTTCCAAATACATCTTCACCATGCTTGGATGTACTACCTTGGGGGATGAATGTATCTTCCTCAGCACCTCTTCTCGTAGTTCCAATGGTACTATGTTAAATCCTTTGAAAAGTATATCATCCTATCCATCTTCAGAATGTTTATCAGGTGCGTGGCTTTAGGATATCTGAGCATGTGTAGTCTCGTAGCAACTTTCATTGAGTTGTTCCTCCTTGAATCGATGAAGGAGTGGAGGGGAAACTACCATTGACCGGAGGTAGACTGTTGCATCTATATCAAGTTAGGATATCTAAAGAGATACTAACTTCTATGAATCCTCGTTCAATAGCTACGAATTCGATCATCAGGTAAGTGCATATACCACTATATTCCACATCATAGGAGTATTGAAACTATAAAAGTCATAGTCCTAGAGGATCTATAAAAACATCATTATCTCAGATTAAGATCTTTCTATGTGATTTTATATTTGAGATTCTTGTTGTCTGAGTAAACAACAAACCGCTTGCCCATCAAGTAGTGTCGCCACATCATCAATTCAAAGTCTACTGCTTCCAACTCAAAGTCATGAGTCTCATAATTCTTCTCAGGAGACATCAACTATTGTGATCCATAAGAAATAACTACATCACCCTACATCAGGATGAAACTAAGTGAGGTCCTTAATGCATCACAAAAACCCATGCAATCAGTTCCCTCCTATGGAAACCTCAATATGTGAGCACTGGTCATGCTCTACCTCAGATGTGGAATTCTCTATTGGAATGTCTCCGACCCCAATATAGTTTTCCCTTTATTCTTCAAGGAAATAATAGGTTCTGCTACTCTGGGAAAATCGGGCATGACCCTTTGATAGTAGCCTACTAATCCAAAGAAGTACTACACCTAAGTCACACTCCTGGGTGGTTCCCAATAATGTACTGCTTCAATCTTCGCGAGATCCACACTAAATCTAGACTCTGAGATGATGTGTCCCTAGATATGGTCCTTCAGTATAAAGAACTCACACTTCGAAAGATTCCCATATAACTGGTGTTCCCAGAGTGTATCCAGAACTTTCCATATGTGTACAATGTTCTCTTCCTCAGACGGTGAGTACACCATGATGTCATCGATGAAGACCACCTCATAGCGATCAAGGTATGACTGAATGATCCAATTCATGAAACCAATGAAAAGTATTGGATCTTTGGTCATTCTTATAGGCACCACCATGAACTTTTAATTTCCATATAGGAATTTTTAGTATGTCTTTAGTATGTTCTCATACCATACCCTATGTAGATGGTTGCCTGATCTGAGTTCTATGTCTGAGATCCACTTCACTTATTTCAACTAATCAAAAAAATCATAAATACTCATTAGAGGATAATTTTTCTTTACGATGACTTGGTTTAGGTTCTGGAAGTCCACACATAGACTCAAAATTCAGACTACCTTCTTGACAAACAACACGGAGGATTCCCCTAGAGAAACAATGGGCCTTACGAATCCCATCCTCTATAAGTTCTCCAACGGTACCCTTTTCACTCGGAGTTCCACAGGGGCCATACGATAAGTTGGTGTAGATTTCGGTGTTTTTCTTGGGTACATGTCAATATGGAAGTCTACCTCTCTACAAAAGGTAGTTCAGGGAAATATTCTTGAAATTCTTCCTCATAATTGTCCACCACCACTGGGAACTGTGGACTCGCCTCCTCCACCATGACGAAGATCATGCAATCCAGCTAATATGTAATGAGCAAAACCCTATTGAGCGCAATTCCATCTCATGCTTCTTAGTTTTCCTTCTCACCAACAATGGAAAACTGGCCTCCATTATTGTGTGTACATCACACTATATGTCTTAAGTAGTCTATCTGTGCATGAACTGCTAATATCCAGTCAATGCCTAAAATGATGTCATAGGGATTTAATGCTACTACTATTAGATCCCATCTAAAACATCGTCCTTATATAGTAAGATCACATTATCGTCAGAAGTTTGTTATCATTGAATAATCTCTTATAGGTGTATTAAAACACAAATGTTGAGCTAAAATATCATTAAAGAATCTTAGAGTGCCGAACTACGTCTGTGGTAAGGAAAGAATTTCTAGAACCTCTGTCAATAAGCACAACATATAATGTATTCAAGATAATTATCGTACCTCATATCATCTCATGGATGTCCGGATTGTGAGCCTCTACTTCCTCTAGCTGGGCCTGTCCCCATCCACCTGCCCCCTGAGCACGTGATGGACCACCTAGGAGTGGTGGTGTTAGTGCCTAGTGACCCCAACCACCTCTCGTTGCATGTCCTGCTCCCCTACCTCATTCGTTTCCTGGTTGATTCTCATGATCCTTTCAATGCTACTACCTCGGTGGTAAATCCACCATCTACCGATCATCTGTCTGGGGAGTTATATATTCATGTGCTTTGTGATCCTGTCCCCCACTGGGAAAATAAATCACGCATCCCTGGTGGCTCCATCTGCCTCTCGAGCCTCGCCCCGCTAACCCTACGTCCCGGGGTCACCATCTAAATGGTCTAACCTACTTGGGATACTGCATCGTTTATCTAATTCCAACTGTAGATGACTCTACTAAATGTCGTCCGGTTGGGGATCTCACTATCGATGCCTTGTCGGAATGAAATCTCTTCTTCATCAAAGATCTCTTTAGCACCCTAGCTTGAGTCGGGGTGCTGAAAGAAACTATCACAACTCTAATATCTCTTTTTACACCCTTCTCAAAGGTTTGGTCCATAAAATAATTGTCTCGTACCATTTCAGTTGAGTATCGGGAGTGGTCAGTAAATCTCACCGAGTATTTAGCCAGAGTTTGTATGACCGACAGCTGATGTTTAAGCTCTTGAATACACACAGAGCGTAGTGTATCTGGATGAAACTCTGCCATAAATAGAATCTATATGTATAGCTAGGTGAGGGTCATCTTTTCATGTTCATAGAGAATCAAGTTCAATCATCATCCTGCCAAGCCTTGAAGAAGGCTAGCGGTGAAGATCACAATCTACTCAGTGGGTGTCTCTACTAAGCGAATGACCCACGAAACAGCGCTAAGCCAATCCTCTAATACCTGGGGTCCTTATCTACTTGAAACAATGGATCCCTCTACCTCTGTAACTCATGCAACATGCTCATCTAGCTTGCATGATCCATTGATATAATCTTATTCTCATTGGGTGGTGGTGAAAATGGTACACCACCCAAAGGTGCCATAATTGTGAGTGGTCCCAATAATGATGCCTCATCACTCAGTGGGCCACTATCAAGATCTATAATCAGAATCATGGATGTCTATCTTCGTGTAGGAATCATTTATGAAATAGATGCATCATGATCAAGAAGTTATGCCTGGTGAGCTAACTCAATAATGATCAATGAAACTTTTCAGAATAATAGAAACTAATGTTTTCCTTTACTGATTTAAACAAAAGAATTCTGTATCTTGGTGTATGGATACATCAGCTGTCACCCCTGCACTAGACTCCCTATAATGTAAACTGAACTCAATACACATTACACCATTTCCACAATAAAAGTAGACTCTTATTTCTTTTGTATAACCCACTACACTCTAATACAATTTTTCCACGACCTGTCCCATGGATCCTGGACGTAACTACCCCAGGAACGCATTACATAGGCCAGGGGTTCGTGAATAGATCCTATAGAATTTTCCCAAATATGGAAGGCATTACCATAGAGATCTATATACACTCAAAAAGGGAAACTGATGTAAACAACCAACAAATGTCAGGTATAACCACAAGAGTATTGTACACACACATTTAAAACTGTATACTAAAAATAGTTTGTGGAAATAAAATCCATAGAAACTAATAAGAAAGTAAATAAATATCGCATCTACCCTAGAGCACCACCAAGAGTGTAGTATATGTATGTCTAAAGTCAGAGAAGAGGATCTGGATTTCTACCGTCTCACCAAGCTCCACCGAGTACCGAACGTCCAAAGTCTGCCTCAGAGCATCAGTAGTCTACACCTAAAAACATGTGTGGGTGAAACCCATACAAGGGTGAGTATAAAAACATAGTAGGGGACCAGGTGAACCCTAAATGTCTCTCAATAATCCAAAAAAGAAAACATCACATTAAACTGCCACAAATTTAATATCAGAAGCATTATCTAAATCAAGAAGCACAAAGGAAAAGAGACAGATCACTCAAATGGTATAACATCAAGGTAACTGGGATAGGGATTACTAGTCATAATGCTAGATCAGCCTATCCAAAGTAACTTTACTCATGACCCAAATAGGTCATTGTATGTTGACCCATATTTATCTCTAGATTCTCACCTGTATAGGTCATTGTTATTGACCCGTATTGTTCTTTGATGTTGACCCATATTGGTCGCCGGTGCTGACCTATATTGGTCATTGGTGATGACCTCTATTTTTCATAGGTACAGAGGTGGTAATGATTATTAGTGAATCTAGATCATCCCAATCTGGTGTTTTTGAAGCTGTAATGTATTGGTCGCTCTTCTTCTTTATGTCACAGCTGGCCACTGGATTCCTGCACGAAGTATGCCTGATCTCCATATGATTGTAATCCTCAAGCCATCCCTCATATTTAAACTTGTAAGATTTCATAAAAAATCATACGCATGCGTCTGCCTCATCATAAGGGTTCCAATGTGATAGCCGGTGCGTCAATCAGATTCCCATTCTGTGAGATATGGGCACTTATGTAAATTGGGCCTGGTTGGATTGAAGTCTGATCCAACCTAGTCCACATGTAAAACATAGTCAAAAATCAAGTAGATTGTCTCCAAAGGGCAGCCTTGTTAGAAGGGTCCTTATACCATAGACGACGCATCGATCAGATGTTTGGTCTATTAGTTACACCCCATTCCGTGAAACAGGGGTGATCGCACCTCGATTCGGCCTAAGTTGGTCAATATTTCTAGAATATTCCAAAGGGACCGCTTCCCAAAATTAGTCCCAACGCCAATGGAATCATTTCAAACGGACACTCGTTTTGTCAGTAAAGGGTGTTTCATTATTCGAGGGAAAGTTTTGTCTGGGCCGGATCCGACTCGGTCAGGCCGACCTAATGCAACTGTTCATGGGGTCTGCCTGACCACACCAGACTCTGACTCATTAAGGGTTGGGCCAGTTCACTGGATCCGACCCATCGGGGACAGCCTAACTAGTTGATGGGCCCTGCCCGCGCAAACCATTTGATGGGGCTCGACCCACCCGTGTTGGCTCGCTAGGCCGCGGGTCCTGCCCGACCAACTGGGCGGGTTTGGCCCCCGTCTGGCCTAGTCTACATGTGTAACACCCCAATATTTCATAGTAAGTTATCTAATTAATGTAATTCAATAGCTTGCGCTACACGCAACACCGAGTTCGAGCGCACCACAACTTACCAAGCTAGCCGTTGAAAAAGACGTTATGGACATTATTAACTGCATTTTAAATATTATATACTATATATAATTTTAACATCATTATTATGTGTTTTTTAGACATAATATAAGAACAAATTCATTTTTTTCAGATAAAAAAATATTTTTCAAAAAATTAAATTTTACAACATTTTAATGGTGAACCCTTTTTAAAACAAATATTTGAAAATTTTATATATTAAATTTAATGAAATTAAATTCTTTTATAGAAGCAGAACATAAAAAAAATTGAATTAATTTTTTGAACATTTATGATAACTTTCATATTTTGAGGAATTGTAAAAAATACTATGTTTTAATTGAAAACAACTTTTTTAATCAAAATAATTTATTGTGTTAAATTATACATTTTATTTGTTTAGAAGTATAATTAGATTATATTTTTATCATTTAATACAATGTAGATAATTATAAGTAATTTCCCATTTTAATTTGATATAAACAAATGTCTATCTTTTGAAATTTTTTAATTTTTAATAACCCGCTTTTTGGTCTCGACAATAGGAATTTATTATAAATAAATAAATGAAACTTTTAATATATTAATTTGGAAAAATATATGACATTTTTGAATTCAAAATATCAAAAATAGCATAAGGTGAATTTTTGTTATTTCTTCCAGAAAACATTCAATTTTTGTGGAATAGTGAAAAACACTGCGTTGTTATTTAAAACCAACTTTTATTAAATAAATATTTTATTTATTTAAATATATTTTAAGTCAAAATAGATATATAATACTTATATATGTTCAATGTAATTTATTTGAGTCATTTTATAATTAATTTAGTTGTTTATAATTCTATTGATTTTTTACCGTCTTTTACCCATATTCGAGGAGAATTTGAGAATCTGCAAAAAACATAATTTTCCTGCTTCTATGAGTTGAATTTCAAAACATTTAAATCCATGGATGAAAACAATAAAAAAAATGAGGTTCAATAAGATGAAAATAATTGTTTTTTGAATAGTAACTTGTGACTTATTTACCACAGCTAAAAGTAAATAGGGTAATTAAGGGTAAAATGATATTATAATTACCCTAACACATGTCTTAATTCTATTGGATAAGTGTAATTAGAACAAAAACAACCTTAGGAATAAAATTTTTACCTCTTTGGTCCACATGGATTAGATTAGATCATTTAATATTATTTTATTTAAAGAAGAGTTAAAAGTGATAACTTCAATGTTTAATAACAAAAAAAATTTAATATAGGGTAATATATAAGATAAATTCGACAATAAATATTCATTAGAACGAAAAATATATTTCCTAAATCATGGAACTTTATTTATATTTTTTAGACATTAAATAATTAAACATATTTATGACATAATGATGACACAGTAATTACATTATTAATGAATTAATCAAATAATTGGTCTTACAAATATTAAAATAAATTTAATGTCAAGGTTTTAATGATATACACGAATTTTCTAGGTGAATATAAAATCTTAGGATTTATTCGATGTATCTTTCTTGAAGTAATCAAGTTGTGATGACTTTCACAAAAACAAAATACTAAATAATTTCAAAATTGGCATAAATGAATTTTTAAAACAGATATTACACTACTAAATGATATAATGATACTAAAAATACAAGGATCCACCAAAGAAAATAGATATGGTTTGAAATATTAATAATGAAAAAATTTGGGTTCTTCGGGATTTTTATAGTATGTTTATTACCCATATAATATAAAAATACGAAGAAAGGTGATAAATGTCTAACTATTTAACTAAGAGTTATTTATTAATGAGTAAAACATTTTGGTTGGGAGTTATATAGCCCATACCTACCTTATCCTTGAAATAAATTATTTTTATCCACTATAAACAAAAAATTATTTTATTATAAAATAATATTTCAAACATTTCATAAAGTGACGATCACCTCTCTTATAAAATGGAACTTCCCATTCTATAAATTTCACACCTCCAATGCCTTTTGGAACGGCCAACCCCTTCCCAAATATCCTCCCAACGTCCCTCAATTCAACCTAGAGGCCTTACATTGATCAGAAAGACAACCTATGGAGCCCTTTTGTTCATCTCAGTAGGAAACACCTGAAGTAGAGGTAATAATTTCACCACCCTCTCTCAACTTATTTTCTTCAGAAATTTCCTCTTTATTCATTATTTCCATAAAAAATTAATAAATCTAGTACCCTATAAATACTTTGATGTTATTATAAATATGGTACAACAATATTCATTATTCAATCCATCCAATAAATGAAAATGTCACCATATGTGTGTACGTGTGGCTTACCGTCTCTACGTTGTTATGTAGTTTGTTATTCAAGAACATCATTATTTGGATAGGTATAATAATGAGTATAATTGAAAAAAAAATATAACTTGTTAATTATTAAGTATATATTATATACCATCCAATTACATACGGTTCATCCATCAATAAAACTATATTGTCACTCGTGCGTACGTAAATATTACCATCTTCATGAATGCGATGAGATTTATTTCCCCATCAAAACCATTCAATAATAATTTTCAATTCATGATTAAAAATATTTTTTAATAACTTTATATCATTATTGATATGAATCAAATAAATCCTGTCATAACCTACATGGATTCTGTAACAAAACATATAATGGAAAACGAATAAATTAACACCTGAAACGACGATAATTCTAGAATATTATTAACAAAGATATATTAGAAGATTATATGTGATATAATATTTATGTATATGGTTCTCGTATAATATAATAACAATGATTTAACTATTATACAGAAGGATAATGTACCCATGACCAATTTAATGTACAAGGTAAGGGTTAATTTCACAATCTCATTATTATCCGAGGTTGTTTTTATGTAAGTATCTACTGGGAACTCATTACCATCCACATATGTGTTTTCTTAAAAATTTATTTCAAAACATTTTTACTATTTACTAGACAATGAGTTAAAGACATTTATTCCCTTATTTTACCTTATATGTTTTGAAAGTAATCTTTCACTCATCTTACAAACAAGTTACTTTATGATCTTTTCGTCAAAAATAAGGTAAGAATGGTTTTTTAACATATATGGTGGGTGTGGATATTTTCCAATGTTATAACATCATCAATGCTTCCCATACATTCTAATAAAAATATTCTCAAAATAAATTTTTTATTTTGTAATTATCTTACACATAAATGATTTGAAAATAGAATTATATATTTCTCCCTAATAGTTTTGATTTCATCTTTGTCAACATCCTTTGATAAATTTTACAGTTGTTTGATGTTGATTTATTTTGATAAAAATATTGCATATTGTATTTAATTTATTGTGATATTTTTTTACTGTGGATGTGTTATTATTATACCATTCATGGTTTATGGTTAATGAATTGACATTTTGTATTATAGTTTTAATACGAATGTTTATCTTATGATCTGACCTTTTCATATAAGGAATGTATTGGACATAGTATGTGATGGGAGAAACCCACTATAGCTCTCAGGGCATCAGAAGGTCTCAGGATACAATTAGACGTTGAATTGGATTACACATTTCCCAATTCCATATATTGTTTTAGCCGAGGACTAAATCATTTTTAGAAGTCTTGGACAAGGCATGGAAAAGATGTTTCAGAATTTCTGACATATTACATTCCCTCATAATTAAAATATTATTGATGGATCATGTGGTTATTCAAGTAGTAGAATACTCATTACTATGTATTATTGTGACATTATTTACTCATCTCACATTCCTACCACAAGTTCTTTATGTTTGTTATTTATAAGGGCAATGTGTTTCAATTATTCACCATGCCTAATGTCTATGTTATCTTCTGATATATTTCATACCCTTACGGAATATTTGAGATTACCCCTATCTTATGTTTTATTTTCCTAGGATTCTATAAAGTGTATTATGAATGATATGTTAGGTTAAGCTAGGGGATTAATGGAATTATCAAAGAAACGTTTATGTTGTGTTTTATTTTATAATGTGTAATGTAATGTTCATGTATATAATCTATTTTCCAATACTGTTAAATAGATCGGTCCATCAAGAATTGATTCATATTAATCATGCCAATGTTATGTTCTAATGCACTGACTCTGGGTATCTGGGGTCAGGGCGTTACATCCTGAAGGTAGATTGTTGTCTCCGACTAGCCCCAAGAGCGTGGGTCTGTTTTGTTCGGTTGGTGGGGCGCTACCCCACATCATGTAATGGTCTGCCCAGGGGTCGACAGGTCTCCAACCAATGCGGTGTGGCACAGAGCCACGCTTCCCCCTCCTAACATTGATGTTGGCACCAGCGGCACATGCGGGCACCACCCTTATCTCGTGTGGCTCAGTCGGGAAGGCAGCCTCTGGACACCTCAGTGCGCAACGGCACGCCGCCTTCCCACCACCCGCAACCGGTCGCCACGTGCCTCCTCTGACCACCGCCATCGGAAGCCAACATGGCACACCGAAATTTATTCCTTGGGGCCACCAGACATGCTCTGGTGGTCCATTTTTGGTGCCTGCTTCACCTACGACCCTCCCGAACTGCCACCATCACAGCGTGACCCTTTTTCTCACATTATCGTCAATTTTGTGGAATTTTGTCCCTCAAGAACCCAACTAGAATAAAGTGGGGTAGGATATGGGCCTTCTCCATCAGCACGCGCCCTCTACATTAACATGATAACAAGTGAAAAAATATTTATCCGACATTAATGATTAAATAAATCATTTCAACATTGTTAAACCAAATCCAAATCCAAACCCCCTACCCCAAGATTCGTTGGTGGTGTTACCATTGCGATAGGAGAAGAATCCACGTTGGATGGAGTCGTCAACGGTCGTCGATCCCAGATCGTTTCCACCCGAGCATTCATCCTATTTTGGTTGATGTTGCTTCATAACTCCACTAGTGTTTCCTCTCTTAGGGAAGCCATGCCAAAACCCTACCCCAAGTTTCATTTAAATAGGAGGTGGAAATTTGTGTAACTCGTTGAGGAATTAATGAGGTTCATTAAATGAATTAATTAAACTATTTTAATTCAAAATATTGAATATTTCCTTAAACGAATCCCAGTGCTGTGGATGCAATGGTTATCTCAGATTTCAATTCCAAGCAACGGTTCAAAAGAATGATTATGATAACCATGCACTTACTGAATGTACCTAAAAATGTTCATAAATTCATTCAAGGTATACCTTTCCTAGAAATCACATCCTTTCTATTTTCACTGACTCGTTTTAATTCCAAATAATTAAAAACAATTACATGTAATTTTATGGAAATTTACATGTAAAACATCTCTCTACATATTAGCTCTTTTGTGTTTATTTATATACATTTATGAGCCATGTGTGTATCTTTTTCTAACACATACATTGACTCTTGTGCATAACTAAAGGATACATGATATCATCAATCTCTATCTCCTTTTATCCTTTTTTCAGATGTAAAAGAGTGGAAGAGGTAAAGTGTGTCCATTTTTTGTTTCTTCATATGAATAACTATGGTAGAGGTCAACTGTGACCTGGATAGCCCTGTGTGCTGTTGTAAACCCCCATATAGGGTGTAGATCAATGAATTTAAAATATTAAAATTACTGGTGTAATGTGATCACCTTGTGTAGAGGTCTAATTCTCATATTGAGAGTAAACATCGAATTTATATCCACTAGTCCTTTTCCCATTAGTTTTAATTTGTTTTTTCTATATTTTCAATAAAATTAACTTGAATTTTGATAGTTAGTTTAGAAAGTGTTTATAACTATTTTGAAAACGTCGGTTAGTTAAAAAAGTTATTTTAATATTTAGATTAGTATAGCTGATAACTAATCAATCTTCTAATGATTTAATTGGAATTAACGACATATATAAATTCTCTATAAAAAGACTTCAATTATATTTTTAATTGGTGGAATTTTTTTCAATGAACCGATTTTAATTGACAATTTTATATATACTCAATTCAACCATCTTGAGTAATCTGTCCTGACCATCATTTAGTGTCAAATGAATTAGAATAGTTTTCATTTTTTAAAAGCTTGTTCATAAATATTTTTCTACTGTGATTGTAGTCATATTTAAAAGGTATTAAAATTTCTGTTTTTTCTAAATTTTTATCTGATAGTAATTATTTTACAATTTATATCATAGAAAATAGACTCGAAATAGTTTCTACTATTATTCCACATTTATTCAAAGTGATTAATTATGCACAATGGATGAATATGATAAAAATGCACATATAATGTTTGGTTTTTGAAATTTAGTGTTCAATTATAGATTTTTATAAGATTCTTGACAATTCTACAACTACATGGGATGACCCAACTAATGTATCATATAACAATAACTGTATATCCATGAATGTCCTATATTGTGAATTAGGAGATGAAGAATTTAATAGAATTTATTCATGTAAAAATATAAGGACCCGAACTTAATCATTACAAAATCTTGAATTATGTCATGTATTTGCAATGAGGATCTTTATAGATTTAGAGATTTAGAGTTTTAGGCCATAACAATTACATAAAAACATAAATATTACAAGTAGAAACTACTACCAAGTATCCATTTATCATAAAATCAAAACCCTTAAAAAGAAACATTTCTAGTTCCTTGTTTTAGAGAGCATGAATTTTCCTTGATAGCATCCTTGACCCTATACATCATTAAGTGCTATGGAAAACATTTCAAAAACATGGTATGGAGCATAAAAATCACAGTAAGGGTTATAAAATAATGATGGAAAAAATTATCCTATTAATAAATACAAATCAACGAAACCAATAATTTTCAGTGATAACATACATTAAAAATCATAATATTTCTGAATAACACACAGAAATCATAAATCATAAAGGAAACTTATGGAATTTATAACATACATACATTGTATCTATCAATGCTTCATAAAGGGTCACATTTGGAATACCCATCATAGTATATTCCCTAAATCATTTAGGAGAAACATTAACATTTAACTCCGGCATGTTAACCAATGTAGGACCCCGAGACACCCTGAGAGGGGAGGGGTGAATCAGTGTGTCAAATGTTTCTCTTAATGTGATGGATCTTGTCCCCATGTTGGTAGGAACTTGTAAGACATGTATGATGGATATGGTCAGCAATCAAACATTCACATGCAATGAGTCCACACAACACATTTACTTGGTTCACCACTAAGGGCTACGTCCAAGGAGAATACGCCGAAAGGTTATCTGTTGTACCTAATTCCAATATTCTTCACTTTTTGTGGATTACAATGGTTCGGGAACAGTTACTCTATCCCAGGATCATTACCTTTACAAATGTTTAGGGATATCCCACTGCGTCCTTTGGGTCACTCCCTTTGACTGCCCCTAGCTCACTGCATCTGGTGAAGTCCCAGTCAGTTTATAGACATGAGGGCATCTTCAACAATATAGAATTTAAAGCTTTGCCTCAGCATTGCACGAGACTCTACTTGCATCATATTCCGGAGTTAATTCTCTTTTGTAATCAATCTTCTACTTTAGTGCAATACCTGAATTCCCTAAATCTCCTTCTTCTCTTCCTTCATTTCCCAATACTAACACCTAAGTGTATCGTTATATTTCCATCTCTCTGTGTAGATTTGAGTTTAGTTTCACAATCGTTATTCTTCTCTTCGCAACGAAAAATGATGGTGTTAAACACTAATCATGTTTGTGCGGCACAACATCTGTTCGTAAAACCAAATGGTTCACTGTTCTTCTGTCCTTGCAAAGCAGATTTGATCGTGCTAAGAACTTGTCAAACGCCTGAGGGCCCCCCAAATTTTTTTTCACCCTTCTCGGTGCCTTGAAAGTAAAATTAAAACATTTCACGTAAAAATATATTTTGGTGCGAAAAAGGCTTTTCACACAATGCTTCCTTTACGCGCAGAGCTTCTCTTTTTCGCGCATCACCTTTTTTTCGTACAACACTTATTCTTTTCGTGCACCAATCTATACGTCAATTTTTTCGCGCATCTGAGCTTGGGATTCATCTATGTTTCAAGTCACCCACAATGAGTGGGATTCGACTCGTATTTATCGGAATTTTTGACCATGCGTGTAAAACCCCTTCATGCGCATAAAACTTTCTCTTAGTTCTTTATATTTCACCCTCCTTTCTTTTATTTTCGCGCACCACCTGGATTTTTTGCGCACCACATGTAATTTCCATTATTCAACATTATTTACACGAAGCCTCTCTTACACATAAAACATAAATCCCACATTTTTTACACAACCTTCTTTTCATGAAAATGTTTGATTTTTCGCACGCATGGCACGACCATCTTTGATTTTTCGTGCACCTCTTGACTTTGCTGATTTTCAGTATTTCTGATCTGAGACACTACTTGCATGAAAAACTCACCCAGCTCTTTCGCACACAACATTTTTTCACGCACATTCCCATTTTTCTGCACACAACTCTGGTTTTTCACATAGCCCATGCCTTTACCACTTTTCAACATTCTGATTCTGAAACACTGCTTACGCGAAAAACATTGCTCTACTATTTTGCGCACCATCCTGTTTTTCGCACACAAATATCATTTTTCGCGCATACCCCACCTATTTCATGCACTACTTCCTCTTTCCACACACCTCCTTTTGCAAACAACCCATGTATTCATTTTCTGATTTTCAGGCCCAAAAATTTGGTAAACACTGCAAAACAGTGCCACCTTCAAAATATTCTTTAGCCGTAACCTTCATAATTATTTTCTGTGATTTAGATTCCTCAATAACTCTTCTTATTTCATCACAAACTCCACTATTATGATATATATCATATGATTGATGAACTTTATCATCATCATATATTGAGACAATGTGAAGTGCATGACCATATCAGAATTCCAATCCCTTCCACACTGTATTCTACTTCAACCATCATTCTCTACTTCATTCAAATCATACGATTCTATTATTCAATAAGCCTCTTGCATGGTTATCATGCAATCATAAATAATTTCATGGTATTCATAAAATCCTCATTCTTCTTTAATCATCCTTAGATGGATTATACCTCACCATTCTTCATTGTTGTAAACAATTTGTCACCTTTGACACATCTTCTTTGAACTTATGATCTGTACAACAGTCATCTGAATTTCCATTCCTCCATTTCATTGGATTACTTCTTGATCTCCTTCATTTTTATCTTCATTGACAACTATTGAAAACAAATACAACTTTATACACAATGTGGTCCCAACACCCAATGCATTGAAGAGCTATCTCGGGCTCACCCACCCAAGGTTTATCACAGAACCACATGTATATGTAATGAATGCCCAATAACCATAACATATTCATAACAAATAACACAATCATAATGGAAAGATATAATTTCCACATTCCAATCACAATTTATCAAATCATGATATTGAAATAAACAATGCTTTATAAAACCATTTAAAACATTTAATAATGTCATTTTTGAATCAAAGTTTTCCATACCACCTTGAATTTTTTAAAAGAATTGTCATTTTAAATCATTAATTTCCATATAAATAAATTCTAAAAACCATTTTGAAAACATGGAAATTAATGTTAAATATTTAGAAGAATAAATATTTAAAACATTTAAAATTATATTTTAGTAAAAGAGTTTTTAACAAAATGAGAGATGCTTAAATAAAAATAATTAGAGAATAAAATTTAATCAGAACATTATAATATCATGATAATAACGGGATTCATGATATAATATTAAAAAGGATAGTATATACACCATATAAGAGTGTATTGGTGCATAACAACAATGAAGTATCAATGGAATGTAAATTGAGATGAAATCCCTTATAAAACAATATCCTTAGTTTAAGGATAAATATATTACATAATGATGTTCGACAAATAATAATACACTCAATATAATTGGATAGTATGTGTAAAAAAACAAGAGGTTATTCAAACATATTCATAGCATGACATAATCATTAAGTATAACTTCAACCCAAATAATTGATATTGGGAGAAGAAGTCCCCTTACAGAAATTTGATAGCCTAAAGGCGTCACATAAAAAGTCAGAAAGTGAATTGATGGGAGATAAAAGGTTATATTATCACATGGTTATAAAATTTATATCAATAAGGATATATAATAACATATGATAACATAATAAGATGAAAATTAAAAGACAAAATGAAAACAAGTCTTTAAAAAGAGGAGGGTGAAAGGTTCCCTTACTGATTTGGTAACTTACGAAACATTCACCACATAGAAGTGGGATCATACAATGAAGATGTAAATACCCATAAATTAAATTATATTCCAAAAGGAATAAAATCATGGGAATTACATATTCCACTCAAAAGGAAATAGTGTCCAATATAGCATTAATATCACGGGAATAAAAAGTGAGATGAAAAACCCCTTACCACATTGTAATTCAATCGACTAGTATGATAAAAAGTTAATACCCACCATATTAATCAAATAATACCTAGAATATAAAGAGAATAATTATATTATATATCAAATGTCAGTACAAAATACTCCACATGAAATATATAAGTGGCAAACAATGGAAGTCCCATGGAATTAAAAGTGAGATAAGAAATCTCATACCTTATGTCTGACTTGGCATGTTTGTTCGTTTTTATTCATGAATAATAAACATAATTTAATTTATAATTTATTAATATCATTTTTAAATTTTAATATTACTTTTATATCACTTATTAACATGTTATAAACATTATGTTAATAATGGTTTTTTTGTTCATATTTGGTACTTGAGTCAAAAATGAACACCTTATAATTACAGGTTGTCCTTGTGGTAAAGATTGCATTATTTCCATAATGATATTCATGATATAGATGTCATATATATCATATATATCTACTATATATATGTATTTATAATATAACATAACATTTAAAGGTAAGAAATGAAATGCACCGTTCATGGAGACGGTAAGTCGCACGTATGCATGAACGCTACATTCATTTCAATTTCGTTTTTAATGGAATTAAAACATAGTGATACATAGGAATATTTTAATTAAAGTAAAATATAATTTATAATTTCAATAAATCTATCCTATATATGTCCAACATATGGTAAGAATGTGTCGTATCACTTTGAGGGGGCGGTAGTCCGCACTTTTTCAAATGAAATTATCACCTTACTCATAATGGAAACCGTAAAGGTATGCTATAAATTAAAAATACAGAAACATAAAGAAAACATAAACATAATATATATAATATATAAATACATTTTAATCAAAAATCCCCCCATAAAAGCTGGTATGAGATAATTGAACAGTCATCGTTTCTTGAGGTGTTAGTTTTCCATCCACAGAAACAGTATGTTCTTCACCCATTAGATAGAGTTATTTGTATGTGTAGTTCGAATAATTCCGATAACAATATCCTAGTAGATTTAGGATAACGTTTTGTAATAAAATAATGGAATTAAAAGATTTTAGGTGTTGGAAAAGTAAAATAAATGAAATAAATTTAAGATAAATTGTTACCTTTAATTTGGGTAACTCTCTTTGGTTTGAACCAAAAGGACTTCGTGAAGTGCCTTCAGCTAAAGGTAAGGATTCTATGAGGAAGATAGGGATATTGAGAGATTATTTGGTATGGGTTTGGATGAGTCAAGGAGCTCGAGAGTTGTGAGGTATGGGATAGAAGTGAGGGCATTTTATAAGGGGGATGAGTTATTTAGGAAAATGTGAAAATATTATTTTATTATATAATAATTTTCTGTTTCTAAAAGTACAAAACTGATTAAGTTCGAAGATAAAATGACTCATGGTTAAAATAAATTCATCCAATAATAATTGAACAGGTTTTGGAAGTTATATTAATATTTATAAACTTATTTATTTACATCATTTATTAATGATGTAAATACAACATCATTTTTGTGTCATAAATAATTTAATTTATTTGATGAATAAAAATTATAAAACAAATACCATGATGTAGAAATATTTTTAGCTTTCAAAATAATACTTATAGTCCAAAATATAAATTTTATAACCCCATTTAATATTAATTTACTAAAAGATATTTGTTTTTGTCATTTTTTTCATTACTTTATGTTAATTTAAATAAAGTGTTATTATCAGTTTTAAGTGGCACGATGGGGTCCCAAAATGGACCCAAGGATTCCAATATTCATTCATGAAAAAACAACTAAGGTAAATAAATGTGTTATGGTAATTTTATATTATTATAATATTCTTTTTACCTTGTATTACACTATTTACCTTTAACCGTAGTAAATGAAAGTCAACAGTTTCAATTCACAAAAATATTATTTTTATCTTATTTAACCACATTTTACATACTAATAACAACCATATATATTGGATTTTAAAAATTTAATTCACAGAATTGGAAAATTTTCATTTAAATGAAAAAGTCAGTTTTTAACTACTACTGTGTGGTTTCACTATTCATAAAAAATAGATGCTTTTCATAAAGATACCCGAAATTCCACCTTTGCTATATTTTATATTCCGAATTCAAAAATTAATTCTATTTTACAAAATTTAAAACAAAGAAGTTTCATTAATTAATTTAAAATTAATTCCTGTTGTTAAAACAAATAGAGTGTTTTTAAAAAACAATAACTATCAAAAGATTTATACTTGTTTATGTCCAATTTCCAAGTAAAATTAATTACAATGACTAACATTGGATTAATTGGTAAACATATATTCTAATTTCACTTTAAACCCAATTGAAAAGATAATATAACCATATAAATAAATTACATTAAAAGACACTTTTGAATAAAAATACAATAGTTTTTCACTATTCATTAAAAATGAACTCTTTAAGAAAAATTTCTAAAATTTACCCAAACTAAATTTTGATGTCCCAAATCTAAAGAAGAATTTTATTTTGTCAAATATAAAATATAAAAAATGACTAAACCAAGATTTAATGAGGTTTGGCCATCAAAAGGTGGAAAATCGACCTTTTAGGGAATAATGGAGTATTTTTTCTTAAAATTTGATTTATTCATATTTTAAGCCCCTAAATTTTATTAGATTAAGGTAAATACAATTTTAAAAAAATTTATTTTCATATTGGAGTTAGTTATATTCATTCCAACCAATACAATGGATAGTCGTTAACTACCATTTAAAATAATAATATTATATTATTAGTGTGTAACAAAAGACTTCAAAGAATCATGTTGTTGCATATCAGGTAATCCATCGAACATATAATCCCCTTTAAAGAAAAAATAATAATTAATTTACAGATATTAATAAATATGAAAATTTCACATTCTTTATTTACTTGAGATGTTACATCCTTCCCTCCTTTTGGGAATTGCATCCTCGCAATTTTAAAATTGGGCATGGAAGCTTCATTGAATGTCCCATATCATAAAAAGAGTAAATAAAACTATTACATTAAAAGAAATAAAGATACGTACAATGGTCATCCGAGATAACCCATACATGGATTCCATGAAAACATGGATATGGAGGAGAAAAAAACCATTATGTTTTGATGGAGAGTGATAGAAAACATGATTTGTAGAATGTTAACCACCAGAAAATCACAAACTTGTGATGGGTTAAACAGTCATCGGCTCCCTATTTGGAAAAGATAACAGACATAGTTTTTTATTTAAGTTATATTTCATTGAGTAATCTCTTTATTTTCTTAACAGAAAACATATGTAAACATACATACTAGTCATGTATACTTTCAACCATTACTAGATTTCTAACAAAAACTCGTTTTTTTCTCCAAATGATGAGTATTCAAGATATCTTATTCACATTAAAAGTGATATTATCAACTTCAAGAAAATAAAATAATATAGAAAATATTAACTATATATTTCCCTTGTCTTTAGACATTAACTAAAACCAAAATGGTTATTATGAGATCATATAATCCCCCAAAATGATAATCCTTTATAAAAATAAATACTACTATTAATCTCCAAAATTCAATAAGAAGTACCCAATTTTCAAGAAAGACCATTTAATACACAGTTTTCCTTCAAATTATTAAATATAATCAAAACTAATATTGAAAACCAAAACTCAGAAATATTTAAATCACATACTCTTCCACGGTAAATCTTAATACTTATCCCCAAAAACATCGACAAGTCATAAAGTCTCATACTAATGTGTAATTATTCTAATCACATATTTTATATTATATGTTATTAATTTACATAAATAAACCAAATCACCTTATTTCTACAATAAAAAAATATATTCTTCCCAAATAATATTTCAACCATTACTCTACAATTTAAATCCCTAGGTATTCTATTTTCCATATGCATATAGTGTTCCCAAAAGAGAGAATGTCTTCCAAAATTACCTTTATAACATAGACACCATATCATTTTCCTATACTAAGAATTTGATTTGTTAAAAAATATAATTCCAAATAAACTTAATTATGATCAATAAAATCATTTAACTAAAAATAATTAGTCATAATAATAAGTGACATCACGTAGTCCAATGGTTGGCAATAAATCCCAATCGCACTTTGGTTGTGGGTTAGATTCCCACTTCTTTGTCTGACACGATGGGTTGTAACACAGTCTACCTTTTGTCCCTTTTCAAAGACAACACAATTTCATAAGATTCCTAAAAACGTAAAAATTCCTCAAAAATAACCATAACATAATTTATCCTCAAATGATATCTAATACATTTTATTTTTCACCCCAAAATGTAATAACCATTTATCACATCTAAAATAACTATGAATAGTTATAATATTCTATCCATTATTGTTATTTCACTTATTATTAAATTACACCCTAACCTCTAAAGTTATCTATGTTGGCCTCTGATACCAACTATAAGGACCTGACCTTGAACATTACATAATCTTGAATTATGTCAAGACTTCACATTATGGATCTTTTCAGGTTTATAGTTTTAGAGTATTAGGCCATAAATATTACATAACAACATGATTATTACATGTATACACTACTACCTAGTATCCATTTTTTCATTAAGTAAAAACTCCTAAAAATAAACATGTCCAGTTCCATGTTTGAGACAACATGACTTTTCCATGATATCATCCTTGAACCTATTCAACTTTATGTCATGTGGAAAACATTTCAAAAACATGGGATGAGGATAAAATCTTAGTAATGGTTATAAAATAAGGAAGTAAAACAATATCCCATTAATAAATACAAATCAACGAAACCAACACTTTTCAATCATATCATACCTTACGAATTCATTAGATTTATGAATTAGACACCAAAATTATAAATCATAAACGTAACTTAGGGAATTAATAACATACTTACATTGTAGCTATCACAACTACATATGGAGTCACATATGTAATACTCATCACATTATATTCCCTACATCTTTTAGGAGAATCATTTACGTTTACCTCCATCACGTTACCCAATGCATTGGAGAGCTATCTCGGGCTATCCTACCCTAGGATTATCACGGAACCACCCATATTCATAAACAATTCCCAATAACCATAACATATTTATAACACATAACACAATCATGAAGTAAATATAAAATTTCAACATTCCAATAATAATATATCAAATCAAGATATTGAAAAAAAACAATGCATTATAATACTATTTAAAACATTTAATATATATATTTTTGAATCAAAGAGTCTCAAACCACCGTGACGATTTTAAATGAATTATCATTTTAAAAAATCAATTCCCATATAAATAAATCATAAAAACCATTTTGAAAACATGGAAATTAATGTGAAATATTTAGAAGAAGAAATCTTTAAAACATTTAAAATGATATTTTAGTAAAAGAGTTTTTACCAAAATGAGAGACACTTGAATACAAATAATTGAGGAATAAAATTTAATCTAAACTTTATAATATCATGAGAATAAAGGGATTCTTGTTTAATATCTGAAGAAAAATATATACACCATATAAGAGTGAATTGGTGTATACCAACAATGAAGTCCCAATGGAATGTAAATTGAGTTGAAATCAATTATAAAAACTATATTCTTAGATTAAGGATAAATAATTTACATAATAATGTGTGAAAAATAGTAATACACTAAATATATGTGGATATTAAGTGTAAAATAATCAGAGTTTATTCACACATATTAATATAATGACATAATCAAGAAGTAGATCTTTAACCCCAATAATTGAAATTGGGTGAAAAAGTTCCCTTACACAAATTTGACAGCATAATGACATCACATAAAAAATTTGAAGGTGAATTGATGAGTGATAAAATTGTATCTCATCACATGGACATAAAATTTATAGCAATAAGGATATATAAGAACATATCCCATCATAAAAATATGTAAAATAAAAGACATTCAGAAATGAAGTCTTTAAAAATATGAGGGTGAAAGGCTCCATTATCGATTTGGTAACTTACGAAACATACACCCCATGAAAGATGGATCATAAAATGAAGATGTAAATAACAATAAGTTAAAGTATATTCCACAAGGAATATAATCAAGAGAAGTAAATATTACACACAAAAGGAAATAGTGTCTAATACTGCATAAATCTCATAGGAATAAAAACTAAGATGAAAACCCCTTACCACATTGTAATTCAGTCGAGTCATATGACCAAAAGATAACAAGCACCAAATAAATAACATAATACCATGAAAATAAAGAGATTAATTATACTATAAATCAAATGGTAGTACACAATACACCACATGTAATAAATAAGTGGTGAACAATGGAAATCTCGTAGAATTAAAATTGAGATACGAAATCCCTTACCTCGTGTTTGACATGACTTGTTTGTTCCTTTTTCTTCCTCAAAAATAAACATAAGTTAATTTATACTTGATTAAGATAATTTTTCACGTTTATAATTCCTTTTATATCACTTATTAAAATGTAATAAACATTATGTAATCATTTAAGTTAATAATGGTTGTTTTGTCGATATTTGGTACTTGAGTAAAAAATGAACACCTTATAATTACAAGTTGTCCATGTGGTCCAGAGTACAATATTTCCATAATTATATTCATGATTTTCATATCATATATATCATATATATCCATTATATATATTTGTATTTAAAATATTACATAACATTTAGAGTTAAGAAATGAAATGCACCGTTCATGGAGACGGTAAGTCGTACGTACGCATGAACGCTACTTTAATATCAATGTTGTATTTAATGGAATGAAAACACAGTGATACATAATTATATTATAATTATAGTATAATATAATATATTATTTCAATAACTCTATCCTTTATATGTATCATGTATGTTAAGAATGAGTAATATCACTTTGAGGGGGCGGTAGTCTGCACTTCCTCAAATGAAATTATCACGTTCACTCATAATATAAACAATAAAGGTAAGATATAAATTAATAATACAGATTAATAAAGGAATAATAAAAAAAATATATCTCATATATAACTACATTTTGACCATAACGTCCACCATAAGAGGTGGTCGGATATAAATGACCAATCATCATTTCGTGAGGCGTTAGTTTTCCATCCACAGAAATAGTATGTTCTTTTCCCATTAAATAGAGGTGTGAGTATGTTTAGTTCAAATACATATCATAACAAAATAATATTATATTTATTATACTGGTTTTTTTTATAAGAGAAATTATTTAAATGATTTTATGGGTTGGGGAAGTAAAATAAAAGAAAATAATTTAAGAGAAACTGTTACCTTAAATTCGGGTAACTCCCTTTGGTTTGAACCAAAAGGACTTCTTGAAGTGTATTTTTCCTAACATAAGGATTCTAAATGGAATATAGGGATATTGAGAGCTTATTTGGGTAGGGTTTGGATGAGCCAAGGGGCATGAGTGGTGCTAGGAATGGGTTAGAAGTTAGGGCTTTTTATGTGGTGGATGAGGGGTTGTTTTGGGAAGTGTCAAAATATTATATTATTATATAATGATTTTAGGTTTCTAAAAGGCCAAAACTATCTATGGTCGAATATAATATGACCTATGGTGTATATAAATTTATTTGATAAGAATTCGACAAGTTATTGATGTTATTTTAATATTTAGTCTTATTTATTTAAATTATTTATTAATGAGGTAAATAATGCATCATTTTTGTGTCATAAATAATTTAATTTATATGATGTCTAAAAATTATAAAACAAATACCATGATGTTGGAAAAATTTATATATTTCCAAATATTTTTTATAGTCGAAATGATAACTTATATGACCCCATGTAAAAATTATTTTACTAAAAGATATTTGTTTATGTCATTTTTTTCTTTACTTCCAGTTAACTAAAAAAAGTGTCATTATCACTTTTAAGTGGTACCATGGGGTCCCAATATCGACCCAAGGATTCCCAATGTCGGCCATGACTCAACCAATATGTTTAACAAAATTTTTAAGATAATTTTCTATTATTATAATAATCCATTTTTCTTGAATTACCCAATTTACATTTTACCGTGGTAAATAAAAGTCAAAAGCTACTGTTCATAAAAAATTATTTTCATCCTATTGAACAAATTTTACTTAATAATAAAAAACATATTTGTTTGATTTTTGAAATTCAATTCACAGAAGTGGTAAAATTGCATTTAAATGAATAATTCAGTTTTTTACTACTACTAAATGGTTTCATTATTCATAAAAAAAAGAAGATTTTCAGAAAAATACCAAAAAATTCAGACTATGATATATTTAATATTAGAAATTAAAATTTGATATATATTTTAACAAATTAAAAACAAATAAGTTGCATTAAATAATTTAAAATTATTTCTCGTTGTCAAAACAAATAGAGTGTTTTTATGAAACCATAACTATCAAAAGAATAATACATTTTTATTTCCCAATTCAAAGTGAAATTAATTACAATGACCAAATTGGATTAAATGGTAAAAATATATTATAATTTCACTTTAAAACCAATTAATAATATAATATAACCATATAAATAAATTATATTAAAAGACAATTTTGAATTAAAATACAGTGTTTTTCTATATTCCTTAAAAATTAACATTATTAGAAAAATACAAACAATTTACCCAATGTAAATTGTGATGTCCCGAATCTAAAAAATAATTTTATTTCTTCAATTAGAAAATATTAAAATTTACAATAATATATTTGATGAGGTTTATCCATCAAAAGGCTGTAAATCGACCTTTTAGTGAATATTAGAGTATTTAAACATAAAATTAGATTCATTCATATTTTAATCACATAAATTTTATTAGATAAAGGTAAAAAAAATTAACAAATATGTATAATCATATTTTATTTAGTTCTATTCAATCCATCCAATACAATGGTTAGACGTTAACTATCGTTTAAAATAATAATATTATTTTATATGTGTGAAACGTAAAATTTCAAAGAAACCCTTTGCTGTGTATCAGGTAATACATCAAACATAGAATCCCCTTTAAAGTAAAAATAATAATTAATTAACAAATATTAATAAATATGAAAATTTTATATTCTTTATTAACCTAGAATGTTATAAAAATGCATATGGAATCTGGGACACTTTCTATGTTTCTCCTTAGGGAACCATGAAAGTAAAATAAATTAGACATAATACTTATACTATTATGTATGATAACTTTAAAATGATGTTTGATGAACCTATTTCTGATATGATTCTCAGGATCAATGAAATTATAATCACAATGTCCCTCTGGGAAGAGAAGTTACGGCCAAAGAATAGATCCTGAGGAATTTTATATGCTTATCGATGATATGGAGAGGAAGCTCTGTCTCGATTATAGAATTATATGACATCATAAAATTAACTATTAATGAATTCATTAAAAAGTATATGATGTATGAAGAATGCATGAAATTCAACAAAGATGAGGATGATGAACATAAGAGGAAGCATGTAGCTTTCATTATTACTGCCTCTAAAGATAAATATAACGTGAAATTTAAAGCTACTGTAGAGGGCACAAGTAATGAAGAATAAGCTTCAAAAATTGATGAAGATATGGACCACCTATCAAGAAAATTCAAGAAATTTAATATAAGGATGATGTTTTTCAGAACGCCCAATTATAAAAGAATGATTGATAACAAGGGCAGTTAGAGATAGGATTAGAAGAGAAATAATAAATATGAAGAAATTATTTTCTATGAATGAAATAGGAGAGGGAAAGACAAAGCATTATGTCCCACACTCAAATAAAAAAATAAGAATGGGAATATGGGAAATAAATATAATAATGAAATGAAGTCCAACTAGAGTTTCTCTGAGGAAAATTCAAGTGAATATTCTTTTTCTCATAATGAAAAAGAAGATATAGAAAAGTATGTGTTTCATGACAAACACATATAAGGTATTCTTAGACTCTTCTATTCATAATTCTTCTTATTCTAAAAATGAATGTGAATATATGAATATGGCAGGTGATGAATTATTTGAATATTGTAATATGATGGAAAAAACATATAATTATTTCAAAGATAAATATAAATCATTAATGAAACAACATTCTCTTACTTTAACAATTAAATGAGAAGTTACTATTGAGAGAGAGAAAAATTAGCAACTAATAATAGTAAAAATGATCTAAAGCTATCTAATGAGGAATTAGAAAAAGGACCATGAAAATTTTACCAATGGAAAAAACACACTTACTCAAATTCTTCATAAATATATATATAGTAGGTATACATCGGGAATAGGATATCAACAAATGAAAAGAAACTTATCAAAATCACATTTTATTACAAAAACTGGAAAATCTACTTCTTTCATCAAAAACAATAATTTTACTACAAGTTATAGTTCTAGATATTCTATTATTGTATACAGTTCATGTGGGAAAACAGAGTTTATTTTTCAAATAATCTATATTCTACTAATATGAAACTCATAATACATGTCTGGGATACAAAATCGTTTATTAGTAATGTTTCTGGATCCATAAAAATAAGGGTACCAAAATCATTTTTTTATGACCTGTTTTATAGGTAAACTGCCTAAAGATTCTCTGTAGAAATATATGCGACATTGACTATGGTTGTTCATGACACATTACATGAGACTAATCATGCTTCAAGAATTTCATCATGATTGATGGATTACATGTCACATTTGTTGACAGTGATAAAGGAACAATCATCATCCTAGGCCAGATTTGTAACCCTAACCCTATTTCAATTTCCAATGTACATTATATTGATGGAATAAAGTATAAAATGCATATCATATCTCAAATGTGTGATGATGTATTTAATCATAAATTTAAAAATGATTCATGACATGTTTTTTATGCCAAGAATTACATAGTGTTTACAGCTCTATGAAATGGTAATTTATATGTTGTAAATTTAGACACCCTAGCCTCACAGAATGTTTCATACCTAAGTACCTTTCACAAAGAGCCTTGTATCTTGCATAGGATATTGGGACATTAAAATGTATAGTCCCTTAAGAATTTAACATGAAAAGTTTTTGTTAATGACATTCCTAAATTAGAGTTTCAAGACAATAAGGAGTGAAATCCTTGTCTAAAAGGAAAAAACATAAAATCTCATTCAAACTAATTAAAGTTGTTATAAATTCTCAACCTCTATAGTTGGAACACTTGGACTTGGTTGGAACAGCTTGAGTTCCAAGTCTAAATGGGAAGAACTATGTTTATTTTCTTGTAGATGAATTTTCTATTTATACTTTTATGTTTTTCTTAGCTCACAAAAGTAATGATTTCTATCATTTTACCAAGTATTCTATGTCTGTAAAAAATCATAGTGGACTTAAAATTTTATCCTTATGAAGTGACCATGGAAGTGAGTTTCAAAATCAAGATTTTGAATCTTTCTACTCACAAAATGACTATAGTCATAACTTTTCTTCCCCGAGGACAACTCAATTAAATGGTGTAATATAAAGGATAAATAGAACATTAAAAGTGATAGACCAATCCATGTTCAATGAATATTAACAACTGATTTATTTTTAGGCATTAACTGTTAATAAATCTTGTTATATAATAAATTTAATCTTTATCATACCCATTCATAAGAAATTTTTTTGAGATGTGGAATAATAAAAAACCCAAGGTAAACTATTTTGAGTGTTTTTATGTAATTTTATTTTCTTAACACTAATTTATATTTCGATAAATTTTTCTTTAAAAGTGATGAAGGAATATTCTTCGATATTCAACATCATGAAAAGCTTACAAAGTGTTTAATAGGAAAAAAATGTGTCGAAGAATCTGTACATTTCACATTTCATTAATCATATCCACATAAACCAAATACCTAACAAGAAAATCTTGTTGACGATATGTCCATTCAGGACATTAATGCTAAACAGTCAAATCATCCTATAATGGAATCTAGGAAAACTTCCAATTCTATAAATTCTCTAGAATATAGCCCTAATGAACAAAATCAATAAAATGAACCTGAAATAATGATCCCTAACTTTACTAGACCATAGATTAAAATTTAAAATAATTCTTCATATGTTGTTGTTGTATATTTAGATATAGGAACGAACATTGGAGCATCATTGAGAAATCTAGTTTAACATCAATCAATTTTGACCCAACATGAACATAAAAATATCACTGATGAAATCAATGAAGATTTTTTAGTTATTGTTATACACAAAGATCGTAACTAGCTAGAGAGAAATAATGTTTGGAATCTTTTTGATAAGCCAATAGATTCCTTAACCTTATGAACTAAATGGGTGTTTTGGAATAAAGTGGACGAAGCAAGAAATATATTTACATACAATGCTAGATAGGTTGTACAAGTCTATAATCACGATGGAATTGATTATGAAGAGACCATTGCATTAGTAGGTAGGCTTGATGCCATTAGAATATTACATGCCTATGCAACACAATTGGACTTAAACATTATCAAATGGACATCAAAAGTGAATTATTATATGGTTATATAATGCGGGACATTTTTTTTTGAACAACCCCCATGTTTTAAAAATCCACATTTTCCAAATCATGTTTTCAAATTATCTAAAGCATTATATTGTTTGAAAAAATCTCCAAGATCTTGGTATGAAAGAATAAGTAACATTACTATTTCTAAATATTTTACAAAAGGAGGGTAATGTAACAATTCTGGAATCCACCTAGAGGTGCCCCATACCTGGTTGGTCACATGGCTTTAAGCGCATTTCCCCGAATGCCAAAGGATTCCAACTTGCAGTGAGGGCCTTGGGTGTGATTGTGAGGAAACTCTTCCATAATTGGAAGAGTACACAGTGTAAGTATACAAATTCATACAAGATAATAAGCTGTAATAATAAAATACAACATTAACAGTAGAAAATTGAAATTATAAACTGGAGAACATATATAAAATTATGCATGATACATAGGTCTAAGAAAACATCCAAACAAGTCTATGTATACTGATACTCCTGCCTCTGAGATAATATGACCAAGGAAGTGAATCTGATCCATCCAAAAGTGTCACTTTGAGAGCTTATAATATAAATAATGCTCCCTCCGTGTACTCAAAATGATCCCAATATGGGTATCATGGTCGTGTCGAGTGTGAGAGTACAACAAGATATCGCCCATGGAGACCACCACGATGGAGTCAAAGTATGGATGGAACAATCGGTTCATCAGTGCATTGAAAACTACAGGTGCGTTCGTGAGACTGAACGGCATAACCATATACTCGTATAGACCATACCTACTCCGAAATTCTGTAAGAGATTTATCTGATGGTCTAACGCACAACTGATGATAACTAGACCTTATGTCAATCTTCGAGAACACCTGAGCCCCTCAAAGATGCTAAATGAGATCATAAATCCGAGGGAAGGAATGTCGGTTCCTGACCGTCAACTGTTTCAACTTCCAATAGTTCACACAAACCCTGAGGGTGTTGTCTTCCTTATGTGAGAATAGGACAGGTGAACCCCAAGGAGATGTACTGGGTTAGATAAAACCCTTTTCCTACAACTCCACTAACTATTTCTTTAGCTACTGCAACTCTAGTTAGCCATCCTCTAAGGAGGAATGAAGACTGTTTCTTCTCTTCAACCAAGCTCAATATAAAAGTCTACCTCATGCAATAGAGGAAAACCTGAAAATTATTCTAGAAATACATCTCTAAAAAGATCCACCACTAGATGAAATTCCATTTTCGAAGTCCCCTAGTAATCCAGATATAGACTAGCAATCTGGGTAGTAACTCCTCCCAACTCGTGATGCTCTGACCTGCTCTACTCAACTGGACATCCCACTCGCCCCTATGAAGATGGAATCCACCATTTTGTAATACGAAACTCATCCTATAGCAATAAAAATTGAAGAATTCCTAGAAGGGAAGTAGCTAGTCAATCCTGAAGATTACATCATAGCCATTCATCTATATGACATAGAGGGACAATAAGAAGTGGCATCCACCAACCTCTAGTGGGAACTCCTTGCACTAACGTACACTAGCCGTTCTAGTCCCCAACGACATGTTTAGCATCAAAACATTAGTAGAAGAAAATATACAGAGCCCAAGTCTCTCCAAAATAGCAACATAGATAAATCTATGGGAAACCCCTACATTGAAAATCGAAGATTCTAAAACTAAGGCTACTATGATCGCACAACGAACTGTGGAGGGTCCAGGATCCTGCTCCTATAGAGTCTTCTCCACTAAAAAATGCTGGCCTATGTTGTGGCCCTGTGAACCAGACTGTCCACTCTGAGCTGATCCACCATGTTGTCACTAATGAACCAGTGACTGACTACCACGTCCATAACCTCCACCTCAGCCCGAAAGGCCGGAAGAACTCCAATTCCCAGACTGTTGAAAAACTGGTGGTGTTTCCCATGAACGAGGAGTCATAGAAGAACCCCTATCATCATGTACTAATGAAAAAAACTGAAAAAGCATTGAAAGTGACCCATGTTGCCATAATATCATAACTCCACTAGTTCTCTCGGGCAACGTGGCCTCGAATTCCCGCTCTTCCCACACTAGTAACACACCACCTGGATACCCGAAGATGCATCATGTCAACTCTGATCACTTAGTGCAAGCTCTATGTGGCGCTTCGTGCTTTTAGGATGGGGAATAACAACTCTGGATAATAAACCGCCCTGGCTCACCACTCCAGAATTCCTAATATTGTGCTCTGTGATCAGCGTCTGGTTGAAGAAAGAAGATATCGAAGTCAACCTGAAGATGTTCACCTGGGATTGGATGTCGTGCATGGGACCATCCTTGAACATTCATTTAAGGTAAAACTCATCACATCCTAGAAGAGGAGTGAAACATTTCAGATCTATGAAGAATGAGGAATAATCAATAATAGAATGTGTACCATGCTCCAGACTCATGAAATCTCAGGGTCGATCAGCCCTCAAGGTCTCCGGATAGATGAAATCATAGAAGATGCGTCGAAACTCATCCCAAGACATATTATACTGACGTCCTGTCTGTGAGATAACATCGCACAACCTCTAGGGGATGTCTCAAATATTGTAGGTAGAGATATTCACCCTCTTCTCTAGAGGTGTCTCTGGAAGCCTGAAAATTTTGAGTGTGGCTTCTAGCCATGAATCTGCAGCCGGGGGTCCTCCATCCCCTGAGAAAGTAGAAGGATGTTGCTTATGAAAGACCCAGGTCAATTCTTCCATCGACGAGGTAAGAGGCGGCGCTACCTAAACAGTCTAAATTATCTTCAGAAAGCCCTCCATAAATATTACATCAGTACCTATGTCAGGTACAATGGTCGGTGCTAAGGATGGAACGACGAGAGGATCTGCAGGTACTCCCTGATCAGCCATGTCCAATTTCTGATCAATGCCTGGGAACTGGAACCTAACCTGAGGATGTCTTGGTTGCATGACTTATCAAGGTCAAATTCACATCTTAGATCAAGATTATCAAGGACAGAAAACTTGAAGCCTAAGAAGGGAGCATGTGAAAGAAATCATTCATGTTTTAAAAAACATGACTACACAACGTGTACAATTCCTACATGGTGTGTTCCCTTAAGTAATTTACATTTTCTTGTATTGCTGCCTAAAATGGTCGTGTAACACTCCAAACCCAAAGCATGTTTTCTTAACACACAACGAGTACATGATTTCTCTTCCCCTTCTCATGTCCTTTTACACGGTTAAGCAACACAAGTCTCCTAAGACAAGACTACACGACATGTTGAAGATAGACATGGCATGTACTATACAAGCTCCACCTGGCCCATGTTGTTATTGACATAGCCTATCAAACAGCTCACACTACAAAGCGTGTTCCAGATGGACACGTCGTGTACGATAATGGATAACACTGACCCGTGTTGTTCATGACACGACCGGGTACCTGGGTCAGATCGAACGGCGTGTTCGACTAGTACACGGCGTGTTCCAACCAGACATTCCCCATCTCGTGTCTCTGCCCACACGGCCGAAGACATGGTTAGAGACTACACGATGTGTACATATAGTAAACGGTGTGTACTTAATACAAATAGTTTCTTAATGAACAGAAGATCACATGGTGTGTAGTCAAAGCTACACGGCATGTATTCTTGGTTTTTCTGGACAGTAAGCCTCAAAAAATTCTATGGAGCAAATAAAAACACTAAAACGAGCATTGAAAGTTGAAAATTATGATCTGTGAGGGACCATACTCACCTCGAATCAATTTTTGGAATCTTATAAATGTAATAACATGGAAAACAAGGCAATGATCTGCTAAAATCCAGCCCGTGAGGGCCCATAAGCCCTCAAGGACCAAATTTTAGCGTCCATTTTACCAAAACCTTACACAAACATTAAACTATCAAACAACATGTATTTTATCAAGGAAAATATCACAACAACATGAATATTTTACACAACGTCTATCAAAACAACAGGAAATCACAAATTCAACCTAGATGGCTTTGAATCAATGAATGACATGTGATTTAAATTAAGTGCCTATATGATGCATGAAAAGGTAAACCCTCATCTCATAGGTTTATAATGGAAATTAAACCTCAAAAAATCAATGGTAACAACACAAAACATGTGCATCACCCAACAGTGAAATCAAATCAACTGTAACAATTGAAAAAACAGAAAAATTTCAACTAAATGAGGTAGATTAGATTTTCCCTCTACACGAGTTCGCTACTCCAGGGCATAACTTAATACCAAGTACCAATTCCATCTTATCCAGGGATAAAGGCTCCAAACAATATTTCAAAAGAAAATAAATCCTCTGATACCACTTTGTAACGTCCAGGTTCTGGAAGCCACCCAGAGGCGCCCTGTATCCGGTTGGTCACATGGCCTAATGCACATTTCCCCAAAATCCAGATGCTACTGACAAGCAGCGAGGGACTTTGGTGTGATAGTGGTGAAACTATGCCCTTATTGGTATAGTACATAGAAGAAGTAATCAAATAGATACAAGAGAAGATGTAGTAATAATGACCTAAAAAAATAAAAGTAGAAAACTGAAAGTATAAACTAGATAACATATATAAAATGATTCATGATATATAAGTCTAGGAAAAAATCCAAACAAGTCACAATGCTTGAATAAAACAGTAAAAAACCAACTTTCAAATAAAATAGGATAAACTCCTTATCATTGCAATCCATAGATTGGTCGCATGCTCTGCAACTTCACAGAAAATCAAGTACTTGATGTAGAAGGGAACTTTCCGTTAACAATATATGCAGCTATATAATCTGTTTGGGCCCAAGAGCATTACCCAAATAGGGTGTGAGAGTAAATCCCAGTTGGAATCCAACCAAAGATTTGTGCCTACCAGTCAGTGAATATATAGAAGATAAAAGTACAAAAAACATTAAACAATAATTTTCTCAATATTAAACAATCCACATTTTCAAAATCAAGCGACATCGAAACCATAAGTAAACCAAAAAAATTTATCACTCTAGGAAGTACTCACAACTACCCCCTCTTGTCTAAACTATGAAGTACAAGAAAGCCTATGGGTACTGCACTCAGCCTAAACCCTCTTGTTCAGTCCTATGAATTAATAATGACTCTCTGGGGAAGCACTCACTATCAATTCCCCTTATAGTCTAAGGTAGTCAAGGACTCTCTGATGAAGCTCACTTGGTCAATTCCCCGTATAGACCCATGGTCAAGGACTCTCTAAGGAATCCCACTCCGTCAATTCCACTTATAGCACAGGTCATTCAATGACTCTCTGAGGAATCTCAATTGGTAAATTCCCCTTATAATATACAGTAATCAATGTAATTCTGAGTAAAACAAATAATCTCTAAGGAATCTCACACGGTCAATACCATTTATATTCTAAAATGGCCCAATGACGTTCTGAGGAAGAAAACTCGGTCAATTCCCCTTATAAAAGAAAGTGGTCCTAGGATCTCTGAGGAAGATCACTCGATCAATCCCCCTTAGAGCCAAAAGTGCTCAAATACTCTATGAGGAAGCAGACTAGGTCAATTCAACTTATAATCAACTACACCAGGTTCTCACGGGCCTTTGTAGGTAAACAAGTATTGTGGTGAAATACAGCCAAATTAAACCTACAAAAATACTTGGATAACCAATCTATAGAATATCAAGCATGTCAGAATACAAACACTCCACCCTATAGAAACATGAAAGGAAAAAAGCCAAGGCATCCAAACTGGATAAACAGTACCAAACGGTCGTAAATAGAATATGCATGATTAATACATCCAAAGCATTGTAATCAATTAAATTCCTATCCAAATAACCTCTATAGAAACATGCGAGCCTTGAGGGCAATCAACATGGGGATAATGGTAAACACACAAAACATTGTTCAATGGTATTGGTGGAATTTTCACATAATACTCAAATACTTTCAATACAAGGGCACAAACAACCTACCTCAACGTTTTAGGAATAATATATGTAAACCTCCAATCTTGAATTTCCTTATAATACTGTTGATATAAGTAAATTAAAAAAATTCAAACCACGATAATTTCAAAAAGAAGAAGAATCATGAAACGAGGCTCATGTTGAAGAGAGAACTCACTGATGTGAATCTTACACAATAAAATTTGTTAGATTCAAGGGAAGGACAGAGGCTCAGGGGTTCATCGAAGATATGCGTCCGTACAGAGCTCTCAGTCGAACGTGATCTAAAAGAAGAGTGTTCTAGCAATTAGACGTGACCCCGATGCATTTAATGAAAAAAACTACACGACCAATAGATTTCCTCTTACGGAAATGCAGTACAAAGTGTGTACTTAGAAAATTTCTAAAATTTCCTTTATCCTAAAAAACAACTAGAAAAGGAATAAAATACCTGAAAAGAAGATCCGTGTTCTTCAAAGGAGTTTCATAACCTACTTTGTATATAAAAAAATTCTGAAGTAGTTATAATAGCAAAAATATATGTAGATGATATTATTTTTGGAACTTCTAAAAATTTATTATGTAATGATTTTCCAAAAATGTTGAAAAGTGAATTTGATATGTGTTTAATGGATGAACATAAATATTTTCTTGGATTTTCATCATTTTAAAATAAATATGGAGTTATTATAAATCAATGTAAATATACTAATCTTATTATGAAAATATATGGATTTGATACCATTACGAGTAGTTAAACCCCTATGAGTTCTACCCATACGTTCGATCTGGGTGAAAAAGGGAAAAATGGTGATCAAACTGCTTACAAAAGAATGATTGGGATCTTCTTTTTCTTAACATATAGTTGGACATATATAATTTTTAGTGTGTTTATGTGTGATATAATTAAAGGAAACCCAATATATTCTCACTTAAATGTTGATAAAACACTTTTTCAATACCTCATGTATACAAAAAATTTGGGATAGTTATATCCCAGAGACCATCCTTTTAATTTTGACAGTTATTGAAATACTAAATTTTTGGATGTAATATGTATTGAAAGTGTGCTTCTAGAACATGTAATGTTTTGGGAATGTTTTTATATCATGGTTTATTATAAAATGAAAATCCGGTTTCATTATCAACGACTGAAGTAGATTATATTCCTACTAGTAGTTGATGTGCAAAAATTTTAAGGATGAAACACATTTTATTAAAATATGGAGTTCAATTTAGACATATCCAAGAAAGATAAATCTCTAATTCATATCAAATACTATTCCCATTGAAAAATATGTTTTTTGGAGAAACTGATCTGTTAAACTGATCGGGGGAAAATGATCTGTCAAACAGGTCAGGATAATCCGATCTGTCAAACCGATATGGTGAAACCGAATTTTCAAACTGATATTGCAAAAACATTCTGTAAATAGTTCATGTGAAAACGATATGTCAAAATGGTCAGTAAAACCAATCAGTGAAATTGTTCACATGAATCCTATCATGTGAAATATATTGTGTGAAACCAATCATGTAATGCTAATAGGGTAATAACATTTTTGTGAAACTAATTCCTATAAGAACAATTTTGTTGGTCTTTCTGTTTTTATTGATATGAAACCATTTTTTTTATTTTAAAATTATTCAATTTTTTGTTTTTAAGAATAAAATTCCATAAATGATAAAATATATTCAATCCACACATAGACCTTTAACTTCCCTTACTAACTTTTAACCTCCTGCACTTCGACACTCTACCAATCTACCAATGACCTTTCGACTCCCTTCAAACTCCAACCTTCTAAAATGCAATGAACGGAGTTCATGTTAGAAGGACTGTGTGATTCTCTATTAGCTATGCATCTGAAGGGTGAACCTGTTGGTAATTTTGTTTATAGGAATCCAGGTTTGGGAATCCCATTTGTAATTACTGAGAAGGAAGTATCTATTGAATGGATTTTTTCATGCATGTCGCTTTTTCTGAGAGTGTTGGAATCTCAAGGATGGGTTAGTTGGTTTTTCATTAATGAGAGGCAGTTTTTCCCAATCTCGTACACGGATTTTATCTCAAAATAAATTTATATCTGGAAGAAGGTAACAAATTGGGATGAAGTCTATAGAGAAGGGGAAGTGGATATCTATTTCATTAAAATAATGGTATCAATGTTTAGAGAATCCATGTGAGGGTATCTATGCTGAAAATCGGGGTTACATTCCTCCACCCTCAGACTTATTTTCATATGATTATTCTTTAAAGTAATTTAATATGACTGAATAATAAAGGAAATTTATTGTCACTAATTTTTATGGAGAGACAATATTTATCTTTAAGTGCATTAATCATAAAATCCTCCCATGGAAGGGAGAATTTGATTCTTTAATGTATCGGCATGTATTTCTAATTTTTCTATTGAATTATGGTGGAAATGTGAACCTATATAGGTACTCGATGGTATATATTTGAAATATGATAAAACCCTTCAAGAAGGATCATGTTTGTACTGTCCTGTAATTATTTTTTTAATGATGAGGATGTTGGGTGGTGGTTATACTATCTGACATATGTATTTATATATAAATATTTATATACCGTAGGGTTATACTCAAGGGAACACTAGACTCATAAATTGATTCATACTTAGGAAAATTTTGGAAACCAAATTCTAATTTCATCCAAGACTATCATTGTCTCCAAAGAACCTATATCAATTCATAAAATCATATAATTAATTATAATGAATTTATAAATAATTTCAAACTAAAATTTACATAAAAAATGAAATTAATGATTCAATTTATTTTAAATAGTTGAAAAATGTTAAAATCAGATTGGGAGCTATTTGGATCTCAAACCCTAAAGAAAAGGGGATGTTCACCACCCCCACCCACATCAATTAGGAACCATAAAAAATTAAAAATTTTATCATTTAAATAAAAACAACCATTTCAATAAGAATTTTAATTAGATAACTAACATCCTGATAGTGAAATTAATCTTTAAATCCACATGAATCGTAGTTTGATCATTCCATTGTGGTATCAATTATCTATGATAATAAAAATACATGTTTTATTGAAATTATTCCACCATGGAAATAAAGTAGATTTTATATTTGCAATGATCTTTTGCAGAAAAGTGGAAACCATCATAAGGCAAACCATAGGATCATTTAACATAGTTAGAAATAACGAAATAATTAAAGACAATGTTGAGATAATTAGAACTAGTGACTCTATTTAATTCTCATTTTAAAGTAGTCGCCGTAGATTCTTAGTATTCCATGAATATTTATTCAAAATGGTAGGCCACACTATGCTATGTTATCCCTCGAGAAGGGGGGGAGTAACTATATTTGTGGACTCACCATTCATGGGATGTAAAGACACATAAAAATCCATCAACTAATCAATTTTAATCTACAATTTATTATTTCAAAAAGTATGGAAACATGGTTCAACCACAACCATGTATGGGTAATCATATAATGATAGTACCATAAGGTTCATATAATATATATATGAAATATAAAGGTAATATGCAATATATATGTCCCGATAATGGTTATCCTTATATGGGAGACCCATTTTTTTTACCATATTTTTTTTATTTAGGCCCATATCTCTTTTTCTAGACCTAAATAAATTTAGGGAATCTTCATGAAATGTTGTGTTTGGACACTTATATATAGTGATCCCTCAGGTCAACCTAAAATAAAAATATATAGAATCTATGCGTAAAAAATTATTTAAAAACCCTATATATGTATGCAAAAACGCTCATATTCTTAATGAACATCATATATTATTAAAAAAAACCCTCATCGCGACAAAAATTTAATATTACCTCAAAAATTCTACACCTTAAATGACATGGTCATTTATAGGCCCCCATAACATAACACCTCTAATTCGTAAGAAGTATTAGTGGTTCATCAATTGTGAACCCAACCCAATTAGGTCATTAAATCATTTGTAACTCATTGTGTCATATCTCAAATCATAGAGTGTTCTTCTATTATACAGTATAAACACAAGGTAAAATGTTTAACAAATGATAAGCCACCAACAATCACAATCCATGTATTGTCAAGATGATTATTACTCAATCAATTCTATCATGAGAATATGTATTTTTATTCATAAATTCATTCCCACACACATGGTTATTCCCATAATATGTCCTTCCATGTTAATTTTGATTCGAAGACATCATGTTCAACACCATTATAATTTTCAATTAAAATGAATCATCTTATGTATACTATCATTCCCATTGTGATTTTATGATCACTAGACCCATTTCCATGAAAAATAACTTTAGTCCAACTCTAGGTAACCTCCCCCAATAGTTCTCAATTTCACCCACCAACAAAAAATCAAATCTCCCAATGACAATTCATAAACACCCAATGGTATAACATGATAATTACACACCCACTATGAATCTTATACCTCACACATAATATAATTAATTTTTCATATTTCTAAATATATAAAATATTAATTGTTATGTCTCCCTTAGAATTAGTGAATCATCGGTTTGGATAACCCTCATGTCACATTAAATCCATCCCAAGGATGATTCAAATCAATAAAATCCAACTATAAATGATCGAAAATATGGACACCAACATCCCTGTTTCATCTAAACTATCAAATGACTGATCTCATCACACTCATGACCCATCTCACATAGTTTTGTACATCTATGACTGATAAAAATTCCCCCACACTGGTGTTTGATAATGGCATATCTACAAAACTGTAACATCTAAAATCAATGGTTCACACTCTATCCATTACCATACATAAAGATGGGACTTCTCCATATATATAATACTTGTACTCAAACCCAAAAAACTGATCAATACCTAGTCACATATCATTAGAAAAATTATCATAAGCATATATCATAAATCCATTTTTAACAAATGAAATAAACACAAATATTTTATGTTGATGAACCCACCATGTAGAATTCTTTATACCACTCAATACATGGACCGAGACACCAGAACCTAGTTGGTCGGTGGTATGCTATGTGTGAAAACCCATTCCCACCCCTGATAAACCATGGTTTTTGACTAACACTAATTTTTTATATCACACATATGGGAGGACTTATCCTATTACACCAACACAAACACACAAAATCATAAATCACCCTACACACTATATTAATATGGAAACTAAAAAATATGGCATAATAAATTCATGAAAAACTTATAGAATCTCATACCCATATATCATAATAAAAAATCAATATATAAAGAGAAAAATTGGGTACCAACAACTTAAAATTAGATCCAATTTTTAAATAATATGTCAAATAGTCCAATTGCACAACTACCATCATTTCCACAGTATAGATAAAACGTCTACCAAAATACACAAAACACTACTAATATCATTTTTCTCAATATCACTATCAAAAAATATTTCATATCTAAAGCAAACATATCATGTTTAAAGATATTGTGTGTGGATTAGTATTTAAATACATAGTAGGACACCTCAAAATCATCAAGGAGTGATGAATCAAAATAATTGGAGTTAGAAAAAAACATTAACATATGGGAAATTGAATAAAAAAATCTAGATATGATAAAATGATAAACACTAGTATATGTGTATAATATAGACTCACACAATCCAAAAAAATCAGAATTCACAATATCCAACTATAAGTATAAATAAAATAATACAATCACTCACTTAAATAATAAAGGAATATATCAACTCAATTATATTGGATAAACAATGACCCTGGTGGATGGTCTCAATCTCTTCCAATCCATATGGAATGGTGAAATTATACCTTGTAGATAAAGGCTCCTAGACCAAAAAATGTTTGAAATATTGAAACTATTTGATTCGATAGGTATATGATCCTAACCCGTGATCAAATGGGTGGAATAAATAGTAACCAAGATGATCCACATCACAAGTGGTGAGATAACAAATCAACATGAGAGTAAGGTTGTAAAATGTCTGTTGTTGATCGATATATCCAACATCATGGTTATATATAGGGAATTACATTGGGATATGTGGAAGGTTGTCACATGTAATTCCCTCAGTCATGTACAATTATTCTACATGACATATTTTAGCTTAACTACACATCTTTCAGGGGTGTCACATGACATTTCATGTCCATTGAGTACTTGGAGGCCACCCCATCTAACCGATCCATGTATGTCTGTATGTACACTAGATTTGGGCTAGAAAAAATAGCTTTTGGGGCCACACATGTCCTTGGGAATGTCCTCATGGTACAAACTAACCTCCAGAGGTAATGGTAACAACATGTGTCCCTTAGTCACATAGTGATGGGATCCTTAGCATTATCCATAACCCTTAAAAAATAATAAGGGTCTATATGGAACATGTTATTTTTAAAAACATGACATGTATTTGGGAAATCTCTATAAGATCTTATACAAACCACATCAACTTATTTAATCCCACCATTATTCAATTTTTTTAGGAAATACATTTTTAATTCTAATAACAAAGTTGATCATCCTAATGATTTTCATGAATTATATTTTATACATAATTCATTAACAAAACTATTTATCAAGGAATAATATTGATAATTTTTTATCCCAATCATCATGGATCACTTAGACACTCTTACCTAATCCCTCTTCATATTTCCATTTACAATATCATTTCTCCCTCATGCCAGAATCCATGATTTGGAATACAAATCAATGATCATCAAAACCCATGATCAATAGTGAAATGAATTTGGTTTGTAGAATATATAGAATCATTAGAAAAATGGATGTTGGGAAATAGATCATGTATAATGGAGTGATAAATATATTAATCAATATTTCAAAAATCAATGATAAAAGTGTTTTATTTGGACAGATTAATTAATATAATATTAATAAATTGTGAGACACATGAATAAAGTAGTCAATAAATAAATGATTTCTATTAAATCTAAGATTAATATTATATTCCAAGAATAATTCTAAAAATTAATGTTCGAGGAAAATTTATAATTTAAATTAAATTAAATGCAATGGTAAATTAAATAAAAAGTCCCATATTGATATCAGATCGATATCTAATAAATAATTATTTCTTGATAATACACTTGAGGCTTCCCATATTTTTCATAGTTGTTTATGAGTTTTGCTAAATCCATTCTTCATCAAAATAATCTCTCCACTCATCAGCAAATAACCTATTTCAAACGGTCTCCCACTATATCCATTTTCAATGTAATGGATCATGTTAGATAATTTCTAAAATTTATTTTAAAAGGGTATTACTCCAGTTAAAATATTTACAACATCAAATAAATATATCATTTTTTTTATATTTTCTCTAGTGACTATACATCATACCAAAACATAATTTAATTAATGTTTACATAATGATTGGGGGGAAATCCCATGTTTTAGCTTCAAACGTTTTCTTAGTGTCCCATCTAATATTATTTTGCGATATAATCCATTTTTTATGATATTATTGGATTTTGTTTGTTAATTTTTTTTATTTTTAATATATCAACATCAGTTCTAAATTATTCATAAAACGTAAAAGAAATAATATTCATAGGCTCACAATTTTTTTTAACATATTCAATTGGACTAATTATTAATACATGAGAAGTTAAAATTTTCCCACATTAATTAGTTTTCATCAAATAAATTTATGGACTACCCAAATAGGTTAGTGTACAAAGACCACATGTGTTTCTCCCACTACCATGAGAACTATTTATTTTTCATATTATTCCAATAAATTAATTGATGGGGAATCATTCACCCATAAATTATGTCCTCCTAAAAATATTTTATCATCACTAGGTATTTTAAAAAGGATGATCTATCTTATTTATCTAGATCATCCTAATCAATAATATTTGAAATATCATGATTTCACTACCTCGACAGTGAAATGTAGAAGGCATTATGAACATGGTCCATGAATGGATTTGAGGCTAGATAGTTTTGAACAAATCCAATACTTTGATGAATACATATTATACTTTTGAACCTTATATAAATTTTTCTTTCATCACTAATACTCCCTAAATAATGCTGAGGTTAGGCTTTTAGGAATACATGTTATTTAATGTTGTAGTCTAAGGGCCTACATCATCATTATTTATTTTTTGCCAAATTCATATTATTTTATTCTTACTCTCATAGATGAAACATATTTTCTCCTTCATTTCAAAAATTCACTTAGGCCTAAAATTGTTCAATCTCTTAATGTTGACCTACACAGTGGTGACCTAAAAGGACAATCATAATGGTCTCTAATGGTGTTAAAATGATAGTATATCGACAATTTTTAATGTATGAAAACTATATCATGATTAGGTTAGCCTACCTACATTGGAAAAAGACTACCATATAAACAAAACATATATTATATAGGACCGGTAAGGTTTTCTTGGTTCTGATTTTTTTAGGGTTGAATGTTATACCCATATATAATTGTGTCTTGAAATCATACATCATGCCTCTTCGAGCTTGAGACATTGAATGTGCATCATAGTTTGATACAATCATTGAACGGTCCACATGGAATGGTATGGTCTTCTATATATAGAATAATATCCATAAAAATACCAAATAATAATCTCTAATAGAGAAGATGTTGCATAAAATAATAAGAATATTGTGGATTACCATGATAGTGTCCTAATCACACACTATACATTGAAATCAGATAATTAAATACATTTATATATCATAAAATTTACATTATAATACATAAAGAATCTAGGAAATACCCTTTGGTACCTAAATGTCATCAATAACATACTACCATATGAGAAATCATGCGAAAAACATCACAAATACATTCATTATCCACATCGAGAAAAATTACATAAGATGTAACTTATATATCATTTACACTATATGATGTATTAATATGGTATATATTTTAATATTTATCATTACTTATTCCTAACGCAAAACAAGTTCCATCTTCAACCCTTTGAATAGGATGTCATACTCCCCACAATTTGATAATAAATTCAGAGAATGACCTTGGAATATCTTGTCATGAAAGACATCAAAGTCATTATCACAAAGTTGTGATTCCCTCCAATAGTAAATAACAAGAGGATTAAAAACCATGGATCAAAGGAATACTTTTCCCCTCTCATCATTCAAGGATAACATTATTGTGGTTGGATTCTCAAACTCCACAAAAAGTATTTGTCAAATTGAAATTGTAAAATAAGAAAACTTTGTTTGATATCATATATCACATGTGATTTATAACATATAAGATAATCTAAAAACATGCGACATTATAATATTGGTTTTACAATAAATCCAAACATATTGATTACTTATATTGTTCACAAAAACATGATTACATGAAACACAATACTATATTTAAATATTGCTACTTCAACATGACCATTATAATCGAGCAGTTATGTTAGATGGTATGAAAATGACTAACTGAATTTTGAAAATTACATTATTAAACCTATAAAAAACTATACTGGTATATATTAATTACAAATAAATTTATAATAAATTAAGATATAAAGAAATGTTTAATGAAGAATTGTGTCCTTCAATGAAATTATTTTCATTATGTTTTGAGAAAATATGATAAAAATAATTTTTACATCTTTTAGATAACTTTAATTAATAAATTTAATTAATTTTAAAATTATAATATCAAAATAATCATTTTTTGGATAGTTTTTATTTTTTTCTCAAAAGCTTCATTTTTTCAAAGAATAGTAAAAATGCTGATTTTATTAAAAAATGCATTTTTGATCAAAGAATTTACAAGAACCATTTTTTCTATTTTTTTAAAAGTAAAATTATTTCAATTATATATTTATTAACACATAATAGTTTATAGAAATCAATTTTCTGTTCAATTTTTATATATAATCTGTTTTAAGTTTCACTGATTCTACATTGAAAACCTATTTTTCCCTAACGTATGTTGGTGTCATTATTAGTTGAATTATTCCAATTATATTATTTTAATTTTGTAAAAATGGAATATAATTTTGGAATAATCCTAAAATTTAATGTCATTTATGGAAAACACGGTTTTTAAACAATATTTATATTAAAGACATTTAAAATTAATTACATGGTTAATGTAAAAATGGGTTTACTATGGGTTTAATAAAAGATGATAATATTCAAATTTACTAAAACATGTCAATCCCAATTTATGGACGTATTTATGTCTTATGAAAATTACATATCATTAATGGAAAATTTTGGTTACTTTTCAGAAGTGATTTTTTGGGTATACATTATCATTTTCAAAATTGATATATCTTTACTCTCCCCCACATATTAGTGGCCACTCCCTCCATTCAATAATTCAAACTCTCAATAAAATTTTATGAAACCCTAACTTTTATTACAGTTTAATTGTATATTTATTACTCTAAATTACACATTATAAGACTCTAATGATTGATATGTCAAGTGTATTTGGGAACTATTTACATTACATAACAACTAAAAATATAAAATACATCATCTCTATTGAAAACATTCGTATCATGGTCAAATTTTTCCTTCTTATATAAAACAACAAAACATAACCTGGGAAAATTCAAAAGAATCGGGTGATCTATGATGTTAAGTAAGAAAATAGACATGGCCTATTATGAAGAAAATAATTCATTTTAGAGAAATCTAATATAAATAGGTCATGAAAAGAGTGAGAACCATAAACATGAATAATGAGGCTTCATATAACATGATCATATAAAGGAAACATGGTGAGGGTGGAAACAACATAAAACTATACACCATAAACATATGTCATTTGAAACATCCCAAAAATCATGATAGAAAAATTACCGTGATCGATTAGTTTAACATCGAAATCCCCTTAATGATATATGATAGGTTTAAAACATTACCCAGTGCATTAGAGAACTATATAATTAGGAAGGAATCTGTCACATTCATTTCATTCTCTTACTTAACTGTTCTTCATTGATAATAAAACATGAAAAAATTTATCATAAAATTTATTTTATGTCTATGGAGTGTGGAATGAATACTATTTATTCAAAAATAAATAATTTATATGTTCATTAAGGTTACACCCTGGATAAGAAACGGGTACGAGTATCCACTACACAATTGTTAGGCATTGTTAATTATGGTAACATTTTGGTTGTATAATAGGGGTGTATATATGTTTATGGGACATATTGATTATGTTTAATGGGTTATTAATAATTTATACATAGAAAATAATCTATAGAGAACACAGAAAATCATATCCCATCATTATGAAATGATGATAAGATATATAAGATAAAGATAATTCTTGAATAAAGAGGATATTAAACGAAACCATAACATTGGCTTTGTGAATCCATGTGCTTGAGAAGAGATTCATGAAATCTTTGCAGAACCATGGAAAGACTTTTGAAATAGTAGTTGATAATATAAACATGATTTGAAGATTTGGAATTAATAGAAATGGGATCATGGGTGGGTTTATATAGGAACTGAGTGTGTAATTATTTATCATTTATCAAACATATGTTTTGGAAAATACATAATAAAATAACTAAAATAAAAAACCCTCACATGGGTTTTTGACAAGTATTATTTCAATTTTGGGCTGGTTTTAATTATGTTATTACACCAAAAGGTAGAAATTATTAAAATACAACCCTTGGTAATTTGAAGGATGTTCATTCTCATGAAGAATTGTTTTTATAACCTTAAAATACATTATAAGTTTTGGAAGATTCATAAAAGATAATAAATTATTCAAATAAACAAAAAATAAACTTATTTCAAATTTAAAACATATATTTGTTCATTTATACACTTTATAGTATTTATAACATCACATTTTGGTCCTTATGATGTCCTAATACACACTGCATATTGATAGCATATTTTATTTTTACCCAAAAATTGAATAATTTAGAAAATTGTGAAAAACTAAACATTGGATAATTTATATATTCTGAATAAAAAAATAATAATAATTTTATCTAAATAGTGGTATTGTTTAATTTAAAACAAAAATACTCATTAATTATTAAATAATTAGTTTTTGACATTAACTGTTTTCGAACCCATATAATAATTACATTTTTATTCATAAAATTTTATGATATTTTATAAAAATTCCTTAATGATATTATTTAAAATAATATTATTTAAAAAAACATTAATTACACAAGATAAAGTCATTAATTAAATATTAATATTTCACAAAAATACAATTTCTCTTTTATTATATTGAAATAAAATTAATTTTTAATGTAATGATAAAAAGTAAATATAAAAAATATTCTATTGAAAATTAAATTTTCATTTTCATATCATTATGTTAATGATACATATACCATAAATATATGATAAAAACCCAAATGATAAGGCAAATGACCGTGAGACCTTCATGGTATGGTTTAGAGTATATTATTTGGGTCGTGATCTTGACAATCTTGATCTTCTACCATAAACAGTATATATAATGCTTAAGTTATTGGATCATAGCTTGAGATTGGTCATGGAGAAAACCCAGTGATTCTATCACCCTCATAATCTCCTATAAATATGATTTATATGGTATGATCCTATAGGTTATGGAAATCAATTCCATTTTCTGTGTCAATATAATTTTTTAAAACCTTTGTTTATACTAAGGCTATGATAACTATGCTATGAATATATAATCAATGGTAATGATGATTAATGATGTTTTAAATATAATTGGATATAAATAAAAAATCAGTGAATGGGTTTTCTATATCAAATATATATTATAATTGTTTTAGTGAAACAATAAAGAAAATATTGGTTATAAACTCGTAGTTCATTACAATATTCAACCATTTAAAAAATTTTCCCTACAAATATTCACTTCACACACTGAATCAAATTAGGGTAACTTTGTTTCATCATCATTTCTAGTTATCATTTCGATTCTTAGAATATGTGGTCTCTCCCCATCACTTTGACCAGGTGAATTTTCTTATTTTGTGGAACATTTACTTGACAATCTATTACCTTCACCATATGATAGTAATATGATATATCATTCTCTAATGGTACGACCTATGGATTTTTTACAAATGATGGTTTTGGTATGTACTTCCTCAAGAGGGATACATATTATACATTAGGTAATAGAGATACAATATGTGGGAGTGCATATCGATAGGTCGCTGCTTTAATGTTATAAAGGATCTCAAAGGGACTAATGAATCTTGTACTAAGATTTCTTTTATTCCAAAATATCATTGATATCTTCCATCGAGATATGTGGATTAATAACATGTCTCTAATATCAAACCCTAGGTCACATCGACATTTACCAGCATAGATCTCAATTCTACTCTGAGCATCCTTGATGTGATGCTGAATATTATTATCATTTTCCACTATTTCGTCTTCAATTTCAGGACCTTTCAATTTTCATTCCCCAATATATTCCAAACATGTTCATGTTCTTCACCTCTTCCCGTAAAGGTCTTCATAAAGAATTATTTGGATGATAGAGTGGAAACAGATATTTTTTATGATCATGAACAGAGGAAGATGTTGATCCCATCATCCTTTCATGACAATTGTTCATGATATCAACATTTACTTATGTGTATGCATAGTAAAATATGATTTGACATCATTTTTTTGGAGATAGATCTTTTTGAAGATAAATTCATTATTTAGAGTATTCAGGATACTATTACACAACATGGAGGTAAATCGTGGTTCTCAATTAGGTACAATCCACTGTGGAGTTAGATGAATACTAACTACTTATATAAAATATAAACATGCTTTTTTATCTTGTTAGAAGGCCTATAGAATCAAAATTATATGTTCAATCATTGAAATATGATCCACCACAACCTATATGGCTTTATTTCCTCTTGTTTTCTTTGGAAGACAAGGGAAAATGACCATGGTGATTTTTTTTCACATTTCTAGGTACATACCACAAAATCTTTCACCATCTTATTTTGTTTTTCCCTTTATCCTTAATTTTATGGCATACAAGACATATTGATGTATATTCCAAGATCTCCTTATTCATATTTTCTAACCAAAGCTACTATTGGAGATCTCTATAAGTCATTATGCTTCATGAATGGATGGAGAATGACAATCTGCGTGAATCATCCAGTAGATTATTCTTCTAATTGGGATTTTATGGTACACATGCTCGTTATCCAAATCTTCCAAATCCTTATTTATTGACATTGAAATTTATGTATTCCCCTCGTCTTATAGATTCCACTTTCTTTTATGTTACCAAATCATCTTCTATACTATTCTTTATCCTCTCCAAAAGTGTTTTTGAATAATAAATTGTGAATGGATTGATGTTGTTCATTCATTTATGATTCACATTACCATCCTATTAAAATATAAGATGATTGGATCCTTCTAAATTATCATAAATGATAAAATTTCTAGATTCTTTCTATATATAGAATCATCTATATTATTTTCTTTTCCATGATAGTAGTAGATCAACAAGTCACAGTCCATAAACATATCTAACCATCTTCATTGGGAAATTCTCATCTATTTATATTTTAATATATTATTTAAGATTTTGGGATCATTATATGTTTTAAAATGTTCCCCAAAGAGTTGATGTTACTATATCTTCAATGAAAATATCACTACAGCAAACTCCAAATCATAAGATGGGTAATTCGGTTAACGAACAGTCAATTTTCTTAAGTAATAGGCTATCACATTGCCGTTATACATTAACACGTAGGCCAATTAATTCAATAAAGAATCAATAAATATCACAATAATTTAGCCCCATGTGTAGAGGTTCAATGATAAAACTCTTTTTAAACTCCATAAAGGTCTATTTAAATTCATCATTCAAAAAACATGAATCCCTTCCGGTAAAACAGGGTTATGGTGATTTAAAATTTTGAGAAACATTCCCCTAATCGATGATATTACCGAACTATAATGAAGAAACTATAGATATCTATCAATGATGTTTAACTCTTCCAAAATCCAATAGATTATATATTTTAATGTTCCGAAGATATCCCATTTAGTGAGATAATATGTTTTACAAATGGGACATTGTTCAAAAAACACAAAGTTGATTTAGTTTTCATAAAGAATAAACCTTTGTAATTTATACAGTATAGTTATAACATTCTAATTGTGACACCCATTGATTTTTTTTGTATATTAAATATCATTTACAAATACTACCACAAATTTATTGAGTTAATCTGTGATGACAACATTCATCATTTCCACAAATATTACTGGAGGCTGAGTGAGTCAAAATTAACATACATTAAACGCATAGGTCTCATAACATGTACAAAAATTAGTCTTGGGGATATCCTCCTTCACCCTACTATGGTAATATATAGACCACATATCCATATTGGAGATGTATTTTTATTCATGAAGATAATCTAATAATTCATAAATCAAGGGGATGATGATACATTTTCATTATCATGATCTAATCAACATAATTATAATCAATAAAAACCCACATTCACCGTTACATATAATTGAATAATGGGACTTTTGAACCATTTTGTGGTTCAATTGGTCATATTAAACATTTATCCAGACTCTTTTTTACTTGTTATTTAGACTCCTCAAATTCAACATATTCCATTCTATACAATTTCTTGGATAATGGAAGCTCTATATGAATAATATTGAGAGAAAGTTCAACATCTCTTCTTGGAGGAATTCAATGAAATTATCCCAGAATCAAATCATTATATTCCCTTAAAATGGGAATGTATATAAGAATTAACGATTATGTACACTCAATCACCTGATATAGGTATTCTTTCCCAATTGAAAATAAAATCCATTCATGAGATGTTAGTGCTAAATAAGATTAACATATCCCCTAGAATATTTATATAATTAGAGGATGATTCATGATATGAAGTGTTATTTCCTTCTAGAGAAAATTTATTTTGGATCTATATAGGGAAATCCAATACATACTAATAGTTAAATAAATATCCACTTCATAGATTATCATATGATTTTATGATAATTTTATAATAAAAAGTTTGATATGTGAGGAGTTATTTACAAGGGATGCAACATTTTCCACATTTTCCATTTTCATCAACATATCTACTTTAATTTTTTATTGTGGTTTTTAAATACATCCACTAAGCTTGTGTGATATGAAGGACTACATAGAACCTGAACCAAAAATTATGTTCACTGCTCATTAGTTAATTACTATCATACCTATCACAACTTCATTGGCACGATCTACTTCATTAGCTGTGTTGGAATAAGATCACCCTTTCTATCTTTGTTGTTTTTTCCTCCAAAACCCTTATATTAGTGAATTGGTTTGAAAAGTATCCCAGACCGTTATAGATGAAATAATGAACACGTTAATAAGTGTTTACTAAAGAATTACATTCCATTATCTCATTAGTAGGTTTCCCTAATTGTCAATTTCATTCTAGGTTTCCTTCATCCCCACACCTAAACCATTTTAGTATTCCCTTTATTCAATTTTTTGTGTGATTATTTTTGAACTTTTGACATGTGGGATGTTTAAATTTCATAAGACTGCTATATTTCTCCATCAGAACTCAAGAATTAAACTCCATTTTCCTCTAAAAATAACCGTGATACCATTGAGATTCACTGATATTCATTTTGACATTGAGATAAAATTATACCATTTACTTAGAGCTATCAATGTCTTGGAACACAACATATTTTCATAGACTCTGTTTTATCCTTCCAAACACATGGTAAACCTTGAATTTATGTGTAATGACAAAGCTAAAGGAATATAATGAATGTGTTTTGATGTTTTTCCATTTACACCTTGATATATTTTTCATCCTTTATCTTGAGGAAAAGAAAATATCATTCTATTTTATGTTTTAGAGTTCATGGAAAATATTTATAAAATAAATACTCAGATTCCTTATACCAAAACAAATTGATCTCGTCCTAACGATTTTTATTCATGGTCAATATCCACCATTGATTTTCTTGTTACTTTATATAATAAACATCATGTAGGACCATGTATTAGTCCAATTATTGATTGATGGAGAATATATTCTAAATGGATTTGATCCATATATTCATGATTAAGGGATAATATTATCTATTAAATATTGGAGGGCTTTGATGAATATAGACATCAATCAAATCTCAGTCATTATCTGGGGGATTTGGGCACTCCTCAGGATCTTTGACTCTATTCATACAATGAGTCTTCTAATTAAGTATCATTTAATAATTTATATTCCGTGTCCCATTGGATTGGGAATCTCATTTCAGTAGCCATCACATTTCCCATCAGATTACTTATTTACTAGATTCCTCCTATTTCCATCCATTGGATAGAAATAATGGAAAAATGGGGATTATTATTTTAAAACTATTATTATAAAAAAGTGAATTCAATGAATTTAATGGGATTGCTTTAAATTTACATATATTTCCTAACTTATTAATTTTGATGGTTAAATATACATTATCCATGATCTATATATAACATATACTATTATGGGATTTTTGATCCATTAATAATGATACATAATGAGTTTGTGAATTTACTAAAGAATAACCCTAGGAGTACCAAACCAGGTGATATTCAAGGCATGTTAATGTTCACTAATTCCTAGTCGATTTTAGTTCAACATGGTGATTTTAGGATTTTCCCAAATAAAAATCGATTCCAGAGCAACATCCACTTATTATATCCTAATAGGGATTCATTTTAATGAAAACCAACCTACTCTACAGTTTAGAAAATATAGAGATGTTTGATTATTTTTTTTATGAAACCTATGGAACTAGAAAGAGATTAATAATCCTAATATAAATTTAAATAAAATTCACATTTTATAAAATCTATAACAACCCTTCTCTTTATTGGAAATTAATTCAATATTAATTACCTAAAAGTAAACAAAATATCAACTAGAAGATAAAATATTCTACTTTATTTTGGAACTTTTATTATTACATAACATCTTAAAAGAGAAAATAAAAAATATTTAACAAATATTTCCTTAAATTATCATGTTATTACATCATAATTAATAATACAGGGGTTATCCCTGGGATATACATAAGTAAAGGGGGAGCTATAAGTCCCTGTAATGGAATAAACACAATACAATATGAAGAAATAAATACATTTAATACTATAGTAATATTAATGGGGAATAAATGTTTGTATAATCATATATATGAACCATTAGGCAGGATATTTCATGATAAAATAAATAAAATATTGGAAATGTGGAAAGAAATTAAAAAACTACATCATAAACATAGGTCAAGGATAAATAACAATATATCATGATGGGAAATTTAATGTAATAAATTAGGTTAAATCCCTATTCTCTTGAATGACTTATCATGAGACTATTACATTTTATAATTTATTGGAGTTCTATATAACTCAGGCCCCACCCATGACATTCATTTCATTGTCATTTGTAAGTGTTCCAAATTGATCAAAAAAAATAGAACCATTTAAAATTAACATTTATTCCAAGGGTTGTGGAATATAAACATGTAATTCCACAATAAAAAATATATATGTTCGTTATGGTTAACACTGTTGATATGAAATGGTTATAGGTATTCACTTCACAACTTTTTGGCATGGAAAATCAGGGAAATTTTTGGTAGCATAAATGGTGTTTATTAATGTTCATTGGAGGGCTTGATGAGAGTGAAAGAGGTATCAAACAATAAAAAAATAAAATTAATTAAATTGGGGATATAATATAATATATTCCAACATTAGGAAATGTAAATAATTTACATATGATAAAAAATAAACAAGAATTAATAGACGAATGAAAAAAACACTTACCTTGAGAGTGTGACTCCAAATGATTGGTATGATCTTAATGATAACTTAGGGGAACCTTGGTAGGAATATATATAGTATATGATTGAATAAGTATAAAATTTATTTATTTTAGGTTAGGATAAATGGGATACTAGGTGGATGGGGGTTATAGTGGAAATGTGTGGGGAATTCATTATCATTTCTAAAACATGCTTATTGGACTCTATATAATAAGATAAAAAAACTAAAAACCATCCCAATGAATCCCAAAATTATTTATTCCATGGATGGGTGGTTTTAATAATTTTATTATGGAAATGGAAAAACATATTAAAATATTAAACTTGGTGTTTTGAATGTGAGTCATACTCCTAATGAAATTATTTTAAAACAATAAAATACATTATAGGTTGGGATGATTCATAAAGGATTTATAAAATTAAACAAATAAACATTAATTAAAATTATTTTCAAAATAAAACATTTATTTAGTCCTATAAACACTTCATTGTTTTGATCACATCCCTTTGGGGTCATTATGATGTTATAATGAAAACTATGTATTTATATCTTATTAAATTATTAACTTAAAATACATATATCTCAATAAATTTTAAAAAATAACCATTAAAAAATTTCAACATTTTGAATATAACAACTAATATTAGTTTTATCTTATTAATTTTTAAAAATATGAACTTTCACTTTTAAATTAACCATCATCATTTATAATGAAATTCATGTTTTATTTTGATAATAAACGTTTTCAAACCATTATAAAAATTAAATTTTAATTAATAAATATATTCAATCATTATTAAACATTATTAAAGGATAATATTTGAATAAAATATTATTTAGTTAAAAATATATTTATTCATCTAATTATATTCCATAATTTAATATGAATATTATAGAAAAATATAATTAATGTTTTCTTAAATCAATATAAATATCATTTATAAAGTAACTATAAGCAGTAAAAATAAAAAATATTATATTTAAAAATATAATAAAAAATTTAAAATTTTTATGGTCTTGATACGTATCCCTTTAATAGACCAGAAAATGGCCTAATGTTAAGGTGAACGACTGTGAGAATTTAATGTGTTTGTTTGGTATACATGGATTTTTTCATGAACTCGATGACCATGAACATCTCTTTTAAGTTGATTCTCTCATCATTATGTTGTTAGATATCAGCATGGGAATGGTAAATTGAAAATAATTGTGATTATATATCTCTCATAAGATTCCACATATGGTTTTAGTTTGGTACGATCCTGATGGTTGATGCTATCAATTCCTTGGTTTGTGTCAATTGTATTTTAATAAAACCTATATTTATACTAAACATATGATCACTGTTAAAAATATGTATGTTCAAAACATTTATAAATAATTGCCTTATAAATTTTATAGGATATTATGAAACCAAATATGTTCATGAGATTGTTATCTCCCATAAATATAATAATTCTTTTAATTAAACAATATTGTGAATTTTATTTATAGAAGATAATTTCGTTAAAACAGTGATCAAATTAATCCTAAAAAATAACTTTAATAAATCATTATCCACATTTTAGGCCATATTTTCTTCCCAAAACTCTATCCCTATTGTCTTTAAGAGGATATTCAAAGGTAGTATCTCTAAGATAAAGTAAATTACATAACAAAGATCAATCATTTTCATTTTTTAAAAAAATCAACTATATTAAAAACATTCCAATATATTATCACCAGTATATACCATATAATGATATTAAATTATATTTATTGAATAATATTTACTGTTATCCTTCTCCATAAAATGGTAATAAAAAATGTCCCGTGCACGTAGGTAGACAACTACATCATGAAAAGATTAAAGTCATTTTCCATCAACACATCACATGATTATTTATATTGATTGATTTAATATATATTTTTAATATATATTATATTATTATAAGTCTATAAATACACTATCACATATACCTTCATAATTTACTTTTCATTTAAAATATGATAGTGTCCCTCGTGTGTATGGTCGACTACCACCTCACAAAGCGATGTGATTTATGTTTTAATTACACAATACATTGAAGGTAATAAGGTTATATTTAATAAATATATGTAATATATATGAAATTATATTATTTATTTAAAATCAATATACCATCCAATTTTTTACCCGGCCAGCCATTAAGGGATTGATATCTTCACTCGCATATAAGACCAACCTGCAATCTCTATGAAGCGATGTGATTCATTTTCCACGTCTACCCTTAACTAATTCATATAAAAATATATACAATAATATAAATATTATATTCATAAAATTATTATCATTAATGATTTAATATTTATATATTCTATGGGAAATATATCGAATAGTAACGATAAAACATGCAAGAGAAAACAATGAAATGCGCACCCAAAACAACATATATAATGAAATATTATTGAAATGTGGTGGTACAATGTTGAAATAGAATAATATATGATATAATAAATATTTACATGGTTTGAATAAATTATTATCATTATTAAATCTATTGTACATGATGTTTATCAACTTTTTACAAAAAATGATGTGTGAGTTAAGTGATTTCACCTCAATTTCATTATTGAGGTGTATTGTAATGTCACGTACAAAATATAATTCATAATTTATATATGAATTCCATTTAACAGGTAATATCCCTAATCCTTCACAATTCATGTTATTTTATGTTATGATTTCAATTTCATCATTAATGAAGATTGAGCATTAATGTTACTAATTGGTAAGGAATTTCATAACTCAATTTCTTTATATTTGGTTATATTACCTTTTCAAATTCTATGATATTAGAAAATATTTTTGGTAATGAAAATTGATTATTTAATGTTTTATTTATAGATTACTCATGTGTATTATCATTTGACACTCATAATCACTTCTTTGAATAATTTTAACTTCAATATATTGTGATCATTACAAGGGTTTCATATCTCACATTTACTTCCATGACACAAATTTCATAATAACTAAATATTTCAGTAGAGTCATTTATATACTACCCCATTTTATTTGTTATATCACGAATCTATATATAAAAATTTAAATTATTTTTTCTTTTTATTGTATTCTTTTCATACAACCAGTGATTAAAAAGTTAAAAAATAGGTATGAAATTTGTGTATTGAACTCATTTTAAATGGGAATATTTATACATCAATTTTTATTGAAGGATGTTATTTTATTGTTTGATAATAGACCACTTAATCATTAATCTATTATTTGTATTCATTAATTTTTAATTCAATTATATTATATTCGTCTATTTGATAAAAAATGATTAAGAGAATATGTTTTATAAAATAAGAATTTATTTCTTTTTTCAGTATAAAATCCTTCTTCTTCCAAAACCATGTGTTCTAAAAATGTTTTCAAAATGTATATAAATTATTCTAAATGATTTATTAAATAAATCATTACCCAATATATCATTTTATTTAATTTTTTTCAATGGTATTATCTTGTATTTTTTAAACATGATTCTTTTGGATTTGACTAAAAATGTGAATGTAATATTTATTTTAACATGTAAAAAATTTCTCACTATAATGACCTCTATATATACTTCATATTAAATTAAATGATTCAAATGTTATTATTAATGTGAAGGATTATAAAAAAATGGGAACATTTAGTTTTAATAATATTTTCAATTTTAAACATGTTAATTTCCCCAATCATGTTTCTAATGAAATTTTAATTATATTTATATTCATTGAAAATAGAAATAATTTATTTTAAATATATTACACATTATATATATTGTAATAATACCATCCTTATTCATTCTCAATACGTTTATGTACTATTTGATCGTTGAAAGTATAAAAACAATCATTCTTGATTATTATTTATAATCCTTAACAACCCCGTGAGATATTTACATTATTTTGATTATTGGGCATACATTCCCCAAAATATCAATATTATTTATCATGGATAATATTATTTCATAAACCATATACAAATAAATAATATGGTGTTTTATTTTGAATGTTAATTTATTGACTAGGGAAATACTAGTAATTCGTATTCTAAATTCAATATAGATATTTATTAAAATGTAATACTAATCATTAATTAATCTAACAATTTTATATATAAGTAATGAGTTGTAAATTAAATTATAATTTGTCTCGAATCATATATTTCCCCATATAAAAGGATGGTATAGTGAGACAAATTAGTTGGATAACATTATTTAAATGGGTTTCTTGGTGTATACCTGCTGATAGAATTAAATTCCCTTATGATAGGTCTTAACAGTAGATGTTTCACGATTCGTGAGATCATGAAGTATAATAATGAGGAATTTAATTCATTGATAATTCACATATATTTATTATTATTATCCAAAAAAAATTCACATTGATATTATATATGGATTCATTTTTTCTTATTCTATTATTTAATTGGGATGTGTATTTAGATATTTTCAATACAATACATATTATTCCCTATTTATTCATTATATACATGTTAATCAAATGTAATGTTTATCTAGTTAATTAACATTTAAAATTTATTTTTCCTTATTTAATAATAATAAATAAATAATTATTTAGTATTAATGTGTATATAGTTATTTACTTTACCATGATTGTTATGATTATTGACTAGTGATATCATACTGTGTACAAAACCATTGCTGAGAAGTTGATCTCACACTTCATGTTTTCTTTTAACATGAATCCAAGATGTGTAGTATGAATTATATGAAAGGATATTCTTTTGCGAATAATGATATTATATTTTTTCATTTTTGTATTTAAATTTAATGAAAGACTTATGTTTATACCATGTTTACCAAGACTAGTAAACAATTAGTTCCACTAATATGTGATTGCATTTATATAGTAACATTGTAATAAACTAACCACCAATTCAACGATACTATATTATGGTTATATAATATTTTTATGAGAGGTAGTTTAGTAGAATCCTTGGAAAATAGATTGGGTAAAACATAGATTAGATAACAGAAGCAAATGATTGACATTGAGTATAAGTATATTAGAACTAGGAAAAGTTTATTTATGGAATAGATCATATAATTTTTAAATATATACATCCTGGTCTTGATTTTACAAGTGAGTTTGGTTTTGGAAAAGATATAATAATGGATAATAACACTAAAAAGGTATACATTTCGTTACTTTAAAATTTACGAGTACATAAAAATAGTCCTTACTATGCACCTGGTTTGACAATCCCAAGTGATATAATTTCATTAGTTCCAATTTTATTTACAATTTATTATAATATATTTTAATTGACAATGATAATGTAAAAAATAATGTTAATAATAAGGTGATTTATATTTAAAATAATTGGTCATGATTTAGAAATTCTAGAAGTTATTTATTATTTTAATGTGGTTTTCCAAAATGAATATTGTTTCCCAGACTATTGATTTTGTTATTGCTCAATTTCAAGAACATGGGTTAATCATGATAAAAGTTTATATAAATGTCAATGTTGTGACTATATGAAACTAAATCCAATTATTACTAGAGTGAGAAATATCATAATTATTTATACTAATTTATGCCAAAATATGATTAAGAACTTATAACTTGACCAACTCTGAGAATCACCAAAATATGGTAGGATGGAGTATTCTAAGAACTCATTTGGGGGATCCCATTGAGGAATGAAATATATATATTTTTTAATGTAATAAAGATGGAAATAGACTCCCATGAAGGAATCTCAATTTAATTAAAAAATATTTTATTTGTCAAAAGTTACAAAACAAAGGAGTTTTTGAGGAAAAATGTAGAGTACAATCGAAGGTAATAAATTTAAATCTATGCAATTATTAATAGATTTTTTATATAATTTTTTAATAATTATTGAATTATATGATCCATATTTCACTTAAAAATGTTAACCTAGGCCATGGAATGACCTCTGTTAAAACATAAATGGTGAAATATTTATGTACCGGGATTATAAAATGGTATTTTAGAATTTCCTTTACTAATTATTTTGTGACAATAATAGTCATAATAAATCAAATGATTGTATAAAATTTTAGATTAAAATATTTATTCTTTAACATAAGTGACATGGATACAATCGTAAGGTTATAAGTTTAAGAATGATGATTAATTTAATTTTATAAAACCCCCATTTTATGTTGTATGTGATATTATTTTAACATTATTAACGATATTTTGGGGTATATTTTTGTAAATTCCACCCATGAGTTTAGTATATGTTTTATTTAAAAAGATATTTAAGGAATAATTCCATTATATTTTTTGGTATAAATTTTATGGGATAAGAAACCTTTAGTGTTTATCATACTTGTTATGATGAGGTACTTATGGGTTATTATATTTTGGGATCATTAAAAGAAATATATTAATATTATTTTATAAAAAATTCAACCAATACGCCAAGTGACAACCTGACGTATTAGGTAATGAAGTAAATGATGAAACCAAAACAGATGGGTAACAATGTTGCTTCACCTACCATAGGCATATGTGTGGTTTTGGTAAATATAACATTGTTTTTACTTAAACAATTTGTTAGATAAATATTAATGTTGAACCCATGGTGTTACTATTGAAGCTTAGAGATTAAGTTATTATATTAAATAACATTTTCTATACATATTGGTTTGAAAAGTATTTAGATATTGAACAAAATTCTTGAATCTCTTTTATGAATTTTATTATCTAGTAAAATTTAATTTTAGATCTTAAGTAATAATAAATAATTTATGGATATTCCTTTCATTGAGTAAGGGATAAAGTGAAAATTGATCGAATCGTAATTGAATGATCAATTAGTTTTTAAAAAATATAATGAGGTTATATTAATCTATTTTACTATGTTCATATTCATGATGGTAAAAGATTACATTAACCACAAGAAAAATGATCTTGATAAATAAATTTTAGACTATTTCCTTCTTATCCAATGAATCCAATTGTATTTTGAATCATTATATAATTATACTTCTAACGTCATTAACATTACATTTATCAACCACATTCTTATAATAAGTGATCTCAATTTCCCTTCATTATAATTTTGGAATTACACATTTATTCCTTGTCAATATCTTCACTAACCACCATCGTATTCCTACATAAAAACCTAATAATATGATACTATATATTAGCATTATATATAAATTTTTATGTTATAATGAGGAAATTTTATTTAGTCTTTTTAAAATGTGGTCTTCTAATAATGGTATTTTCAAATTTCACACCTATATTTTTGTGACCAATATTAAATTGTGATGATAAAATTTATTTAAGGGGTAGACTATAACACTCAGATATTTTAAAGAATAAAATAGAGTTTTAAAGCATGTATAACACATGAAAAAAATATTATATTATAATGTAACAATGGTATAAATGATAAATATTTATTTTTTGATAAATTCAATATCATTAATTTCTTGTGATGCATGTAACAAACTTTTTAAATGAAACTGAATGCTTTGTTAAAATATTATTATTTAAATGTAACCATTAAAAAATAATTGTTATGTTCAAAGGTATTAATAGTAATAAGAAAATTATCTAAATTATTTTTCATACACATTTATAAAAAATTACATGGATATATATAGATTAGAATAAAAATTAGAATCAGTAAAATGAAAACAAAATATTTTTTAAACTATATTTTTGAAGGAAAATGATTTTATCACATTTTCAGAAAATACAAAAAAATTAATTTCATAACATTTAGAAAATTTATTTTACAAATATAAAAAAAATTAAAATTTTAAATTCAGTATTTGCATATGGTGATTTTTTTTCTGAAATTATTCATTTTTTAACGAGTAGTAAAAAAACAATGATTTTAAACAGAAATGAATGTTTGTTTCAAAATTTTTAAAAACAATTATATTTTAAATATGTATTTATAATTATTATTTGTTAAATTAAAATTTTATTAAACTAAACTATATAATTTGAATAAATTTTATACAAAATTTTGATATAATACTATTTAATCATTCCATTGTTTTTATATTAGAAAAAACAATTTCATGAAATGTACAAGTTTAAATAAAAAATAAATTCAAAAAATTATGATATGTTGAATTTTTACAGATGGGATATATATTTTGAATTATAATAATATAAATTCACTAATAATTCCAAATTAAATATTGATGAAAATAAATAGTCCAAGAAAAAAAATTAATTATCGTGATTAAGGTAAAAATAATTTTACTATAATTAATCGAAGAAGCTAAAGATGATAAATTATAAATTTTTTGTCCAAAAACCATTGTATGACCATATTTAGATCATATCACTTTTTTTTTATTTCCATTTAATTTTTCTTTCTCTTTTTAATACATATTGGTTCACATTATTCATTTCAAAATATCATTATGTGATATCTCTCACACTTGTAAAAGGCCACTCCCTCGCTTGTATTATTTGAAACAATAAATTAGTTTTTGTTGAAAAAACATGAAAAAATTTATCTTAAAACATTTTTATACACATTATATAACTTATAGTGTTCAAAAAATACCATCAAATGTGTCTTTAAGAGGAGACCCAAAAGAGGCTTCTTTAGGGGATGTTAATTGTATTACAATGCCCTTTTGTTTCATATAATCATTCTCCAAATTAAATTATGTCAAAAAATATACACTATAATAACACCATTCCATGTCATATACTGATATTATATTATATTTATTTAATATATTTATACATCACCTCCTCTACTAATTGGGAAATGAAATCGCCTTTCAGGTCTACGATAGACCACCACCCCAAGATCTGACATAAAACATTTTCCATAAAAACATCTCATATCTATATATAATGATGTAAGTAAAGTATATAAATTATTAATTATATTATTAAGCTCATTTTATTATTACATCACATATTCCTTTTTACATTATATTCCATTTAAAATATGATAATGTCTATCATGTGTACATCTGACTACCACCCCATGAAGCGATTTGATTAGTTTCTCAAGTCTGATTTCAATGGAAGGTAATTATTTTAATGCCAATAGATATTTGTGATAAATATGAAATATCATTTATTCATGAAATTTAATATAGAATCCACTTTTGTACACTTTTACTCTTTAATGGAATGATATCATCACTCGTGTATATAAATGGCACATCTTCTCCAGGAAGCGATGTGATTCATTTTCCATGTCAAAACATAAGTAATGATTCCAAAAATATATCTAATGAGTGAATATGATATTAATAACATTATTATCATTATATATAATATTTATATATATAATATGAATTGTTACCATAACATTTTTGGAAATATATGCAAGCTAAAATATGTTAATTAACACCATTGAAAATGAATATCATAAAATTTTATTGATAGGAAAGTTGTAAAATGATATATGAGTATAATATAGGATAATATAAATATGAATGTGGTTAATTTTGAAATATAATTTTACTGTTAAAACCATAAATTATGAGGGTAATTCACATTCAAAAAAAATTATAGAAATAGGTAAGACATTTTATATAAAAATTGTTCATTGAGGCACATTATATAGTTATGGAAGCAATTAATTTTATATTGTTTACATACGACACCATATAAAAGAAATTTCAAGAATCCATTATAATTATAGGTATTTTATCATTGAATTTTAATTATTTAATCCAATGGGTTTTTTGAAAATGTTACCAATTTGTATGGAATTTCATAACTCAATTTATTTTCAGTAGGTTATATTACTTCTTAAATGTATTTGATATTATAATATTATGCGTGTACTAATCATTAATTATTTTATATTTTATTAAAACTTTTTCTTTGCATATATAATATATTTAACACATAATAACTCAATTGATTAATTATAACTTGAGCTTATTAGGATCATGGAAATGTTTTATCATCTCACATTTAATTTTGTGAGACATATGTTATATTAAAAAATTATTCCACTGATGTGGTGTATATATTACACCATTTGAAATTTCATATCATGAATCTGTTTTCCTTAATGTTATTTAATTTTTCATTTTAGATTATTCAATTCATAGGGATTATTATTAAACACATACTAAGGAGTTATAATATTTATGTTTTTATATGATTTTAATAGGGAATGATTATACATGAATTTCCATTGATGGAAATTATCCTATCATTTTATAATAAAACACATTTATTTTTCAATATAATAGTTATCAATTAATCTTTCATGTAATATTATCGTATTCATCTCTTTATTACACAAAAATATTGATATGTATTTTTTATAAAATCCATCTTCATTATCACTTTTGTAAAAAATCATTATTCTTCTCAAACATTGTTTTTTAAAAATATTTTCAAAATTTTATTGGATACTATAAACATGATTTTAATAAAAATTTTACCAATGTTATAATTTTCACCAAAATTCTAATAGGAATTTTAGTGTAATTTTTCTATCATGGATTATTTAAATTGTATAGAAAATTACTATATATATTTTTTATTGTGAATAATATGTTTTAAATTTCACCCCATCATAAAAAATAAATCATTTTAATATTTATTTTCACTTTTCGTAGATTTTTTTATTGATATTAATTTAAAAATAGTTTTTAAAAAATTATATTTACAAATATATTCAAATTGAAATGGTTATTTTCCACAAGAATGTTTTTCATAAATTTTTTATGGTATTTCAATTTTGGAAGGACATAAATAATTTTTTTTACCCAAACTACACAACAAATATGTAATAACAATAAAATATTTATTATTTATAAAAGAATTTTTTAAATAATTTGGGCATGGTAAGGAATTGAAATTCTATTTCATGATTTATTTTTGTTATATTTAAGTTAACCTTGAAATATTCCATTTCTTAATATCATTAGACATAATTTTCCCATAAATAAAAAAATATATTATTAGGGATATTATTAATTCTGAATCTATATATGAATTATAAATAATGGGTTTTACATTGAATGTTATTTGATTTATAATGGAAATATGGTTTTTCCTTATTCATTACTAAATATTTTTATTTAATGATAAGGCATAATTAACGAATTAAATCATTCATTCTATATTTGAGGAATGTAATGAAATTAAAATTAGGGGTGGTGATGTTTATATATTTCCAATCGATGTGTTGTAATTCTCCTAATAAATATACGTTTGATTGGAATATTTAAATGTATCATTTTGTGTATACCTACCTATAGTAGAAAATAGTGTTCTGAAAGGTGTTTATTGTAGAGGTATCAAGATGCATAATTTAATAAAGTCCAATAATTTACCATTTCATTAACTGATAATTAATTTGATTTTATAATCCATTATATTTTCATTTTGATATTATATATGGATAATTTTCATTATCAGTTAATTTATTCAATGCCTTGTGCATTCAGATTTTTACATTTCCAAAATAATTGTTGCGTATCTATTCATGATATTCATGATTTTTAAATGGAATGTCTCTCTGGTTATTGATGATTCTATATTCATTATTTCTTATCTATCCATTACAGTCCGTTTATTTGTTTAATGGTATGTGTGGATTGTTGTTTACATTTCCAGTTTGACTATTATTATTGAGTCAGGATAGATTCATATTTAAATAACACATACAGTGCATTTCATCTCACCTATATTTTGTTTTCTTTTTTATGTATTCATTGAGTGCATGATTAATTATATGAAAGGGTATTCAATGTGGTAAAATAATATTCTCAAAAAAAGTTATGTTGGACTTGTTTTTTTTAAATTTAATGAAAATATACATCATGTATCAAGTATAATAATGTTACTAAATAATTATATCCACTAGGTTTTGACAATTTTATAACTATAAAATGTCATAATGTAACTACTAATTGAGGGATAATAGGGTCTGTATCATTATATATTAACTATATAAAACACTTATTATTAACTATTCCTTCAACAACATCACCGTGATTATAGTCTATCTCGATGTCATAGTCCACTAAGAACTCAATCCAGCACGATAATTTCGTGATTATATATCTCCAGGTGAAGATGTACCTGAGATTTTTATGCTTATAATACACAATGAAAACCAAACCAAGAATTACATGTCACAAAATCATTACTGAGAATAAAACAGCTTCTAGGTCCATGTAATGTTTTTCAATGTTATAGTCATGCGGTCATAGATTACAAGAAAAATAAACTACAAAGTATTACCTCTCCATAAAAACACAACATATCCAATCACTAGTGGAATCATAGTATAGTACATATTCAGCCTTATCCCCTAGAAACCTCAAATTTTGAGTTTTCAATAATAACTATTTCAATTCCTGAAAGGTGTACTTGAAATTCGATTATTAGTGAAAATAATACCCATTTTAGGTCCATGATGAAAAAATAATATCACTCGTTGAGTATATTAGAATTAATATATGGTTATAAACATCCCTTCCAAATGGGTTAGTCACCTATGTCAAGCTATTTTTTTGATCTAAATAAAGAACATATTCAATCACTAATGATCCCATTGTTACACTCTTCTTTATGATTTTGTTTCATAAAAAGTATTCGTCAATAAATCATAATGGAATATTTAAAGGTTTACCATATAGATAATTATGAAAAATTACATTTAGGACCATCATCAATCCCCCAAGTTATTTAATCTGAAACACTAGGTAATTGTGATTTTCATTAATAAATACAAACATTATCTAGTAAAAGAATATCTATAAGATCCATCTAATGTTACGCATAAAAACTTTTTATGTTTTTGTGTTTACTAAGGGAATCACCATGTAATCATTGTGATCATAGAGACATAAAAATGTCATATTAGGTATGGCATAATCATATACCTATTGAGAATGATATCTGGACATGTGTTTGATCTTAACGATCCATCATTACACTTTCAAATAATTTCATAAGTCATTGATTATTTATAGTGGATAATAATTATTAATGGACATATGGAATATGAGGATATAATATACACATAAACTAAGATTACCACCATCCTTATTGGTTAATAATATTATTTCATCATTGGTGGGAACATGAAGTTAGATAAAAACATCCAATGATGTTCCTATAGTTTTACCATCATCTCTAGAATATCTTATAGAGTCATCCAATATACCAAAAATTATATTGTAGTTATCCTTTGATTCATTTTTTATTGAATATAACATCATGTTGGGGATATAGAATAAGAATATACATAATTATGACCTTTTTATACTCCTCCACAACTGTGGTGATCTAATCATCGACAATTTTTGATGTACTATGAGTTATGAAGGCTAATAGATGAGATATAAGACACACCATATTGTAAAAACATGTATCATGTTCCACATAAAATTAATTATCTATAAAGACGAAAAATATGAACATGGACACTAGTTCAATGTAATAATTTGATATAGAAAATAAATATGTGCATGGATGATGGATAACAACCCCATACCAATAATTGAATAATATAGTTTAATCCCAACCAAAAAAATTTCCCAAAACAAAATATCACCACCAATTACAATTCCATAGAACTAGAAAATTATTATGATCATAGAAACACCTCCAATGTATGTCTCTAGTAGTATGTGTTGGGTTAGAGGATCTAAAATAATATCCACTTAAAAACAAGTTATAATGACAAAAAAATTAAGGAACACACCCATGTTTATAAAAACTATATATATGATAGATAACACATAGATCATATCTCATAACATGATGAGGGCCTCTTACTAATACTCCTCAAACACCTAAAATTGATAGATTTTTTTATCTAATAACACATTAATCCTAATTTGGGCCAATTAGAGGAGGTGGTGGCAGTATTCGATCATTACATCATCGACCATCTATAGTTATCCCAACTCCTCTACCATGACCCATCCATGAGAATTTTATTTCTTATATTGCTTCCCTATTTCATCAACCCATCTAATATTTATCCAATTTTTACCATATGGAATTTAGGGTTGTTCATTGTGGTATAGCCTCACCAATCAAAAGAAAAACATCACCTCTCCCTTGGTAGAATAGAACCTCTCAGATTACACAGGGCTATAGAACCACTTTTCAGCGAGTGGATGTATTGGGATATCAAGTTTCTTAATATAAAATGGGAAAGATTTTTATTAACTATGAAGTCTCTTATTCTATTTTATTTATATCAATAATGGATAGTGGGGTCTACACCTCCAAAATCCCATTCTCAGTAAGGAATTCTCCAACACCCTGAAATAAATTAGGATGCAAAGTGGAAAAAATTCTTCTTCGAGGTCTCTCTAAAGACCAGGATTTAACATCCTCATATAAAAATATATATCATGAATCATATCATCAGTATATCAGGAGACATTATTAAACCCTAGATCATACTAAATAATTAATATCCTACCATGATGAAAATGAAGATTTTCATGGATGTGTAGTGATGTTATTGTAATTTAGATGCAATAGCCCTAAAGAGTTTCTTATGATAGATATAGGGATGCTTTACCCTATCCTGGGTTTACATCATCACATTCCACTATTATCCTACATGTCCATTGATGGGTCTTTCCACAATCTCCACCATATGATTTAAATGGATATATATGGTACTCAAAATTTGATCCATGGACTCTAACCACTCCACTAAAACCAATGGGTTGGGATCACTCCAAAAACATTGTGGTCAAATCCAATAGAAGATATAATGTGAGATTAAACTAGGGACATTTATAGTATATAAAAATTTAATGTTCTTATATTATACTAGAGGTAAAATATCATCCCCTACAATAAAAGATATTTTTTGTAATGATCCTGACTCTGGTATTCTTGTTTTTGTGGTTAAATTTTTTACATTGGATCGAGATACTATATATTTCCTTTCAATGTACCAAATAGAATAGTAGTATTAGAAAAAATGAAACATATTTTAATTTTTCATTAATGTTTAAACAATAAAATAAAACATAGTATTATTTTTTAGAACACCGTTATTTTATAAATCAAATCCCTGTAAATAATTCCTAATATATATATTTAATCCCTAGGAATGGTAATATATGAAAGGTGTAATATTATATGGTCATTAAAATAATTCATAAATAATAAGTTATAAAGAATAAATAATTCATACAAAATATGGAAAGGTAAATAATTTAAATTATATTCCAATTATTAAATAAATTGAACATGAGGAATAATAAATAATTAAAATTTGATGATTAAATAACTCCGTATAAGTAGCCATATATGCTAGATACCTATCCTTGGTTACCATAAAAAATTAAATAATCACATTAACCTCCACAAATAATATCATAATGAGGTATGTCATAATTAATAACAACTAAAATATACTATTAATACCTCTTGAAAAGTCATCGTACCAATATATAAAAGTTGTCAGCCAAATAAAAAATATAGTTATATTAATAAAGGCCACTATTAAATTGAGGGGATATATAATCCCTATATCAAATACTATGTACAAAAAAATTACTCATATTTGAGGGGTGAAAAAATTAATTTAAACATTATTATAAAAAAACTAGAATATTAATTTTATATAAATACCACAACCAAAAAAAAATTACAAATCCATCAAGATTAATATTTTGAGTACAATCCAAATTTTATATCCCCAATTATACTAATTTTATTAAACTATTATAAATAATAATGATGTTTTATTTTCAACAGATCTATAGAATATAATAAGTTAAATAATTGGTTTCGTTGTGATTAAAAAGAAACACCATAAAAATAAAAATTTTAAGCTGAAAATACCCATTTTAATTTAAAAATAATTAAAATAATATATAATTTTGATAATATTAGGGAAAAAATATTCTTTAAAAATATTAATGGATAAATGAAAATGAATTTTAAAATAAATGAGTGTCCATGACTATAAGAAATTCTTTTCATGCCAAGTATATTATAACAAATATTACTTTTCACATTTTTTAAGAAAGGTAAAAATTACCTCGTTTAGAAAAAGAAAATATATTCCATTTATATAATTTTTTAAAATAATGGTTATTTATAAAATTAATAAATCCATTTATTAAATTAAAAGAACAATTTAGACACATTTTATGACAAATACAGATATGAATTAAATTGATTCTTATCTTGGTAAAAATCAATTCTGATTTCATTAAAAACATTTATTCTGTATCTTGAGAAAATAAAGAGTTAAAAAATGAAGGAAAGATGAAATTTATAATAATAACAATAGTTTAATAAAATATATTTTTTATAAATATCAAATAATCTACTAGTGGAGGGTTTAAAACAAATTATCTCTAAGAATGGTGATATTGTTAAATAAATCCATTCATATTTGGTATATTTGGATTAATAACCCCATACAATAAAGAACATTAAATAAAACATTAAATACCATCACGATAAATATATTAATATTATGACATATAAACTGGACAGTATATACACAACCAAAAATAAATATTATGTCAATATGGTATATGACTCAAAGAATTGAACGTGAGTCGGAAAAAACATACCTCTAGTATAGAATCCTAAATTTATGCCCAAAATATCACTATAATAAATATTGATTTATTATTAATATATTAAAAATATACTCATATATATAATACCTTATATTATGTACATATATTAATTTTTCACCAGGTTATAAAAAATTCATTCCTAAAATCACTATTACTAGTAATAACATATTCATTTTTTTGTGGTTTTTGTTGGTAGTTTTATTCCACTAAATTTTATATTTGATCCATAATATAATGAATAATATACATGAAAAATATAACATAAATATTAATTATATATTGATGTATAATAGTCTATGAAATTTAATGATTGATAAAGTTGTTACACCACGCCTGGAGATGGTAGGTTGAACATAGGCATGAAAAATGTTTCCATTTTTAACTTAGGGAATAAAAGATAGGTAAATTATATATCAATTTTAAATAATCACAATTATATAATTTACATTATGTGTATCCATTATATCTTTCATTTTTACATTCTATATAAAATAGAAATGGATAACAAATCACATCACTTCATGGAGGCGGTTGTCCACATATACGATCTAGCGGCATTATAATTAATCAATTGATAAAAAGTTAATTATGTTTATGTGATATTATAATAAAATAAGTATATTTTTTTCATATTTATCAGTTATATATAAATAAAATATATGTTAATTTCTAGCCATGAGGGGTGGTTATGGAAAAAAATTACATCGGTTCTCGATGTGGTAGCACACCATATAGACAATCGATTGATTAATTTCCAATTTAATGAAAGAGGAGTAATATATAAGTAATTATATAAAAAAAATAAAACCTATATATATTTAGTCTATTTATTTTAATATATATATATTATTAATATGATAATCTAGGTGTTATGAGAACATATAAAATTAATGATCTTACTATAAACAATTACCCTCAAAAGAATATCCTTCAGATATCATTTTATGGTCGATAAGATTCATAATTTGGATAAATGTAGCTATATATTTTTTGAAATGATGTTGGTGAGTGATTTTTGGAATTTTTTGGCCATAAAAGATGGATTATGATGTTTGAATAACTGTGGGGAGGTGGTTCCATTTTATATTTCAGGAGGTGGGAAATTTTTCTAAATACAAAAAAACTATTCCACTATTTGTAGTCACTCTCAACCCATTTCCAAAATAATAAATAATTCCTATGATTGCGTAAAATTGGAACTAATTATTCCAAATACTGAATCCAATTATAATAATAAAATAAGGATTATTAGGTAATTTGGAAATAATTATTCCAAATACTAAATCCAATTATTTAAACAAGTCCTATGATTGCGTAAAATTGAATTTAACACAGGCCTATGTGACATGCTAAGCCAGGTTTTAAGCATAACCGAGATAATTATGTTATATTGTCATCACACTTCATTATAACAAAAAATTATCTCCAAATTATTATATAATGTTGAATATTATGATTATAAATATAGATTCTATTTTATCAAAATCAATTTTTCGAATTTTCATAAATAAAATTAAATTTTAATCATTCATCATGATAAAAATGCAGTTTTCCAAATAAATAGTTTCTTTAATAATAAAAGGTATAATATTAACATTAAACATAAAATTTATTAAAATTATAAAAACTAGATTAATGATCATATTTTTGAACAAATTTTTACATTAAAAAAATAAATCTAAATAAAATATTTAAAATACATTTAATAAAATGATGTTGTCAATAAAAATATGTATTTTCTCAATTAATTAAAAAAATGCATATTTTATAAAATAAAAAAATTACATCTAATGAATTATATAAATGATAATTTCTAACATTTAGTTAATTTTTTGAAATAATTGTTATAAAAAAATTAGAAATTTATTTTATGATAAGTTCACATAAATGGATGAATCCACTTTTCAAAAGAATATTGTTTTTAAGCATAAAAATGGGATTATTCTTCTCTCATGCCTATAAACAAATAACATGAATGAAAATAATTATTTGATATAAAATATAAATATATATCATTATAATAATTCAACTATAGTGCTTAATATTATTTATTATGATATTAAGACATTATTATTTTAAAAATTATTTGTCCAAAAAATTATTATTTTACTTAAAAATATTACTAATTATTTTATTTTTTATTTCAGATAAATTTATTAACAATGAATTTATTTGTGTATGTGTAAAAAAATAATTTTCATATACTTTTTCATTATAATAACTTATAATTTAGTTGTTATGTTATAGAGATACATTATATTTTAAATCATGTTCACATGAGGTTGCATGTCTCAGAAGCTATCGAGGTGATTAAATTTATTTTTACAAAATTATCATATAGTCTATGGGCATTAAATTATTTAATCAATAAAAAATAAACCCCAAAATATCGTGAATGTAAAATCATGAAAATATTTTGTTATTTGTTGATCATAATTTTTTAGGATTCCAAGTTTCCTCTTTAATAACAAAATTTCACCTAAGTAAATATACCAGCCAATTCATTTTATTCCTCAAAACCATATCTCTTGTGTGTAGAATCTAAATAGGCTCTTTACAGAAAGATATATCACGTTAAAATACGATTTTTTAGAGGTGATTACTTATGTTGGGTATTTCATGTAATTGTATAATAATTAAATGCAGAACACTTCATTTACATTAAATATAGTAGGTGGAATTCTTAAAGGGCATACCACAACCCCAATACATTCCAAGATATAAATTTTTTTGATGTAACTAGGGGTCAATTTCATTTTACTAAAGAACCATATATCTCCCACTTGAAATATCAAATCATTCCTACCATTTTCAACTTTGATATTTTGTCATCTTTGAGATACTATGATATGGGTTTGAAAAGTCATTAACATTACCATTTTCTCATACATACTTTTGGGTCCTATAAGATTCATTGTTCCAAAATTATCCTAAAATGTTTTTAAAAACCTTTAAATTTCAAGGAATGTTTTTTCTTAATTTATTTTTAATTTTACGAGTCCGCAGTTTCTGACGGCACCTGATTCTGAGGCCCGGTGTGCCCAGAAACAAATTCTGAAGTTTTGTTCGCATACGTTCAATGAACGTACGAGCGGGTTTTTGTATCTTTTGAACCAGTGCTCGGAATTTAAATCTGAGGGCAACGATGAACTTGTAGTGCCGGTATTCTCTTAAGGGGACCTTTACCACTATTTCTTTTTATGCTCGTTGAATGTTAATTTTGGGGATTTAGAACAAAATAAATAAAATTTTGGAACACAATTTTATTTTATATCTCGTAGTTATTTCCTCCCAAGGGAAGTTTTATGTGGGGACCACACCCACATATCCTCCCATGAGAGGATTTAGTGTGGTGGGACCCACACGTGTCTTAAATCTTTCATCTTCCCATAACTCCCCTTCAAACCCCATTAACACTTCCCTTTATTTAATTTTTGACAACTCCGCCATTAAATTATGTGATTCCTCCACCTCCCCCTCTCCCATTAATTTTTTCCAACTATTTTAATTATTGAACTGAATCCTCTAATTAATTAATAATAGTGGTTTTAATTTTGAATTACATGTGTTAATAAAATAATAGCCTTATATATAATTTTATTTTGGTCCCTTATTGTGTTGAGAAGATTTTTGGGATAACTATTGAGAAATTGATGAGGAGAGTTCATCTTTTGTTGAAGAACACCATCCTTCCATCGATGAACCACAGAAGAATGACGATACTCACCTTCGATCTTCAGCAAAGAGAAAGCATAAAGACCCACCCGCATGGAATTCCGACGACAAGGCATCCATGACTCCTTCTTCCCCGACATCAATGAGTTTACGCCGTCTCCCCGCGACACCATCTTCTGCAACGCCCGATTACCGAAAACCTTATTTTGAGGTAGGGGGTTTGTTCAATTTGAAGTGATTATTTTGTACCCCGTTCTTCGTTTAAAATCACAGTTACATTCGGCCAACATCAACCACCTAACGCGGAGGGTGCGGGACAAACGCTCATGGCCCGACAACCCTCTGTAGTCTCTTTTGTTTGCGGTGGAGACCATGATAGAAAGGTGGAGACAAGCGAAGGCGGTGACTATGTGTCGGCCGCATGCGGACGGACCGAGGCCCACAAAGATGGGCCGCTCGGCCAAGGAAGAACCGGACAACCATAGCCGGTCAGACCGAAGAGTTCGCGGCGCAACAAGAGGTGTCGCACTACGGAGGACCACGACCCGCTCTCCGCGGACCACTTCGGCGGGCGAACCAGACGGCTCGTCGGCCGGCCAGGCAGATGAAGGCTGCGAAACCCATGGTGTCGTGCAGGGAGATCGTGTCCCACCCATGTGGTCCGCTCACACCAGGAAGACCGTCCGGATTCAACTGGACGGATTGGAGGTGCGGAGCCAATCGGCACCGCCTGTTCGGGAGACCGAGGGGGGCCACAGCGCTTGGCAGGCCCGGATGATCTGCGGCACACCGGGCTGGGCCGCACCCTCTCGGGGTGAGCTGTACACTTTTGGACTAGGTCGCACCCCTCAGGCTGGGCCATGAAATTCACCAGGCTAGTCCGACCATCAGCTGGGTCGGACCCACCAAAATCGGGTTGACACGACCCGCCAGCCCACTAGGCTTGATGGACTGGGCTTGTTTCACTTAAACGTGAATAAAATTAAGACCACATGTCCGATCGATGCGCCGTCAGAGGAAATGGGACCCTTGTGACTAAGAATACATTTTTCAATACTCTATGTGGGTTTTTTATGAATTTGGAAAATAGCCAGGTTTGGAAGGAGCATATATCCAACCGGGACCCTAGAACAGAGAAGCCAATATCTCTCAGACCAGAAGTTTGTTTGAAAAACCATCAGCGGCATTGGTTATCTCGTAGAGAATCATTCCCTTGAGTTTACCCAATGGGAGTTCAGGGTATAGTTGAGTTACAGTGGGGTTGGTTCGTACATGAAACCTATGGAGCCACAAGACTAAAATTCCCATAACTCTTTGACAGGATGTCTGATTGATGTGTCGTCTATTGCGTTGAGACCCCTATAACGTGGCGGAACATCTTGATACTTATAAATGAGACTTCGTGACACTTGGATTATAAACATGTGGATTTTGTTGCAGACCCTCCCGGTGACGAGTGAGCAGATTTCAGAGACCTAGTAGCCGGCTAAGATGTGACGACGACTGATCAATCGACTCAGAGTGATTTGGATGGCCCAGTGGGGAGATCATGGTTGTAGCAGTAGACCCACGACGGAGAAGCACTTGGTTGTAGCGGAAGACCTGCTATACTCGACAGTAGGAGTACCTCTGTAGGCTATGAGGGGGAGCGCTTGGTTTTTGCGGTAGACCCATGGTGGGAAGCGCTTGGTTGTAGTAGCATGCCCACAGTACTCGATTGGTGGATTACTTCAGCAGTCCAAGTTTAGTGGGAAGCGCTTGGTTGTAGCGGAATTCCCACTGTACTCTATAGGGGAGGAGTTCTAAAGCAACGGTGGTTTCGACATCATTAATAAAAAACCTACGTTGAGCTGAGTCAATGTCCTATGTGTTTTCCTCATGATTGAGATGGGTTACATGATAAATTAGGTATATGTATGGGAATATACTAATTTAATGGTTATCCGTTGAAGTCTTACTTTTTGGATTATCCTTATTGAATTTTGTGAGACTTTGAGGGTCTCGAGGTCCATACTAAGTATCTTTATACTCACCAATGTACGGGCAGTGCCCGCACCTCATTGTGTTGGATGCAGACGACAGACAGCACTGACCGAGGCTAAGTGTGTGAGGACTGGAGAGTACCCGAAGGTAGACCTCATGACGAGATGGTACCCGGAGGAGAAGGACAAGCGTGGAGAACTGGGGAGGCTTTCTGAACCTACCGATTAGGTAGGATTTGTGGTGGATGATCCAAGAGCTGCTAGACACCTTCCATATATTTGTCTTTTCATTGTACCTGTTTGTCTTTTCCTTTTACTATTTAGTTGGGCTTGTATTTCCAGCCCCGTTTACTTTCAGCACACATGTTATACATCTTAACATAGTGTTTGATTCTACTTGTACTCTGGTTGTGTGTGTTCGCGTTTTATAAACTCAATGCCTTCCTAACTTAAGGATTTATGCCTTTGGTGCTAGTTGCTTGCCACTGGCATATGGAAGTCGGGTTTTGGGTAGTCATGGCACGGGCCCCGAGGATGGGTCGTGACAAATTGGTATCAGTGGAGTTGGTTCTACCGTGTAATATAGGACTCTGATCTTTCTTTTTCGTTAATCAATTGTGTTAAGGGTACTATGTGTGGTTTTCAGTTTAGGGAGTCCAGTTTTGGTGAGGGAGGCCGACGTATCCATACACCGGGACCCTGAATCCTGATTTCTGACTCAGTGCATGAAAACACTGATTGCGTGTGTGTAATCAAAAGTTCTCTTTATGTCAGCTCAAATTAGGTCATCTCAAATAAGGTCAAATCACCAGGTATAGTCTTTTGATCATGTCGTATCTGTTTCTTTCAGGATTCCTCCCCACAGACGACCAGCTACAACCCAGAGAGATGTACGTATTGAAAGCCCACCGAGCGACGAGGCCTCAATATAGGGCCCTCTCCCAGTGGAGGCACTAGCGGAGGCACCAGAGGTACCACTTCCTGCTGGGACACTGATGCCACCAGCCCCATCAGCAGGCGATGCATGCCGCTTGACCGCATTGCAGGAGTTCCGGCGCTAGAGGCCAGCAGGGTTCCGGGGAGAGACGGGGGTGTCGGAGCGAGCCCTCCTAGTGAATAGTTTCCTTGATTTGAAATCTCTAGTAGTGGGACCCACTAATAGTCGACATGCAGCAGAGTCTTCTGCAGCTGGCAGTAGACATATGATGCATGGGTCCAAGAGGACCAGACCCACAGGTGGTCGACCGCATGACTCAGGATCGTGTGTGCGAGGCACCCGTGGTGGAGAACGACTTACAAGGAGCAGACATTGTTACTCTTGTGGAGGGCTAAGTCACATGGAACCTAACTTTCAGACACTCTATACAGATGATCAGCATATAGATGAAGGACCTCCCAGACAGAGGCAGAGGTATGATCGATACGGTCCGTAGGGATAAGGCGGATGTGTCAAGGGAGCTGGTCGTCCAGATGTTGGTGGATGATGCTTTGAGGTGTTTCCACCACCACCACTAGGAGGTCCACCTCGACCATAGGGAACTGGTGGATAGGGGAGAGCACAACTTCACGAATCTGAAGCATAAGACTATGGAGCTCCGGAAACAGGTGGATAGGAGTGGGACTAGTTCCATGCATGGAGGCCTTTGTTCGTGGAGATTCATCATTCGTTAATGTCATTGTTGTGGTTGCTTTGTGTCTTTGTACTTCGAGTTGCAGTAATAGAAGACATTATTCCTTGTGATGTTTTCTTTCCTTCCTTTTTGTGTGGTTAATAATATGATGTCCCAGTTAAAACCGTTGACTTGACCCTCACTTTCAAGATTTCTACTAGAGGAGACCCAGTGATCACACACTGATGCCGACAGTGTGACTCAACACTTGGAGGCGAGATTAACGATTGGATCACTTGGTAGTAGCGTCGTGGCCTTACGACGTTGTCCATGACATGAATTAGTACCATCATGTAAGGATTGAATTTATTAGGAAAAGGTCATGGTTCAACTAGAGGATGAGACCATATTACACTTTTCATCAAAGGATAAATCATAGAAGCTCTTGTATTTCACAGACGAGGAATGGTGAAGTCGAGTTCTTACAAATGGCTAGTCTCACCCATAGTTCGTTGAGTAAAAAGTTAGCAGTTTACCCTAATCACTATAGTCACTGGTGTATCTTCTCACAGAAGGACCTGAACCTGAGACAACGATGATGGCTTGAGTTCCTCCAGGATTATGACTTTGAAATATTCTATACTCCTGGGAAGTGGAACGTTGTTGCGGATGCGCTCTGCAGGAGGACTGGAATTCAGCTTCTAGGAGAGGCGACGGAGCAGCTGCTTGCCTTATAAATATCCACTGTGTATAGATATGGTGCAACCTATCAACATTCTTTTACAGTCACTCATCCACTTATTCAACAGAGTAGGCGAGGTGGCTTACCTCCTGGCCCTTCCACCGCAGTTTCACCGAGTGAACGACGTCTTCCATGTATCTCAGTTGAGGAGATGCGTGCACGACCCATCCCACATCATCAACCATAGGTAGATGGTCATCGATGACAAGGCTAATTCACAGAGGTTCTAATGGAGATTGAGGATCGACAGGAGCGGTTCATACATAGACAAACGATTCCTCTAGTGTGCATTCACTGGCATCACGGGAACCTCCAGGAGAGCACATGGGAGTGGGAGACTCATATGCGTTCTCAGTACCCCCCTTTAGTTTCCCTAGCGTGTGATTTTTCCTTAAAGGGACGTAAATCCCTAAGGTGTGGTAATGTAATGTCCCAAAAATTTTAAGGAATTTTGTTCTTAATTTATTTGGAATTTTACGTGTCCCCAGTTTCGGTCGGCACCTGATTCTGAGGCCATGTGTGCCCGAAATCAATTTCTTCAAGTTTTTTTCGGGTAGGTTCAGTGAACGTACAAGCAGGTATTTCTATCTTTTGAATCGGTGCTCGGAATTAAAATCTTATGGCACCTATGAACTCGCAGCACCGGTATTCTCTTAAGGGTACCTTTACCGCAGTTGTGGTTTATGCGGGTTGAAAATTATTTTTAGGGGTTTAGAAAAAAATTAATAAAATTGTGGAACACAATTTTATTTTATATCTGGTAGTTATTTCCTTCCAAGGGGAGTTAGAAGTGCGGAGCACACCCACATAACCTCCCATGAGAGGATTTAGTGTGGTGGGACCCACACATGCCATAATCCTTTCATATTCCTATAAATCCCCTTAAACCGCCATTAACACTTCCCTTTATTTAGTTTTTTAAAACTCCCCCATTAAATTATGTGATCTCTCCACCTCCCCATCTCCCATTAATTTTTTCCAACTCTTTTAATTAATGAATTGAATACTCCAATTAATTATTTAACATGGTTTGAATTTTGAATTTCATGTATTAATAAAATAATACCCTTACCTATTATTTTATTTTGGGGACTTGTTGTGTTGAATGTATATTTGGGAGAACTCGTGAAAAATTGAAGAGGAGAGTTCCTCTTTTTTCTAAGAACATCATCCTTTCATCGATGAACCACTGAATAATGATGATATTCACCTTCGATCTTAGGCCAAGCCAAAGGAGATGGAGCCACTCGCAAGGAACACTGATGACACACCATCCTCGGCTTGTTATTCCCCGTCATCAACGAGTTGACGTCGTCTACCCAAGACGATGTCTTCCGCAACGCCCGATTACAACAAACCTTATTTCGAGGTAGGGGTTTGTTCAATTTGAAGTGATTATTTTGTACCCCATTCTTCATTGAAATTAATAGTTTGTATTTAGCCAACTGCTGCCACCTAACATGGAGGGCGCGGGCAAAGCACTCACGGCCCGATGACCCTCCGTAGTCTCTTTTGTTTGTAATGGAGACCATGATAGAAAGGTCGCGCTGAGCATATGTGGCGGCCGCGAGCCGGCCGCATGTGGAAGAACCGCAGCCCACAACCGCAGGATACTCGGCCAATGAAGAACTAGTTGGCCAGAGACGGCCGGACTGAAGAGACTACGCCGCCACAAGGGGCGCCGCACTGCGTAGGACCGCGACCTGCGCTCCGCGGGCCACTTCGGCGGGTGAACCGGCCAGCTCGTCGGTCGGCCGGGTGGATGAAGGCCATGGTACCCATGGTGCCACGCAGGTAGACCGCAACCCTCCCATGAGGGCCGCTCTTGTCGGGAAGACCAGCAAGCTTCGACCAGCCGGATTGGAGGGGCGACACCGCTTCGTGCCGCCGGTTTGAGTGACCGGGGGGGCGTGCCCCCCGCAGCGCTCGGCTAGTCAGGCTAATCAATTTCCAGCTGGGCCAGGCCGGGCTGCGCCCTGCCGGGCCGGGCCGTGCGATTCACTGGGACGATCTGACCCTCTGCCCGGTCGGACCCACCAAAACCGGGTTGACCCAACCCGCCAGCCCACTAGGATTGATGGACCGGGCCCGTTTCACTTAAACGTTAATAAATTTATGACTGCATGTCAGATCGATGCACCGTCTGCAGCACTGTTACCCTCACAATGAAGCATTCCTTTTGCGATACACTAAATGAGTTTTGGACGACTTTGGAAAACGGCCGGGTTTTGAACTAGCGTATATCCAACCGGGCCATTGGAACGGAAGAGCCAGTATCTCTCAGATTGGACGTCCGTTTAACGAACTATCAGTGGTCTTGTTAATATCATTGAGAAACAGTCCCTTGAGTACATCCCATGGGTGTTCGGGGTATAGTTGAGTTACAGTCGGGTTGGATTGTACACGAAACCAATCGCGCAACCAGGACTAAAATGCCAATAACTCTCAGACCGGGCGTACGATTGACGCGCCATGTGATGCGTTGAGACCCCTATGATGTGGAGGTCCTTTGTGATACCTATACATGAGACTTATTGAATCTAGTTGTATTGGATTGTGTCTCATGGAGCGGACCCTCCCGGTGACGAGAAAATTGATTGTAGAGACCTAGTAGCTGGCTGAGACTTGACAACTGCTGATCGATCGACTCAGAGTGATTCAGATGGCCCTGTGGGGAGCACCTGGTTGTAGCAACCGACCCACGGTAGAGGAGCTCTTGGTTGTAGTGGCAGAACCACAGTTCTCGACAGAAGGGGTACATCTGTAGGCTATGATGGGGAGCGCTTGGTTGTAGCGGCAGGCCCAAGGTGGAAAGCGCTTGATTGTAGCAGCATTTCCACAGTACTCAACAGGTGGATTACTTCTGCTATCCATGGTTAGTGGGAAGCATATGGTTGTAGTAGTAGTCCCATTGTACTCAACAAAGCATGAGTTCTCCAGCATCCATGGATTCAACATCATGAATGAAAATCCTCGTTTGAGCTGAGTCAATGACCTTTGGGTTTTCCTCAAGATTGATATGGGTTACTTGATAACATAGTTATATGTCACGACCCGTCCTAGGGGCCCGTGCCATGACTACCCCAAGTCTGCCTTCCATAGGCCAGGGGATGGTGACTAGCACCAAGGCGTAAATCCCGGAAAAAAGGGAAGGCATTGCCTTTGTAAAGTAAACAAACACCACAGAGTAAGAAAGCGGTTGAAGTAAACACTAAGTAAAAACTGAGTACAACAGTAAGTGCGGAAAAGTAAGTGGGCTAGAATACAAACCCAAACTGAAATTAAAGTACAACTAGAAAGGGAAAACAGCAACTGAAAAGTAAAGCCGCAGCGTCGAGTCGTCCACTAGAAGTCCCACCTAAAGGGTAAGTACAGATAGCCTCCACATCTCCTTGGGTCTATCCATCCACCCCGAGTACGTCCCACCCAGTGGTCCACCTCCGGTTACCGACCTGCTCCACAAGCCTCAACTGCGATCACCGATGTCCGTCGTCTACAAGCAACACAATGTAGTGCGGCCATAGCCCGTGCAGGGGTGAGTATAAGCTACTCAGTATGGACCCCAAGACCCCCGATGGTCTCCCAGAATCCACAATGGATAATCCACAAAGAAAAGATTCAATCACGAAGTAACATTCGACACCTCTTAGGTATATGCCCAAACATATACCTAAGTCATCAATTCCAGTTCGCTCCTACTCCGAGCTCAAGTACAACCCAGTCCACACAGGAAAACAAAACGTAAATCCACATAGGATAGCACAACAAAATCTACATAGGAAAGAATAATAGGATTCATCTCACACATGTATACTTCTTCGTATGACGATAGATATGATAAGATATATCCACTGATTCATCTATGTCTTCGGACCCACAAAGGATCGATAGGTACTAACCCTTGCAATGACCCACAAAGGATCTGACCCACACTGGATCGATAGGTAACTATCCCCCGCAAAGACCCACACAGGATCTGTAGGTGCTGGCCCACACAGGACTGCTGAGCACTGACCCACACAGGATCGGACCCACACAGGATCGGTAGCACTGATCCACAAAGGATCTATGAGTGTTGTAGTCATCGCCGTTGAATCCACTGAGGATCTCTGTACAATCGTCGTCGTCGTCACAATCGCAGCCAGCTCTAGGGTTCCCGCACACAGCAAGCTCGTTCGGGAGGGTCCGCTCCACGAGCCGAGAGGCTGATACAACAACTGACACATAGTCCAGAGTTGATGTATCCAAAAGGTATGTATCGTCAACAGGAACTCAACGCCACAGATGGCGCGTCAATCGGGCACCCGGTCTGAGAGTTATTGGCTTTTTCGCCCCAGGGTCCCGGTTGGTTTTAAGTCAAAACCAACCCGACCATACTCCACCAACATCCAAACCTCGGTCGGTGTATCTAAAATATCCATCTCACTTAGAGGAATCCATCAAAGTTGACGGCACGTCAATTGAACGTCCGGAGCTCAAGTTATAAGCGTTTCCGCTCCGAGGGCCCGATTGGTTTCGTGTACGAACCAACCCAGCCGAACCCAAAGTTTTCTAAAACCTTGAGTGCGATATACCTAAATTACTATCTCGATCCAAATATCGCATCGCAACTGACGGTGCGTCGATCGGAGCCCTGTAACTCAAGTTATGGGCAGCAGACCGAAAGAGGTTCGGTATTAGGGGGTTCAAGCCCAGTCCGACCCAACCCGATACCCCCAGGGTGGGCCCGTACCGGGTCGATCCGAACTGGGTCCGATTTTGGCCCGCTTGGGCGCATCCCGGCCTGGCCAGGTCGCGAACCGGTCTGTTGGACCGGCCAGGCAGCCGGCCCGGCGCGCGGCGCGCTGGCCCGAGGCTCGGCCGAACTGACGAGCCGCTTCGCTGCGGGGGGCGCGCTGCCCCCGCGTAGAGAAACAGCGGCCCCTTTATGGGGACGCTCAGCTGGTCGGTCGGGGGTTACGACCCCTGGTGTTTTCCTTGAACCAGCCGGCCTGCACCGGCCGGCCGGCTGCGCCACCCCGGGACCGTCAAGGGCCGGTCCCCTTGATCCGATGCCGGTGGCCCGGTACCGGCCGCTGGTTCCGCTGCTCCGCCATGGCCTGGAACCAGCCGTGGCCTTGGTTCGTCTGGCACTGTGCGACGGTTCTGCGCCCCTCCGTCGCAGCCCCGCTCTGGCCACCGTGCTTTAGTCATTCTCCGGTGCGGCGCGACGATGCCACATCTTTGGTTCGTTTTCAATGGTGTGGCGCGACGTCGTCGCGTCTTGGTTCGTCTTGAACGACGCGGGACGACGACGCCGCGCTTCTCCCCCTTTCCTTATCAAAATTCCGTGCGGTGCTTCGGCACAACGTTTCCTTGATCACCGCAACAAAACCAACAACCAAAAAAGGGGAGGAGTGTCGGCCGTGTTCGTTCGGTCCGACCTCCTCCCATTATCACGATAATAGTCGGTTCAAAGAAAAGGAGAAAGCGATGGAAGATTTCACAAACTAACAAATAAAATAAAACCCTACCTCAACGATGTCGTCGAACGAGCGTACGTCACCGAATTAACTGTCACGGAAGAAGAGGATCGCCGCAGAAGAAGAAGATCATCGCGGAAGAAGAGAATCACCATTAGCGTTATGTCATCTCCGAGGAAGGTGCCACTCGCGGTCGTCCGCCGTCGGAGATTGGCGTTCTTCATCGGCGGTGGTGCGTTCTTCACGTTCTTCATCGAAGAACGAAAAATATTCGATTTTTCTCCCAAAGGTTTAACACAACACAAACCCCAAAAATAATAAAATAATCCTCCTCTTATTTTATTATCAAGATAAGAATTTCATATTCAAAAGATAAGAAACGAACAATTAATTCAAAGAATTAATTGTAACCATTTAACTTCCCAATTTAATGGGGCATTTCTTAACCAGAAAAATGTATGGTTTAACTTTCATTAAAAAGGGGGGTTATGGGTGCGTTAATTAGGAGGTAAGAAACGGTGGGGCTCGTGCGGGCCCCACGTCACAAATATCCTACCAAGTGGGTAGGATATTGTGGGTCCCACCTTATCCGCTTAACTTAGCTTAAGTGGCTTTAAGTGACATAAAATAAACTGTCGCACCACTTTTATTTTATTTCTTAACTTAACCCCAAAAAAATTAAAACCCACACCCGGGAAAATGCAACTCCGAAAAAGGCATTTCTAAGCAAATATCGGCGCTGCGATTCCATTTGTTCCCCCAGAATTCAATTCCGAGCACCGGTTCAAATGATAGAAAAACCCACTTGTTCGTTCACTGAACGTACCTGATCTGAATTTCAGAAAAATATTCCGGGCACACCAGGCCTTAGAATCAGGTGCCGTCAGAAACTGTGTTCTTGTACAATTCCAAAAAAAATTAAGAAATAAAATTTCCTTAAATTTTACGGGTCTTTATTCACTCCCACCTCAGGGCTTTACGTCCCCATAAAGACACACCGGAAACTAGGGAAGAAAATGTGGGTATTGAGCACGCATCTGAGCCTCCCGCTCCAAAGTGCTCTCCTGGAGGATCCTGTGCTGCCATCTGATGCGCACTAGAGGAATCGATTGTCCATGTAGGACCTACTCCTATCGATCCTAGATCTCCACCAGAACCTCCGAAAAAGATGCCCCATCATTAACGTCCAGCTCCCCATGGTCAATTATATGTGTCGGGTCATGCACGTATCTCCTCAGCTGAGATACGTGGAAGACATCGTGCACCTGGTGTAACTGAGGTGGTAGAGCCAGGTGATAAGCCACCTCGCCAATCCTGCTGAGGACATGGAATGGTCCAATGAAGCATGGAGACAACTTGCCGCCTCGGCCTAATCTTCGTAATCCACGTCGAGGTGAGACCCGCAAGAAGACGTGGTCGCCATCCTCGAACTCTAGTGGCCTCCGCATCCTGTCAGCATAAGACTTCTGTCGGCTCTGAGCTGTACTCATCTACTTCCGGATGATCTGGACCTTCTCTTCCGTGGCCTGGACCATCTTCGGTCCCACAAGTGCTGACTCCCCACGGTCTGTCCAACACAAAGGAGATCTGAAAGGTCGACCGTACAACACCTCGTATGGTGCCATCCCAATGGTGGAGTGGTAGCTATTGTTGTAAGCGAACTCCACCAAGGGTAGGTGGTCCTCCCAGCTACGACCAATGTCGATGACACATGCGCGGAGAATGTCCTCGAGAGTCTGAATGGTCCTCTCCATCTGACCATCGGTCTGAGGTTGAAAGGAGGTGCTCAGATGTAGCTACGTTTCGAACGCCTCCTGCAACCCCTTCCAAAGCTGGGAAGTAAAGCGAGCATTTCGATCAGAGACGATAGATGATGGAACACCATGAAGCCGTACAATCTCCTGAACGTAGAGACGTCCCATGATCTCTACTGATCCCTGCTCCCTAATGGGTAAGAAGTGAGCCGACTTGGTGAGTCGTTCAACAATCATACAAATGAAGTCGTGACCTCTGGAAGTGCGTGGAATTCCAGTCAGGAAGTCTGTAGATATTCCGTCCCACTTCCATTCCGGGACCTCCAAGGGTTGTACCAAGCCTGTTGGTACCTGATGCTCTGCCTTCACCTGTTGTCAGGTGAGGCATCGAGAAACGAACTCTACCACAAGCTTCTTCATGCCCGGCCACCAGTGCTGTCGTCTGAGATCCTGGTACATCTTTTCCACTCTAGGATGTACCGCCAAAGGGGAAGTGTGAAACTCTACTAGCACCTCCTCTCGTAAAGCAACTGGTACAAAGGTACATCATATGAAAAGGACGTCGTGCTATACTCCAAAGGAGAAACCATCAGGTGCCTTCCCTGAGGATATCTGTGCATGTTGTGTCTCACAGTCAGAATCCCCACGCTGTGCCTCTCTGACCAGCTACAGTAGTGGAGGGGTGACTGTGAGAGACTGAAGGAAGGCTGCTCCATCTCTATCCATGAAGGATATCTACAAAGCAGTTGGCTGCTCTGTCGCCTCCTCATGTAGCTGAATGCACATCCACCTTCTGAGAGCATCAAATACCACATTCCCATTCCCAGGAGTATAGACAATCTCAAAGTCATAGTCCTGGAGGAACTCGAGCCATCGCCGCTGTCTCAGGTTCAAGTCCATCTGAGAGAAGATGTACCTGAGACTCTGATGGTCAGAAAAGACTGTAATGTGCTCGCCCATCTGGTAGTGTCGCCATGTCTTCAGAGCGAAGACCACTACTGCTAACTCCAGGTCATGAGTAGCGCAGTACTTATCATGCGGCCTCAACTGGCGTGATCCATAGGCGATCACCATCCACTCCTACATCAGGACACATCTGAGTCTGGTCCCTGATGCACCACAGTAGACTATGTACCCTACTCCCTCCTCCGACAACCTCAAGATAGGTGTGCTGGTCAATCTCTGTCTCAGCTAATGGAAGCTCTGCTAACATCTGGCTGACCACACAAAGGTTTTCCCCTTCTTCTTCAAAGATGACAGTGTTGCTGCAACTCTAGAGAAGTCTGGCACAAATATCTGATAGTATCCAGCTAGTCCCAAGAAACTCTGCACCTCTGTCACGCTCCTGGGTGGCACCCAAGCTAGCACTGCCTCGATCTTCACAGGATCCACCGCAACTCCCGCCTCATAGATGATGTGTCCCAAGAAGTGTACCTCACGTATCCAAAACTGACACTTCGAGATCTTTCCAAAAAGCTGGTTCTCTCAGAGTGTGTCCAGTACAACCCACCAGTGGTAGGCGTGCTCCTCCTTAGTCGTCGAGTATATCAAAATGTCGCCGATGAAGACCACGACAAAACGATCGATGTATGGATGAAAGATCTTGTTCATGAGGCCCATGAACACTGTTGGAGCATTGGTTACGCCGAAGGGAATAACCAAGAACTCATAGTGGCTATACCGACATCGGAAGGCCGTCTTCTGCATGTCCTCTTCCTGAACTCTGAGCTGATGATAGCCTGACCTCAGGTCTATCTTTGATAACCACCGTGCTCCCTTGAGCTGATCTAAGAGGTCATCAATCCTCGGTAGAGGATACTTGTTCCTCACTGTCACCTGGTTCAGGTGATGATAGTTGACACAAAGTTTCAAACTCCTGTCCGCCTTCTTGGCGAACAAAATCGGGGAAGCCCAGGGTGAAACACTGGGTCGGATAAATCCCTTTCCCTGCAAGTCCTCCAACTATACCCGTAGATCGTGAAGCTCGGCGGGATCCATCCAATATGATGGGGTGGATATCAGGGTTGTCCCGGGGTACAGATCAATATAAAAGTCTACCTTCCTGCGAGGAGGTAGTCTTGGAACGTCGTCGGGAAAGACGTCCGCATACTGATCCACCACTGCAGGAAACCTAGGACTCTGCACGTCAACTCCTCCTAGGATGATGCTAGACAACTGATGAGTGATGGGTTGTACTCTCCTCTATGAGAGTCCATCCTGTGCTGTGAAGGCTCCATTCTCACCGGTGAAGGTGAACCTGCTCCCGTCGGTGCACACACATCGCACCTTGCACCTAATATAGTCGATCTGAGCATTGACGGTAGATAACCAATCCATGCCCAAGATGACGTCGTAAGGCCTCGATGCTGCTACAAGAAGATCCCAGCCGAAGCTCTCACCTCCTAGAGTAAGCTCACACTGCCGGCACCAGTGTGTAATCGTCGAGTCTGCTCCCGTAGGAGTCTTTAGCCGCAAGGATCGAGCCAACGGCTCTATCGGAATCTCCGAGCTCCGAACAAGGGTAGCAGCTATGAAAGAATGACTCGCTCCTGTGTCTATAAGAACTGAAGCAAGGGTGGAATAGACAAAAATAGTACCTTGATTCATCTCGGGTGCACCGTGGTCGTAGGCTTCTGCTGCCTGGAGCTGTGCATGTCTCTGCCCGCCAGCTCCCTATAGTCAGGGTGGACCTCCTGGTGGTGGTGGTGGTAGAGCCTCAAAGCATCACCCACAACCTGCTGCTCGGCCAGCTCCTCTACCTCATCCTCCTTCTCCCTGGGGACCGCCACGGTCGACCCTCTGCCTATACCTGAGTGGCCCCTCAACCGTCTTCTGCTCCTTAGCACGACAGGTCGGTTAGTCACGAGCCTTGTGGCCCTGCCTGCCGCATGTGTAGCACTGTCAGCCTCTCAAAAAACTGGCTCTGCGCTGTGTGCCCCGCACTACTGAGCTATTGTCCTGAGGTCATTTGCCTGAGGTTCTGGTATACCTAGACCCATGAGTCATCCGTAGAGTGCCTGCTGCAGAAGACTCTGCTACCTGTCGCCCTGCGGTAGGTCTCGCTGCTGATGAAGGCTCAGCAAGTAAGCTCTCGATCAGAAGGGCTCGCTCCAGTACTCCTGCCTGAGTCGGAATACTGAAGGAGATCAACGATGCCCTGATATCATGCCTCAACCCCTACTCAAAGGTCCGGGCCTGGAAGAATGGGTCTTGTACCATGTCTGTCGAGTAGCACGAGAGATCAGTAAATCTCGTCGAGTACTGGGCGACCGATAAGATGCCCTACCGCAGGTGTAGAAGCTCCTGGATGCGCACCGCACGGAGGCTGGCTGGGACGAACTCTGAGCGAAAGAGGCTCTCAAAGTCCGTCCAGATGAGAGATGCATCATCGTGCACCTGGACCATCAAGCTCTACCATCGTCCCACTGCCGCGTGTAGTAGGCTCGCAGCGAGGATCGCCCTGAGGTCTGTTGGTGTCCTCACTGACCTGAAAACTCGTACCACTGCCTCCAGCCAATCCTCGGCTGCCTGGGGGACCGTCTCCCCGCTGAACCTGGGCGGTCGCTGGCACTGGAACTCGTGCAGTTCACTAAGGCGACGTGCATCGTCAGCGGCTGGGGCTAGAAGCATCGGTGGCTCGGCGGGTAAAGGTACCGCCGGTGCCTCAGCTGTCAAAGGGCCCTGTACCGAGGCCTCGTCACTCAGTGGGCAGTCGTCACACTCAACTCTCTGAACCCTAGATAGATACCATCGTGGGGCCATCCTAAAAAGAAACAGGTGTGCCACGGTCAAAACAGTATACCTGGTGAGCTGACACAATTTAATCACAATGAAAACATGAAACACACATGCAATCAATGTTTTTGTGCATTAAGTCGGAAATCAGAAGTCAGGGTCCTGGTGTACGGATACGTCGGCCGCCGCACCAACACTGGACTCCTTGGACTGATAACCACACTCAATACTCTTTACACTATTGTTTCACATAGAAAAAATCAGAGTCCTGGGTTCTGTGGTAGAACCGAACTCCTCTGATACCAATTTTTCATGACCCGTACTCGGGGCCTGTTATATGACTTCCCCACGCCCAACTTCCCTAGGCCAGGGGCTGGAGACTATCACCAAGGCATAAATCCCAGTAAAAAGGGAAGGCATTTCCTTTGTAAAGTAAATAAACACCACAGAGCAAGAAAGAAGTAGAAGTAAACAGTAAGTAAAAACTGAGTACAACAGTAAGTTTGAAAAAGTAAATGGGCCAGAATACAAACCCAAACTGAAAGTAAAGTACAACTGGAAAGGGAAAACAACAACTGAAATGTAAAGCCGCGGCATCGAGCTGTCCACTGGAAGTCCCACATGAAGGGTGAGTACAGATAGCCTCCATAGCTCCTCGGGTCCAGCCGTCCACCCCGAGCACCTCGCGCCCAATGGTCCACCTCCAGATACCGACCTGCTCCGCAAGCCTCAATCGCGATCAGCGCTGTCCGTCGTCTGCAACCAACACAATGTAGTGCGGGTATAGCCTGTGCAGGGGTGAGTATAAGCTACTCAGTAGGGACCCCGAGACCCCCGATGTTCTCCTAGAATCCACAAAGGATAATCCACAAAGAAAAGATTCAATCACAAAGTAACATTCTACACTGCTTAGTTATATGCCCATACATATACATAAGTCATCAATTCCTGTTCGCCTCAACTCCGAGCTCAAGTACAACCCAGTCCACACAGGAAAAAAACGTAAATCCACACAAGATAACACAACACAATCTACATAGGAAAGAAAAACAGGATTCATCTCACACATGTATACTTCTTCGTATGACGATAGAGATGATCAGATATATCCACTGATTCATCTATGTCGTCGGACCCACAAAGGATCGATAGATTCTAACACCCTTTCTTTATCAAAATTCCGCGTGGTGCTTCAGCACAGCATTGCCTTGATCGCCGCAACAAAACCAACAACCAAAAAAGGGGAGGAGTGTCGGCCATGTTCGTTCAGTCTGACCTCCTCCTGTTATCACGATAACAGGCGGTTTCAAAGAAAAGGAGAAAGTGATGGAAGATTTCACGAACTAACAAATAAAATAAAACCCTACCTCAACGCTGTCATCGAACGAGCGTTCGTCGCGAAATTAACCGTCGCGGAAGAAGAGGATCACCGCGGAAGAAGAAGATCATCGCAGACGAAGAGAATCACCGTTGGCGTTAAGTGATCTCTGAGGAAGGTGTCACTCGCTGTCGTCTGCCGTCAGAGATTGGCGTTCTTCATCGGCGGTGGTGCGTTCTTCACGTTCTTCATCGAAGAACGAATAATCTTCTCTTTTTCTCCCAAAGGTTTAACACAACACAAACCCCAAAAATAATAAAATAATTCCTCCTCTTATTTTATTATCAACATAAGAATTTTATATTCAAAAGATAAGAAACGAACAATTAATTCAAAGAATTAATTGTAACGATTTAACTGCCAAATTTAATGGGGCGTTTCTTAACCAGAAAAACATAAGGTTTGGCATTCATTAAAAAGGGGGGTTGTGGGTGCGTTAATTAGGAGGGAAGAAATGGTGGGGCTCGTGCAGGCCCCACCTCACAAATATCCTACCAAGTGGGTAGGAAATTGTGGGTCCCACCTTATCCTCTTAACTTAGCTTATGTGGCTTTAAGTGAAATAAAATAAACTATCGCTCCACTTTTTTTTATTTCTTAACTTAACCCCAAAAAATTAAAAACCACACCCGAGCAAACGCAACTCTGGAAAATGCGTTTCTAAGAAAATATTGGTGCTGCGATTCCGTTGGTGCCCTCGGAATTCGATTCTGAGCACCGGTTCAAAATTTAGAAAAACCCGCTCGTTCTTTCACTGAACGTACCCGAGCTGAACTTCGGAAAAATATTCCGGGCACACCAGGCCTCGGAATCAGGTGCCGTTAGAAAATGCGTTCTTGTAAAATTCCAAAGAAAATTAAGAAATAAAATTTCCTTGAATTTTACGGGTCATTACATCACTACCACATTAGGTCTTTACGTCCCCGTAAAGACACATAAAAAACTAGGGAAACAAATGTGGTTACAGAGCACGCATCTGAGACACACAGGATCGATAGGTATACTTCTTCGTATCACGATAGAGATGATCAGATATATCCACTATTTCATCTATGTCGTCGGACACACAAAGGATCGATAGGTATTAACCCCCACATTGACTCACAAAGGATCTGACCCACACAGGATCGATAGGTAACTAACCCCCGCAAAGACCCACACAGGATCAGACCGACACAGGATCTGTAGGCGCTGGCCCACAAAGGACCGCTAAGTGCTGACCCAAACAGGATCAGACCCACACAGGATCGGTAGCACTGATCCACGTAGGATCTTTGAGTGCTGTAGTCATCGCTGCCGAATTGACTGAGGATCTCTGTACAGTCATCGTTGTCATCGCAGTCGCAGCCAGCTCTAGGGTTCCCGCACACAGCAAACTCGTTCGGGAGGGTCCGCTCCACGAGCCGAGAGGCTGATACATCAACTGACACGTAGTCCAGATTTGATGTATGCAAAAGTTCCATATCATCAACAGGAACTCAACGCCACAGACAGCGTGTCAATCGGACGCCCGGTCTGAGAGTTATTGGCTTTTTCTTCCTAGGGGCCCGATTGGTTTTTAATTCAAAACCAACCCGACCGTACTCCACCTGCATCCAAACCTTAGGCGGAGTAAGCCAAAAGATCCGTCACACTTAGAGGAATCCATCAAAGTCGATGGCACGTCAATCAGACGTCCCGATCTCACTTTATACGCGTTTCCTCTCTGAGAGCCCAGTTGGTTTCGTGTACGAACCTACCCGGCCGAACCCAAAGTTTTCTGAAACCTTGAGTAAGATATACCGAAATGACCATCTCAATCCAAATATCGCAGTGCGTAGATCGGAGGCCCGTAGCTCAAGTTATGGGAAACAGACCGAAAGTGGTTCGGTATTAGGGGGTTTGGGCCTGGTCAGACCCAGCCCGATACCCCTAGGGTCGGCCTGTACCGGGCCGATATGAACTGGGTCCGGGTCTGGCCTGCTTGGGCGCGGCACGGCCCGGTCGGCGCGGCGCAGCCTGGCCTGGTCGGCGCGGCCCGGCCCGGCCTAGGTGCGACCTGGTCTGGCAGACCGGCCAGGAGGCCGGCCCGCGCGCGGCGCGCCGGCCAGGGGCTCGGCCGATTGGCCGAGCCATTTCGGTGCGGGGGGCGCGCTTCCCTCACGTGGAGAAACCACGACCCCTTTATGGGGCCGCTCAGTGGACCATCTGTGGGTTACAACCCCCGGTGTTTTCCTCGAACCGGCCGGCCCGCAGCGGCCGGCCGGCTGCGCCACCACGGGACCGGCAAGGGCCGGTCCCCTTGTTCCGATGCCGGCGGCCCAGTCCCATCCATCGGTTCCGCTGCTCCGCCGCGGCCCGGAACAGGTCGCGGCCTTGGTTCGTCCGGCGCGGCGCGATGGCGCCGCGCCCCTCCATCGCGGCCCCACTCCGGCAGCGTGCTTTAGTGGTTCTCCGGTGCTGCGCGATGGCGCCGTGTCTTGGTTCGTCTTCAATGGCGTCGCGCGACGGCGCCACGCTTCTCCCCCTTTCCTTATCAAAATTCCGCGTGGTTCTTCGGCACCGCGTTGCCTTGATCGACGCAACAAAACCAACAACCAAAAAAGGGGAGGAGTGTCAGCCATGTTCGTGTGGTCCGACAACCTCCTGTTATCACGATAACAGGCGGTTCAAAGAAAAGGAGAAAGCGATGAAAGATTTCACGAACTAACAAATAAAATAAAACTTACCTCAACGCTGTTGTCAAATGAGCGTTCGTCGCGGAATTAACCGTCATGGAAGAAGAGGATCGCCACGGAAGATGATGATCACTGCGGAAGAAGAGAATCACCGTTGGCATTAGGTGATCTCGGAGGAAGGCGTCACTCGCCGTCGTCCGCCATCAGAGATTGGCGTTCTTCTTCGGCGGTGGTGCGTTCTTCATGTTCTTCGTCGAAGAACGAATAATCTTCTCTTTTTCTCCCAAAGGTTTAACACAACACAAACCCCAACAATAATAAAATAATTCCTCCTCTTATTTTATTATCAACATAAGAATTTGATATTCAAAAGATAAGAAATGAACAACTAATTCAAAGAATTAATTATAACGATTTAACTGCCCAATTTAATGGGGCGTTTCTTAACCAGAAAAACGTAAGGTTTGACTTTCATTAAAAAGAGGGGTTGCAGGTGCGTTACTTGGGAGGGAAGAAATGGTGGGGCTCGTGCGGGCCCCACCTAACAAATATCCTACCAAGTGGGTAGGATATTTTGGGTCCCACCTTATCCACTTTACTTATCTTAAGTGGCTTTAAGTGAAATAAAATAAAGTGTCGCACCACTTTTATTTTATTTCTTAACTTAACCCCAAAAAAAATAAAAACCACACCCGACCAAACGCAACTCCGGAAAAGGTGTTTCTAAGAAAATACCGGTTCTTCGATTCTGTTGGTGCCCTCAGAATTTGATTCCGAGCACCGGTTAAAAAGTTAGAAAAACCTGCTCGTTCGTTCACTGAACATACCCGAGCTAAACTTCGGAAAAAGATTCCGGGCACACCGGGCCTCTGAATCAGGTGTCGTCAGAAACTGCGTTCTTGTACAATACAAAGAAAATTAAGAAAAAAAATTTCCTTGAATTTTACGGGTCTTTATAGTATATGTATGGGAATATAACTAATTAATGGATATACGTTGAAGTATTACATTGTGGATTATCCTTGTTGAATTATGTGAGCCATTGAGGGTCTCGGGGTCCCTAATGAGTATTTTTATACTAACCCCTTCCTGAATAATGCATGCACCTCATTGTGTTGGATGCAGACGATGGACTGCGCTGACCGAGGTTGAATGTACGAGGACAGCACAGTACTCAGAGGTGGACCTCACGACGAGACGGTACCCGGAGGAGACGGACAGCCATGGAGAAATAAGGAGGCTTTCTGTACCTACCATTCTGGTAGGATCCTTGGTGGAAGATACAAGTGGTTCTAGACACCTTCCAGCTATTTTTCTTTTAGATGTACATGTTTGTCTTTTCCTTGTACTTTTCTATTGGGCTTGTATTTCCAGCCCCCATTACATTCAGCACACTTGTTATAAATCTTTACTTAGTGTTTTATTCCGCTTGTACACTGGTTTTGTATGTTTACAATTTATAATGGAAATTCCTTCCCAGCTCAGGGATTTACGCCTTTGGTGCTAGTCACCAGCACTTGGCCTATGGAAGGCGGGCATGGGGTAGTCACGGCACATGTCCCGATGACGGGTCGTGACAATGTTGGTGGATACCATCTCTTATAATATAGTCCTTCATACGGTTCTATATTAATACATAAGGCTACCTTAAAATATGTTTTGCTAAATTAAGAACAAAAAAATAAAAATTATTTGATCAATATTTTTCCCATAGGGTCACAGACTAGATATGTGATTACAATGATTATAATCTAAAGGATTCATGATATGGTTGATCCCAATATAAGAATTTATTATTAATAAAGTAAATACTTCATGCGTTGTAATTTTTTTTACAATAAAATATATTAAATATCATTTCATATGTATAAATAAACTTATAATGTTAAAAAATATAGGGTTTGGAAGGACCACATTGAGTTCATATTAAGAATTATATTTTTTATTTGGAATTTTAAATCTAGTTGGCCTCCCTGTATGAATATTATATATCCAAGTTTATTTTATTAGTGGAATCCATACATTCAATCAATTATGGAAATAATTTCTCATCGAATGACCAATATATGGATTATAGTGCTCTGAAAAAAAATCACTTCAGATTTAATCTAGCTGTAAATTCATCCATGATAGATTGAATTTTTAAATAGAACACATTATTTACTATAATTACACCTGATATGTAATTTTATTTCTAATATAGACATAGTAACATGATTTGATGAATCCACATTGGGTATATAAAAAATTTCCACATCCAGAGGGCCTTAAAATTCACAAGGCCACACCATCAACATTCTCTTTGATCCATGAAAGGATACGAGGAATCCATCAATTAGAATTCAAGAGAAGAGGCTTCTTCATCATTATATATACACTAAAAATATCATTATATTTAAAATAAAAATGGATTTGATTATTTAACCAATATTTATTTTTGTGGAAGTGATCACATATTTGTGAATGGACATAATTCCATCATTAATTCATGGGTTATGATAACAAAATATCATTTACTTCTAGGCCATCCAGATATTGGAAATTATAGAGCTTCTAGACATGAATAAAAAATTCTATGCATGATCAAATTATTTAAAAATATATAAGGATAAAATCAGATCTTCGAGTTAATTAGTAGTGAATATGATTTCACAAAATATTTCCTACAGATTGATTTGTTTTTTGGATGTAAGGGTAAAGCTGATAAAAAAATGTTGTACATTTTATGAATTTCATAGACAATATTGCTAATGCGAAGAAAGATTCATAGACATGATCAATAGCTATACAAATGTGGGAAGATGATATCTATATATCTTATAGAGTTTTTTCCCCTTAAGGGTGAATGACTATATTTCTAAACATTTTTATACCTGAAATAGTTTTTTTAGGCCATTATAGATTATCGTGTTTCACTTATTTATATTGAATACAACACCTCAATTCAGTTCCCATATAAGTTTGTATATATCTTGAAAAATACTCTTGTCGATCAAGGGAGAATTTATTGGGAATGAATCTATCATACTATTACTATTGTGGATGAATTAATAAAGTCTTATATGATATAGGGTTGATGAAAAATAAATTTTCTCAACTAGGGGTTATCCAGTCAATGTATTATCCCAAGAGTATAGCGTGGATTGCCTACTTGTAACATCCTAGGTAAATAAAGAACATAAAATTTTTATATTTATTAATATTATTGAATTAAATATTGAATTTACATTATAGGAAATTATATGTTCGATAGAGTACCTGACACGCAACAATGGGTTTCTCTAAATTCTCACGTTGCATAAAGGCTAAGTCTTACTAAAAAATTATAATATAATATTATTTCAAATAGTAGTTAACTCCTTGTCGTTGTTTTGGCGTGAATGAAGAAAACTAACATCAATTTTATTGTACATTTTTTAAAGGTATTTACATTTATCCAATAAAACATTTTTGCTTAAAATGAGAATGAATCCAATTTTAAAAATAAATACTCCAAAATTTTTAAAAGGTTGTTTTACCGCATTTTGAGGGAAAATCCTTTAAAATATATATTCCATCACATTTATATGTTCTATTTGACAAAATAATTTTTTATAATATTTACAAGAAAAATTACTTTTGGTAAATTTTTGGTATTTTCTGATAAAGCTAATTTTTTATGAATAGTGAAAAATACAACATTTTAATTCAAAAAATGGCTTTTATTCTTGTTTATTTATATAATTAGATTGTTTTTTTATTTGTTATAGAGTTTAATTGGATTATATTTTTTCCATTTAATCCAATTTTGGTTGTTGGAAGTATTTTCACATTGAATTTTAACAGAAACAAGTGTCAATATTTTGAAAGTTATTATTTCATAAAAACAATATTATTTGTTTTGACAACCACAATTAATATAAAATTAATTTCTGAAACATCATTGTTTTGAATTTATAAAAATAGATTCCATATTTGGAATTAGGTGGTCCAAATTGTGTAAATACGTATCTTTTATTTTTAGATATTGTTACTAATTTTTTAGTATATATTTTATTTACAATCGTTAAAGGGTAAATCTGGAAAATAACAGTGAGAACTAATATTATAATAATATTAAATTACACATAAAATTATTCTAACTCTAATTTATGATATTTTCACAACCATGTAAATATTTGGGATGATTTTTAGAACCCATAGAGCCTCTTGGGAGTGATAATGACACTATAAAAGAATTAATATAATATTTGGACAAAAATAACATAAACTTATATCATTTAGTAAAAAAATTTAATATCGGGTTATATAAGTGATATCTTCAAATATAAATATTATTTGGAAATATAAAAATATTTAATACATCATGGTATTTTATTTATAATTTTTATTCATTAAATAAATATCATTAATTATGGCATAGTTGTGATGCAGTAATAGCTTCATTAATAAATGATTCAAATAAATGATATTTTAAATGAAAAAATAAATTCATTTTGACCTTTTTTATTCCATCCACTAATTTCATAGAATAAGATGACTATTTATCTATAAATTAATGTTGGTTTTTCGAAATAATCATTTTGTTTTATATTTTTTAAAAATTCATGATATGAATAGTATTAAAATTGACATAAAAAAGTTTTTAAATCAATCAATATTTTATTAAATGATAATATAGTCCTAAAAAGATAAAATTCCTAAAAATGACATATATACTCATAAAAATTTAATTAATAATCCAATTTGTGTCTCATTGAATTTTATTGTAAATATATTATTCATATTGTATGAATATATAAGAGAACATGGAAAAAGGTAAATAAATTAAAAATGGTAAAATTAAAAAGATAAGGATTAAAAAATATCCACAACAAATACAATTATTATTAGAAGAAATTTTTTATACTTATATAAACCTCATATTTGAATTAATTGTGTTTCAGACCTTCTGAAATGGAAAATAATTTTATAATAAAATAATACATTGAAACTTTCTTAAAGAGTCCCTCCTCCCTCTTATGAAAGGCCACCACATCTAACTCATTACAAACACCTCTCAATTCCATTGGATCGTTCAAACTCTACACCAAGATGAACCTAACATCCCTATATTTCACCAAGAAGCCTTACCCTAGGCATGAGGGAATTCAAGATTTCATTTTGGTTCAAACTAAAGAGAGTTTCCCGATTTAAATATTACATCTTCACTCAGGTCCTTTTCTTTTAGTTTCATTATCCAGCCCCATATAATCTATTTATTCCATTATTCTAAAAAAAGTATCTTAAATATACTATAATTTTTTAATGGGAAATATTCTAACTAAACTTATACACACCTCTATCCAATGGATACAAACATACAGTTTCAGTGGACGATGAACTATTTCCTCACAAAAAGATGATTGTTCAATTTTCTCATACCGCCTCTCATGGTGGCCATTATGATGGACGTATATTTATATGTGATATATATATATATTTTTTATTTATATTTTCTCTATTATTCTACATTTTTTGATTTATATAGCACCATTATGATTTCCATAATGGGTAAATACGATAATTTAATTTGAGGAAGTGTGGACTACCGCCCCCTCAATGTGATATGAATCATTCATGCCATTAGTGGAACATATAATTAATGGAAGTAGTGAAATTATATATGATATTATACTGGAATTATAATATAAATATGTATCATTATGTTTTCATTATATTAAATATGATATATAAATGAATATAGCGGTTATGCGTACATACGGCTTACCATCTCCTTGAACAGTGCATTTTATTTTTTATCTCCAAATGTTATGTACTGTTATGAATACATATATATATATATATAGGATATGTAGGATATATATGATATCTAAATCATGAATATAATTATGTAGATAATGGAATTTTGACCACAAAGAAAACCTGTAATTATTACAAGTTCATTTTTGACTCAAGTTCCAAACATTGACAAATGTTCGATATGAACTGCTATAATTAACTAATTGTATTAGTAATGTAATACGTGATATAAATGGACTAATAAACATTAAAAAGGTTCGGAATCACGTATAAATTAACTTATGTTTATTATTAAGGAATAACAATGAACATACAAGACAAACATACATGAGGTAAGAGGTTTTCATCTCACTTTTTAATCCCATGATATTCATGCTATATTTGAAAGTATTTACTTTTGTTGGTGTATGTACTACCCATGATTGTATTCATTGTGTAATATAAATTAATTTATGGGTAATTAAATCTTCATTGTATGGCACTTATTTAATGTAGTGTGTGTTTCATATGTTAACAAATCGATAAAGGAAGCTTTCACCCATCTCTTTTTGTCAAAGTCTTCATTTATGTTATGTATTTTAATTTACACTTTAATATATTAGGATATGTTCTTCTATAACAATATTTTTGGAAAATATTATTTCCATTTTTTGAGAGACCTTTTCTCTCCCATCAACTCATTTTCTTAAATTCTATGTGACACTGTTAGATTTTGGAATTCTTATAAGGAAACTTCTTAAACAAATTTCAAATTTTTGGGGTAAACTTTTACTTCTTGATTATTTCGTGATATGAATATGAGTGAATGTCATTTGATTATATTACACCTAATATCCAATTATATTCTTTGAATTTATGCTTTTCAAATGTAATTATGTCATTAATTTATACTTAATTTAATGATTTGATCTTTGTAATGGACTATGTCTCAGTCTCCTTTCATTAAAGAATATCCTGATATTGTGTACCTTTATTATAATATATGGTGTATATAATAAAATTATACATATTACATTGTGAATCTACTTATTCTCATTATATTATATTTTTTTATTTTCTTCGTTGTGTATTTTTATTCAAGTGTTTATCAATTATTACAAGACTCTTTCACTAAAACATCGTTTTAAATGTTTTGAAGATTTATTTTTATAAATCATTCTCATTATTGTCCATGTTTTTAAAATGGTTTTATGGAAATATTTATATGTAAATTAATGTTTTAAAATGTTAATTATTTTAAATTATTCAATGTGGTATGGGACACACTGATTAAAAAATTTTATTTTTAAATTTATTAAATGTGTATTTTAAATTGGATTTATTATGTCAATATCTTTAACTGATATATTTTGAGTTTAATATATAAATTTTATCTTTAATTTTTCATTTTTTAGTTATTATTTTGTTATGGTTATTGGGAATTAATTACGTATATGCGAGGTTCCAGGATAAATCTAGGTTGGCTGAGCCTGAGATAGATTTCCTATGCATTGGGTAACAGGATAAGGGTAAACATTACTTTTTCTACTAAGAGATTTATGGAGTATACTATTATGGGTATTCCAAATGTAACTCCCAATGTAGCTCTGACTGAAAATTATTTTTTTATTAAGAAAACACTTTTGATGGAAAAGTGAGAAACCATAAAGTTCAACAAACACAAAACAACCCCAAACAGGAAAACAGAAACAACCTCTTCTAAGCATAAGAAGCAACCTCCATCTCCAATGAAGGACCAATCAGCGATCCCATACAAGCATGGTCCCTCCCAATGTAACTCTAATAGCTAAAATGTAAGTATGATTTGTGTGTGACAATTTACCATTATGATATATGATTTCTAGGTGTTATTCATGAATCTTATAATTTCATTAGGTATGTAATCATTGAAAATTATATATTTATGTATTTATATTTATTGATAGGCTATTTTTTTCCTCATTTTATAACCCTTACTGAGATTTTTATGTTCACCCCCAGTTTTTATAATGTTTTTCAATTCGTATAACTAAGGGTAAAAGAAAGGATAAATTCCAGAAGATTTATATCAAAAAAAGAACTATTGTTTTATTTAAGGATTTTTATTATTGTGAAAACATTGGATATAGTAGAAGTGTGTAATTTTTCATTTATGAAATGTGATGTAATAATTATGGATTAATTATCTAATACTCTAAACCTAAAAATATCCACAATGTGTATTATTAACTTAATATAAGATTATGTAATGTTTAAGGTTGGGTCATTATAGTTTGTATCGAAGGTCGGCTTTAACCACTTTAGGGTTTATGAGTTTTTGTTAGAATTATGGTTAGTCTATATGTCTACTCCATAAGTTAAATACTTAATTTGTAACATTTTTCATATCAAGGAAATTTTATTACAAATGGAAGGATGGGGATGTCAAGCGACATTATTATCTATTTCTATTTACATTCATGAAATAATTATTTCAATTTCATGTCTAGATGATTATGAATCATTTTCTAATATACACCTCACATCCAAGCAAATTGTTTGAGATATGAAACACATATTCTATACCTCGATACCATTGTTGATCATGGGTTTTATCTAATCAAATAAAATTTTCTCAAAATTCTAATATTTTCAAGATAGGTAAATATTATGAAGTCACGTTCAAATATTTTTCTATAATATAATATTTCGAAGCATATTATGATTTAGAAAACGGTGTTAAAGAAGAAGACCCTTGTGCAACCTATTTATATTTCCTTTTAAATTATTTCCTTTCCGCACATACTTATGGTATTTTAAAAGGACCATTGATTGAATTTTTCTACTCTAACTCTTTCCAACTATTATATAAAATTATTTTTTAGAAATTGTTTTGAAATTATATGTCAGACATGATTATAATCCAAAACTATTTTTCTGTGAACACCCATATGACCCATGTTGTACGAGGTGTATTTGGATAAAGGAAGAAGATGATTTTGAAGGATTTATAAATCATTGTTATTATTCATGGACCATCTATCTACGTGAACATGATGATGATGAAACCAGGTGGACACTACGATCAAGGTACAATGTTCATTCTTTTGTAATAGTGTTAATTTAGGGACGTAGAAAAATGTCATTATATATAATACTTTATGAATTAAGATATTAATTTTATTAAGAGTTCAGATGAAAATTAGACGGATAAGACAATCGTTGAGGTTATGTCATTTTAGGGATATTTTTGTGTTTTATAAAAAGGGACAACATGCAGTATGGATGACAACCAGTCACGTCTCGCAAGACCGTGGGAATAGAACCTACAATTGAAGGGCATCAAGGGTGCATCGCCTACCACCGGCCTACATGATGTCCCTAGTTATTATGAATTATTTTATTTAGTTAGATAATTTTATTGATCAAGGATATATTGATTTTCTATCTTATGTTTTATCTAGTGGATATCATTTTGATAAGAAATTGATTTGGTGATTAATTGATAAAGGTAATTTTGGAATATGTTTGGTATTTTTAGAACACTATATACCTAATGAAAAGATATTACTATGGGTTATCAATTGTAGAGAAATCGTTGAAATAATATTTTTGAAGAAACAATGTTTTTTTGTTGAATTTTACCGATTTAGGGTTAGTTATGGAAATGATTAACCTGTCAAAGAGAATATGTGATTAGGTAAATTAATTTTTAGTATGAGACTGTAAGAGTAACCCATGTTATTTGGAGAAAAATATTAGGATTTTTTTGGAATACTATGTGATTAAATTATTCTGATTTTGGGGTTTCAATCTTAGTTTTGTTTATATTGAAATATTTTAAAGAAAATTGATTATTTAATGGAGTTTGATTAACTTTGGGGACTTAATGTTGAATTTTGGAGATTAAGAGTTGTATATATTTATCCTTTTGAGGATTATCTGATATCGTACTAACAAGTTTGAATTTGGTTAATGTCTAATGATAGGGGTAATATATAGTTTATATTATGGGGATTATGTGATTCTTTAGATGTTCATTCTAGAATTTCAAGGGTGACCAAGACATCTTTAATACTCATCGTTTGGAGAAAATATGAGATTATGGTAGAAACTTATTAAATAATGAAAATATACTTGAAAATTAAGTTTATTTCATTATAAACTTTTTCAATCCCATAAATAAATTTCTACTTTATTAAATGGGACATATAGAAAAAATTTTGTATGTTTAGATTCCCTATTGGGAAACTATTGACCATTTATCCCATCAAAAGACTGAGTTTTTCTTGTTGTTAACATTATCTGGATCATGTTTTCTATCAATCTCCATCATAACATGACACTTATTTTAGCATCCATATACATGTTTTCTTAAATGGAATCCTAGTATGGGTTATCCTGGGTGACATTTGAACTTCTCGTTCCTTCTTTTTTAGTGATAGTTTTATCGACTATTTTTTCGATGTTGGACATTAAATGACGATTCCAACTCCAATTTTAGAACTCAGAGGACACAATTTCCAAAAGGGGGTTAGGATGTCAAATCCCAGGTAAACAAAGAATATAACATTTTCATAATTATTATTATTTTTTAATTAAATATTATGTTTACTTTAAATGGGTTTCTATGTTCTATGGCATAACTGACACACAAAAATGGGTTTCTCAGAAATTTCATGTTGCACACAAGACTAAGTCATACTAAATAATAATAATATATAATTTTTTTTAAAGACAGTTAATGCCAAGAGATTGTATTGGTGGGAATTAAAATAACTTTCTAAAATATTATTATACATATTTGATAAATGTTTTTACATTTATTCAATAAATTTTATTGTTTTAAAATGATAATGAATCCAATATTAAACACAAGTACTCTAATATTATTAAATGTTCATTTTACCACATTTTAATGGTGAACCCCTTTTAAATATAATTTTTTCTTTACTTTTATATGTTACATTTGACAAAATAAAATTTTATTTATAATAGGTTCATCAAAATTTACTTTTAGTAATTTTTTGTAATTTTCTGATAAAGTCCATTTCTTATGAAAAGTAAAAAATACTGCATTTTAATTAAAAAATTCCATTAAATATAACACTACTAGAAAATAGTGATATACCCTCATTTTTTTAAAACTGTTGTTATAGGTATAATATAACATCCAATACTAACGGTTTCACCTATAATCGTGGTTATAGGTTTTTTCGATGACCTATTCCCACAGTTTTCCGAAACCGGGGGGGGGGGGGGGGCAGTCACATATACCCATAGTTTCTCCCAAAACTGTGTGTATAAGTGTTTTTTTCGAGGCCTATACCCATTAATTTCAATAAACCATGGGTATAATATTTTTTTTCGAAGACCTATACCCACAGTTTGGAAAACCCATGGGTCTAGATTTCCTACATTATAGCGGCATCAAAAAATTCCGTGGGACAAAAAATATTTGGTTGGAAAGCCAATAAACAAAGCGTTCTCTCCTATACCCACAGTTTGAAATAATATATTTTGGTTGATATAAACAATAAAAAAAATAAACTGTATAGGATGTTTAGTGAGTCGTTCTATGTTAAAGCCACCTATTTGGGGATAAAAACTCACACACTGCTTTATTCCTAATACAGTGATTGAGAATCATATTTAAAAATGAATATAGATGTTTTAATTTTCCAATGACGTATATGGGTTAGTGTCTATAGGGTTTGAAGGAAATTTGCGTGTTTGAAACCCCGCAACATCTATTTTTTCATAATATGGATGAATAATAATATATTTAGAAAAATAAAGGCATATGTTAACATAAGTGTTGTAGGTGAAGTGGTGAGGAACATGGAATGTCAAACGCAGTTTGCTGAATCTGCGAGTTCAAGACTTCTCGGTCCTGATTATTTACTAATTTTATTCCCACAGTTTTAAAATTGTGGGTAAAAGGAATTAACAACATGGAAATGGGTATGAGGCTTGACATAGTGGAAAAAATTTAATGCCTATGGTTTGGAAAACTGTGGGTATAGGATTTGGACCAATCCTGACCCATCAGAAACCAACAATTCCCCAAACCGAGGGTATAGGCTATACCCATGGTTTTCGGGGCTATACCCATGATTTTGAACTGTGGGTATATGTCATCTTTAAGGTAGTGTAATTTTATTATATAGTTATACTATTATTTTTATTGGTTATAAAGTGAAATTAGATTATATTTTTACCATTTAATCCATTTTTTGTCATTTAAATTAATTTCACATTGAATCTGAACATAAAAATCTGTCAATGTTTTGATAGTTTTTATTTTTTAAAAACACATTTATTGTTTTGACAAAAGGATTTAACATTAAATTAATTTATGAAACTTATGTGGTTCAAATATGGAAAATAGATTACAATTTTGGAATTAGGAGGTCCAAATTTTATAAATAGGTAAATTTTATTTTTTGACATAATGAATATTTACTTGAGTAAATATTTTATTTTTCATCATTACAAGTAATATTTGGTAAATAAGGGTGACAAATAGTATTATAATAATATTAAATTACAATTACCCTTGTACTAACTATATTGGATGAGATATCTTCGACAAAGTGCTTCCTTGGGTAGAGTTTGGGACCTCATGGATCCATTTTTGAGTGATAAGGACAGTATATATTAATAAATTTAATGTATGTAAAAAATAACATAATCATATATCTTTAGTAAAACAATTTTATATGGAGTTATATAAGTTATATCTTTGACTATAAATATTTTTTGGAAATATAAAATGATTTACTACATCATTGTATTTTATTTATAATTTTAGACATTAAATAAATGAATTCAATTATGACAGAATAGGGATGCAGTAATTGCTTCATTAATAAAGGATTAAAAGAAATGATATTATAAATATTAAAATATATATTTTTTGAACATTTTTATGCCATACATGAATTTTATAGATTAGTACGACTTGTTATATGTTAATTAATGAAGGTTTTAGAATGAATTAACTCGGTTTGTATTTTCCAAAATATCATTATATGAATTGTATTAAAATTGACATAAAAGTGTTTTTAAATAAAAAAATATTTTATTAAATGATAAAATTGCCTTAAAAGCAATGATTTTACCAAATAAAATTTATGATGACAAATATGTTAGTAATTATCGATTTTGGGTCTCTTTGAATATTATCATAAATATATTAACCATATATTATTAATATATAAAAGGACATGGTAATAGTTAAATAAGTTAACAAAGGGTTAAATAAAAAGGATAAGGATTAAAAATATCCAAAACCCATAAAATTTTTATTTTATGAATTTATTTTGACTTATATGCACCTTATCATTGAATTAAATATGTCTTGGACTATTTGAAACCGAAAAGCATTTTTTAATAAAACAATATTTTAAAACATTGCAAAAGAGCCCCACCTCCCTTTTATAAAAGGCCACCACCTTTGACCCATTACAAAAAACTCTCAAGCCACATGACTCATCAAAAATCTACTCCATTAATCTCCCATCCTAGATTCCTTACCCTAGGAAAAAATCAATTCAAGAAAGCCTTTAGGTTCAAAACAAAGGGAGCTACCCCATTTAATCGTAACATCATCTCTCATGTTCTTTTTTTTATTTTCCTTCTCCAGCCCCCTAAACTCTCTTTATTCCATTTTTTATAACATAAAAGTATCTGAAATGTCCTAGGATGTTTTTATGTGATTTATTCTAACAACATATCCACACACCTAGATATAATGGATATGAACATATTGTTTATGTGGACGGAGAACTACTGCCTCACGAAATGATGATTGTTCATTTATCTCTTACATCTTCTCATAGTAGACATTATGATGGAATATTTTTCTATATGTTATATATTATACTTATATTTTTTATATTATCTTGTATTTCTCATTTATATCATATCTTTATGGTTTACATAATGGGTAAATATGATAATTTATTTGAGGAAATGGTGACTGCCACCCCTTAAAGTGATATGACTCATTTATGCCATATGTGGAATGTATAAAGGATGGAATTAATTAAATTATACGTAATATTATATTGGAATTATAATATAAATATTTATAATTATGTTTTCATTTTATTAAATATGAAATATTAATGAAATCATCATTCATACGTACGCACGACTTACCGTCTCCCTGAACGGTGCATTTCATTTCTTATCATCGAAAGTAATGTACTATTATAAATACATATATATACATGATATGTATTATATATATTATATCTAAATCATGAGTATCATTTTTGAGATAAAGGATTTTTTACCACATGGACAACTTGTAATTATAACAGGTTCATTTTTGACTCAAGTTTTGAACATCGACAAAATATATGATATGAACTCAAGTAAATAAATAATTATTGTAGCAAGTTTATAAGTTATATAAAAGAAATAATTAACTTTAAAATGTTTCTGAATCAAGTAGAAATTATCTTATATTTATTATTCAAGAATAACAAGGAACATACAAGATAATCATACTTGAGGTAAGGGGTTTAATCTCATTTTTTATTCCTGTTAGATTCATGCTATATTTGAAAATATTTCCTTTAGTTGGTTTATATATTGCACATGATTGGTGTTTTTGTGTAATATACATTAATTTATTCGTATTTATATCATTATTGTATGATCCTTCTTTCATGTGATGTTAGTTTCATAAGTTCCCAAATCGATAAGGGAACCTTTCACCCTCCTATTTTAGTCAAAGACTTCCATTATGTTATCTAATTTAATTTACACATTCTTATGTCAGGATATGTTATTATATATCCAAATTTCCATTAATTTTATTTCCATATGATGATATAATCTTTTCTTTCTTGTCAACTCATTTTCATGAATCTATATGTGTCGTTGTTAGGTAGTAGATTTTTTGTAAGGGAACATCTTAACCCAATATCAATTAGTTGGGATAAACTTGTACTTCTTGATTACTTCATGTAATGAATATGTGTGAATGACCTATGATTGTTATACACTTAATATCCACTTAAATTGGGTTTATATATGCTTTTCAAACTTAATTATTTCATTAATTTATTCATAATGTAATGATATGATCTTTGTTAGGGACTATGAATCAGTCTCCATTAAATAAATAATATATTGATATTGTGAACATTTACTATCCTATATGGTGTATATACTAAGATTTGAGATATTATATCATGAATCTAATTATTATCAGAGTATTATAATATTTAGTTCATGTAATTATTTAAATATTTTTATTCAAGTGTTTCTCTTGTGTAACAAGACTATTTCACAAAAACATCGTTTTAAAAGATATGATGGTTATATTTCGAAATAATTATCATTAATTCCCATGTTTTTCTAATTATTTTAGTGATTTATTAATATGAACATTAATTTTTTAAAATTTTATTTACTTTAATTTTTTCAATCTGTTATGGGACACTTTTATTAAATAAAATATTTTTTTTAAAATGTTTTAAATGTGTCTTTTAAATTGGATTTATTAGGACAATATTTTGAACATATATATTTTTAGTGTAATATTGAAATTCTGCCTTTCCTTTATTATTGTATTTTATGTTATTATTATGTAATGGTTCTTGAAATTTTTTTACTTGTACGAGTGGTTATGTGATAAACCTAGGGAGTGAGAGCTCAAGATAGCTATCTATGGCATTGGGTAACGTGATATTGTAAAATGATAATGTTTCTACAATGATATTTGTGGAATATATTGTGATATTTATTACAAACATAACTCCCTATATATCTATGATACCTACAATGTAATAATATTTTGTATGACATAATTTAATTTTATGATTTTTCATTTCTGTGTGTTATTAAATAATCTTACTATTTTATTTGGTATGTTGTGATAAAAAAGTATAGTTTAATTTATATTTCATTATTATCGGGTTAATGTTTTCTTTCCTTTTATTATAACCCTTAATGAGATTTTAATCCTCACCCCATGTTTTTGTATGTTTTATCATAGGGTATAAGGATGGGTAAGAGAAATTAAGAATTCAAAAGTTTTATATCAATAAAATAACTCTGCTTTTATTTAAGGAGTTTTATTATTGTGAAAAATTGGATATAGTTGAAGTGTCTACTTTGTAATTTTTAAAATTTAATGTAATAGTTAAGGAATAATTCTTTAAAACTCTAAACAATAAAAGAACCTCAATGTGAATTATTAACATAATTCATGATTATGTATTGTTTAATGATGTGTCATTATACTACATACCATCAGTTTGATGTTTCACATTAATGGTTTTAATGAATTTCATATTGAAGAAAATGCAGATTATAGAAAATAATTTGAGTATCCATCAGGAAATAGAGTGACAACAATGTTTTACTAAATATAATAAGAGGTATCTTTAGATGTAATTAGTTTCCAAATTATATTTTCAAATTTGTTAATCATTAATTATATTTATGTCTTTGATGTCCCAAACATTCAAATTTTAGGGATTTATACATTCTCTCCAAAAAACAGTGAGATTCCATTCATGGATTGTTCAATTCTAAATGATGTTATTGATCAAATTTTATAGTTCACTTTGGGGACTTGTAAGAAATTATTAAATTGATAAAGTGTAAAAAGTAGATTTGATAATTGAATTAAACAAGAGAACACTTCAATATTAAGACACATATTTTTCTTTGAAAATTTCCAATTTATTGAATATTTTGAAAAAATAAATTCCAGATAGTATCTTAGAAAATTTTACCCAAAATAGAGGGACCAGAAGATAAATGAAATAGTGTTTACCCCCTTTGAATATAATGTTTCTGGATTTTATTTGTAGAGAAAATTTCATCCCCAAAGACAATAGAGGTATTATTAGAACATATGGATTAACTTAAAACATCTTTATAGTAGTTAATGGATTATTTAATGGACTATAATTGGATTTATATTGTTATATAAGATGGATAATTTCATCATCATAGTGGAAATTTGTGTGAGTTAATAATCCCCTACAAACCTTGATCCATTGGTATATTCAATTTTCAACAATCTCACTAATACAACAACTAATGTAAATTCAAGAAGTGCAAAGAGAATACCCCTGGAAGGGTCCAATATTTTAATGACCCATGAAAAATGGAAAAATATCATGTGGTATCCATTAAAGAGAATAAAAATTATTTTATATTTAGGGTCGAAGCTATTAAATATATTTAATGATTTATAGAATCCAAATCTCCTAAGTATTTCAATAATGAAACTCCATATTATTGTGTTATATTCCAAAATGAATTCAATTTGAAGGTATATGATCATGTCTTTGAATTTTATTTTCATTAATATGATAATTTATTATGTGTTAAAAAATGAAAATATAACTTTTAGGTACAAACACAAACTATTTTTGTGTAATAATTTCCCCAATGACATCCCACATACTAGTTGGATTTTTTATTAATAATTTTGGGGACATTGTTACCAATAACAACTGGTCTATAATACTTAATGTAAATGACACATTACTTTTTTTTATTATTGAAATAAATCATGAACTTATTATATAGGCCATAGAGGCTTGATTGAATAACTCATTTAAATAATTGTTACCTAACTATGCAGCAAGTATTAATAAAAAGTAAATAATTTGTTATTGAATTCATATGGTCTTGGAGAGTTGTTATTGTTAAGGATAATAGAGATATATTATATACTTTTTCTGGGAGATATATAGTAAAAAATAAATTTTTATGATCATCAATTCAATTGGGTATGTTTTCAATCTTCACGTTGTTGGTTTTGAATCATTCATCAGAGTATAAAAATTTGAAATGATAAATCACATCATTAGAGATGTCATCTTATATGGTGATGGTTAAACTATTCATACAAATGGAAATATCCCCTATTTTATACTTTTTTCTTTATTAAAATGACTAAATATCTTGTAATTAGTATGACCATTTCTTATAAATTCGAGAATGATGCCCATCATATCCTTGACTATTAGGGTTTCATCAATCCTACAAAGGGACTATACATCTACTCTAGACGGTGTAACCTAAATATAATTTCCCTATTTTTAGAAGGATATATGTTCTTAATCATTTCTTATATCATTATCATGAATGGAGAATGATTTTTTATTTAATAAAAAAATGTGTATTTATATTTTTCATTTTTTCCAATAATCTTTTGTTGCTTCCTGTCTACGGGTTGCAACATTAATGATTCAAGAAAAGTATATCTGCATCCTGGTGTGACAAGGCACCCATTAATTAATTTAAATGTTTATGAGATATCCTACTGATATATGGGGAGATCTCAATAATAATTTTCTAGTGAGATAAATGATATTTTGGGAGGGTTAACCAAGATTACCCAACGGTAGCATCCTTGTGACCCACTTGAGAAAATAATTTACCAAAAATACTATCATATATTCCATTTATGATGTATCTCTTCTATATAAATCCAGTACATAAAATTGCGACTTCATATATATTACAATGGTCAACGAAATAGTAATATTCATGGGGGAAATATTTTTGATGATAGATATAGTTTTATCATATAGTCTTAAGATAGAATTAAAGTCCACCACAATGATCCATATATGTCTAATTTCATCAGTACATGTATCTCAATCCATCCATAAGCCCCTCAAATTAACATAAGAGTTAGAGGCATATATGTAGGAGATATATAGATAGTGTAATTGGGTTGGTATAGAAAAAAATATATGTTGATAACATTTTACTGCAATTGCGAAGATGAATGAAATAATTCATAAAGAACAATAGATGATCCATATCATTACTATGTGAATTTATGGGTGAATATTTTGTATACATTAATGGCCCATTTATGGGCCTCCCTTTATTAAAAATAAATTTTTGTTCATAAATAACAATTAAAATACGTTTTTGCATCATAATGTAAAATCTAACGATTTTGACAATGGGTGTGTCACCAAGACCAAAAATGATCCAGAAATGATGATTCAATTTTATGTGATTTTTCCTTTATTAAAAACATTCCATGATGTGTTATTATGAAATGTAATTTCTTCCCATCTACTTTTCTATTACTTTTCTTCACCTTATATTTTACAGTGCTCATATACTTTTCACATATGGCATGTGATCTATTGTCATCATATTTGATTTTAACAGGTTGTGAGTCTTCAATGTCATTATCACAAAATAGAACATTTAAAGGGGAATTAGTTTTGATAGATTTTATTGGTTCATAGTGATATACATTAATTTCTCTTCTCATTGAATAACTAAAAATAGAAACCTATACAAATGGGTTTCCTAGTTCATCATTGGGTCATTATTTCAATCATGTTGAAATCTATGATGGGATTCTATGTAGAAAAAGGTTCATTGGGCTCTCTATCTCCCATTATGTCACACACAATTTCCACTAAAGGTGTTATAGTACGATACAATTATAGTGATCTACATATTATATTGATCATCATCATAAAAGGAATCTCATATTGTGTGTTAGGTTCCTCCATAAGATTTCCTTCTATATTTTATATATCGGCATTCAAAGACATATAATCCGTATTTGGATTGATATAATTGTTTATTATAGTAATATTATCCCGATTGAATACTATATTCATATATGTATTCTATGGATTAACATAAAATAGTGACACATCTTACTTTGGTGTTATGTTGATGTTGAAGAGCATTGGAAAACTATTCTATTTAAACCACATCAGTCAAAGAATCAGTAAAACTATCCATATTTAACTAAAAATTTGGATTTTTTAGTAGGTTGATATCCTAAGGCCCGGGAGGAGTTAGTGCCCCTTTATTATGTGCATATGGAGAGGGATATTTTTTTAACACCCTCAAGAAAAAAGGTTCCAAAATATAAATTTTCCGTTTATCTTTTCTGGATAAAAATACTTTATTTCCTTTGGATTGGTAGAATTTGTAAATATTTTCTCTATTTTAAATAAGATACATATTCCCAAAGAGAATAATATTTTAAAAGAATTCAATTTTTATTTCATATTTAATTTCTTAATTAATTTTATCCACCCTTATTGTTAGGAATAATTCTTCAACTATGTATATAAACATATCAATTTAAACCTAGACCATGGAATAATTAACAATTCATGCATTGTAATTTATAGATCTGGTCTGATTGGATTACTCGCTATATAGGTAATGAACCATTCTATTATTTGATGTGAATATAACCAATTGATCCTACAAATTATAGCCCATAAAATTCTCATGATGTTCCCCAAATTAAAATTGATGATATTTCAATAACAATATTATATATTGAGGAATCCAGACTTCATTATGATGGATCCAAAGATCTACTATCCCGTTTTCATTCTTACAAGGGGTGAACTATTTTTAATAGCTTCCCTCCACGAACATCATATTATCATGATAAAATCACAATATTCCCTCAAGCATTCTAGAAAGATCATTGAATTTCTATAGATGATTGATGTTTATGCTAATGAACATCATAATTATAGATTACCGAAAGAGATTAATTATTTACATGACAATGGCTTGGTTTGCTGAGACATATATAGTGAACCCTATTTTTTTAATCTTCCTAGAAAAGGGATGTAAAATTTTGTAAAGGAGATATTCAAATAATATCTTATAACCTCCAAAAAGCCTTTCTTCAATCCTCAACCTCCAATCATTTTTTGACCCCTTTCATTTATTACCATGATGTGAAAATATGAAAGATATTTTCATGTCTAAGATGTTTTAAGATTAAATTGTTTCAATCTACAAAATTGATATTTTCATCAATTGAATATTTATCCTATGATTGAGGACAATAATTTCCTAAAAATTTTCCATGGTCCTCCATCCCTGTGGCTCATACATTTATTATATATTTTCATGAAACAAGGTAATATCTGGTTTAATCATATATCTATAATAATTAAATGGATGCATCTGAAAATTAAATATATATTCATTCTATATAATAAATAACATATTATTAAATATATTAGGAAAATGAAAATATTTTTTAAAAAATGGATGAATGATAACATAAACTACATTTTTATCAATCCAGTAATTAGTTCCAAGGTAAGAAATATTATCCCTTTTACTTCATCAATTTATATCTTCCCTTTATCAAAACATTACATCATTAAGTTAACATTGTACGCATATTAATGATTAACATTCTCATAATCATGTGATTCACAAAATCTAACAAAACCACTAAATACATTTGTGTGGTTATAAGTACTATTCAACATCTTGTTCAAAAATAAATAATGAAAAAAATTTGTAGATTAATAATTTATTTTCGATTACTCTTATAACTAAAAAAAATTTATATAAACTTTTATAACTTATTATTGAATAAAACTACATAATATTTTCACAAATTCCACATCAATGACTAGAATAACATAAAACTGTGATTCAGATACAATTTAACTTTTAGTTGGGGCTATTAAATTTGAAAATACATAGGTTATCCCATTTATGGCAATGAAGGATAGATCTATCCCTATGATAAAATTCAATTCCATCCATCATACTATTCATTTTTCCTTGATAAATTATTTATTTATTCCATTTTTCACAAATAAATTATTTACTTATTTAATTGAGACATTATTGGGGGTGTATATTCAACGTATCTAACATGAGGTAACTTAACCATATTCCCTCCATAGTATCCACCACTCAAGCCCTCACCAAACTCTAATTTTTTCTTAATTATTGAGACTCAGAGTTGGATAATTTGTTGTTTGTTAATCACATATCATAATATTTTATTAGGTTAAATCATGAAATATTTCAATCAAATCATCATACTCATTAGAAGTTCAGAGTCACTGAAATTATTGTAATAATAAATGTTAACAAAATCTCATCATCTACAAACAATTGACTAAAAAGCATAGTGCGGAAAAAAATTATCATCTATTCATTTATATATTATATAAATCATGAAACCTTATTTTTAATTTATGAAAACTTATATTTACCCTAATTTATTCATTTTAACCATATATTAAAATCATTCATCAGGTTTCCTAATGAAGTTTTTAATTAACACAAACATATCCCTATGGAGTGTCCAAACTACTGTGCATCACAATCTATCATCACGAACCATGTGAAAACCATGTAAAATTGAAATGATAATATTCCATAGGTATTACCCATAGTTACAATTATTATAGATAAAAAAACACATGAAATATATATGTATACATATACTTATAGTAATGTACCATAATAGAAAACGTTAAAAACATTTTGGATATTATCATATACATTAACATATTCTCAATTTATTTCATTGGTATATATTCTCTAATAAATGTTTTTCATGAATCAATTACATAGGTTTCAAAAAAATATTCATTGATACCAACTGTATAAACCTCATCCATAGTAGCCCAAAGTCATTTTTTACTTTATTAAATGAGTTTCAGATACAAGATATCACAAACCAATGGGAAAAATACTTTAATGGAAATGGAAAATGAGATGCATAACATATTTAATATTTCCAATGAAAACATAAAATACAACATAACATTCTCACTTAGAAGATTATTATTCCCCCTATAATATCCTTCATAATCATTTATAATAGACTTCCTACAATCCTAGAGAAACAAATCAAAATTAATGGGCGAGATTAGGTACTCACTAATGGTATTTATACAATGGAATCTATCATGAATTATTGATACATAAAGAATATGTAAAGTTAAATATCTAAAATCACATTACATTTAATATGTAAATTTAGGATGAATAATTATATAGAAGGAATAAATGATAATAAAAAAGGAAATATAAATTACTATATAAAATTAAAATATATCTATGGATATTAAAAATAATGAAATAATCACAAGTACATCATTATATAATCTCATTATAAGGAATGGAAAAATTATGTATATCAAAAATATAATGTAACTTCTTCGTTCCAGGATATCCAATATAATTAGGTAAGGCCTAAACAAAATACCCAAGCTAGTTTGTCTCATTAGACCTATTGATGCATTGAGAGTATATAGTGGTACTCAAATTTCACTTATTAACTGTAATTCAATCCACATATAAATAGTGTAAATAATGAACAATATAAAAAATGTTATTGAAAAATTAGGATATGAAATGATACCAATTTACCTTATCTATAAGCATAATTATGATCCATCCAACGAAATATGGTGAATGGTTTTAAAATAGTAAAAAGCACATCAAAATGATCATTAACTATCCATATAAATACAAATTATATTATCCTAACAAAATGAAACTAGTGTATCATCATTAAAATAAGTGAATTTTCATTGAATTATAGAAAAACTAGAATAAAGTCATTAAAAATATCTAGAGGAAAATACAGTTTTCATGTTGAAAAATATTTTTGAAAACAAAAAGATTTATATATTATTTGGGAACAGATTTAATTTGAATATAATAATGGAAAAATATAATTTAATATTCAAATATATTAATGTTTTTAATGGTTTTAAATTCTACTCGGGTAAAGTATGTTACTATAATGGTTCATTTTACATTTTTTATAAAAAACCAAATAGTACATAGTTTTGAAAATGAAAAGAAGAATACTAATAACTAATTCATTAAAAAATATGTACATGTTACGTTAATTAATCATTTTATAATATTATATTTATTCAATAAAATCAATTTTAGGAAAATATTGATATAGATGAAAAATATTCCTAACTGAGAAGAAATAGAAGTATTTTTTCTTTAAAATTATATATTTGGTATATTGAGTACATAAAAAGTAGAAATGGAAAGAATAAATATAATTAATATAAATAATTGTAGTATATTATCATATGTTTTTTGTCATGTAAGGATAAAATAATTCCCCATATAGATACTTTTACTTAAAAAATCACTAATAATGAAGATATTGTGGAGTAGACCCTTACTATATTCGCAACATTTGAATCATGAACTCCAAGAATGTAATAAAATCATATGAAACATTAAATGCCATGAAGATAAATATATTAATGATATAACATTTCCTTGGGTCTTCATATACAAAAAAATATTTTCTATGTGCTGAATAGATAATATTTATTATAAAAGTTAAAGTGATACGATAAACACTTACCTCTTGTCTAACTTACATTTTTTTTCTAATCCTCCTATATAGTAAATAATTATTATATATATATATATATTTAATTACAATACTCATAAATATAATACCATATAATATTTACATATATTATTTTATCTTCTATTTATTATTAATTTTGGTAATATCAATGTTTTTTGTAATTACTCTTTCATTTTTCATATTTGTTTGTTTATTTTATTCTTTGTGAAGGTAATTTTAAAAAGGTTATATAATATCAGAAATATTAAACATGATATAATTATCAGATACATATTCATAAAATAATAATTTCATCAATACATTAATGTTAGAGATGGAAAAAAGAGTGGCACTATTAACAGATATGGTAGGTCATATGTACACACGAGAACTGTTTCCATTTTTAATGGATAGTAAAAAAATAAAGGTAAATAATATATAATTTATTTAGAATAATTATTATAAAAAAATAAATTCTATTTATTGATTAAATATATCCTTACTTCAATCCATGAAAACTAAAATAAAAAATATTTATGTTTCTTTTTGGAGTCAGTAGTCCACAATTAAGGATGATAAAAGTTATCATTTTACAAATCATTAATTGAAAAAAGGTATATGTGATATTATAATTTATCATTTATAATTATAACATTAATATATTATGTGGTGATGGAAAACACATTACATCGGATCAAATGGTGGTAGTCCATCGTTCACATGATCTATTATTTCATTTCCCATTTTATGTAATTGGAGAAGGATAAATATTATCACAAGAACTTAGTAATATATCATTATATTTTATATATCTTTTTTATTATATAGTAATTTATGAAAAAATAATGAATGGGGTAATGGAATATGTAAAAAATGAAGAGCTTACTAAGCATAATTTCCTTCTATTAGAAAAATCTATTTTTGATCTATTATTTTGGAACCAAGACTATTCTTATGGGAATAAAATTAGATCTATAAAATTTATGAATAAATTTTGGATATATTTTATTATTTTTTGAGAAAGTTAAATGGATAAAAATATGTGAATATATTAGGGGAGGTTTTCCATATTAAAATTGTGGAGGAGTGAAATTTTTATACATTCCAAAATATGTTATATAATGGCTAGTTACTATCTTCTCAAGTCCCTAAAAATAAAATAATAAATTTTGTGATGGAGTATAATGTTAAATAACACCTCTACCACAAAAAAATGAAACTTTTTTTAAACATGTTATTCCCTTAAACTCAATGTTTATACACTTTCCCCATTTTAATTTTCATCATAGTAAATAGATTTTTAAATTTACCTATGTAATTTAGTATTTTAGGATAATAATTAAATGAGAATTATAGATAATATTGACCCATTTTTTTATCTAAATATGAAATATAATTTATCAAAAAAATCAATTTTTAAATTTTTTTCAACACAAACTCTTGTAGTGTGCAAAACATCATTTTTTCCTTATCCATGGTTATTAATTTTTAATTTATTTAATATTCATTTAGACAAAATATTATACTGAAATTAATACCTAATATTAATTATTATTATTCAATGTATGTATTATTTTCTATCACAATATAGTGAATGATGTTTTATAGTTTAATTTAAAAATAATCCTACAATCTTGGTTAAAAAGTGGTGATACAAAGAAAATGCTTCCTTAAGTATAAAATGTTTTTATATTGATGTTCATAATAAAATTAATTTCAATGAAATAATTAATAATAATAATAAAATTATTTAACTAGTTATAATTATAAAAAAATTGGAAAAAATGAAACTTTTTATATTTTTTAAATAAAAAATAATTAAAAATAAATATCATTATCTTCCAGTATTCATAAAAAATCATTGAATCCTAAAATTAACAAAAAATAAAATCTATTATTATTTTTTCATTATTATTAAATAAATTAAGATCATTTTTTTCAAAAAAGTATAAAAATAGTAAAAACTATTTTTAAAATAATAGTGAAAATTGTGACGAAACCTCTTTACTGAAGATTAAATGATTATACCGATAAAAATGTGTTTATTCATATCTAATTCCATGAAAAAATAGTATATTATTTGTAAAATATTTAATTTAATATATAATATATTAATATCATTAAAACTACTCACCAATAGTTCCTAATTTAATTTATTAAAATGAATAGACAGTAAATGCAATAAAATGAATTTCATAATTTTTATTATTTAGTTGATAAAAAAATAAATTTATTTTTACATCTGTTGACCATTTAGTATTCATAATAATATTAGTCTTATAAATAAATGCCAATTTAATGAATATGTTATTATAGTGTACTATATTAAATTCAATTTAGACTCAGGGTTGCATGTTTCACAATATTTTAAAAGAGAATAAATTTATTTAAAATGAAATATATCATAATGTCTCATTATATTAAAAGTATTATTATTTATTGAATGGTGTAGATTCAATTTGTTCACCACTAGAAAAGAATACCTCCTAAACAGGACCCCATTCTAAGCCAACAACACAATAATCCACATCCAGATCTATCCCTATAATCTAAATTTTCAATCTATATTTAGTAATATATAAAAATTCAAATATACAAATATCAATATAAAATATATGGTGAGATGAACCAAGAAGGGAATGGACACCAAAACCCATTATTGTATAATGATTTTAAAATTTTTCTCACAATTCGGTACCTTAGTATAACAATTCGAAAAGTGGGTAATGAGAGTCTTACAATGTTGATACATAAATCACTACAACATCATTGTGTCCCACAAATCGAAAATAGAACACAAGAGACATAATCATACTTAACCCAAAGCGAAGACTAATTTTTATAAATACTCTAACACTAAACTCCATCATAGGTCAAACTACAAATATACCATGATGAAATGACCCAAAATTTTAGTGTCATCCAAGTGAGTAAGAGGTTGTGCGCTCAATCCCATTCCCTCTTCATATAGTTTAGGATTTGTTGAGTAACACATGTTATAATATCAAAAATACTAGGTTATATTGTGTAATAAACATGAATAAAGGAAAATGAATCACCATAAACCATAGAGTAATGAATACAGTAAATATATAGAATCATAAATTTTTAAAAACACTATAGAATCCCATATAAATGTATTAAAATATTCCCACAAAGTGTAATGAAATGATACTTGCTCAAAAACTAGATAATATGTCAATATAAAATAAATTAGGGAAAATAGTCTCTATTCACAACCAAAAATATTATCAAATTCTCATCTAACATAGAATCAAAATTCAATTATTAAATATCCACACTATGTATCCCTACATCCATATTGAATAGGCTGAGTTCTATATAAGAGATGACACTTTGGGGAAATTACCTTATAGGGGTTAGTGTATAAATTCTCATTAGAACACCCTAAAATAACTATGAAGTACAGAATAAAATTATATGGTGTAGGAATAAAACCATTACCAATAAGGAAATGTATTCCGTAAACTAATATATTCTCAAATATGTTACAAATGTCTTCGATTATGGTATTAACCCACTACCCTAAAAAATCACCATTCCCATCTTCTGATCTTTTCGGTCAAAGTATCTCACAAGATCATCCCCTTAGATAATGTTGGATGATCCATCCCCCATTTAGGTAGTTGAATAATGACACTAATGGGGTATCTATGTTCCATATAAGCTCTACAATCACAAAAAATAGCATTCCGCATAAATAGGAATAATTCCCTAAACCTGGGGATGAAATACTAACTCTATCAAATTCCTCATGTATATGATCCATGCCCCATTCTCAGATAGTTTAAATATTGAATCCCACTACAGATACTGATCATAAAGAGTGAGATAAAAACTCCCCATAGGAATAATAAGAGGAGTAATTCATTGAGGGATGATGTTTCCATGCTCAATATTATATATATTACATGCGTTATGGGTACATGACATAATTCTAATGGTTATGAACTATAAATGCCATGTTATTCCACATGACGTGTCTCAACCCAATACAGAGCATATCAAGGGAAAAAATAATATGGTATTCCTTCTAGGTAACTATCTTGTACACTGTATTAATGGTCTATGAAAATAAAATTGTCTATGTGGTGTTACCCAAAATACAAAGCATGTAGGGACACACAGATATCCTGGCACAAACTTCCAATACATGCCAGCCTCGATTTGTAGGATTTATACAACATGTTCCATAATCACTTTTTTTCTGATAATTATCTTCAATCTAAATCATAGATCCACATAAAATGTTACCATCTAATATGTGTTCATCTAAAAAACACATATTTTAGTTGCATGATATCCAAATTATCATATATTAAATGAAACATCCAATTTCTTCATCCCTTCAATTGATTTCATCACACAATACATTTGTAACACCCTCAACTGAATTAATCATCATGAAAAATAGATATAGTTCAAATTTTGAAAATTATTTTTCATAATAACGATATATCGATCTTTTAGAATGAATATTCTTCATCCAACAATCCACATCTCATTAATCCAACATAACCCCAACCCCTAAAAAATCCCAATATCAAACTAATGGATCCATTATTACATAATCGATGATTCATAATATATAAATAGTATTTATAGAACCCATGATAAAATGAAAAACAGAATGGGTTTCCCAATTTTTTTAACCCTTAAACAAAAAAAATACTAGTGATGAGAGCATGAAGAACAAATGTAGAAATTAATTAAATATAGTATTGATATGTAGAAAACAATCATGTTCATTTATATTAGAATTCATTGATAGTATACAAAAAATGATGGTGAAACAAGAATAAAATAATCAACCCATAAACATTGATTTTTATAATATATATTTATGGGAATGATATCAAAAGAATCCAAGAAAGATTTTTAGAGGGAAATACACAATTGAAAAAAATGAAAATTAATGATAAATTTTCAAATAAAAACCCAACATAATATCAGATCAATAATTGATGTAGAGTGAATTTATATGATACTACTTGAAATTAAAATCAATTACATCTATGATTATTAGTACTAATGTATTCATACATCTTCCCAAAAACCTCCTCATTCATCATTAATGAGATTCTTGTGATGGTTCTACATCATTCTCAATTCTCAGGTTAATGTATATCCCTTTATAAAATATATCACCATCATTAAAAAAGAGAAATTAATTTTCAATCTTTTATAATATAAAATTATTAATTTTAATTAATTTAATTTAACATATTTTCTAGTGATGGCGCATCATCAAGAAACTATATTGAAGGTTTATGTTGAACCTTTGGGAAACCAGGTTATATGGATTCAAAAAAAAATGAGTTTTATTTGTTAGACTATTTTATGTATGTGATTAATTATTTATGATATTCTGTATGATAATTTCATAATATTTCAATTTATTTTTAATAAATAAAAATTCATGAAAAACTATTCTCGTAACACTATTCCAAATAAACAAATAACTCCAAATATACTCATTAGAATATTTAATGAATCTAATCATTAGAATACTATTATTAATAAAATTACTCATAAACTAATATATATATTTTTGAATAATATGTAATGCTATTAATATATTTAAAAAATCACAGTCGGGTTAAACATACCATTTCACCTCATTCAAATTTTTCTGTCACCTTTCACCATAGAGGGAAGTCTCCAATTTAAATAAACTCTAAGAAAACTCTTAATGAAATTGTTTCAGGTTATGCATTAGAAATAGATTTCACAAAACTACTAACCCATAGATAAACAAATAGAACTAGTTATAGCTTGAATGTGATTACAATTACACCTTTATTCCTTTCCCAAAAAACCATGTCAACAACACTGACCACTGCTAAGGTTGAGGTATCTAATAAAAGACCTTATAAATATTCATTTTCTATGATATAAAATGATATCATATAAACTAAATGGTTTTATACTCCTGTACAACATGATTTCAAATACTGTGTCACACCTCCCTTGAATTACTAACCATAAAACCTATCCTCACACATTTAGGAACCGACCAAACTCAACATAAACAATAATATCATAAAACCTGAAGAATGAAAATTATTTTGTTCCAACAAACCAAAATCATCTCACACATTCTACGAATAGTTTAATGACCATGAACTATCCTATACATCATTCCAGAATATAAATAATTTATCCATTCTCTGTCGTTCCAGTTCCAACCATCATTAAGAGTATTATTCAACCCTAGGATCATAAATCCAGAAAATAAATCATTAAAAATTAGACCATTTTAAGAAATCTATTGTAAATGGAGGTCTTATCTATATTTTGACCAAGTCATCACCATTTGTATAATATATACCTAAAAAACCTCTTGTAGGTCATTATAATAACCTATATGAATATACTAATTGGTATTGTCTCTATCGAACTCATAGGTCCTAGAGAACCTCTCTCTAGGGTAACCCTCAAACATCAAAACCCATCTCAATAATAACACCTTAATAAAAAGTATCTGAAATCACATATGAATCAAAATTGAATATCCCACCTATTTATAAATTAATTCTCTCATTGATCATATCTTATAGGAAAAAGACACATCTCCGGGATTAATTATCCCCTGGAAGATAATATGCTAACACCTATTATAGGGTTCTCACAAATAAACATGCATATAAATGGAATCACATGAAAATACATCAGCATATTAGGGAAATAATCATCATTGGGTGTTGATATATGAGACTAACACCTTCAATTCCACAATATCATCCACATGTATATATGTAACTATCATCGTATATAGATATATATCAATTATATATAAGAAATATGGTTTTTTTACTAAATTCCATCAAGAAGATATATGGGAAATCAATAAATAATTCTTTGAGGGAACATTAGGTAACAAAACCAATTTTCATTCATAAATAGTATCAAGGCTCTATGTTACTATACAAACCCTCTAGGGTTCACAATACATATGTAATCTATAGGGACTATGTAGAATTCATCATTTATCACCTATTTATAGAAGATATATAATAGATCATCAGAATGAAATATAGTCCAGTTCATTTGAGTAGACTTTCACAAACATGTTATATGGGGAAAAATATAAAAGTCTGAACCCACATCATTAGTGATATCAAACACACAGTTGAATTTTAATGCCATGTGTGTCTGAAATTAAAAATATGATTTATGTAATTAGTCCACATGATATTTATATTAGATCAAATACCAAATAAATCAAATGTAAGAAACCCATGTGTTCCATGCTAAATGATATATTATATATAACATTGTAAACACTATGAATAATGATGACATATTATGGTATCATAGAACTCACCTAGAGAGATATTTATGTGACACAATAGTTTGAGGTATATCACAAGATTCAACATATTTCTATATCACCATTCCACATTATCCCTAAATAGATTGATAAAATTAACTTATATGAAACCAATATATAATGAATCGTCTCCATAAAACACACATTTTTGTTTGAGAAGATGGTTGATACATATAATATAGTATAAATCCATATAATATATATGTTGAAGAATAGATGTGGGGCTCTAAGGTACTACCTCTATGATACTATACAATTATATAAATGATTAAATCTTAATTATATAATACACACCATTTAATATTAATAATAAGGTTTTGAAAGTGAAATTAAAATAATTATTATATATTTTATGAATTTAAAATCATAAAATCATGAAGACCATGATCATAACTTCATATATAAACAGGTTTCCCACTAAATCCATCATATATACAAAATAAATAAAAGAATAGGAAAAATAAGTTAAGGATCTAATATAATCCCCAAGACTCGTTGAACCAATCAATAATAACTTATGAGTTTTTCCACACTACAATGAAACAAAAGAAATCTAACTTTATTACACATGTGGTTAATGATGTATGCTAGTTTACCCAAGTGTCATGGAGGAATGATTAGGGGGTTAGTATAACAAGGTATTAAACCACCAACAGGGTGCCAAATATAAAAACGAAATTAGTGTTTTCATAAGTGATATGATTAACTAAAACAAATAAAATCAATAAAAAAAGAATAAATAAATAGGAAACATTTACCCCCATCGTATGTGGCTACAATTAGGATTGTATTTAACTTCTTCACATAATTCCATTATACCTAGGATTACATCACATTATCATATATGGGATCAATGTCCAACCCTAAAATAGATTGACATTACATACATGATGGGTTATGAATAGATTCTATAAATAATTTTAGGAATCAAAATGTATCATGTACCACCATTATGAAATATTAGTTACTAAGGAATCACGTTCAACAACAAACATTACCTCCTAAACATGGGATTCATTAGGAATTTTATAATACACTATCTGGTTCAATGAAAAAATTATAGGAATAACTAGACATATCACCTACAATAATTATGTTTAATGAATAGATTATTAGAATAACTCTAAATATATAATAAAATCATTAGATATAATGTTCATCCTTAAGATTCACAAAGAATATATCCTAAAATTGTCACGTTTAATGTATAAATTATAAAAATCCCAATCCATCTATCCCAATATATTATTTTATAAAAACAACACTAAAAGAATCACTATAAATATAATAATTTACCATTTACAAGAAATGAATTGAAACCACCATGTTTAAATATCAATGTAAAAATAATAAAATTGGTCAATATCCTACCCAACCCATCTCATATAAAAATGGTTGGCCTATAAATTTCTACACCAATCCCTATCAGTGAATCCAAAACATGGCACACACAAATAGTTGAAGCACTAATTTAGAACTTGAAATCATCACTATATTACTCTCAAAAATACCTCTATCTAGGTTAAATGTAATACGAGGGTACCCACTAGGATTTTTATTTCATAGCATAACACAAACACAGTATATGGGATACCTTATATCAAATCACCTCTTGTGTCCTAGCATAACTCTCTACAGTCATTTCTTCCCTAATATAATAAAGATCTCATTATAGTATCATTTTTCATATAGGATAATACCCATTGGACTTATCCCCAGGATATGGTAAAATTAGCATATCACACATATATTAATCCAAATTCATCCATATTTCCCACCCTGCCATAATCTTTTTAGGGTATACCAATGTATGAATTTATATTATAGTTTTGAAAAAAAGTAATCCCACTAACTAATAAGATATCCAAAAAACACTATGGAATCTCACAAATATATATCATCCTACATGAGATAATCATCCCATTAAAATACTCTCATCTAGAAGGTAGGGTAAATGGATTCTTTTATAGGGCCTCTGTACTAATTAATGTCCTTTTTCAATTATTTTGTGTCATTATATAACAAGGTGTACATATATATTTATACTCTACTTCCCAAGCCATTACAACACAAATCCATAATGGCATATGGAATCTCAAAAATCCATAATGGCAACATATGAGAGTCATCCCATTAAAAAATATCATTTATAAGGATTCTTATGGAATTCCTTAATAGGGTCTTTACACTCATTAACTTCCCATTTCACCCATTTTTTATAATTTTATAACAAGGTGTACATTTATATTTATACTCTCATTAATTATCCAATGAGAGGAAAACTATTGTCTAAGGAACCATTAGAAAGTCAACTAGTTCATGTTCACACCATTTAATTTAGACCCCTTAGGGAGCATATAAATACACTAATTTTTCTAAGATGAATATGACATAATTTTAGGATAAATGAAATAATAGTAATACATTAACTAATATTATGGTTTTATAGATTGGGAAATTTGGGCTCAGACATCACATATATATAATATATAACAAACCATTTTTAAATTCGTTAGTAATTATCATGCTAAAATATTTCATATTATTCATATTACAATTATGTAGTTGAGGATATAAATCAAATATTGGGGTAAGATGAAATCCACGAGAGGGCAGTAATAACATGTAATAAATAGGAGACATGAATCAATTGTACCTATAGGAGCAGAATCATCATCATAATATCACATGTATGAGATAATCAACATAATAATGAGTTAAACATTTGAAAAATAAATGTAATGTGTGATTTTAATAATAATGAATCATTACAATATTGTTCATAAATTTTGTACAATGTTGTGAACAATACTATCATCATATTCATGCTTAACATAAGATCATATCTTAAAAATTCATAATTGTGAAAAAATATAGCATAATTTTCACACATTACACACATAATCTCATGATATCCATCCCATTACATAAATATTTTGAAGGAAATAATTTTTTTCATACCAATCACAATATAAAATGATCATAATCATTTATTCCATGTAGAAATGGATTATATTTTAGTTATTAGCCTCAAATATTCCCATGGAAAGATAATGGGTTTTATAAGGGTATCTTGAGTCACATAAATATGAATAAAATTCAATGTTACCAACAAAATAAGAGGAAATAGATCATGAAATCAAAAAAATTTATAAAATATAAAATTTTATAAAATTATCAAAATAATTTTAAATTGAATCATTGAGATGTTTTAAAATAATTATCTTTAAGAAAACCTGTTTAGGTAGATTTGGAATCATCTATACGATGAATAACAATGAAAATTACAATGATTGAAAAAGATAAATAAGTGTAAAATAGCATATTTGATGGAATTAAGAAGATTAAAAATTGAAACTACATAAAAAAATGTTATAAACCCAAAAAAGTGGATTTGTATTCATGATTTCCCATACCATTGATGTCATTATATTTAAATTTTTTTCAACCCGCAAATAAATCCTTTATTTAAAAAACATGAAAGAAATAGTGATTTTTTATATCTTTATCAGTTACATCCATTTGATATTATTTTAATTTTTCAAAGAAGTTTTTATGGTTTGATATAATGTTTTCCATAAAAGTCACCCATCTTGTTTCATTTCTTAATTATTTCAATTTAAATATAAAATGTATTCTACAATGGATTGTAAAAAAAATCTATAAGTTCATATATCTTATATCTTTTATAATTAGCTACTATGAAGGTGGTTATATGAATAGATTTACTCATGTTCATGTGGGTAGTTAACCGACTGTTAATAATACATTTTCCATAGTGGAGGTGATAGATATAAAATATATGATTATATTATAAATAACATTTTTTCGTGTCACTAAAATTATTAATATCAGGTTTATATATTGTATTGTAAATTTAAAAGGGTTTATATGAGAAAATAATTAATGTAAAGGGATTACAAAAGAAAAATGAAATAAAAATACAAAAGGTAAATATCCATTACATTAAGTCTTTTTTCAATGACCATTGACATCTTCCAAGTATAGAGTATTATTACTCTTCCACATCCATAAGGATGGTGTGTGGGTTAAAAGATGGTAATTTTCATGATATTGGGATTTGGTAAGTGGATAATAAGTGTATTTTTAGGGGACGGAGAAGGTGTATTTATAGTAGATAAAGAAGTATTTTTATGGTAGAATATTGAATAAAATATTCTTTCGATGTAAAAAAATTATAATTATTTAATAACTAAAATTTTAAATAGTATTTGAATAATATGATATTATTTTATTATATTTAAATCAGTATAATATTAAATAATTATTTTATTAAAATGGAATGTGGAAATTGAAAATAATCTTCCAAATGGAATTTTATAGACATTTAAATTTAAAAACAATTATTTTAGAATTTAAATTTCATCAATATTTAATCAGATAAATAAAATATTGGTTGGGCCACACATTCGAGAACTGTTTAGGTTATTTTTATATAATTATTTATGTAATTAATTATTAATGATTATGAAAACCAATTGTTTTAACATTCACGTCAAAATTATTGTTTTAAAAAAATTTACAAAAAATAAACCTTAGGAAATTTGGGCATGATGATTTTAACAATGGAGTTCATTTTATTGATATAATATGCAAAAATAACTAATTTCCATTTTTAACAATAGTTTTTTAAATTTTATAAAATACAATAAAATTCATTTTATAAAAAAAGAGCATATAATTTATTTTGGTTTTTAAAATTTATATATATTTTAAAAAAATTTACCTTTATTTTTTCAATAATTACACATTATAATAACTAAATATGTTAAAATTTTCACTTTTGAGGTAAACATATTATTGCAACGATCATGTTACTATTTCAAAAATAGTTAGTTTACAATTATTAACGTGTATGTTACAATTCTAGGGGTTTCATAACAACTAAAATACCCAGATGACCTCATATAAGTGCCATTTAATTCATTTATTAATTATTCTCTTTAAATCCAATCAGATTTTTACTTTAATACCTGAGAACCTACTATTATAGGAATACACCATATTTATATAAATCAGAAAATATGAACAACAAAGATCCATTATTCATGATTATATTTAAAAATATAATTTTTCTAAGTAAATAGTTATAATTTTCTAAAAATAATCATATCATAACACATCATTATGAATATTAGAAGAATATACAATTATGATATTTTTTCAAAAATAGATGATTTCTAACTAAAGTTTGAATATTTATTGTTTGACTAAAATTGTAAAATATTTGAATATAAATCATTTTAAATAGTAATTGATTTTATGGATGAGTAAAACTAAGAATTTTCAAACATAATTAAAAAACTTATTCCACCTATGATTTACCTTTTATGAACAAAAGTAATATTTTCTAATAAAAGAATATATTTTGGGTCGTTTATTTGGTTTAAATATTTTATATATAAAGTAATTATTTGTATTTATTTAAAATCCATTTGATTTTTTTATTATAAAATATTAATTCATGTTTTCCGTGAATATAAAAATAATGGATAATTTATCACAAAAATAAAAATTATTCTTAAAAATGCACATTTTTTAAATGTGTTTTATGCCTGCGAATTTTGAAATTTATATTCCATTCACATATTAATTTAATTTCATAAAATATACATTATATATAGATCTATCGAGTTTAAATAATATTATATGTACTACCATATTTACGTGATTTGGAAAAAAATTAATTAAGAAATGTTTAATTATATTGGTAAACATAAATTGGTTGCCTTCAAAATATTAATTTTATAAGAGTTATGAAACATTTTTATAAATAAATTATATTTATATGTTTTTTAATTATGATTATAATAATATTTTTATACACTTAAAAATATAAACACTCATAAATTAATAATTTAGAGTAAATGAAGAAAATAATTTTTATATAAAAATAACTTTTTAATAAATTTTTATTTCCAATTTTATATATTTAATGAATAAAGATGAAATTAAAACATATTGAAATTGAATTAGATTTAACAATGTCTAAATAAAAATAAGTAACCCCATATCCTGGTAAAATGACCATTAAATATTTTTAATAATAAAATAACTTTTATTCTTAATTTTTAATCAAGAGTAATAATGGTAATGATGGTTAAATTATGGTTCTCAAATTTGTTATAATAAAATAATCATTTAGTCTTTCTATAAATTATTTTTATCTATGAATATAATAACCATTTTTATCACATACCATTTGTAATGATAAATCAAATAACATGCCCAACACCCACATGACTCCATTTTTACCCCTAACATAACATTAGTTTCCATGACCCCCCTCTTTTCTCTAATAAAACTAACTCACATTCACCAATTGGCTCATCCCACTCCACCCAAAAATAATTCATCATATTGTTACCCATATCTGCCAATGTGAAACCCTCTAGGGGTTTTCTATGGTTATAAGGATTCATCCCAATATATATATAGTTAAGTAGAATGATAAGTGATTCAAATTATTCTCTTTCTATTTAATTTAATTAATTTGTTATAATAAAAATTCCACATATTTAAATAATTTTAATTTCATGGTATTATATAACATTCGATTTTTTTTATAATGAGATACTACATATACCGTATAATTATATGCATTTCCTATACCATTATTATTAAAACATAGGGTCTCACATTCCACCCATTGCATTTTTAATTAAAAACATTAATTAGACTGACATCATTCTTGTCATTCTATCGAATTATCACCCATTTGATATGTTGAAAAATATATATCAACACATTAATTAAATTTCCTAAGACCTGATAATTTAATTTAATTATATATTTTTGGAATGTGTAGAGTGTATAGTTTCTTATGAATGACATCCGTGATTTAATACTAGCATGGTGAAGAAGTTTCTGAATACATGAACCAATTTGTAATCACACTAGAAATGTTTGGTCTAAGAATTTATTCTACTGCCTCATTTATTCATGATTAATTTTCCTCATTATACAGATATGGATAAACCATATTTATTGATATGCATTGTAATATTCATACTATTTTTATGCACAGTGATGATGGATTTTTACCACCATGGTCATAGACTTCTAATTGTGAAAACTATCTACCTCAATTATTATCATCTATTAATAACTATAAATTTTTATTATACCCTTCAACACTACCTTATATTTTTTCATTAATTAAGTTATCTACATTTATATTAAAGATATAGAATAGGTTTTTTATTGATTAAATAATATTTGACAATCCAAATTCTATCCTCGAATGAATTATGATCATGTCAACCCTATTATTGACAGAGGGAAAAGAATTTTCATTAAATATGATGTTATTTTAATAAGGATTATTATTTTAATTTTAAATATTTATGTTCAACCATCCATATTATTTGTCTAGATATTTTATGAAAAGGATACCCCTTTTATTGAAATCACGAAGAATATTGGAATTATATTTTTTTAATCCATTATCGACGATTATTTGAATAATTGACTACGAATTTTTCATTATATTCTATCATAATTAATGAATTGGACATAAAAAATTTATTTATGGGGATTGTCATTATAAATCCTCTTGATGAATTATTATTTATCAAGGTATATTTCATTTTTAGTATTTTGGTTTGTGACATCCTAAAAATATATTTCATTACTGGAGATTTATTGATTTCAAATATCATGATTTATTGGTTTATGGAGTGGTTTTAGCTATCTATAATTAAAAATTTCATATCTATGTGATAATTTATTTTTATACATGGGATCTATTAATTTTATTTACAATCCATGGATATATTATTCTATTTGTTTTATTATTTTTTATCTATTTTTTATTCCAATTATCTTTATAATACTTGGTCCATGTTTATGTTATCATATCATCTACTATATGATAATACTTAATAAACATCATATCTCACCCTTAATATTTTTTATGTTCCCTTGTAATCCAATTGGAGAACCATATTTAATCCTCTATGATATGATGGATTATATAAAAACAATTTTCTCTAAATATTTTCACGTTGAATCTTATGTTGTAAAATTTATTGAATGGATTTATCATGTATTCATATAATTTGGGAGGTCTTGTACTATAGACCAATAATGTAATATAATAACCTACACTGGCTTTCTAGAGTCTAGGATGTTGTTGTTGATATTAGAGGAACATTAATTGGACCCAAAGAGAGAATCTTTAATGGAATATAGTAGTATAGAACAATTACTTTGAAAACCCATTTGTATATTTTTGGAAAACTCTCAAGAACATAATATTAATTTAATTTTACATTTTAACATCAAGATATTATTATGTGTAATAATGTATAATAGATGGTGGATAACATGGGTAATGATAAATATATTAAATATTAAAGACAATATAAAAATTCCCTCCTTAGTAAGTCAAAAAATCAATATTTGAGTATAAGAAAATGATAACCATATTACTATAACCGACCCATGTTTTCAAAAATAATCACACCCACATACAGAATCATATTGATGCACATAGTGAAACAATATTGGAAACCATCACGAGACAACAACCACCATAATTCAATGAAAACATTAACCCACTGGCAGCTTAATAATACATCGTGTCTGAAGATAATATTGTTTCACCCAGGACATAGTGAAAATTAAATAGTTATTATTTCTAAATAGTTAGTATGGGATATACCTACCAAAGATTTTTATTAACAAAAAATGAGAAAAATGAAGAAGAGATAAATCATATGGAATGGGGAACATCATAGTATATATTAAATGAAAAATACAATCCTCGTGAGAATAGAGAATAAATAAAAATATTATTTCTCAATCATAGATAAAAGGATAAGGAACATGTCACTGATTATGAGGATTACATTACAAGGTAAAATAGATATATCAAAACTATTTAGAATGAAAATATGACATAATTAGTTATTCATTCCATGGGATATAACAATTCCTTCAAAGTGATTTTTCCTCTCAAACAGTTTCATCACATGAGGATATAGTTCGATGTTACAGTAATATTTAAATGGGGTTTTAAAGTATTTGTATATTAATGGGTGGTTTGGATTATAAGAAATTAAATGTGATTTATTGGATAAATAGTTCTGCAATGGGGAAAATGGAAGGATTGAGACTCCAACATGTGAAAACATTGGGGAGAAAAAACCCCGGGCATGAAATAAGGGATCAATATTTTGTAAAAAAAATATCGTTAAATAGACTTAAAACTCATGATTTAGATTTTACGTAAGTATTTTTTTTGAATTTCAATTCATTAACATTACGGTGAATATAAATAATTGATACCAATATCTATATTCTTAATAATAATTACCTCAGAAAAGGTCATGGGAGAAAGGCCAATCATATCTAGATAACCAAGATAGAGATAATTTTCATTATGATGTGGTTTCTAGTATATTGACCATATGTTTAATGTTTAAGAATGATTTATTAAATTCAATATATATTCAAAATTTTATTTCGACCATGTTTTCTAGAAGAATTAAATTTTCATATATCACACCTGAAAAGGACTTATCTATTAAGGTGTCGAATAAAAATCCTATATCAACAATGATATGTTACTCAGTTTCAATTATGAAATAAAAAATTATTATGTTAGAAAACCTAGTTATTATACATATAATTATCTTTGTTGTGATCCTTTGTAAATATTTTCATTAAATTTATAATGGAAAATTTTATTTCCCAAATTTTTAGATTAGAAATTATGAAGCTGGGTGGAATATCATGGCTTCATATAGGAGACAACCTAATCAAAAACATGTCACGATCCTCCTCTAGTAGCTTCCCCTATGGAATGTCATGAAATATAGGATAATCAAGTGTTATCTATAGCTAAATAAAATATCCTAGGAATAAATGATGAAATCATGGTTCAAAAATTCATTGATGTTTTTGAGAAAAAATATATGACCATAAACCTATGTGTGATGTTTAATTATACAATAAAGTCATTCTTGATGCATCACCTATTTAAAAAATATATTATATAATGGAAACAGTGGAGTTGAGGGTGTTTACCAAATCAATCTTAGAGATCAGTGTTATTGTAGTTGATCACCTTAGTGGTTCACCATAGGGACCACCAATTTTAGTCATGAAAAATAAATATTGGTCTATGATATTGAGAATCAAATACAGAGGGACCAATCCCATTAACATAATGAATAATTATAATTTTCTATTACTCGATAACATAATTTATCAACTTGAAGAAACCATATAAATTTAAATGATAAATTTCTATCTAGATATCATAATTTAACGACAATGAATGATGATACAACATAGACAACATTTAAAAATAGGATTGTAAATTATGTGTTTATAGTAATGCCTTTTGGATTTAATAATTATCCTATTTATAGTTTGGTCATACTAAATAGTGCATGAAATGATTATTTTGATTAAAATGTGTGGTAATTAGTTAATGATATATTAATATACATAATGTGTTTGATGAGAATGAGAGTCATCCACAATTATTTTTAGAGTTCCATATAAAAATAAAATATATTTAGAAATATAGAAACATTCAATTCTTCATCAATGGAATTTCATTCCTTGGATATATTGTCTTAAAATTACTATTTATTGACACTTCAACAAAAAAGGTAATCAATGAATGGATTAAATTGAGAAATATTATCAAGATTCATTGTTTATTATTTTTATAAGGCTATTGTCGATGGTTTGATTAGGATGTCTCTTTGTTTTAAAAATACAGTAAAAATGTTAATATGTAAATGTGTTAAATTTGTATGGTCAATGGAATCTGAGGAATGTTTTGAGGTGATAACAATGATATTGATTAACGAAGAAGTATTAACCATAATATCACATGTAAAATTATTTTAAATATATAATGATGCATCTAAGAATGTAATTGGTTGTGTCCCGATTCCATATAATATGGTGATTTCCTATGATACAATGTAATGGGAAATACATTAATATAACTATCTAACTAATGACCTTGATATTGAAGCTGTAATCAATGCTTTGAAATTATAGAGCCACTGCCTCTATAGTATAATATATATATATACACCATAATATTTTGAGGTCTATATTCTATTACAATGTGCTTAACAAGTATAACAAAATATGCTTGGAACTATTCATGGACATTTTTTTCTTGAGACACTACCAGCCTGGGAATATAAACAACTATCATAATGTATTGAGTATGAGAGACCATTGTGTTCTAACCATTATGAGGATTAAAAAGGATCATATAAACATATATCTAGTAAATATTTATATAGTGATTTTTTATAAATGGGATAAATCATTACTTTTCCATGAAATTTATAAACCATCCATATGAGAAAGAATAACGACGTGGTATCTAGATGATGTGGACTTAAAAAAGATCATTACACTATCAAATGAAAGGATGTTAATATAATTCCTCATAAAGATTGATTTTTGATGTCTGGGATGAGTTTATGTATTTCATCCATCCTGGATGTGATGGGGGGGACTACTTGATAATGCTCCTATATCAAATTTCCCCAAACACCCTACTATCTTAAATACATATTAGGATTTAAGATAACATTTAAGGTGGGATGTTATGAAGAATAAAATTGTGGACTCTATCACGATTCTTAGTATACCTATAAATAATGTCTGTATGAAAATATCATATTAGAGTCATGAATCTTCTTCCAATAACTATATAGGCAAGGGACAATATTATAATGGACTTTATCACTATACTCCCAAAGACTCTGAATGTGAATGATGATATAAGGTTAATCATTGGTCATCATATGTTTTATTCTCATTTCATAGAAATAATAGAATATACTCTCCTTGAGAACATTTTTTTTCATTGTATAAAAGAAACAATACGACTTCTTGTAGAACCAATATTAATATTATCCTATCAGGAACCTTGGTTCACAATAAAATAGGCAATGAATATTAACAGGGATATGAATACAAGCATACATTTATGAAATGCTATTTATCCCTTTAAATATGGGATGTCTAAAGGGACTACCCATATATTGAAAGATATGATTTCATCATGTTATAATGAACTCCATGTTATATGGGATGATTATCTACCATTGGAGGAATATTCAAAAAATTAATGATTCCATTCGATCAGCGAAAAATGATAAATATTTAATGGGAACAAGTTGCATATTCCAAATTATTAGGAACAAGATAAGGAAGAAAAGATAATTTTCCATGATTTTATGGATGATATATTTTTTTAAACTATTCATGAAAATATTAAATCATCGTAGATAATAAAAAGGTTATAAACCTATAATCAATAAAAATAATTATGTTTTTCATATGGTATCATTTATTGTTAATGGATTACCTATATAATGTAGATTTATGATTTCATTTAAATGGGTAATTTAATACTTATGTACATTGGACCTTTTGAAATACTAAAGCAAATCGGAGTTAACAATTTACAATTTATTATTCCACACAACCTTCCAATTGAACATGAAATATTTCATGTTTCATTAATGTGGAAATAGTTTCTAGATCCAAAACATGTTACCAAATATGTATAAATAGAGTTCAGAATTTAGTATTATTATCGATGAGGTCCTGTATATAATCTTTATTATATAAATAAAGGGTTTTTATTGATATAAGTCAATTGTTGAATGTCCAATAGAGATATCACAAACATTAAGAGACAACTTTAGATAATGAAGGAGTTATGAGAAAGGTATATTAACATTTTTAAATAGATATATCAGCATGAATATTTGGGATTATATAATTTTTTTGGTTGTGATAATGTAATAATCTATAGCTTATTATCGTAGGTAGATACATATCATGAACGTTCACCTAATATGCACTCTAATGATATTTTATTCATGAGTATATTTCAATTTATAATTTATTAATATTATAATTTTATTTTATAAAAATATATATTATATTTGTACTCTTTCTAAGGATATTATATTAAAATTAAATTTCAAATAATTTTCAAAAATAATTTGTTTTAATTGAATGGTGAATGAAACAATGATTATTAAATTCGTATCATTTATGTCATTTTCATTATATTAGTAGGTATTTGAAGTTTAATACATTTAAATGGTATAAATAAGTATTTAGAATGAATAAATATATATTTTTAATATAATATTTGAAAATTTTTATACCCCTTTTTAACGTTTTACGAACATCAATAATAATTTCAAATAAAACTAAAATGATATCGGTAAATTATTTTAAGTAAAAACTAGTTTTTGAACAATTTGGTAATGTCTTTGTTTGGATGAATCATAAAATTTTTAAATTTTATAATAAAAAACAAATTTATTTCATCCAAATAAAAAGCAGAGATACATTTTTTCCCAAAATTATATATCATGTTCTAAAATTCACTTTTTAAAAGGTCTTTAACATGATAAAATGTTACAATTTATTTTCCCTATAAATATTAATTATAATTTATGAAATGTAATTTCTTTTTATCATTAATTTCTATTTTTTTCATAATAGACATAATATATTTATGAATTGATAATAAATTACTTACATTAAAGATTCATTACCGTGGAAAAATAATTTTTTTTTTCAAATAATTATTTTCATAGGACATGTATAAATTTCATATAAACAAATTATATTTCCCTATATAATTGTTTTTCCCAAATATGATGTTTTAAAACCTAAAAAGTTTACACAATGTTTCAGTAAATAATAAATTAGAATTAATAATAAAATATACATAATATAAAAAAAGACATTTTTATATAAAAATAAATTTCCAATATGTTATTTTTTAGTTTAAAAGTTGATTTTATCAGATTGATAATATTAATTATATTAAAATGGTTCAAAATTGAGAATTATAAAGTGAGAATTTAGTAAAAGGGGTTATCTTAATTTTTTATTAATAAAATAATAAACAGAGGTAACTATTATTCCAGATTGCATTGGGTAAAATGGGGTAAATGATGTTACCTGGAGTTTTAAAAAATAAATGTTCCTGTCAAACATATATAATTCCATGGTAGGTAAGAATGTCATACAAACCCATATAACCTACACTTACTCCACCTAACTTAGCTATACTACATATCACTATGGAGAAATCATTTTTACCCCTTAGTTATCATTTGGGCCCCCAAAAATACCCCCTCTCTGATATATAAAATGATCTAATTTAGAATAATTCCCTAATACATCTATATCCAAGTTGAATTGATCCTCATTTTACCCTCCCTATGCCTATATAAATATATTCCAAAGAGTTCCCATGAATCTATAGATTCGTATAATGATATAAGATAATACCTTTCGTGGTAATAGTTTTCAATCATACTATTTCCTTATAATTGAAATTATTATTTAAAATATCATTTAATCATATTTCATTGATTGAAATTCCACATAATTATATCTTATTTGATATGTTTATAATGAGATATATCATATCCCATTTCAACATAGAAATTTTTCTTTGTTGTTATTATGCTGACTTCAGGGAACTCATTCCAACCCTTTTATTTTTAATTAAGAACCATTTTCTAATGTCATAAGTATTGCAATTACCTAAATTATAACCCATTTTATGCATTTAAAACAGTATTAAATCTCATTAAATCCTTTTCCTAAGCCTTTATAATGACTAATTATCCTATATTCGGGGAAATTAATGTGTGTTTTGTTTTTGACGAAATAAAATCTATATCTTGATATGATTTAGTGGATGAATTCGTATGGTAGAAGAATACATGGGAAATTGCTCTTATATACAAAGAGTAGATTTATGAATTCAAAATTGGATATATATTCCTGATTTATATTTGTTGGAATATTGATATTCCCATTATGAAATGTTACATCTTAGTTTTTCTAATGCAGTATAGATAATGTTTATTTTAGTTTAAACCATTATTTTATCCAAAAGAATAATTATAATGGGGTATAGAAGATATTTGGAGCCACTTCAGATTTTTTAAATACAAGATATAAAGTTTTTTGAGAAATAGTAATATGTGTGAGGTAGTTGCATGATTACTTGTAACTATGTGACTCCATCCTACATCCGATATAGAGAGAATCATGGTTGGAAAAACTCTGCAAGGGAGGCCGCATGGCATGGAAAATGATGTAGGTCTATTGTACAACTAAAATAAATGTCACGATCATGGCTTCTATAACTATAAATGTAAATGTGCAATGGGGTTGGATAATGGAATTTGGGAACACATAGAGGGAATGCAGTTTGACCAAAAATGTGTCCAAACAATGACCCCTTTAAAATAGAGTGAAATTATTTTTTAACATTTCCTTACATAATGTTTCTTATTCAATTTTATTTCCCAAAATCTCATAGAAACCACTCCCTCTTAATGGAATCATCTAAATCTCATATAGTCTTGTGAAAGAAACCCTCATATAGAATCTATTTCACTCTGTATTTTTCATATAGGATCTGTCACATTAAGATATTTAATCAATTTAATCATTTCATTTTTCAACATTCAATTTGAAATTTTATTTTTATGTAATCTATCATTTAATAATTTCAATGAATTTTCTCAATTACAAAAACCACAGGTTTTACATTTAAACTAAATTATTAATTATATTGGGATTCACCAATCAATATATGTTATGTGGTCTCATTATTTCCAATTACTTTTATGACATATATAAATTTTTTTGTAATTATATGAAATGTGAATTACATTTGTTTCCCCTAAAATGTTTTTTTACTCTAAAATAATATATAAACCCTGATGAGATACTCTTATAGGACTATGTCTTCATTATAGGTCATCTATTGTGACATGTGTCACCCCTTTAGATATGTTCATTTGTTGAATTAACTCTTTATCATTCATTGAAAGAAATCCACCTTCTCAGGGGACTATGATTAGAAAATTATTATCCAATGAATAATATTAATTATTTCAATACTTACATTGTTAAATATGAATGGTTAATATAATATCCATGTCTGTTTACATTCTTAACCATCACTTATTACCATCAGTAAATGATATTAAATAAAAATGTAAACAGTGTAACATTATTACACGGTCTTTACTAAAAAGTGAAGAATGGTCATTAATAAATGGGATTAAATTAAATTTATTATGAATTATTATTCACAATGATTTTATTACGACTATTATTTATAGTTATAAGATGGAATGTTTTACAATGTCTTATATCACCAATGGGGTTGGGTTTACTATAATGAAATAAACACATGATTCATGGACGTGTTTTTCATGAGCTAATAACCCCCATGGACTTGTTCCATGTATTATAATGATGAATTTAATATATATCTCTGTGGGCACATCTTCTAGTTTTCTCTGGAGTTATAAATCCATGGATTATATCGTTGGATTCTCTTGGTTTCATTATGAAATAAAATTCATCATATTATCTCATAGGTCTCCAATCAGGTCTACGTTTATGATACATGGGAAATATTCCTATGACTCATAAAAATTATTATTATATTAGTGTTGTTCCATGTGTGCATCCCTGCATTACACTCTAACTCCTATAGCCAGACTGCATGAGTAATTACCATGAGTTTTCATGACCTTCCATGGATAATGATGCCTTGGTGATACCCTAGGTTCTAGGTTATTATAATTTTCATTATCACATGGCCACCTATTTAGAGACATTCTAGTTAAAAATGAAGAGGGAATTATTATCTTTGAATCCAATGGGAATGTGACATCTCGGACCCGGATACCGCTTAACCCTCACCCTGGGACTATTTATCCACATAACATATGCCATGTCTCCCATATAACAGAGGTTATAGACAAGCTATGAGGGTGTTAAGTTAGATCCTTGCGAAGGAAATACCCTCATTTCAGAATAAAATAAGTGATGAAAAAAATAAGGAATAGTAGAATAAGAATGATATAACATGAAAAAGAAAGAAAACAAAAAATCATAACAATTAACTAAAAAATAATTATAACAAAAATAAATAACATAACATCAGTGTAACATAACTAATAATATTAAAGGATTATTTGTGAGGTTTTTAATTAAAAAATTCATGGAATTATATTGAAAAGAGGCAGATATATTGTAGCATTATATATATTATTACAAAATAAATCCAAAGAAAAAAATAGCTCCATTATTATCTCAAACCTAAGCATGACCATATAATTATATTCTTTATCTTTGAAGAACAAGTCGACAACCAATATATGAGTATTTACCCATACTAGGACCTACAATAAAATAATATTCTATTGATCTAGGGGATTCTCAAGTAGGGTGTGAGATAATAATCTCAGTAGTCCACCACAAATGGTGTCAATTTGATACCTTGGTAGGAGTTTGTATCTAATAGTATTAATGTATTTATTGGAATGCGAAGTAACTCAGTAAAAATAAGTAACATTCTACATTGTTTCCTGATGGGGACTTGGTGGGTTTACCTACTTTATCTCATTGGTGGAATGTATAATCTTGTCACTCTATATATATGGCCTAATTATATGTATACATACATATATAGATATATATAATAGTATATATTAGTACGGATCAGGACATAACTCTTAGACATCCAACACCATTGGAAGATCTCATGGTCTAACCCATGTCCATACACAAAGGACTCTCATAATATTTTGGGATGCATATACAAGAAATTCATGGATTTACCCCACAATCACCCATTACTAGGGGATCCCTCATGGGTAAACCCCAATCTCCAACATGGAAAGGTCTCACAGTCATACCCCACTACGGGATCTCATTCTCCCTTTACTCCACAAGCTATATTGAATAATAATTTATAAAATATAATTATAATCATTTTCATTTTCATATTAAAAATATGATCATAAGGAATTTCCTCTTATGTCATGTTTTCAAGCCTTTAAAAAAGAATCCAAGGCATGATCAAGTATACCAGATGTTACATGAGAAAAAAACCTCACAGAAAATCTTTTAATCTTATTTAAGTCATTAAGGTAATCCCACTTAACATTAATCATTTTAATAATGTGGGAAAAAAGGCATGGGTTCACCAACCAATTTCTAGTTCATTTAAAATTAAAAAATTTATTTCATATGGTATCTTTTACAAAACATGAGAATGGTGGCACAACCATGCTCCTTAGTACCAAAACTGAAGTATTTTACTTGGCCTGGCTCCAAGGCCTACACAATTATAGACAAAACATGACGAATTTAAGTTTCCCCTACCTACATCCTTATGGGCTTGTGGCCTGGGAAACATAGTTTAGACAACCTGTGTGGCCCAGTCTCCTAGCCCAAATTTAAGAACATCATGCTCCAAATGAGCCCCAGATGCTTTTTTGACCTCCATGACATGGTTATAAATCATGATTAGGGCTATTTAACCTATTAAAAAAGATAACTCATTGATCCGTACCATTGAGAAATGTATGTTCATTACAAAATTAACTCTTAATAAGATCTCATCGTCGAGATCGCCTTATGAGTGTTAGTATTTAATTCCAGAAAAAAGTTCCAACCATTTGGATCATTTCTTAGTTTCTAATTACTGGGACCCATCATGTACCTGGTGGTGCTTCCATAACGTCCATAAAAGAGGAAAAAACAACCTCAATGTTCCTTTATGCTCTCATGAGTGATATACACCAGATAGTCCTCATAGGTATCATCCATAACCATTTCTACTTTCTCTGGATAAAAGTCATTTGATGGGTTTGGATAGTATCAGCAATGGTGAGATACATGGAAGACATCATGCATAGACTGATATCTCTGAACATGTTACAAATGGTAAGACATTATTTTTAACCTCTTCACAGCCTCTATAGGTCCAAAATACTTCATTGATATCTTTAACTTATTTTGAATATGTATTTTCCCAACCTAGGCGATACTCATGAGAAAACCCAGTCTCAAATTTCTAATTCAAGAGGTCATCAGCATCTTTGGGAATAAGATTTTTGTCTAATATGAGATATCAAAATGTGATTTCTAATCATTTGGTTGTACTTTGTAGTCTCTATATTGAGATAATTCCCAAGCATAGTTGCGTCTACTACCTCTAACCTAGACATAGGTGAGCGGAAATGCCAACCATATAATGCTTCATCGAGATCCATCATGATGGTATCCATAATATTTTTTTATTTAATAATTTTATTTGATTAATGTGCTTATCCAAAGTGGCTCCAATGTCAATGGAATTACGAAAAAATAATTTCCTCTATCATTATACTTCTCTGATATATATTTCCATCAGCCTATGGGTGACAGACCATACTCAGAAGTATATAAGTACCCATGGACTCCTACAACCCACGTCATAATAATGATATGAAAATATTATTTCTATCCTAAAAATGGTGTGAGGATATCCAGGAAGGTATAATACATCTTTGAAATATATCTTTCCCTGCTCTTATACAAAGAAGGCTCTCACACATGTAGGAAATGGGTGAAAATCATCAAACTATAAAAGAAAAACCACAATTCGTCATTTCCACAAAGTGAGCTATGTAGACCATTCATGAAGTCAATCAAAAAATCTTCCCATTTCCACTCCACAATATAAAATATCTAAATAATCCCTACTGAGAACTATTATTCAGCCTTCACCTATTAATAGGTTAAACATTGAGTGATGAAAATAGCTCTATCACATTTCATGTGGGCGACCATTATTGGTGTCGAATATATCAGTACATTTTGGGGTTAAAATGGTGATGAACCCAGGATGGGGTATTGAAATTCAACATAAACTCCTCTTTGATGTATTGTAGGATCCATACATTTCCCACGAAAATCCCTATATACTTTTTATATATAATATATCACTCTTACTGAGAACGTTCCCATACGACAATGCCAACATGATGTGATGCATTTATCGACCATACCTATTTATGATGAAAATATGTTATCCCTATGGCTAAGAGAATTGCCTTATCATGTTTCGTATGAAGATCAACATGCATCTATAATAATAAGGAAAAATTACATTCATCGCTAGATTCCTAAACCACCTATGTCTTAGTAGTCTGGGATATACCATCGACTATAGAATTACCCTTTTTAGGTGTGAAGGCATGTTATAAATCAAACGATTGCATGTACCAGATCCACCTAAATTAACATAGATTCATCTCCTTCTATGAGAGGATTCATTTAAGCCATTTTTAGTTAGTGTACACCACAAAAATCAATCCCAAAAGATAGTGTCACCAATATCATAAGGAATTTACAACTACATCGACATTTATGTCATTCAAAATTTAATTCTACTCATTTGGCCAAAAGTGAAATGAACCACATGGAATTACATAGACATCCTATATCAAAAATATCTCTATAACCAATACCTAATGCCTTAAATTACAACATGTTACTCATGGTTGGCTCTGGAAGAATCATTATCAATAGTGAATTTAGTATTAGCTTTAGCTCTTAAAAGGATTCTTCACAAGCTATATAACATTCTAATTTCAAACACCATTTTGTCAAGACCATATGTGACAATTAAAGGAATGAGAAATCATGAATTAATTGTTTGTAGTATCTGACAACACCAATGAAACTAAGAATATCAAAGTCATTCATGGGATGATCCCATGAAACTAGAGCTCGACTTTTTCTAGGTCAAATACAACTTTTAACTATGAGTTAATAGGACATGAGAAGTGGAATTTATTGATATAGAAGTGGAATTTACTAATATTATAATAGAGAGGATTATATCATGGTTAATGTTTCATGGTATCAAGATGGGTTACAAGGCCTTGTCGGGTGCCCGAAGACTTGAATATATCGAGAATGAATACTACAAAAATTTAATCCAGATATAGGTGGAAAACCTAATTCTTACGATCCATGAAGACTACTGGTGAATTTTTGTGTCCAAACAACATATGTAGGCTCTCGTAGAGACTATAACTACTCTTTATAGTTTTATAAGGTTTGTATGAAGTCCTAACATGCATCTGATTATACAATAACCTCGTATATATCTTTGAAAACACCATCACTAATCAGTTCCAATCAAATAGGTCTTCTATTATCGGAATTCTCTATTGGTTCTTGATAGTTAGTAGATTATATCGATGGCGACCAACAAAAATACTAAGGTAACATCCTAACTTCGTGGAAAATAAAACTGGAGATGTGTTTGGATAAGTGATGGGGAATTTAAATCCTTTCACCTCCATATCCACCGACTATTTATTGAGCTCTAGAAGATCCTTAGTTAACATCATATAAGGCCCCAACCTTAAACATTACTTAATATTTAGTTATTTCAAGAGTACACATTGAGAATCTTTTCAGGTATAGTGTTTTAGAGAATTAGATCATAAATCATGCATTACACTCCATATTTAAACAAATAAGTTACATAAAATATAGTACTCATTTCTTCCATCAACGGAAACATATTTAAAATAATACATCGATTCTTTCATGACACATCATTGACACTATCATCACATCATGTACCATTCCCTTGACCGGTGAAAATAATTTAAAAAACATGGGATGAGCATAAAAAGCTTAGTAAGGGATATAAATTACGTAAAGGAAACATTAGTACATGTATACATAAAAATCAATGAAATAATACTTTACTCATAAAACATAATAACGTTCACATACCTCATGAAATCATAAGATTTATGAGTAACTCATAAAAACAAAAGACATAGTGGTGACTTGAGGCATTCATAACATTTCTACGTAGGGAGTAACCCTCATGGTTACGTTTGGAATACCCATCAGAGTATATTCCCTAAATCTCTTCAGATAAACCTTAAGGTTTAACCCCTTCATGTTACCCAATGCATTGGAGAGCTATACCGGGCTCACCTACCCTTAGTTTATCACAGAACCTCCAGTCTTCATAAATAATGCCCAAGAACCAAAACATAATCGTATCACATAATACATTCATAGAGGAAACATAACATTTCCACATTTCAATCACAAGATATCAATAACATATTGATATCAAAAAAACAATATCAAATCCATTTTTAATACCAAAATAAAAGAAAAGTAAAACATGGTATTTATTTTTCAAAAAAAAAGTTATGGCTTGTAGAGGAAGACGAAACTTAAATTATAGACATGGCGGCGGAGAAGTCATTGTCGCCGCATACGTACGACAAAAAAACATTCCCTTATGTAATTTAGTAAATAATTCGTATAAAAAACATTTATTTTGAGTAAACATAAAATTAAAAGGGGTTTATACACTGTATAAAATAATGTTGTGTATAAAAAAAATATTCCTCAATGAAAGGAGATTGAGACGAAGTCCCTTACCTTGGGTCCGACTTGACACGATCGTTATTTAACCTCCTGAATAATAAACTTGAGTTAATTTATACTTTCTTAAGGACCTTTTTCAAGTTCATTTTTCTTTTTATATCACTTATTATGATGTTATGAACACTATGTAATTATTTAAGTTAATAATGGTCGTTTTATCAATCATTGGAACTTGAGTCAAAAATAAACTATTTATAATTACAAGTTTTTCATGTATCCATTATATCCAGAATTATATTAATGATGTAGATATCATATCTATAACATATATCAAGTATATGCATGTATTTATAATATTACATAACATTTAGAGGTAAGAAATGAAATGCATCGTTCATGGAGACGGTAAGCCGTACGTACTCATGAACACTACTTTCATTTATATTTCCTATTTAATGGAATGGAATCATAATGATATAAAGGTATATTATAATTCCAGTATAATAACATAAATAATATCATTAACTCCATCCTTTATATGTCCCACATATGGCATTAACGAATCAAATCACTTTGAGGGGACGGTAGTCTGCACTTCTAAAAATGATGATATCGTGTTTACCCATAATGGAAACCATAAAGATATGCCATAAATAAAAAATAAATAAGATTAAGGAAAACATAAACAAACTATTTATCATATATAAATATAGTGACATATTAATGACCACCTTTTAAGGTGTTAGAAAAATATTGAACAATCATCGTTTCGTGAGGCAGAAATTCACCATCCACAGAAACAGTATACTCTTTAACCCCTAGATTTAGGTTTGTGAAAGTTTATCTAGAATAATTCTTATAAAAACATCCTATTATATTTATGATACTGGTGTTGTTACAAAAGAAATTAATAAAAAGAGTTTAGGGGGTTGGAGAAGAAAAATAAAACAAAACAACATTAGAGAAGTATTTACCTATAAATCGGGTAACTCCTCTTGGTTTGAACCAAAGGGGATTCGTGAAGAGTTGTATGCCTAAGTTAAGGATTCTAGAATAAATATATGGATGTGGATAGATAAAATTAGTAGAGCATGGACAAGACAATGGCATGAGAAGTGTGGGTAAGGAGGTGGAGGTGGGGTCCTTTTATAAGAGGAGAGGAGGGGCACTCATGGAATGTTATAAAATGTTACTTTATATTGAAATGTGTTGCGCATTTAAAAGGTCCTAAATTGATATATTTCAAGGATAAGGTGATAAGGGTTCTAAATATACTCATATAATTAGTTTTTGATAAATTTAAGTCTTATATTTTACATTATATGTTCATTTTATTTAAATAGGTCATTAATGAGGTAATCGTTGCAATATCATGATGTCATAACTAATTTAATTTATATAATGTCTAAAAATTTTAAAAAAATACTATGTTGTAGAAAATAATTCTAGATTTCTAATGAATATTTATAATCTAGGAGATCAGTTATGTAGACAAAATTAAAATTGTTTTACTTAGGTGTTACATACTTTGTTATATTTAACTTTCTTTAAAAATAAAAAGAAAAAAAGTCATTATAACACAAAAGTGATTACATGGGGTCCCTAAGTTTGGCACAAGGAATCCAATGGTTGTCCATGACACTACCCGTAGCATTAGGACACATTTTTGGGTCATTTTTTATTATTATGTTATTATTTTATTATCCTTAACTATCTGATTACTAATTAATCACGATAATTAAAGATAATTACCATCGTTACTATTCATAATGTTAAAAAAATTGCCTTAATTACATAATTTGGACCTTCTGATTCCAAATATGGAATCAATTTTACCAAATTCCAAACATAGAAATTTCAATAGTAAATTTAAAAATAATTCCTGTTGTCAAAACAAATAGCGGGGTTTTTTGAAACAATATCTATGAAAAGTTTGGCACTTGTTTATGACCAATTTTAAAGTGAAATTAATCCCAATGACCACCATTGGATTACATGTTAAAAATATAATCTATTTACACTTTTAAACCAATTAAAAAGATAATCTATCCATATAATTAAATTAGATGAAAAAGCAGTTTTGATGTAAAATGCCGTATTTTTCACTATTCATTAAAAAATGAACATTGTCAGAAAAATAGAAAATTTTATCCAAAGTAAATTTCAATGTCTCAATCATAAATAAAAAGTTTTTTTTGACAAATAGAGCTTATAAAATTGTCAAATGTTTGATTTAAAAATGGTTTTCCATCAAAAGGCAGTAAAACAATCTTTTAAAAATATTAGTGTATTCCATGCTTAAGATTTGATTTATTCTCATTTTAAGCCTCTGAAACACTATATAATTCATAAATAGACATAGATAAGAATATCTATTATTCATTACTTAATTAATATGTCACATGATTCCACCCTTTAGAAAATTGCATCCCCACAATTTATTTACTTATCGAATAGGTGGGGGTATTTATCACTCATTGCAGTTTCAGATTCCCATGTTGCCTCTTCAATCAATTGGTGTTTCCACAAAACCTTTACATGATGAATCCACATATTTCGTAACACTTGCTCCCAATGGTCAAGAATCTGGACCATTTTTTCCTCATAAGATAGATTCTCTTCCAACTGAACTACCTCTGGACTCAAAACATGACATGGATCTGGCATGTACTTCCTTAACATTAAAACATGAAAAACATTGTGTACCTGAGATAAACTCGGAGGTAAATCCACTCGGTATGAAACTGATCCATCTCTCTCTAAAATTTCATATGGTCCAATGAAACTTTTACTCAACATTCCTTTCTTACCAAATTGCATCACACTTTTCCATGGTGATACTTTGAGAAAAACATGATCACCTACCTCAAAAGAGAGATCCTTCCTCCTGTTGTCCGCATAAATCTTCTACCTGCTCTAAGCTATTCTCATGTGTCTCTATATCAACTGAACATTTTCTTCCAACTCTTCTACCAATTCCGGTCTCATCATCTTCCTTTCACCCACTTCATCCCATAAATCTGGAGTTCGACACCGCTTCCCATATAATTCCTCAAATGGTGGCAACTATATACTGGAATGAAAATTGTTATTATAAAAAAACTCAACCAAAGAAAGATGTTGGACCCAACTACCCTAATAATCCATCAAACTAGCACGTAGCGTATCCTCCAAAATCTGAATCATTCGTTTTGATTTCCCATTTAATTGAGGATGAAAACCTGTAATAAAAATTATTTCAGTACCCAAAGACTTCTGAAGCCCTTTCCAAAAGTTAGAAGTGAACCTGGGATCACAATCAGATACAATGGAGAGGGGAACTCCATGTAACCTAACTATCACTTTAAGATACAAACAGGAAAGTTGATCTATGGAAAAAGTATCTCATATAGAAAGGAAATGAGAAGATTTAGTCAAGCGATCAACAATATCCCAGATTGCATTATTACCTCGAGGTGTCTTCGGTAATCCTATAATGAAGTCCATGGATATATTCTCCCATTTCCACTCTAGCACTGGTAAAGGTTGAAGCATCACTTTCGGTAACTGCCGCTCTACTTTTACCTATTGACAAGTCAATCACTTCATAGTAAAATCAGCAATATCCCTTTTCATTCCGTCCCACCAGTAATACTCCCGAAGATCTCTATACATCTTAGTACTGCCTGGATGAACTAAAAATGGAGAAATATGAGCTTCACATAACAACACTCTATTCAATTGTGAATCACAAGCCACACACAATCTCTTCCCAAATATCAAAACACAATCATTATCAATGTTGAATTCAGGAAACTTACCTTTCTGAACCAGCTCTACCTTTTTCTGCAACTCACTGTCTTACTTCTGTGCTTGCTTAATTCTGTCTGACAGAGAAGATTTCACTGATACCTGAAACAAAACATAAGTACATACAGCACCAACTACTTCTATGCCATAGTTCATCAAATCCTTAACCAAAGGATCATGTTCCAAACACAACATTGTTAATGAACCATTACTTTTTCTACTCAAATCATCAACCACTTTATTTTCTTTTCCCAAATGCTAATGAATTGTACAATCATAATCGTTGATTAATTCTAGCCATCTCCTCTATCTGATGTTCAATTATTTCTGAGTGAATATATAATTTAAACTTTTGTGATCAGTATATATTTCTCACTTTCACCATAAAAATGATGCCTCATAATTTTTAAAGCGAAAACAACATCAGCTAATTCCAAATCATTTGTAGGGTAATTTACCTCATGCGTTTATCAACTGACGTGAAGCATAAGCAATTACTTGATCATTAGTATTAGTACGCAACCATGTCCTTTTATTGAAGCATCACTGTATATAACAAACTCCCAATTCATGGAAGGTAGTGATAAAAATGGAGCATTCACAAATCTTCTCTTCAGTTCTTGAAAACAATCATCACATTATTTTGTCCAGATAAACATAACACTCTTACGAGTTTTCTTAGTCATTGGACTAGATAACCAGGAAAAATTTCTAACAAAACCTCGGTAATTTCCTGCCAAACCAAGGAAGCTACGAATCTATGTTACATTTGTGGGTCTTGTCCATTCTTCAACAACATTTGTTTTTGCAAGATCAACAGTTATTCCATCTTTAGAAACAATGTGACCAAGGAATGAAATTTGTTGCAACCAAAACTCACACTTGATGAATTTCCATTACAATTTATTTTCTTTTAAGGTTTTAAAAATACCCCTTAAATGTATTTCATGCTCCTCGTTACTTCTAGAAAAAACCAAAATATCATCAATGAAAACAACCACAAACTTATCCATGAACTTATGGAAAATTCTATTCATAAGGTCCATGAATACAGCAGGTGCATTGGTTAGCCCAAAAGGCATTAAAAAAAATTCATACTGGCCATATCTTGTATGAAACACGATCTTCGGAATATCTTCTTACTTTACCATCAAATGATGGTACCCCGATCTCAGGTCAATCTTTGAAAAATACTGAGCTCCCTGGAGCTGATCAAACAAATCATCGATATGAGGAAAAGGATATTTGTTCTTAACCGTGATGTCATTCAAGGCTCTATAATCAATGCAAACCCTCATTGAACCTTATTTATTTTTAACAAATAAAACAGGAGCACCCCGTGGTGATGTTTTAGGTCGAATGAAACCTTTTTATAATAAATATTTCAATTGATCCTTCAACTCTAAGAGTTCAATTTGAGCCATTAGATAAGGGGGTTTTAAAATTGGCTTAGCATCATGAACTAAGTCAACAGTAAATTGAACATCCCGATCTGGTATTATTCCAGGAAACTCATCAGGAAAAACATCAGGATACTTATTTACAATGGGCACATCATTAATTTGAACAGTTCCTTAATTTTCAACAATATGTGCAAGGTAACATTCATTTCCATCTTTTACAAGTTTCTCGGCATCTTGATATGTTATCAACAGTAAGGGTTCATTTTTGTACACAAACTAAATGTATTTCTGAAAAGAAACTTCTTTAGCTCTACAATTAGTCATAGAATGGTAAACAGAGAGCCAATTCATACCCATGATAACATCAAACTCTACTAGAGGTAAATAATAAGGTTTTCAAGTAGGTTCTTTTCACAGATAAGGATAGGATGATTCTTATAAATTCTTTTTGCATCAACATTTACTCGAGGTGTTTTTACCACAAGTTTAGGAGTCATTTCTTGAGTTGGTATTCCCATTTTACTAGAAAGGATTTCAGATATGAAGGAATGTGTAGACCCCGAATCAAACAACACACTGGCATAATCTGAAAAAACAAACAAAGTACATGATACCACTTCATTTGATGGGCCAACATCTGGTGAAGTAGTTGCAAAAGATTTCACCACACCTTTCTGCTTGTAGTCTAACTGCTTCCCATCACTCGAGATCTTTTTCAGACATTCATTTGCATAGTGACACATCTCATTGCACTTAAAACATTTCACTAACTGTAAATCAAATTTGGTCTTACCATCACCTTGATCTTTTTCAGTGCAATCACGAGCCTTATGTCCCATCTTGCCACATTGGTAACACTTTCCAGAATTCCAAAGACATTTCCCAGTGTGCCTTTTACCACATTTATCACAAACTAGAAACTTATTTTTCATACCATCAGACCTTTTTGAAGAATTATTCACTTTCTCCTGCCACCTTGGTATCTTTTTCAGTTAGTTGTTATAGAACACTTGATCATCAAAAAACTCCATCTCCACTTTCTCAGCACATCGAACAAGCTTTTCATAACTTTTGAACTTGCAAGAATCTAAAGCCCTTCGATATTTTGGCTTTAATCCTGAGTAAAAACGATTGATTTTACAATCAAGGTCTCTGATAAAATTTGGAGCATACCTTGCCAATCGAGTCAACCTTTCTTCATAGGAAGCCACTGAGTCTTCATCATGCCTCATTTCCAAGAATTTTTTTTCCATCCTATGTCCAACAGCCTTTGGAAAATATTTCTCAAGAAACATACCTTTGAATTCATCCCAGTCGAGAGAATCAATCTCATCAGTGTCCCTGATTTTTTTAACCATCGACCACCACTGATCTGCTTCACCCACCGAACGGTAAATAGAAAGACTAACCTTTTTATTTTCTGGACACCACATGACATCAATAATTTCCTCCAGTGCTTTAATCCACCCCTCAGATAACACAGGGTCAATGATACTATGAATGATGGGGGATGTTGCCTCATGAAATGTTCCACCACTCACATGTTCCTTTGTAGTAGATCTGGATGATCTCTTACATGGATACCACCACCATTTATCACTTGAGTCAACTACGCCATTACTGCAACAAACTATTTAGTTCCAATTCCGACCATCTCAGGATGCTGATTCGGAAGGTCATTTCCTTCTATATGCCTTCCTAGCACTGCTTCATTGTTTCCTCTGCAGAAAACCATTCTGAACAAAAATGTCTTAGATGAAGCAACATGGTAATCTTCAAATGCTATATCATTTCTATTTGACCATAAAAAAATATTTTTGGATAATCATTTATTACAATTCTAACTCCTAAAGTTATCTAAACCAACCATTGATACCAACTATATGGACCCAGCCTTAAACATTATTTAATCTTGAGTTATTTAAAGAGTACACATTGAGGATCTTTTCAGGTTTAGAGTTTTATAGAATTAGATCATAAATCATGCATTACACTCCACATTTAAACAAAGTGGTAACATAAAAGATAGTAATAATTTTTCCCATCAACAGAAACATATTTAAAATAAAACATGGATTCTTTTTTGACACTTCCTTGACACTATCATCATATCATGTACCTTTCCCTTGAACTGTGAAAAACATTTCAAAAAATTGGTATGAGCATAAAAAGCTTAGTAAGGGATATAAAATAAATTAAAGAAACATTAGTAAATGTATACATAAGAATCAATGAAATCATAATTTACTCATAAAACATATGCACATTAACATACCTCAGGAAATCATACGATTTATGAATAACTCATAAACAACATAAGACGTAGAGGTAACTTGAGGCATTCAAAACATTATTACGTAGGGAGTAACCCTCATGGTTACGTTTGGAATACCCATCACATTATATTCCCTAAATATCATCGGAAAACCCTTTACATTTAACCCCTTCACATTACCCAATGCAATACAGAGATATATCAAGCTCACCCACCCTTATTTTATCACAGAACCACCCGTCTTCATAAACAATTCCCAAGAACAATAACGTAATCATATCATATAAAACAAGCATAAAGAAAACATAAAATTTCTACATTTCAATCACAAGATATCAATAACACATTGATATAATAAAAACATTATCAAAACCATTTTCAATACCAAAATATAAGAAAAGTAAAACATGGTATTTATTTTTCTAAAAAAAAGTTAAGGCTTGTAGAGGAAGCCGAAAATCAAATAATAGTCATGGTGGCGGAGAATTCGTTGTTGCCGCATACATACGACAAAAAAACATTACCTTTTTTCTTTTACTAAACGCTTCATATAAAAAAGATTCCTTTTGAGTAAAAATAAAATTCAAATGGGTTTATACACCGTATAAAAGAAAGGTGTGTATAAAACAAAATATTCCTCAATGAAAGTAGATTGAGAGGAAGTCCCTTACCTTGGGTCCGACTTTACTCGATCGTTCTTTAACCTCCTGAATAATAAACTTGAGTTAATTTCTAAATGCTTAAGAACCTTTTTCAAGTTCATTATTCCTTTCATATCACTTAATACCATGTTATGAACACTATTTAATTATTTATGATAATAATGGTCATTTTGTCGATCATTGGTACTTGAGTAAAAAATAAACTCTTTATAATTACAAGTTATTCATGCATCCATTATATCCAGATTTATATTCATTATGTAGATATAATATATATCATATATATCCAGTATATACATGAATTTATAATATTACATAACATTTAGAGGTAAGAAATGAAATGCACCGTTCATGGAGATAGTAAGTCGTACGTACGCCTAAACGCTACATTCATTTCTTTTTCCTTTTTAGTGGAATTGAATCATAATGATATAACGGTAGATTATAATTATAGTATAATATCATATATAATATCATTAAATAAATCATTTATATGTCACACATATGGCATTAATGAATCTAATCACTTTGAGGGGCGGTAGTCCGCACTTCCAAAAATGAAGATATCGCTTTTACCCATAATGGAAACAATTAAGGTATGCCATAAATGAAAAATAAAAAATATAAAGGAAAACATAATCATATTATATATCATATATAAATATAGTGACATATTAATGGCCACCTTTGAAGGTGTTAGAAGAATATTGATCAATCATCGTTTCTTGAGGCATAAATTCGCCATCCACAGAAACAATATGCTCTTTAACCATTAGATATAGGTTTGTGTATGTGTAGCTCAAATACTTATTATAACATAATCCTATTATATTGCAAATACTGGTGTTGTTACAAAAGAAATTAATAAAAAGAGTTTAGTGGGTTGGAGATGGAAAATAAAACAAAAGAACATTAGTGAAGTCTTTACCTCCAAATCCGGTAACTCATCTTGGTTTGAACCAAAAGGGTTTCTTGAAGAGATTTCTACCTAAGGTAAGGCTTATATGATGAATAGAGAGATGTGGAGAGATAAAATGAGGAGATCTTGGCCGATAGAATGTCTTGAGAAGTGTGGGTAAGGAGGTAGAGCTGGGGGCCTTTTATAAGAGAAGAGGAGGGGCACTCTTGGAATGTTATAAAATGTTACTTTAAATTGAAATGTGTTTCAGATTTCAAAGGTCCCACATTGATATATTTCGAGGATAAGGTGATAAGGGTTCTAAATATACTCATCCAATAGGTTTTTGACAAATTTAAGTCTTATATTTTACATTATCTTTTCATTTTATTTAAATCATTCATTAATGAGGTAATCGCTGCATCATCATGATGTCATAAATTCTTTAATTTATTTAATGTCTAAAAACTATTAAACAATTACTCTGATGTAAGAAATATTTTTATCTTTCCAATGAATATCATAGTCTAAGAGAACGTTTATGTATAAAAAATTAAAATTGTTTCACTTAGGTGTTATATACTTTGTTATATTTAACTTTCTATAAAAATAAAAAGATAAAAAGTCATTATCACACAACAGTGATTCCATGGGGTCCCTATGTTTGGAAAATGGCATCCCATGGTCGTCCATGACACAACCAGTAGCATTAGAACACATGTTGGGGTCATTTGTTATTATTATGATATTATTTTATTATCCTTAACTACCCGATTACTAATTAATCACGATAATTAAAGATAATTACTGTCATTACTATTCATAATGTTAAAAAAAAGATTCTTAATTACATAATTTAGACCTTCTGATTCAAAATATGGAATCCATTTTACCAAATTCCAAACATATAAATTGCAATAGTTAATTTAAAAATAATTCCCGTTGTCAAAACAAATAGATGGTTTTCTTGAAACAATATCTAAGAAAAGTTTGGCACTTGTTTATTACCAAAATCCAATGTGAAATTAATCCCAATGTCCACCATTGGATTAAATGTTAAAAATATATTCTATTTACACTTTAAAACAAATTAAAAAGATAATCTAATTATATAGTTAAATTAGATTAAAAAGCAGTTTTGATGTAAAATACAATATTTTTCACTATTCATTAAAAATGAACATTGTCAGAAAAATACCAAACATTTATCCAAAGTAAATATCATTTTCCCAAGAATAAAAAATAATATTATTTTGACAAATAGAGCTTATAAAATTGTCAAAAGTTTGATTTAAAAATGGTTTTCCATCAAAAGGCAATAAACAATCATTTAAAAATATTAGTGTATTCCATGCTTAAGATTTGATTTATTCTCATTTTAAGCTTATAAAACACTATCTAGTTCATAAATAGACATAGATAATAATTCCTATTATTCAATGCATACTTGGGATGTTACACATCATATTATGATGGATGCTCAAATATGTACTCTAAGAATAAGATCAAACATAAAATCAACCTTTCACAGTATAGGTATCCCATAAAAGTCATCTTGAAGGAATTGATTATAACACTACACTAAAATAGGAACAATAGTGGGTTGAAACCCCTAGTCATCCAGTTAGAGACTAGAGACATGTGCGGTCACATTACCCTACCATTCTTGATTGGTTCCTAATTGTGTCGCACTAAGATCCCATTATCCATTATGCACATTTGTAGCACCCTATGGTGATGTGAAAGTCACCCTCTGATGATAGATGTTAATGCATACACTATAAAAAACTAACCAATACATCTCAATAATTACATCAAAGACTCAATATTTTGACCTCTGATTGGACGGTGTAAGACACCCCATACATGAATTTCCGAATAGTTGTAAAATATATGATCCCTACTACTGGTTCATAAATTCAATCGAATTGTCAAACCCAAATGTATAAGGAAAGAATTATTCATCAATGTTTGTTCAAAAATAATGCCAAACCATGTATCTATTCCAATATACATGGGTGATGACATCCCACCACCTATTCACTAATTCAAGTAGCATATAAACAACTTCTTTTACCTCCTATTTAGAGGGGTCTCTAGGATCATGAAAATAGAATAGATATACTCAATATGAGATTATTATTAATGTGTTCATGTATCCCCCGAGTATTTGGGAGGATGTTTCTTTTGAAACCCATGAATCAACTCTTCCATACTCAGGGCGGGTTGCACTAGACCTTTCATACAATGTAGAATATGCTGAAAAAATTCATGAAACTGGGTATCAACACCCAAATATAGAACTGGTTGAGGAACCACATGTGACATGATAAAAGGAATGATTGGCATCTCATGACCCGCCACCTCATAAATGTGATTGTCCCCTCCTATAGGGCATATGGTTGGTGGAAGATGGGGTTCCATGATGATAAAATGCTAAAAAACATCTCAGAAGAGATTCATATAATTATGATGATTACATTTAATTGACATGTACACAAACATATGCCTTCATATGAACAGACCATGACCCTATTCCTTCCTCATAGTATAGGAAAAGATTGTATAATGACACCATAACATTACCCAATAACACTAAATGATACGGCACTACCAACCTCTATGTCTGAGTTCAAGTGATTGTTTCTTGTCCACATATGTATAAGAATGATGTTTCAATTTAAAATTCATTTTAATTTCAAAAGTGTGAACATAACAATTTAATCAATTATTAAATGAATTTATACAATGATATACAACTTTCTAGTCCACAATGGTCCATACCCCTTATGAACGACAACATGACATCCTCGTTGATTTCATTTCCTGTTAAAAGGTTTGAGTTAGATGTAATTACATATTATGATCTTGAGTCCCCATACACCATATGAATCAAAATGTGGCACCAAATAACCTCACACCATTATATGATTGATAAATATAAATTTTTTTCAGAAAATAAATATTTATTTAACAAGGAACAATGGATATAACAATTAAAATGATGACTGAAAATTAAACATGACTTGATTAAAATAGATAACATATTCACAATCTGTCTATAGTGATGAAAGATATAATATAGAGCCATAATTTCATCTAATGAAAATAAGAAAATCATAATATCGATGAAATAATTATCAATAACATCACTAGTCATGTGTATCACCAAAAAATTACATCCAATCAAAAATAAAAGTAGAATAAATAACAATCAAAATTTTGGAAACATGATCGTTACCTTGCACATTTGTTCACGATTCCTAAGAATGACTTATGATTATATCCCAAACTAGTACCAGTCTTCATAATATTGTCACAAAATAGTAAATCAGGAATAGAACCACACTTTGATACCACATTGTTACAAACTATATTTGAATGCATCCTATCCCGTACCCTGGACCCAGTTGTATACATACCCTCTAGTGCATATCCCCAAATGCTAGAATTTACCAACTATCAGCGTGGGTGTAAATATAGTATAGAGTGAAAATTATACCCTCATTTATGTGTCTCACAATAGAGAAAAAAAATTATTAAATGTAGTGGAATCATAATAAAAAAAACATAAAAAATTAATCAACAGAAACATAATCGATAACTGAATAACCAAGATGTGGGAGAATAGATAACTGAAAACAAGGCCATAAAGAATGTTTCTAATAACACAATTCATGGCATGATAATGTATAAATACTCATAGATATTTTATCATTATATAAATTAGTATAAAAGGATGTAAACATTAAAATGATCTCTATGAGAATCATGAGACTAAGACCTATCATATTCTCATATACTCTATATTAGTAGAAATTGTCTTCCACTATAGAAGGTCCATTACCATTACCAATACCTACAACAACTGAAAATTCATAGTGATAAGGGAATATCAAGAAGGTTTTGTGATGTGAATATTGATAGTTTTCAACCAATGATATTTAGTAAAAAAAATGTAGGTGATCATATCTAATTGTTTACATGTTTATAGAAGTAATACAAATAATGATGTACAAATAAATAACTTATCGCCCAGGTTTCTTTAGAGAACAAAGATAGCCGTCTTACATTATCCCATGAATGGTATGTCTGATCATGTCACTCTATATATAAGGTGTAATTAAATATTGTAAAGACCCATTAATTTCAAGGAAAATGTTTTCTTAAATACTTTGGAATTTTAGGAGTCTGTGGTTTCTGACGGCACCTGATTCTAAGGCACAGAGTGCCCGAAATCAATTTATGAAGTTTTGTTCCGGAACATTCAGTAAGCGTAAGTGTGGGGTTTTCAATCTTTTGAACCGATGCTCAGAATTGAAATTTGAGGGCACCGATGAACTCGCATCACTGGTATATGATTAAGGGGACCTTTACCGCCACTGCGTTTTCTCGGGAGGAGAAGTAAATTTTGGGGATTTATATTAAATTAAATAAAATATAGTACAAACTTTTATTGTTTAAATAGTTGGTTATTTCCTACAAGGGGGAGTTGGAGGTGGGTCCCACACACACATAACCTCCCATGAGAGGATAATGTGTGGTGGGCCCACACGAACCCCTAACCCTTCAACTCCCAATTAACTCCCCTTCATTTAATTTGAGAACTCCACTATTTTGAATTTTAAACTCTCCTCATCCCTCTCATTAAGTATGGAAACAAAATTAATTAATTACTTCATTAATTAATTTGTGGGTAAACAATTCTTTTGAATTGTTTGGAATTTCATGGCATTTCTATTTTATTTTGGGGAAGGCTTTTTAAAATATTTTCTTGGAAAATATTTGGTGGTGGAGCCTCTGAAGAATTGGAGGACAGTTTCAACCCCCACTGGGCCGGGACACGCCCCATCAGGACGGTCTGACCCCACTGCCAGGTCGAACCTGACAAATCAGGACGGGCCGACCCGCTATCACACTGGGTTTGACGGGGCGGGCCCGATTCACTTAAGGGAGAATAACATTAAGTCATTGTGTCTGATCGACACGTCGTCTATGGAACAGGGACCCTTGCATTGAAGTGGTCCATTTGAGATACTCTATGTGACTTATGGATGACCGTGGAAAATGGTCATGTTTCGAACGAGAGTAATTCCAACCGGGCCCCTGGAACGAAAAAGCTAATATCTTTTAGACCAAGCATCTGATTGACACTCCATCTGTCGCGTTGGGTTCCTTTTGACCAGATGGAACTTTGAGATACATCAAAATTGGACTTCATGACAGTTGATGTATCGACCCCTTGGCTTGGGGAGCAGACCTTCCTGGAATCGAGCGTGTTGTGTGCGAGAACCCTAGAGCGGGATACGACAGCGATGACTACCATACTGGAATCCTCCGTGGGTTCAACGAAAATCATACTGGAATCCTCATTGTGTTTGATGACGACGATAAATATAATGGAATCATCCATGGGTTTGATAGCGATGACTACTGTACTTTTATCCAAAGTGGGTCCTACAGTTTTACTTTTGTACTAGTATCTTGAGTGGTCCGACAGAGTAGTTGGTCTAGTATCCTACGTGGGTCCGACATCTTAGCTATTCTAGTATCCTACGTGGGCCCGACAGATTAGATGAATCAGTGACTACATATGATCATCACTATCTCTATAAGAAAGATGTATACCTATGTGATATGAGTCTAGACTTTCAATCATTATCATCGATATGATTGACTTCTTTTTGTGTGGACTGGATTGTGCTTGGGCTTGAGAGTTGAATCCAAACTGTGATTGTTAACTTAAGTATATGTATGGGAATATACCTAAGTAGAGTTGGTTGATACTTCATGAATGTATCCTTATTTTTTGGTTTATCCATCGTGGATTCTGGGAGACCTTCAGGGGACTCGGGGTCTATATTGAGTATCGTATACTCACCCCTGCACGGTCTATGCTCGCACTATGTTGGGTTGGATTCAGATGCCAGACAACACTGATCGAGGTGGAGACTTATGGAACTGGACGATACCCGGAGGTGGACCACTTGGCGAGACGTACATGAAGCGGATGGTCGGACCTGAGGTGCTGAGGATGCCATCTGTACCCACCCTTCATGTGGGATTTCCGGAGGATGACTCAGTTGTTGCTGTTTTACTTTACTGCAGTTGTACTAGTTTTTAGTTATATTGTACTTAATGTTGGTCTTGTATTTCCGACCCCATTCCTTTCAGCACTTATTTTCGTATTCAGTATTAATTATTGCTTACTTTGGTTGACTACTCTGGTGTGTTTGTTTTCTTCTATAATGGTAATGACTTCCCTTTTATCTGGATTTACGCCTTTGGTGCTAGTCGCCAGCCCCTGGCCCATGGAAGAAGGGCTTGGGGTAGTCACGTCCCAGGCCCTGAGGACAGGTCCTGACAAATTGGTATTAGAGGAGTTGGTTCTACCACATGACCTAGACTCTGAATTATTATTTTTTGAAGCAATAGTGTTTAGATTATTGAGTGAGGTTTTCAGTCCAGGGAGTCCAATGTTGGTGTGGCGGCCGAAGTATACATACACCAGGACCCTGACCTCTGATTTTTGACTTAGTGTACGAAAACACTGACTGCATGTGTGTTTCAAAAGTTTTCTTTGTAATTACTTTGTGTCAACTCACAAGGTAATTTGATTGACTGTGGAACACTTTTTTCTTTTCATGATGGCCCCACGAAGGCAGCCATCTAGGGTTCCATGTAACATACGAGATGTCTGCCCACTGAGCGATGAGGTCTTGGTCCAGGGCCACATTTCAGCGGAGGTAGCAGTGGTACTACTACCCGCTGGGCCACCGATACCACCAGCTCCAGCAGCAGAGATTGCACGCTGCCTGAGTGTGTTGCACGAGTTTTAGCGACAGAGGCCACCCAGGTTCCACGAGGACACGGGCCCAAAAGCAGCTGCGGACTGGCTGTAGGTTGTCGTCCTAGTTTTCAGATTGGTAGGGACACCACCCGACCATAGGGTGATCCGTGCCGTGAGTCTGCTGCATGCAGAAGAAAGTAGATGGTGGATCCTGATGCTCTAGGTGCCTGACGAGCCATATTTATTCTAGAAGGAATTCAAGAGTATTTTCTATTCGGTGTTTGTTCCAGCCACCGTTTGTGTGATGCGGAATCAAGAGTTAAAACATATGCGGCATGTCAGCATGAGAGTAGCTCAGTACTCAGCGAGGTTCACTAACCTCTCACTCTACTCCACAGACATGGTATGAGACCCATTCTTCAAGGCCCGAACCATTGATCCGGGACTCAGACATGAGATCAGGGCATCGATGATGTCCCTCACTATTCTAACACAGGCGGGAGTACTAGAGTGGGCCCTTCTTGTGGAGAGATTTCTTGCTGAGCTAACACCAGCTGCGAGACCTATCGCAGGATGACACATAGCGAAGTCTTTTGCATCCGTTAGTAGACAGTTGAAGCAGAGGTCCAACCAGACCAGACCATCAGGTGGGAGACCTCAGGATACAAGTTCGGTTGTTCGGGGCACACTAAACCGAGCCAGCTATACGAGGAGTAGGCAGTGCTATGCATGTGGAGGGCAGGGTCACATGGATCGGGACTGCACGACCCGCCATGTGGACGAGAAACAAACAGTAGCGGGACCTCCCAGGTAGAGGCGAAGGTTTGACTATTGTGGTCTGTCGGGAGCAGGCGAACGAGGAAGAGGAGTTGGCATATCAGTGAGTGGTGGACAACGTTTCAAGGCTCTACCACCACCACCACGAGGAGGTCCACCCCGACCACAGGGAGATGGAGGGTAGGGGCAGGCTCAGATCCAGGAAGTCGAGGCCTATGACCACGACACACCTGAGATGATTCGAGGTACTATCTGTGTCTTCTCCACCCTTTCTGCAGTACTTATAGAATCAAGTGCAAGTCATTATATTATTTGTTGCTACCCTTGTTCGGAGCATCGATATTCTGATGAAGTTGATGGCTAATCCTTACAGCTAGACACTCCTACGGGAGTAGACTAGACGATTACACACTAGTGCTGGTAGTGAGACATTACTCTAGGAAGCGAGATCTTCGGCTAGGATCTTCTTGTAGCACTGTCGAGGCCTTACGACATCATCTTGTGTATGGAATGGTTATCTACAGTCCATGATTAGATTGGCTGTATTAGGCACAAAGTATGGTGTGTCCACACAGATTGGACCAGGTTCACCTTCATCAGTGAGAAGGGAGCCTTTGCAGCGCAGGATAGACTTACGTAGAGGAGAAGGCAGCCGGTCACACATTAGTTGTCTAGTCTTATCCTTAGAGCAGTTGATGTGAAGAGTCCGATTTTTCATGTTGTGGTGGATCAGTATGCAGATGTTTTTCCTGAATATGTTCCAGCACTATATCTACATAGAGAAGTAGACTTCTACAAAGACCTATACCCCGGTAAAACACTGATATCTACTCCAGCATATCGGATGGCTCCCACTGAGCTTCATGAGCTGCAGGTACAGCTAGAGGACATGTAGGGAAAGGGATTTATTCGACCCAGTGTTTAACCCAGGGCGTCTCCGATTTTGTTCGCCAAGAAGGCAGATGGGAGCTTGTGAATGTGTGTCGACTAACGTCGCCTAAATCAGGTGACCGTGAAGAACAAGTACCCACTACCGAGGATTGAAAAACTCTTTGATCAGATCAAAGGAGCATGTTGGTTCTCGAAGATAGACCTCGTGCCAGGCTATCACCAACATAGAGTTTGAGAGGAGGATGCACAGAAGACTACATTCAGGTGTCGGTATGGCCACTACGAGTTCCTTGTTATTCCCTTCAGCATATCCAACGCTCTAGCAGTGTTCCTGAGTCTTATGAACAAGATCTTCTAGCCTTAACTTGATTGATTTGTTATAGTTTTCATCGATGTCTTACTGATTTACTCGACTACTGAGTAGGAGAATGATTACCACTTGAAGGTTGTACGGTAACACTCTGAGAGCACCAACATTATAGTAGGATCTCGAACTGTCAGTTCTGGATTCGAGAGGTTCACTTCATGGGACACGCCATCTCTGAATCTGGAGTTGCAGGGGATCTAGCGATGATTGAGGCAGTACTTTTTTGGGATCCTCCTAGGAGCATAACAGAGGTGAAGAGTTTCTTGGGTATTTTTGGGTACTATCAGAGATTTGTGCCAAACTTCTCCAGGGTTTCAGCACCACTTTCATCCTTGAAGATGAAGGGGAAACCCTTTGTGTGGTCAGATATATGTCCTCAGAGCATTTAGGAGCTGAGGTAGAGGTTGACCAGTGCGCCCATCTTGAGGCTACCAGAGGAGGGCGTAGCGAATGTAGTTTACTACGACGGATCAGAGAACAGACTTTGGTGTGTCTTGATGCAGGAGTGAGCAGTGACCGCGTATGGTTCACAATAGTTGAGACAACACGAGCAGAACTATGCTACCCATGACCTCGAGTTAGCAGCAGTGGTCTTCACCTTGAAGATATGGCGACACTATTTGATGGGCGAGCACATTATAGTCTATTCTTACCAACAGAGTCTCTGGTACTTCTTCTCGCAGAAGGACTTGAACCTGAGACAGCGGCGATGGCTCAAGATTCTCCAGGACTATGACATTAAGATAGTCTACACTCCAGGGAAGGGGAACATTGTAGCTGATTCTCTCAGTAGGTGATCAGGCATTTAGCTGCTAGAGAGGAAACAGAGCAGCAATCCATGTTGCAGATATCCTTTGTGGATATAGATGGAGAATTTGTTCTTCAGTCTCTCACTATCACTTCTCCACTTCATCACCGTGTTAGGGAGGCACAACTTGGGGACTCTGAATGCGAGACATGATGTGCTCAGATATCTTTAGGGCTGGCACCCAAAGGATTTTTTGAAGGTGGGGAGCACGTCATCCTCTTTAGGGGACATACCACGGTACTAGTGGCACTACAAGGGGAGGTTCTGATGGAGTTCCACACTTTCCCACTAGCGGTGCATCCAGGAGTGGCGAAGATGAATCAGGACCTCAAATGACAGTACTGGTGGCTAGGTATGTAGAAGGCTATAGCAGAGCTTGTGTCCTGATACCTCTCTTGTAATCATGTGAAGGCGGAGCACCATGTACCAGTAGGCTTGGTACAACCCTTAGAGGTACCATAGTGGAAGTGGGATGAGATATCAATGGATTTTGTGATGGGGCTTCCACGTACATCTAGAGGAAAAGACTCTATCTGGGTGATCGTAGACCGACTCACCATGTCGACCCACTTCCCACTGATCAGAGAGAAAGGATTAGTAGAGAGCTTGGGACGCCTCTATGTTCAAGAGATCGCACGACTTCATGGTTTGCCATTGTCCATCGCTTCCGATCGAGATGCTCGATTCACTTCTTGGCTATGGAAGGGGTTACAAGAGGCTTTTGGGACGCATCTACTTCTATGTACCGCCTTCCATCCTCAGATGGATGACCAGACACAGATGACCATTCGGACTCTCGAGGACATGATTTGTGCATCTGTCCTCGACTCTGGTCGCAGCTGGGAGGATCACTTACCCTTGGAGGAGTTTCGTACATCAACAGTTACCACTCCACCATTGGGATGGCCCCTTACAAGGAACTATACAACAAGCCTTGTAGATCAACTATGTGTGGGACTAACCCAGTGGAGTCATCAGTTGTAGGACCAGTGATGGTTCGGGCTATGACATAGAAGATGCAGATCATCCAGGTGCAGATGAAGACTGCACAGAGCAGACATAATTCCTATGCTGATAGGAGCCAGAGACCACTGGAGTTCAAGGATGGAGACCACGTCATCCTACGTGTCTCACCTCGACGAGGTCTAAGGAGATTTGGCTGGGGTGGCATGTTATCTCTGAATTTCATCGGACCTTTTCAGGTCCTCATCAGAGTATGTGAGGTGGCTTAACACCTGGCACTTCCACCTCAGTTTCATCGGGTGCTCGACATCTTCCACATATCTTAGCTGAGGAGATAATTGCACGACCCGTCCCACATCATCGACCACGGGGAGCTGGACATCAATGATGGGGAAAACTTCACAGAGGTCCTGGTGGAGATCGAGGATCGATAAGATTTGGTCCTACATGGACGGTCGATTCCTCTAGTGCACATTCGCTGTCACCCTGGGAACCTCCAGGAGAGCACATGGGAGCAGGAGGCTCAGATGCATGCTCAGTACCCTCATGTGTTTCCCTAGTGTGTGTTGTAGCTTTACAAGGATGTAAAATCCTGTGGTAGGAGTAATGTAATGACCCTGAAATTTCAAGGAAAATTTTTCCATAAATACTATGGAATTTTAAGAGTCTGTAGTTTTTGACGGCACCTGATTCCATAACCCAGTGTGCTCGGAATAAATTTTAAATATTTTGTTCTGGTACTTTCAATAAATGTACATGCGGCTTTTTCTATCATTTGAACCGGTGCACGGAATTGAAATCTGAGGGCACCGATGAACTCACAACACTTGTATTTTCATAAAAGAACATTTACCTCTGTTGCGTTTGTCCAGGAGGAGAAGCTAATTTTGGTGATTTATATTAAATAAAATAAAGTTGTTGTGCATAATTTTATTGTTTAAAGTGTTGGTTATTTACCATAACGGGGAGTTAGAGGTGGGGACCACACCCACATAACCTCCCATGAGAGGATAATGTGTGGTGGGGCCCACAAGAACCCCTAACCCTACAACACCCCATTAACTCCCCTTCATTTAATTTGAAATCTCATCTCTTATGAATTTCAAACTCTCCACCCCCCTCTCATTAAGTATACCATCATAATTAATTAATGACTTCATTAATTAATGTGTGTGTAATAAAATTCTTTTGAATTGATTTGAATTGTATGGAAATTCTATTTTATTGGGGGAATCCATTCTAAAATATTTTCTTGGAAAATATTTGGTAGTGGAGCATTTGGAGAATTTGAGGAGAGCATCATCCCTCACCAAAGAAAAATGTGAGGAACGATATCCTATCGTCGACCGAGGCAATAACGTGAGGTGACGCTCGTGAAGAACGCCTTCATCCTTTCTTATTTCTCCTCTTCAAGGGAGAATACACCGCTCATATAGAACGTAATCTACGACAACGACTTCTAACATTGACAGGACGACACCATCTTCCGCGACGCCCGACTACCATGACGCTCATCTTCCATAGCTCAACGACGTACGACGTCAATTATCAAGGTAAGGGGTTGATATAATTTTAAGTGAACGAAATTATATTCTGTCCTTGGTGAATTTTTGATTTGTCCTCAGCCAATTGATATTTCCTAACACGGAGGGCATGGGACGAACGAACATGGCCAGACAACCCTCTGATGATTCTCGAATATTTGGGCAGTGGCAACGGAAGGCGGGGTTGATTGATGGAGGCAGCCACACGCCGTCCGCGTGCGTAAGAACCACAGCCCCCATCCGCGGGCTGCTCAGCTGAAGAAGAATTGGCCAACCATAGCCGGTCGGGCTTGTAGATCTGCGGCGTGCCACAGCGCCGCGCTGCGGAGGACCACTACCTGTGCTCGGCGGGCCCCTATGGCAGGAGAACCGGCCGTCTCGTTAGCAGAACTTGTTGGAGGAGGCCGCTGCACCCGCAGGTGCCGTGTGGGAGGGCAGTGGGCCGCTCACGTCAGGAAGACCGACCGACTTTGGCGAGCGGCGCCGCCGGTTCGGGAATGTAAAGAGCCCCCCCCCCCTGCATGAATCGGTCGGCCAGTCCGAGCCACAGCCATCCGCTGGCCGGGATGCACCCCATATAGTCGGGCTACACCACGCCAGGCTGGGTCGACCCCCCTTCCATTTCAGACTCGCTAAATCGGTTCGGGCCGACCCGCCAACCCATTGGGCTTGACGGGCTGGACCCGATTCACTTAATCGAGAATAACTTTATGAACGTGCATCCAATCGAAACGCTGTCTGTGGATATGGGACCCTCGTGAAGAAGAGGTCCATTTAAGATATTCTTAGTGATTTTTGGACTACTTTGGAAAATGGAAGGCTTTGGAAGGATTTTAATTCTAATCAGGCTCTTGGAACAAAAAAGCCAATATCTTTCAGACCGATCATCTGATTGACACGCTGTCAGTCGCGTTGGAATACTTATGATATGACATAACATTGGTATTATCAACTCTAGACTTCATGGCAGTTGATGTATCGATCCCCTGTCTCAGGGAGCGGACCCTCCCTGAATCGAGCATGTTGTGTGTAGGAACCCTAGAGTTGTCTGCGACTGCGACGACTACCATACTAGAATCCTCAATGGGTTCGACGATGACGACAATCGTACTAGAATCTTCCATGGGTTAGACGATGATGATAACTGTACTAGAATCCTATATGGGTTTGACAGTGATGAATACTGTAATTGTATGCTAAGTGGGTCTGACAGTTTGACTTTTATACTAGTATCCTGAGTGGGTCCGATAGAGTAGTTGGTCTAGTATCCTACGTGGGTCCGATAGCATTGCTGGTCTAGTATACTACGCGTGTCTAACAACATAGATGAATAAGTGACTAAATATGACCATCTCTATTTCTATTCGAATGATGTATACTTCTGTGAACTGATTATTGAGTTTCAATCATTATCATTGATATGGTTGACTTCTTTCCAGTGTGGACAGTTTTCTTCTTGGGCTCGAGAGTTGGAGCTGAACTGTAATTGATAACGTAGGTATGTGTATGGGCATATACCTAAATAGAGTTGGTTAATACTTCATGATTTTATCCTTATTTTGTGATTTATCCTTTGTGGATTCTGGGAGACCTTCTGGGGTCTCTAGGTCCCTAATGAGTATCGTATACTCATCCCTGCACGGGCTATGCCCTCACTACGTTGTGTTTCATGCAGAAGACGGACAACACTGATAAAGGTGGAGACTTGTAGAGCTAGATGGTACCTGGAGGTGGACCACTTGGCGAGACGTACATGGAGCAGACAGTCATACCTAAGAAGCTAAGGAGGCCATCTCTACCCACCCATCAGGTGGGATTTCCGGAGGACGACTCAGTGGTTGTTGTTTTACTTTACAGCAGTTGTACTAGCTTTTTCAGTTGTATTGTACTTACTGTTGGGCTTGTATTTCTATCCCCTTTACTTTTAGCACTTACTTTTGTATTCAGTATTACTTAGTGCATACTTATATTGTACACTCTGTTGGGTTTGTTTACTTCTATAAATGCAATGACTTCCCTTTTATCGGGATTTATGCCATTGGTGCTAGTCACCAACCCCTGGCCTATGGAAGGCGGGCTTGGGGTATTCACGACACGAGCCCCGAGGATGAGCCATGATATATATATATTGGGATTGATTGATACATTACACCCAGACATCCAATACTAGGGGAAGTCCTCATGGTCTATCCTTTGAAAAAAATAAGATGCCTCACAATCTTTTGGGAAAGACATATTGTTTGGGCCAAGATGTAACCCACTGCCATCCACCACCAGGGGAGATATCATGGCCAATATCATAGTTCCATCATGGTATGATCACATAGTCTTACCCCCAAATGCTTTCATGGTCTAGCTTCTCTTCTTCTTATATGGGTAATAATTTATAACATTAAATTTTAAATCATAATAATAATCACATTAAACGTTTGATACTAATTCATTACCACTTATTTTATTTTATCAATAATTTATTAAAGAAACAGAGGTGTGATATAGTATAACAAATTAAAAATGAGGTAAAATCATCCATTTATTCCATTAACCATATACGAGTCATTGAATAAATCTCATTTCTAATTTATCATTTATATATTTCATGAACAAAGGCATGGATTCACCATCCATTTATCAGGTTCATTTACTACTAAACAATTATTTAATGATTGCACCATTTATAAAACATGAAAAATGATAAGGTCATTTCATAAATTGAAAACATTCCACTTAAAAACAATTAAGTATAAAGGGGGTGACCATCGAACACTTCCCAACCTATATAAACCAATCCATTAAATTATCCTAAACATTGAAAATTATATTTTTGGGATTAAGTGTCAAGTGTAAGGCCATGTAACAACTCAATTTCCCACTTGGTAAATGACAAGCTTCAGGTAAAAAAACACCTATAGGGTGTCATGGGTTTAATGAATCACATATGATATAAAGGGTATTAAATTTATTAGTTAATATGGTAGTCAATTTGGGTTCTATGCATTTGGATCAATTTTGAAAAAATATCCAATTTCAGGATGGGACACTTATGGGTGTCCATAATATATACATGTGAGGAATAAAACAGTATACATGAACCAATTCACCTATATAAAGGAACTATGGTCATATCTAAAAGAATCAACCAACACAATATATATTCTCAACTGTTTTCAGCATATAAAACAACATAATAAATAAGAAAAGACCATAACTCAAATAGAAAACTATGTGAACACCTATATTAAAGATAAAAAAAATTCGTACATTATATCAGCATTAGATTCAAAATAGGTTAGAATATATATTTTTTTCATACCATCACCCTGAAAATAGGGTGAATGAGCCTACATATAAATAGTATAATGGACTAAGGGATTTACCATTAAATCAATGTTGTGTGACTTTTGAAATACATAGAGTTATCCAATGATTATAATGAAATTGGAAATAGATGTTGGAGGTGATATATATTTCTATTTTATGATTGGGAGGTTTTTAGCTCAAAGTGTCGAAGAAAACACTACATAGCCACTGGAAATATTTGGAATGAGTAAATATGGTTTTTGAATTAAGGAGGGGGAAATGGAAATTTTCCCAAAAATCCCATTGTGCAAGGTTTAGGTGCATAGTTTAAAGAACATGTTTTAAGCATCTATTTCAAAACATTAGAAAGCTGCACAACCATTCACCTAGCTCTAAAAATTATTTGACAAACTGTGTGGAATGGTTGGTTCCCTAGCACAAATATTCATGGGCTTGTGCCCTTGGACACATGGTTTACAAAAACCATGTGGCCCAGACACATTTCCCACATTCAAGAACTCAAGGATATGAATATTTCCTAGATTCTCCTATGAGAACCATTAATTGATTAAAAATCATAATTAAGTCCATTAAAGTTATTAAAAACCCAATGATATGTGCATTCGAGAATAGTTGTGTTACCCATATTTGGTATATTTTATTTACATTGTTTTCTTACTAAAACATGGTTCCAATCCATATTCAAAATCTAGATAGAATAAAATGTTTTTGGAAGTGGCCTATTGAGTTTCAAACAAACCCTTTTTGGGTTACCAATTGGTATAAAATCAAACATCATGGATACATATAAGACAAAGGCATAATTTCCAACAACGTAAACATAACATTTTTTAATGATAGAGCATGGTGGAAGATGATTGTTGTTATGATAGAAATTATAATAGATATTGATTCTGTAATTTTGGTGGTTTTTTGTATATTATATACCAGGTCTGAATTGTATCATATTCCAATTTTTATTCCCTCATTTATATAGCATCAGTACATAATTTTATATATGGTACTATTATGAATATAAGTATTGTTTATGATACTATTTCCATTGGTTATTTATTTGGATGTATGGTTATTTTTTCTTCCATGTATTTATGTTTTTTCATTTTATTTATAATTATTATACACTAATATTCCCAACTATGACAAAGATATTGCAGTCTCCCAACCATACAATAATAGACCATTGATGATAGTAAGACACCTCTAGAATAGGGGGCACTCACTTGGGGCCATGCAGCTCTTAGTTATGCTTACATCTATACCAACCAAATATGGGACACTATAATAATTTATCCGAGCTATTCCACTTCATTTAATCTTACTATTTTGGGGATTGTAGATAGGACAATAGAAAGATTTTAGAAGTTGGTAATGAGCATGTCTCATGGACTAGCATACCGATATTGAGGGAAAATCCATGTTTCCTAGGATGTGACATATTGTTCTAGTTTTCACATGTTACAATATTCCAAATTTTACTTTTGGCTAATGCACATGATTTATGGAATAATTTAAATTACTATTGTACTTTTTTTACCCTTTGCTGGTATAAAATGAAATTATTACTGCATGCATCATGTTAGGAACCTAATAATTCCCATGTCATGCCTATACTACACCATATTTATTTTACTGCATTCATTTATTATAATGTGCTGTTATGATTTGATAGATATTATTAAATTAATCGAAAATTGATTATAGTAATATGTTAATTAATTAGTTAATTATTATGGATTTATTAACAAAAATGGTGTTTTTATGTATAAAAGAATTTTTTTCTCCATAAAAAGCTAATGATAAGATGCTTAAGCCCTGATACATTTGTTGAATGCGCATGAATGTAAGAGGTTTCCATTAAATGGATTACAATTGAGAAATCAACGATATTTTTCATTTATAAAGTGTATTTAGAAACCTATATAATTGAACCTCATTTATAGAATTTTACATTGAGAAACTTGAGGTATATTTGTGAATTGGTTCCAGTTACATGGAATGAAAATTGAAAATTATAATGCATATGAATGTATAAAATGGAAATTCTAATTCATATAACTACTCTTAATATAAATATATATATAATAACATTGAAATTAGTTATTAAAATGAAATAGATAAAATTATAAAAGGAAAAGATGGTAAGTTAAATGGTGTTTTACTATATAAAATGAAATTCAAGCATCATATATTGGAACCTCTGATATAAGATATGAGGTATTCATCCACAATTGAAATTAGAAGTTGATGGCGTGACTGTACCTCAAGTTCTTTATGATGTTCTAAACTAACATGACCAAGATTTATGGTTTTAAAATTTTGGGTTTTGATCATTATATTAGATGTCTTGTAGATGAAATATTCTTTTATTAGTGATATATGTTCTTATCAAATCTTATTTTGATGTATGTTTTTGGCATAGTAGAAACATGACAACCTGAAGACCTTGAGTAATGCACATTGTGGCTGTTAAAGACCATGCCCTAGATGTGTTGAGACTTGAGCCACCAGTGATACCTCATATTATACACCATGTAGAACCTCCTATTACTTCTACCATGGGAATCGTCACCCATCATCCAAAGGTTTTTTGTAGACAGAACATCCTATTTTGGTATATTTGTGCCCCCCACATACATTGTCAAATTTTAGACAAGGGTTCCATTAGTTTTACCATCATACCATTTTTGGGGAATACAATCATGAAGCAACTGATTCATGGATAGATTATATGAATAAAATTTTTTATAAATAATATTTACCTCAAGATACGAGGTTGATGATCAAAAGTTTCATGGTTAGAGGATCTTCCACATGATGGTGGGATGTTTTGTCATTTTATTATTTGCATCGGGTTATGGTTTGAAGGAATTTCTAATAATATTCTTAGATTATTTCATTCACATCCCATTAATGTATGACTGAGATATAGTGTTTATACATCTGAGGAATAGATTATTATCAGTTATGCATTAGTCCAAACATTTCATGTTGCTCTAGAAACTCATTCATGATCTAATTTGTGACAATATGTTGAGAGTTTAGATATTTTTCAATGGTACCCTATATTAAATTTGATTATTGATAAATATTTTCCATCTGATAATGATTTCTGAAATATTCTATCAAGAAAAAATCATAGAGTAGAACCTGACGGAATATAAATGTTTTTTGATACAATGGTTCAGTGATGAGATTGGGAATAATTTAATCTATTTTGATAAACTGTATCTAAGAGCCATCTCTTATAACTGGATGGATCCAATGTAAATTTATAGGTAGTCGCACTATGTCTCACCAGTGGAGAAGGTCGTGGTTTACAAACACCATCTGTTCTTGTCACCCAGTTGAGTGTTTAGATTTCATCTAAATGGGTCATCAATATTATATATGTATAAATTATCCTCAATTGGAAAGTGTGAGGGGATCAAAATTTTCTCTTATTTGGGGAGGAGGATCATTTGATACACATCATGTTGGGAGTAAGAGTACCATAGTCTGTTCAAGCTAAAGAGGATTTCTTGGATAATGTCATGAGACCTATGAGATGATGAGCCAATATAGGGACTAACTCATGGGATTTATGTGTGACTATGAGCTATAGATCTGGCCAGATTAATGCAATATATACAACACTAAAGGATCTGAGTTTCGGTTAATCCAAAAATTGAGGTAGGACTTTTGTGTCCTACAACGTAATATGGGTGTTTTTGAAAACAGTATATTGAAACGAATTTATATCTATATCTATCCTGGAGAGTCTTTTTTTTAGAATTTAGTATTACCATTAATTAATGTCTTTTTGATACTCCATTAAGAGTTTGATCAGATTTTTTGAACCTATTCAAGGGATTCTGCCATTAGATACATGGTTATAATTCATATAGAACCATTTAATAAAAGAAAATAAGGGATTAAATATAAATCATAATATAGAATAATAATTACCCTATTAGTACAATATCAATTAATATTTATGGATGGTTTCCTTCATGGTACATAATGGTGGTAATTATTGGTATAAGGGTGAATGGGATGTCCAAGCGAGCCGACCCAGACATGAGCCTCGATGATATGGTGGAGTGACAGACCATATAACTACATTACTTATTGATGATCAGGGAATATGAAGTACCAATATCCATCCTACACTGGATTTCCTTATATACATCTTCCAATATTATTTTTCTATACATCTATTTGGGAAGGATGTGGAGTTTTCTATTGATCATGTGTCCGGAGAACCACCAATATCTATTACCCCACACAAGATGCCTTTTACTGAATTTTAAGAGATTATGATATTGCTAGAGTACCAAGAATATATGGGTTTTATATGACCTAGTAATCACCATAACGAATCATCCATTATTTTATACAAGGCAGATGGGACCCTTATGTTGTATGATGATTACCTGAAATAGAATTTACGTACCATGGAGATCTAATATCCTTTACCTTTTATAGATGACCTATTTTACCAATTTTGTGCATAGAGGGTCTTCTTGAAGGTTTATATAATGTTAGGCTAGAATTATGTGAATGTTATACATCCCACATATAGCACATACAAAATTATATATTACTTATAGTGTGTACAATTATTTAGTCATTCGATTGATTATTAAGAGTGCACGTTGATTTCATGGATTTGATGAACCAAATTTTCCATCTGTACATGGATACATTTTTGGTAGTATATGTTGAAGGAATATTATAGTAGTTACAAAATCAATGTGATAATGAAAAACAAGATTATATCATCTTGAGGGAGCCATGAGAGAACAAGATATATGATATGGTCTCAAAATTTGACTTTTGGGACGATAATTTTCACTTCGGGGGACAAATTATCTCTGATTCAGAAGTATTAGTTCACCTTAGGAAGATGTGAAAAATAAGTTTATAGGATTATCCCATGATATTTTTTTTGTATACATAAATTATTGACTCTATATAGATATTAATTAATGTTAATATCTGATTTCACATTCTTTGCATCACCTCCTTCCATATTGGAAATGATGGGAGTGAAATTAATATGGTCTAAATATAATGGTAAAGCCTTTCCATAGCTGGTTCTAGTACTAATTGTTCCTAAGAAAAGTAGAAGCTATACTGAAAGTTCTAATGTGTAAGGTATCAGTGTAGGATTATTTTTTATCCATGGAGCTTGAGTTATGAAATATAAGTCTCATAAGATGACACATTTTTATTGTTAATTCTTGACATAGTATCTAATTCTCAACACATTTGTTCAAGTCATGAATTTTTTGATACATTTTCTATTAGGAATATGGTTCCTTGTTTATATATACCATAAATTTATAAAATACATATTCAATTAGAGGGAACTAAATCTATTATAGAGAATATTTAATTAATACCTACAATCATTTTATTTAGAGATTACTTATAATCTAGGGAATGGAACAATAGTGGAAGATTCTTTAATGAGGATGTCTATGAAATAAGTGTTAAATAAGATTTTAGTGTACGATGGATGTTGGATCTCGTTGATGGGATACATCATAATATATATTATCATCTTGTGTATCCTTAGTTTACATCTTTTTTATGGACATATACAATTTTGGATAGAGTGATGTTGGGGACGTTTTCTGATCTAAAGGAACTGGTCCTGAAGGAGAGTTCCTTAGGTGGGAAAAAATATCTATTTGGGTTGTAGACATGGATAAGGTCATGGTAATTAATTTATTAGTGTGGGTCATGTATACATTCAATATGAACTAATGTTAACCCCCCATTCATCTACTGGGGAAGTACATCATTGACATACTATGATATACCTTGAAAAATTCCTCTAATATTTATTGTTGCAGAAGATGAAAAACATATCATGATTTTTTACACTATGTTTAAACTCTCAGTAGTTAAAGGGGAAACACAATTAACATATGGGGATTTTTCAACTATTAATCACCAATGAGTGTAAATGGGATGATTTCACTATGGAATTCATGGTGGGTTACACTAAATATCATTGGGAAAAATGAGGATGTTTGGCATATCATTGAAATGTTTGAAATAGTCACTATCCTCTTACATATAAAAGATACATTTTAATGGAAAAAACAGGGAGGATATATTTGTGGGAGATTATACACCATCATGGTGTTTTACATACCATCGTATCAGATATGGACTCTCATTTCACATCACTATTCTTGTTGGGGTTATAGAAGGCACTCTGGTGCCAAGAAATTATAAGTATAACCAATTACCCAAAGACCATTAGATAGTCTAGACTTAAGATACAAGTGTAAAAGGACATTATCTAATCACGTGTCATTGATTATGTCGGTTCATGAGAGAAATATGCAACTCATTATGAATTATTACAAAATTATGACATCCGATAAACTATAAAAATGGATCCTTATGAGGCCCTATAAGGTATGCCATTTCATTTTCCCCATAATATTTATATGAAAATTAAGTAACACTATTAGGGCCTCATCTATTTTAGTAATCATTATAGAATGTATATTTTATCCGTAATAGATTTGTTATCACTCCATCTTGGAAGAAGTCATATGTCGATTGTTCTTGTTTACCTCTATATTTTTATGTGGGATGTTAGGTCTTATTTCGTATCTCATTTTTATTGAGGAAACAATGGATTTAAGTGAATCTGATGATAAAACCTAAATTATTTGGATCCATTGAAATCATAGAGAGAGTTGGTACAATAGCATAAAAATTTCAATTTCCAGATAGGTAATTGTCCAGACCCATCATTTTAACTAATTTATATATTTTCCATTAACTTTAAGATCTATACCAAGTCCTTCAGCTTAGTGAGGTTTATATTGAATTTGATACTTTATTTCAAGAGAATAGTATATGTGTTTTAGATCATGAAATTATTATTATAAATGTTATGTCGGTTTAACTAGTTTGGGTGTTGTTATATAACATTTTTGCATAAGAATAGACCTTTGAAAGAGAGGTCAATATAAGTTCCTAATGGCCAATGATATTCTATGATGATATTGTTACACCATTAGAAGAGAAAATTATAGAGAAGTTGTTTAATATTGATGAATATGTTACTTCTTGGTTTTTATGAGGAAATAGATGTCCTTTAATTGCCATTTTAAACTTTTTTTATCAAATTTTATATTCTTAATGGTTTTGGGAAAGGGTTCATGAGTATTTATAGATATTTTGGGGCCTCGAGATATGGTTTTTTTATTAACATTATGATGCATAGGGTTGGAACAATGATATTAGAATATGTGTTCCCCAACAATGCAACCCATATATAGTGTATAATGGTTTGAAAAAATTTTGTGTGAGTTTTCATAGCCATGAATAATGGCCCAAGTATGTTTCATATGTGAAATAAATAGTTAGCAGATGGTTCCTATGGCAATGTTCTTAACCACACAATGTGGGATTCATTACTGGTAGTGAGAATGCACGGTTGGCACATGGCTCATCAACCAGAAAAAAACCTTTTTCCATTTAAAAGATGGTGAAATTATCTTTTTACAAATTTATTTCTTATAGATTCATATTCTTTTCTGGTTCTTCAAATCCCACAATACCCTCTCTGTCAAATTTGAATCTCCTACCACTCATCTAGGATTTAATAAACCACCCTTATCTGGTATCCATTTTACTCTTGATTTTTAAAAGTAGTTATTTTTATATAATCTATTCAATTTCCTTCATTCGTTTCATTTTTCATCATGTCATATCAAATTCTATTTACATTTGAGCTATCATACACAATTTTATAGGAATTCACTTAATTCCCATTTTCCACCCATTATACATAAAATATGATGTTGATATATGATAAAGAATCATATACTAGTATTCGTTGGTTATATAATGATTTTTCAAAAATGTTATGAGGTTTATAAAATTCACTATTGTTACATTTTTTATAATTTCAATGAATCTACCATAAAATGTGTTCTTCATCTTATAATAAGTTTATTCCTTGAAGAGATCCTCTTATAAACCCATGTTGTTGTTTGAGGTTATAAACCTAATCTCTTTACAACCATTTATGTATGTTCATTATTTTAATTGACACTTTTCTATGATTTTAGGCAATGACGCCATCCATGGTGTGTTTGGAAAGACAATTATAATCCAATGAATAAATGAAATTAGTTATAATGTTAAATGGTGAAATATGAAATGCAAATGGAGTGTCCATGTCATTTTACCACATTAACTATGTCCCATGTTGATCACTAAAAGGGATTAAATTGAAAATATAATCAAAAAAATGTCTTACATGGCCCTTTTTAAATGATTAATTATCCACATGATTATGTTAGATTAAATGAAAGGTGATATTATTTATACTTTACTTGAATTTTACAATGAAAAATATATATATTAATAAGATTAAATACTATGGAAAATTCCTATATTACACCTTGGGGTTTCCTTGATTACCCAAAATACACAACCCAATACAAGGACGTGTTTCCAATAGTTTTTAACCCTCTTAGATTAAGTCCTTATTTTAAATTTTTTTACATCCCAAATGTTGATGCATGGACTCATGTGAGACATGTACCTATATATAGAATACTTTATATTATCTTTTTTGATTCATTTAAATGTAGTATATACACATAAAAATTCATAATATCTTCTTTGGCTCCAATATGACCAAGCCCCAGACTACCAGTGATTTATTCTAACGGCGTGACATCATTATTTTTATAGGAGAGAAATTTCAATGGTGTAGCGCTAGATTAAATTGACAACCCTATGGTCCAATTGAAAGAGTTATTACCATGGGTTGGATTGGATATATAATTTTAAGGATTCATTGGTTATATATTGGGTCATTAATCGTTGTAATTATTATTATTATTATCACATGATTACTTATTTAGAGAAATTTCAATTTATCCCATATCAGAAATGTTTTTCCATGGAACCAATGGGTTGCCTTAATTGACTAGGTTTAATTAAATGTCTTCTTAAATTTATTATACTAGAACACATTTCCCTTTCATATTAAATAATGTGATAGAATCTGACATTGTTACTAGTGGCCTACTAAGTTTTATTCACTCTCTATTTAGGCCACTGATTGATACATGTGGAGTCTTCAAAGATATGTGTAGGGATAATAGGAAGAGACCAACTTTGGAAACATTCCTTGGTTCTATAATTGTGTATAGGATTAGATTACTAAGCTTATTCTCATTATGGTATTATATATTTTCATTCATTTTTTATATTTATGTTTTACATATATTATGGATGTCTTCTACCATATTCCCATTGTATTCCATCAGTTTTTATAGAATCATGAAATCATTTTGGATAAAATAATTTTATGGATATATTTATCATTTATAATATTATTTCCAATAATTAATTATTTATTCGGATATTTGATTCATTCTACATCCATTTCATTATATGTTTCCACTACTCATATCATTATTTTCCAATTATTCACCTTATTTTGTTAAACATGATATTGCCTTACCATTATTCCATCAACAACCATTATTTGTAGTCAGAAGACTCTAGAATTTGTGGAGGCATGCTTGAGACCATTTGCCTTTTAGGTCCGATTACTTGTCTATGAACCAAACTTTAGATGATAAATAAATGATGATGATGTATTTTTATAATTGTTGATATGGTATCCTACCATTACAATCTATCAAACGTAATAGTTATATTTTATTGGTTACCCAACAATTTTAAAGTTCAATTTTCCTCCACCCTATATTTATTTTATTGATAATGGCACTTTTATATACATTTATAATAATCTATAGTTTTTATGTTGATTATTTATTGTTTTATAATATACATACTTTCTATATTTTTTATGAACATTTTATAACTTTTTTTAACAAGGGACATGCATTTTCATTCAGTGTATCATAATTATAGAAATGGTGATTATTAAAATATTCACTATGTATTTTTTTTATTTTTATCCATCATTATATAGATTGGTTATTATCCTTTTATCTCATTTATTATCTTGGGGTAATATTTTTGAATTCAATATGTTTTTATTCAAATATCATTAGTTTTTAGAAGAGTTAATTATGGATTATTTTTAAATTTTATCATATGATGAAAGAATTAGACTTAAATATGTAATATATAGAAAATGATACATTTCATACTTATATATTATATATTATAATATAAATATTCAAAAATATAACATAATGATTCGTGCCAAAATTTTATAGGTCTGGTAAATTAGAAAAAATGGATATAAAAACTCATAATAAAATAATATCATCTCCCACTATGATCTTCATAACTAAAACCCTTTTTATACATGTCATAAATAATACCATTCTTCATAAAATGATAAAAGGAATAATAAGAAAGGGGGAACATTGATGCCTAGTATGTGTGAAATAGTTTTGAAATCATACACACCAGAGAACATATCATAACCACGAATTGAGGAAAACATATTGGTAGTTCATAAAAAATGAATAAAAAAAGAATTAAAGAACATGAAAAATGAGACAATTACATATCCATAACAGGTAGACTTCGTGAATATATAGAAGAATATTAATTCATTTCCTTAGTAATAAAGTCTTATTTTCAAGTCTACAATAATGTATTTACATTAAATCGCCAAACCATAATAATAGTCCAACTTCACTCTAAACACTATCATAGTGGATGGAGTCCCTTACTGAATTGGTTTCATTCTCAATTCCAGTCCTATTTTTATCACAAGTTATCCATCTTTACCAAATTCATTGGAGAAAAATAAAATGTTGGTACTACCATTCACATAATAAAAATCATAAAAATGTGATAAAAAGGATCATATATCATTCATTATATAGTATACTGAATAAATTAAATTGGTTACATTAATATTTTTTCATTTCATCTTAGCATGTCCCATTTAAAAAAATGTTTCTTATACACATCTTCAAATAATAAATGTAATCCATCTAGATAATAAATAATGATGTTATGACTAGATCATATTACTAGTAATGATATTAAATATAAAATTTTTATTGTAGTGGGAGAAATATACTAAAACATCACTCAAAAATACCTTGATGAAAAACAATTTCAACTTCAAAATTAGATATCCAAAAAAAATTATATCCCAAGTATTAAAAAAAATTATTCTTTAATAATATACATGATAAATTGTACTATGCATTTCAATTCATTGTTTGTCCTTGACTGTAGTAAATTCTATTCATTCTGTGTATATTAAAACTAATTTTCCCTTCAAAGTTTTAGTCATAAAAAAAGCACATAGACCTAAAAATGACAAAAGGATTCATTTTAAAACATTTTTAAAAAAATTAAAACATTTTTAAAAATGACATAAAATCGTCATTTTATAATATTTTATTCATTCATCAAAATATTTGTAGGAAACATGGACATTGAATAGAAATAATTTTAGACTAAAGAGAGAAATGATGTCACATCTCTTTGAACATATCCTTTCAGTATCTTGAATTTATAAAGAGATGAAAATGAATGGATAAAATTGATTTTCAATAAATAACATAATTATAAGATAAATTATATGATTTATGATTATTGTATAATGAAATTTTATCACAATAAACATAGTCATAAGAAATCCTGATAAATAATTACATTTAAAAAAAATAACTTACGTTATGTACGATATACATACTTTGTGTTTACGAAAATTAAAAAATAAATATATAGTAATTATACATAGATTATATAACCATATGTATATATATAATATCATATATGTTCAATTGTATCCATTAATCTATAATTTAATTAAATTTCATTATTAAAATCATTTTTTCATTTTTTAACCCCTTCTGTTTTTACGTATGTTTTGGTTATATAGTTTAAATGACTGTACAATGGTTGATGGTACAATATATTCATAATTTTTATCACGATATATAGGTCTTATATATTAATTATTTACACATTTAGTGTTTTATTTAAATTTTAGATATATAAAATTGAATTTCACATTCATTGAGGCGATAGGATGCACGTATTCATTAACATTGTTTTCATTTTTTGTTGGATGATATGATAAAGACGTAAACAATAATTAAAAATTAATGAATTTTTATTTTATAATATAAATAATATTTATTCATCAATTAAATAATTATTTTCATACCCACAAAATGGAATCTAAAAATAAATCACTTCACTTCATGGAGGTGGTAGACTACAAGTATGCAAGAGCAATGTTATTAATTTTCATGGAATCATATGTTTAGAAGGAATATATGATATTTTAATTAACGAAGTATTTTTATTTAATTAATTACATATATATACATTAAATCCACCATTGTATATAGTTGTGACATGTGGTGATTGAGAAGGAATTACATTGGTCCGTGATGCTTTAGTTCACTGCACACATGATCAATAATTTGATTTCATATTTGATAAAAGAGGAGATAGATATAGATTATTACATTATCATAATAAAATATATTTAAATATAATATTTTTGTGTTATTATGCAATCATTTTTTCATATGGTTTTATGGATTTCGAAAAATTGAATAATATGAAAACACATGATTAACAATCAGACAACTTTTTTTAGAAAAATTCATTTTAATTATAACTCAATCCATCATAGGATAAATTTATGAACAATTAAGGGACTCAAGGTAGTGGTTAGGGATGTAAAAATTTGTTTTGTATAGATAATGGCTCTTAAAAAATGTCACTTTTTGTATAGACAATAGAACATAGGGGTCTCAATTTATAATTGTGGGAGTGGGAATACATATCTTTTTTATAAATAATGAATGAAATTACAGCATTGTTCATAAAAATCGCTAAAAATGGAAAAAAAATATAGGATGATAAAGGATCAAAGAAATCACATAAAATGTAATATAGATAATTTTTCATATCATATTATTCCATTTTTAATTATTATAACTCCAACTAAACATGTTTTAACATTACCTATGGTAATCTAGTTTTTACTAGAATTTGTAAAATAATTAAGTTGTTTTTACAACCTATTGATAATTAATAGGATTTCAAAATTGGAATCTATTTTTTCAAATTCAACTCAAATAATTTGTATAATTTTATTTAGATGAATCCCAAAATCACATAAAAAATTGGTTTACCAACAATAGGTGCTGTTATATATAAAAATATTTTCTATAAAAATTCATCATACAATTTATTATAATTACCAAAATTGGTTTATTTATAATATAACAAAAATATATATTTTTGAAGACATTTTTCATTTTATATTTATCATTTAAATTTATTTAAATGAGATGGTAATTTTTAATAAAAATAAATATTTCAAAATGTTCATCAATGAAATAAAATTTATAACCATTACATAAAATTCAATTTATCATAATTTTGAAATTATTATTCCAAAATTGATTTCAAGGATTTAAATAAATTTTATATAAATAAATAATATTAATTGTATGATTTTTCCACAGAGAATTAATTATCACTTTTTGGAAATATGTATATAATTTCATCACTATAATTAAATTAATTATATATGAAAATATTTATATTCTCTAAAATCATCAAACACAATTGTAAAAATGTGGTTACTCTTATCCATACCACCAATTTAACACATGGATATATTGTTATACTATTTTATTAATCATTAAGAGTTGGGGTTTTGTTTTTCACATACTATCTGTAATGGATCAGATTTATGATGTTCATTTTTTAGAAAATTATAGGGATAATTAAGAGACCAATCAATAAGACGTCGTGAGATTCCGAGGCACGGTGTGCCTAGATCAATCCATCAAAAAATGTCACATTTTTATCTAGCGTGTGTGGGTGGTTTGATTGGAAAAGTGGAATAACTCTTAAATGGGATCCTGGATTAGAATTATGAGTGTGTTGTTGCATCTAGAGCATTGAATTTTCCATAGGTATATCCAACCATCGAACTGCGTGGGTCAAGAGTGAAATATATATTATGGATGTAAACAACATTAAATAATATTTTAAAAAAATATTTTTGATGTAGTGTGTATCAATAATTTAATGATACCTTTTTTCATAATTTTATGATGATTTCTATAAACCTAGAATTTATCTGAGACAATAAGGAGGGACTCTCTCAGTGACCTCCAATGAATTTTTTTATTTGAAAATGGTTCGTGGATCGGAAGAGCAGTCGATCCATGGAATCAATGATCAATGATCGAGTAATGTTGATGACATAGATATCCTTATCAATTTTTGATCCAATACCAATGTAGGGGTTGTTAGTTGAATCATTTCTATCTCACTTCTTGGATTAAGTCGATGAATGCCGGTCAACCAACGAACATGTTGAACAATAGTTTGATCACTCTTGTGGGAAGTGAGTTTTATTTTCTAGGTTTTAATGGGTGTTTATGTTGCTAGTTTTAATTTCCCCTCTAATAGCGATGATCCATGATCGACACTCACATCGATCGAGGTTCATCCCATAGGGTGGATTCTTTCATTTTCTTCTACAATTATTCATTTGTCGTTGGAATTCTTCAATTGGATCATGACTCGACGTTTCATGACTGATCAAACATTGCACAACAGATCCATGGTGAAATTATCTGATATCACCGATCCAGGATGTTCCCAACACAATAGAGGTGTGACAACAGTGGAGATCAGATCATGGTTGTGTGGGAGATAACAACTCTCGAACAAATTTGTACTGAGATGGATTGTCGCATGGATGAAGCCCACCATAGGGAAGAAAGATACCCAAGGATCGCATAACCATTTCCAGATAAAAAAATGGACCATCGGAGCCTGTCCAGTGGACATGGATGGGGAAAACTGCATGGTATCTCTAGAAGTGGATGCATGCTAGTATGGATAAGGTGGTGTGTTGTGGAAGCGGAAAAAGACGTTGTGTTGGATAATACGCGACTTCATGTTGTGGCAAATTGACCAAGACATGTAGCTCAATCTGTGGGCGTGTAGACAATCGGCCATCTCAGCCTTCTACCTGGCCCAGAGGGTACTCGATGCATTCTGCATCCGGGGGGAAAAAACAGCCCACATTAGAGAAAGCTGAGCTAAAGGAGGCCTGCCAGGCCAAACTGGCGGGTCAGGATGGTGGACCTCGAGCTGGGTCTGTCCGTCTGGGTCTAGCCAGACCCAGACCCCACTTTCTGCTTTTCATAAAAGGCTCATAAAATCTAAACTATACGTATGATGGATGAGACATTTGAAGCATTTGGACCCTCACAATTAGGAAGTTATTTTGAAATATTATTTGTGGGTTTTTTCAGATGTTGAGATATGGACTATTTCTTAAGGAGTTGGTTCTCCCAAAATCAAGTGTGCTATGAGTGGGTCTAGGTGACCTAGTATGCTAAGTAATGAGTAGGTCTATGTGACCTTGTAGGCCTAAGTGGGGAGTGGGTCTAGGTGACTCAGTAGGTCCCCCATAACAATCAAATAGACATAGACAATACTCCCCTATAGGAATATGATGTGTTTACTCACATACGGAGTCGCACATCACCATCCTGTGAAGCTGTGGGGAGAATGTCCTCCCTTGGTGTTGGATCTCCCTCAGATTTCAGGCATTGTTTTGATGAGAGAGCCTATCCACTTGTTAAGAATGATTCTTAGATAATAGATACCACTTCCTAGATGGATTCAGTAGTTGTACACTTCTTATAGGAGATATAAGGGTTTTGTGATAAGGTTGGGAGTAGGGCACCCTCATCTATGTATAGTGGAGAGCATGAAACTATCTACTTATATTTAATCATTATTTAATTGGGAACAAGACAATGATGACTAATCATTTGGTGTTGGGCACTAGTGTTGGACATAGAAGGACGTTATTGTTGGAGGAAATTCTCTAAAAAATACTATTAGGAATTCAAGAGTTGTTCTTGATAGAGTGTACCTCTTCAATGGATTCCAACAGAAATGTCTGAGCTCATGGTGTGTGTTTCCCCTTGGTTTTTTTATTAGAAATAGGTACTACACAGAGAATCATATTGCTTATTACAAGATTGGAATTTATGATTCTATGAGGCCAAGGAATGTGTACCCAGATGTTCTTGTTATTTGTGTTGTTCACACATACCTATGTTGAGTTGATTACATGTTCTTATTACTGTTTCCCCTGTGGTCTTTTACATTCTGTTTTATGCTGCCTTCTTTGTATAAGTTTTTATCACCCTTGAATGAGCCTTGATCACCTGTGTCCTGTCCTATGTAGAAGTTCAATTCTTTGATGGAGTCCTTGGTGGACCAGGGCACAGTGGTTCTTAGAGTTACCTCACAGATTATGTGTGCTTTTGTGGATTTAGAAAGATGTTTTTATACCTACTCATCAGATGTTGTTTTCTGCGGTGGAGTTCTAGACACGTGTACTTTCACATTTCCTTTTTGTTGGGCTTGTATTCAGTCCCTATTTACCTTTTGTTTGCTTCTATCGTACATTGTTGTGGGGTTCTGTGAACTTGTACATGGTTATTGAAAAATGCCTCCCATTTTTGGGATATGCCTACTCAAAACTAGTATCTAGTCCCTGACCTATGGGATAGAGGAATATGGTAGTCACGACATGGGCCCCGGGGGATGAGTGGCCAAAGTAACAACAATATTATATTTATTTTAAAATAAATATATCATAAAATTTCCATGTGCTACATTCATTCCCCACATGAATTTCACCGTCAATATTTCCTCATGACATTATAAAATTATGAGGATATTTTTATTTCACCACATCCTTGGCTTCCCAAGTATCTATTTTGAATTACTGATTTCTCTAGAGAATATTAACCATGTTAGTAGTCTTGTTCCATAACTGATTATATCTATGATGATATATTTGTGATGATTTTTCTTCATTCAAGAATTCATCATTCATTAGCATGACCTATGTGTTCAGAACATGTGGAGGGAAAATTATCTAGTTTCTAACATGAAATACATGTAACACATAATTAACATGAAGGAGTTATGGGGGAATGAATGAGAAACAAATCATCCATAGTTATCCAATCATGATTCTAAAAAGAAAAAATGTACCTAAGGGTCAACTATACCTTCATTATGAATCTCATAAAATTATTCTATGGTGATATTTATTGGAATCAAATCTCAATAACATCAAATTATAGTTGATTTCAATGAATTTAAATAGAAATTTTACTCCAAATATCTGTTTCATTAATGTGATTCTAAATGGGTAAAAATTTATTTACAATTTCCATAGTTATCTCATGTCCCAGTATGCTAATATCCCAAAATTCATCAATGAAAATTGGAGTTTTAGTCTTTTTTCTAAATTATTCTTCATAATGATCAATCAGAATTCCTCTGTGAAAGATATTGTGATAATAAAACTAATATAGATGAAAGTGTTGATCCGAACAAAATTTGAAATCCGTATAATAATATCACAACAAATGCTAGATGGTTTGAATTATTATCCTAGATTGAACTTTATTCTAACGATAATATATAGTAATAGAATTCATATATTTATCCAAATCCTATTGATGATATCAACATAAAATTGAGGTAACCCTCATATCTTGGATAGATATAATAGAATTTAGTACTCCATACAATGTTTACACTTCATTGATTTATATTATGAGAAGGCAATCAAGAGATAAATCATCTCTAATAGTTATCAATTTTGGTATAATTTAATAGAGGTTGACTATAAACCAAATTTAATTATATCTTTTAGACAATTTGGGTTGTCCATTGAAAAAATTCATGATCATTTTTTCAAATTTACATTCTTATATGGGTAATTTTCATAAAATTCCAATATAAATCTATCTATCATCATTAACATTTTGAAATAATCTGAACTGAGACACAAACTCAATAATATCTCTCTTAATATTTTTATCAAAAAATACTCATTGAAATTTGTATGCCTCTTCATACATTCATGATTAATTGATAATGATGATCTATGAGACTCATCTAATAGTTCTATAATATAATTTTTAGTGGATTAATAGAAAACATAGTTACTGACCCTTATCATTACATAATAGTCAATGTAAAAGTCAAGATGATTGTTGACCATCTTCTGTGGTTCCACATCTTCCATCTATGCCTATTTAATCCTCACATGGATTAATGGTTCAAAACACATTTGAGAATTGTATGATATTCCCATATTATCATGATTTTATAATGGAACCTTCAAAAATATAATATTATTGGATCTTTTTATCCTAAATATAGATAGGCCATCATGATCCTTTCTACTAAAAGAGTCAACATCATTGTAATCTTTCTTTGATTGGTCATGTATTATGTTGTCATAATCATTAATCATCTGAAACCAAATTCCAGGGTTCATATTTGATGTGATTTCATGTTTTCTTAAATTAGAATGGGCTATCACCATGTTAAAATTTCTATTTATTTTAATCTACACATGATAAAATTATATTTTATAGTGACACTACAGAGTCGATCAGATGAGGAATGTTATGGAAGTACATGAACCATGCCATTGAATCCATTGGGAAGGATTCCTCATAAATTGGATAATGGATTGGATTTAATTAAATGTAATATGTTTGATTTATGATCCATAGAGAAGGTAGCTATAGGTATCAACATCAATTTTTTTGTTCATGTATGTAGTATAATAATGATCATAACATGTTATAGTCCTATGGATTATGCTATGACGTTGTGTAATAATCACTAGTTGATTATGGTGGATCCAATAAGATATATCTATGATTAAACTATTACATGGTCTAAATATAGATAAAATCCTAAATTCATTTATCCTAGAATCTATAGAAGAATTTAACTAATCCTTATTAACATAGCCTACTCTACTACAATAAGGTCAGGTTCATTCATTTAAACATCACATGATTAGTTTTTCCAAAATGAATTCTATAAAAAATTTTTATTTTATATTATTATTATCCTTATGGTTACCATGTTATGATTTGGAGATTAATTAATTTTTGAACAACCATAATCTCAAACTGTACCCCAACTGGCTTAGTTGCTCAAGATAGTAATAAACAAAATTCAATAAAAATTATAAACAAACAAGGATGATTAAGGAAACTGTTGAATGATATATTTTTCAGTAAAAGGATCATGAATTATGCAGTTTTAAATCATATTAAGAATCAAATCAATTATCCATTTACATGAAATGGTAATAAATAAAGAGCTTATAGTGAAAACACTTTACAATAAAAATAAAAATGTTAAATGGATAGAATAATGGTAATGTCATTGAATGGAATGTAAAAAGTGTTAGAATAATCAATGACACGTCTATTCAATCCACAAAATAGGGAGAATTTTTAAGAGTTTAGTTGGGAGAGAAGATATGAGAGAAAATCCAGATACAATGATAGGAAACCTGAGAGGAAGAATGTTGGGAGCCTTTTTACATCTTACTAAAAGTAAATATTTGGGATTTTAACATTTGTATTAACATATGACGTTGTGTAATCCAAATTAATGGATATATTTGATGATTTTAAAACTAGAATTAATCGTATCCTAAATCATAGAGATTTTTAGATTTTAATTATATAATGATGTGTTACTGGTCTCCAGGATATTATTTTTCCAACGACTTGAACGTTAAGTGGGAAGTGGTGTTTGAACATTACATGATGTTGATTGGAAAATCAAATCATGTAATATTTTCAAGCCTTTTAATTTTCTCATGAAATTATTCATGAGTTGTTACATGTAGTGAATGATGCATACACATTTTGTATTGTATATTCATGATGTCTAATGTTCAATTTTGACTATTTTCCATATATTTATCCTATGGAGTGTTAGGAACATACATTATGAAATAATAAACACATACCTAGTGAATTATTGAATATATCATGACTGGTTAATTAGAAAATGACTTTAGAATGTTTATGTAATTTCAGTATATCAAATCCCTATATAGTTTAACTAGTGCTTGTCTTCATGAAAAAAGAACCTCAATAAAGATTTTAAAAGAGAATGTTTATAAATATATGAAGCATTTATTAAAACAAGAAAAATAATACTAAGTGAAATATGAAAAATATAGTGCTAGAGAATCAAATGTATAGAAAACAATCAGTGATGACACAAAATAGAGTTCATTATTTATATTGGAAATCTTTTAATTAAAATATCAATAATCCTTTTATATTATATACCTATATTTTATCTATCCTCTAACTGAATTTCTATCATCATTGATGTTAAAATTATAACTATAGTGTTTCTTGTAACCCGAGATTATTTTCCTAACAACTTTCATTCATTACTTATAGTATCTCCACATTATATAGAAAAATACAAAATTAATCCTAAAGGCTTCAACAAAAGGGTTCAAACAACTCTGAGGATGAGGTTTGGTGGGAATAAAGTGAAAATAAAGCTCAATTGAATGTAATATCTAAATATTAATGCATTATATGAAGGATTAGTTATGGGATGTAATTCTCTTAGGATAAAACAAAAATTTTGAGCCAAACTGATCAATTTGGATCCATAATTGTATCAAATATGTATTAAAATTTCACTTTGATCATTTATTTTTCTTTTATCATTATTTATTTTAAAAAATTCATGTTTAGTTAGAGCTCATATTTATCCCCTAACCACATATTATCCTTCAAGGGATTTGTTAGTCTAGAAATGTTGATTTTTTAACATTCCTTACACACAACCCAAAAATATTTTTCATTTCCATTTTGTATTTTTAAAAGTAATAAGATAATAAAATGTCAAAAATAATTCATGGATTTTATAAAATTATTATTCTATGTACCGCAATAAATTATCAAAATCAGAACATCATTTACCTATCAACTAAAAATTCCCCCACACTTTTTCAATGTATAATCATTCATAAAACCAAAAGTATGGTAAGAGTGGATAGTTGTCCAAGAATAACTATATTCAAAATAGGTAATTCATGGAAACTATGGGTCAAAATAAGGAAAAATGTAATTCAGTGCTTTAGAAAATTTGGCCTAATAATTATTGAATCAATTTATTAAAATTGAATTAGATATATCATTTCTCCAATTTTATATCAATGAATGTTCTGACAGGTTTAAGTAATTTATGTGTCACTAAAGAAGTATGCTCAAACAAAAAGACTGAATCATACGCTCATAATCCTCATGGTAATTATTGTTGAGATGAAAAATTGGAAATCATGTATGCTATAAAAACAATTAACAAGTCAATAAAAATCAATTTCAATTTTTTTATTTTTGAATTTAATTACTAAAACCATCAATCATTCTAAAAAAATTAAGTAGGATTAAAATATGGATTTCAATAATTTCCAACATTTAATTATCTTTTACATAAATGGTGAAATGTGTTTATAGGAATAATACAAGATTATTATGATATATAACTCAAAAATAAAATAAAATAACGAAAAATATACGTTTTTTGACATTGAAGACAAAATAATACCCCCCCCCCCAAATGACACAAATTGTGTCTATTCTATGTCCTGGAAATTAAAACGGGAGTGATATGATAGATATATTGGTAGAAAAAAGAAATGAATGGATTCAAAAAATATTTATAGGGTATCGAGAGCTCCTTATAATGATTTTCATATCATATGAAAACATGGTGAATCATTATATAGAATTAGGATATCTGAATAATAATTTGGAAAGAGAAATCATGAATTATTTGGCATTATTTCCTAGGGATTAGACATTGTCGAAACAGTAATATGGGAAGGTAATCAAAATGAAAAAAAAATAATGAAATCTTAGAAACATAAAGAAATGTGTGTATAATATTTTTCAGAGTGTCCTATCATAAAAAATGACACAGAAATAAAAACATAAAAAGAGTACATATGAGAAATAAAATAAATAATAAAAGAAAATATGGGCTACCTCTGAAAAAGTTATAACAGAATCATCATTATCCAGATGGATAGAAAAATGAATCAATCATGTGTCGTCCATATTTTAGATTTACTCTATTTCCATTAAGAACCGGTGTCCATGTGATATAGTTCACATGATTCTTTGTAGGATTAATGTCCTCCAAATTATACTATGCGTGAATCTGGTGCTGATGCAATATAATATGTGCTATTTGTCATGATTTTGGTAGCTGATCATGGATCTCTAGTGATAAGACCTAAAGATAGTGCTTGAAATAAGTTAAATTCTTAGTCATCCATAGTATGGGGGATGATGGTGATGTAATAGGTGCATAAATGACCATATAAGGGGAATAAAACATAGTCATGCCTATTATAATAGTGTAACTGAATGAAAAATATGACAAAACATAGTGACAAAAAATAGTATCCCATGTATATAATAAGTGAAATTATAAATCAATTATATGGAATATAGATAACTCAAAAATAAGAGAGACATGGTAGACTTAAAAAGTGTGGGATAATATTGGAATATACAAAGAGAAATAAAAAACATCAAGATAATCTTCTAATCTCTGCACCCAGTCATTGGGTGGCATCAGTTGGCTTGCTTGACCAATAATAGAAATGGAGTAAGGAGCTAGTTGACCGACAACTAGAGGTGGTGTCATGGTGTAGGCAGCTATTTCAGTGGCTTCTAGTGTTGAGGTACTAATCCAGAATGTGCCCTTTTATATGGTAACTAGATCAATGAATGGAACCTTAGTTGATGGGGGTGATGTTGGGATCTTTATCCTCTACAAATTTTGTGAAATAATCTCCTATAGAGAGTAATAATTTCTCATCTCAGATGGTAGTTCAGTAAGGGTGGGTTATGAGGAAGTAGTTGTGGTTGATAAAGGGCCTAATTCATGTGGTGTATTAGTATCTGTAGTGGTTCATGGGGATGGAGGTATGGTAAAATGAGAAAACATTAACAAAGTTTTTCATATGTGATGTGTAAACTAGCAAAGATTCTCCATGATACAAAGGAATAATTCTCATATAAATACTAGTTATGTTGGGGTGTGTAGTCTTGTGGGAAAGGTTATGGTGGAAGGGGAAGGAATATCGGTGGTGGAAATGGAGGGAATGGAATTGTTACTATAATGGGCTCGACCAGTTGTTGACATGGTATGGGTGGGGGTAGGAACTAATGTACAATGATTATGTGATCGATTGACATCATAATCTATGGGTTCCTCGTCATCATACTCACTATATCCTAATTCCCAATGGTAAATATAATATTCCTTCATGTTTAGATGGATTTTATGAAGATAGAGGATTTCGATTGACTCCATGTGTCCGAGAGAGATTAAGGGAAGGGTGGCATAGAATACAAAGATATGATGAAAAAAATGATGATGAAGGATCCACCTATCAGTGTACCAAATGTATAGAGACCCTCAATTTTTATATATTATCAATACATAACATTATCATAACACTTAAAATATTATACAAATAGACTACGAATGATTATATTACTCTAGTTTCTTTCAAAACATTGAAACAATAAAATTAATATAATGGAACTAAATTAACTTCTACAAGATTTTTCAGGACATTAACCCTTCTTAAACACATCATACATAATATATATCTCCATAACTAGGGATGGGAAACATAAAAATAGTTGAGCTCAAATGTTCAGTAAGTGTAATAAAGGGAGACATGTAAGCATAAACATGAGAATATGGGTATTAAGATGTGATCTTAAAATTATAATATCATACACTCCATATCATATGATTATAAACATGAATATTTTAATAATGCTTGGAAGTTCATAATAAATTAATAATAAGGAAATGAAGAATACAAACCAGAAAATTTTAATATAAGAATAGAACAAGGAATCATGGAAAACAAATAAAAATAAAATATGATTTCCATAGTATACCAGGAATTACTTCCAAGACCATATAATAAATATAGGTTCCCTCCCCATACTATTATGGTAGCCATGGTTCACTCTCATGGCCATCTTAGTAGCCAAGTTTCACTCCGAAAACCATATTGTTCTATCTAAGGAGATATAAATCATTACCCAATACATTTTAATGAGATATGGGTCCAACACATCGAATAATGAAATCATTCATACATGTTACAAATAATAGAAAATAATCATATCATAACCCATTAAATGAAATATGTATCATAAATATGTATTTATATCATAACATGGGGAAAAATATATAAGTTTCATAATGATTCCAAAAGAAAAATCGATGAAAAGAAGCAGGTTTCAAAAGAATATAACTTGTAAATGAGAAAAGAGTTTCATGAACATCATGTCGTCAAAATATAATCCATTTATAGAATGAATATTAATGGTAACATTGAATCATTTACACATAATGGAATGATCAACACCAATGTATTCCATATTATATTAAAAATAATATTATAAGATATTTCAAAAAATGTCTTTAGGAAAATATCCTTCAACATTGAACAAATCATTAAAAAAGATATTTTTGAATATTTTCCCTAAAAAGAACTTTAAAATCATTTAATTGTATAATTGAAAAGCATAATTTATTTTTAAAACAATTTTTTCCTGAATTTTTTCTTAATTTTATTAAAACATTGTTTTTGAAATAAAATAGATTTCAGACCGAAGATATAAATACAAAAAAATTTTTTTTTAAAATTCTTACCAATATTGAGTACCAAAGAGTAGAAAAAATTTATAAATAAATGTATATATATTGAATAAAAAGAGGATAATAAAAATCACGAGTGTTCTTTATTGATGGATCATATAATTTCATCAATAGGATCATAATCATAAAAAATCCTGATAAATGATGAGATTATTTTAATAATCTATTTTCAAAACATAACATTAATTAACATAATCCATGTAATATAATTAAATTACACAAAGAAAAAAATATCATTAGAAGAATGATATTCATGGTATAACATTTCAAATTTATTTATATACACCTCCAAAAGGATTATTGGTGCATAACAAAACATGTGTCTCGATGAAGGAAAATTAAGAGAAAACTATACTAAAGTTTTGGTATATTTTGAATCAAAAATAACATGAAATAATGATAATAGAGGGGATATTTAAGATCTTATAATTTATACAGGGATAATAAGATAATACATTCTTGGTAATTATATACACCAAGAAAAATAAACAAGTGGTGATCATGGCATGTATCTCACAGATACAAAAAGTGAGACGAAATTCTCTTACCATGTGTCCTGACTCTCGTAATAATCAAAAAACATCATTTTAAAAAAATATATGAATAATATACATCTATCAAAAAACTATATTTTTATATCAATAACCATATATTGTTTTATGATGTATATTTATTACCCGCTTGTTAATAATTTTAGGTTAATGTTCCACTTCATGTAATATCGAATTTGTTCTTCCTATGTGTCTTAATATGTTATATCCTTAGTCCTAATAAATATATCATGATTTAATGAATGTAAAACATGTTATAAATATAAATTATAGTAATTATATTTGTATAATAATAATCCTTAGAATATATAATTATAAAATAGAATACATCATTCGTAGAGAAGTTATGTCATATATATGGACGATCATTGTATCATTTTTATTGTTGTATTGAAAGAACGAATGAGAATGAAATATTTTTATATATTATAAATAAGGAAATATTATAATTTCATATATATATATATATATATTATTTTCACTCATTAAATCCTTAAGACAATCCATGTAGTGTGTGAAGGAATCACATCGCTTTGAGGCGGCGGTAGTCCGACATTCTTTATAAAAAATATTATATTGACATAAAAATGAAAATTGTAATAAAAGTATTATAAAAAAACTATAGAAGATTATATTCATAGTAAATATAATATATATCATAAATAAATAGTGTGTTCTTCATAACACCCTTCTATTAAATGGGGTAAAGGGGAAATAAACAATCTTCATTTTTTGAGGCAATAGATCGCCATACACATAAATAGTATGTTCATTAACCATTAGGTGGAAGTGTGTGTATGTATAGGTTAAAATATTTCTATAATAAAATATTATTATATTGATGAGTCTATTTTTATTATATTATCATGGAATTAAGAGAGTTGAGGTGGTGTAGAAAACAATTAATTGAGATGATCTTGAAGAAGGATGATACATTTTCATTTGGTAACTCCATTAGGTTTTCACCAATGGGATTACATTGATAGATTTTTTAAAATAATGATAATTATAAGATTAGGTGTGGGATTTTTATGATATATTTGATCAAATTATTTTTAGGAAAATTTTCATCAGATTTGTGCAGAACTGAGATCCGATGAGGATTTTTATAGTGGAGGAAGAGTGAGACTCTTGTAAAATTTGGGGAAAATAATCATACCCACATTTTATCTCCTTACATGGATCCATTGATGGAAACAATTCGATCCAAGGGATTATTGGGTCGAAATGTGTCTACAAAATGTCTTTTGGACATGTTTTTCAGTCATTTTGTGTCTTAAATTTAATTTTTATCACTTTGCCAACCTAATTTTTCCCTTTATTATTCTAATTAATTGTATTAAAATTCACAAATATTTTGCGTAAAAAAATAATGTTGAAACTAATATAAATTATAAATTAATATAATTATAAATATGGAATCTATTTTTCAAATTATTACAAATGATGTGATAGAAATTAACATAAATTTAATCCCACCAATGGGATAACAATATAGGTTTTTAAAGTAGAAACATCGAAAAGTTTTTAATGTTTTTATAGACAATTTCAAAGTGAAATATAATACAATGACAAAAATTGGATTCATGTATAAAAATATTATCTAATAATAATTTTAAATGAATTTAATATATAATATCACCTTAAAAATTAACTATATGAAGATATAGTTTTGAATTATAATTCATTATTTTTCAGTATTTTCCAAAAATGTTGTTTTCTAAAAACCCCTAAAAATTATTTCTTAGAACATTTAGACAATCTAATTCAAAAAATATGTTTATTTTATGAAATTATATTCCTAAATGGTTCTAATTATTTTATTTTTATAAAACAAAGTCATAAAAAAGGTTCATTTTCTAAAATAATATCTTTAACCATATACGACCATGCCAAAAATTATATTTCATGATATCAAAATGTTTTATTAATAAAAAACCATTATAATTTATTTTTGAAAAATCATTATTAATAATCATATTTTTATGATTTATTTCTAGGTTATAATCATCTTGTTTTAATAATTATAAGAAAAAATCCAAAAAATCGTAGAAACTCAATTTTGCATGTAATGTATGCCATGTGTGTTTTTCATGTAACATAAAAAATGTTAGTGAAATTTGAATGGAATGTTTTAATTTGTAAAATCAAAAAAATCAATGAAAATTAAATCATTTAGGAAAATAATTTCCATAAAAACTTATGGTGTTATATTCTACCCCCTTAAAATGAATCTCTCCAGAAAAATTCATCATTCGGGTAAAGATGAATAATGATAATTATGCTTCATAATATACTCTAGTTCATAGGAAAATTACTCTAACTGATGATTTCTCTATAACACATTGACGAGGTGAGTGGTCATGTTTCATTGAACTTTTTTGGTATAATCCATAATTTCTACTGGTTGTTCCCTATAAGAACGACACAACTCCAACGGTATGGTCTACGAGTTTAGTACATGTGAAGGGTAAGATATTGACTTATTAATGAGATATACATGGAGAACATCATTTATATTAATGATATTTGGAGTAAGGTCCAAGATATAGGTTACTATCTCAATATGATTAAGAACCTCAACAAGACCGATATACCAAGGGATTAGTTTCCATTTATTTCTGAATATCATAACCTTATTAAAATGAGAGATATATAAATACCGACTCAAAAATTTCAAATTATAGATTACACTTTCAGTATTTAGAATAATGTTTGTACCATCTTTTTGCTTTCTTGATATGATACTGAATGGCTCTAAATTTCTATTCTATTTCATCAGTTATCTCATGTCCAAATAGGTTTTTTATCCAAACATTTTTTAATACATTAGAGGTCTACATTTATTCCCATAGAGGAATTAATAAGATTTCATAAAAATTTGTTAGTGAATAATATTGTATAATAAAAACAAAACTAGATGAAGGTGTCGATCCCAACACCCTTTTTTATCAAGAGAACAAGATCCCAAAATAGAAACTAGGGTTTGAATTGTTCTTTTAGACTTACCATCTATCTATGGAAGACATTTAGTGTTGGAAAACAATTTTGTATCATGTTCTTGATTAATACTTCAACAGAACATATTGGTAACCCAACGATCCAAATATGATAAAATATAATGTGGTAATCCATCCAACCATTCCACTTACTTATTACAAATCCTAAAAATCCTATCCAAAGAGAAATATTCTCAGATATTGATGATGTGGGATATCGTTCTATGATGATTGATGACCACCGATATAGAATAATACCATTTAGAGGTTTTGGGAATTATAATGACCAAATCCAAAGAGGTTTTCTACCATTTTGACTTTGGTATGGGTAATGAATGTAACACCCCCTTTTCTATTTGTCTTTAAGACATAACTTGATGTCATGCACAGAAAAAAGATACAAACACTATGATATCTCTCTTCATTCAATCCCACTATATTAATTCCTTCTAGTCCCTATATATCATCATACACTATGGATGAATATAAAATGGAGAAATATGAGCTTCCTATAACAACTCCATCTTGAAATATGGTATAGAAGGAAAACATACATGATTCTTAAACCTTATCATTCTATCATGGTCGTCATTAAAACTATGAAAAATATATAATTCTTTCATAGATATACTTCTTCATTCTGTTCACCCTTAACATTTACATTGATATAAGGTTGAATATTAATTTGAGAAAGATAAGAGTGTTTCTTTTTTAAGGTATTCTAATCCCATACTTTGTAAATCCATAAATATTGGATCATTTTTTATCCTAATCATGGGTATTCTAGCACGAGACTTTTGACTCAATACATCATAAACACTATTTGTTTTCTTATGGTTGTGACCTAATGGGTAGTCATATTCATTTATCAACATTAACCATATACTATGCATGATGTTAATCTCATTATTTGTGAATATATATTTTAGACTTTTATGGTCAGTATATATGCCAAACATTTATCTATAAAGATAATGCCTCCATAACTTTAACACAACAAATACCATAACTAAATCTAAATCATTATTTGTGAAGTTATTTCTCATGAATATTCAGCTTCCATGAGGCATATGTGATTACCATTTTATTCTACATACGAAAACATCTCAATGTATTACAAGATAGATTACTATAGATTAAAAACCCTTCTCCAATATAGGGTATTGTAATAATAGGTATACTAACTAACCTTCTATTATGTTCCTTTAAATATACATCACATTAATCTATCCAGAGGAACATTACATATGTCTGAGTTAACTTGGTCATAAGATTATATAATTGTGAGAAATTACCCACAAACCATTGATAATATATAGAAAAGAAAGAGGTATATAGATCTGAATAACCATGGTTGGTCTAGGACAATATTAAATAGCCTCAATCATTGATGGATCTACTAATAAACCACCCCATGATATTATGGGACCCATAAAATGAATCCATTTGCTACCAAAATTCAGATTTTTTAAATATTTCATATACATTTTTTCCTCTATATGTTCTTTAGTAAAATTTCCCAGTGAGCTTCATGATATTTTTTCATCATTGAATAGATACAAATACATTTTATAAGGACTACCTCAAATTGGTCAAGGTGATCATTAAAGTCTATATTCATAAAATCAATAAAGATAGTTTGAGAAGTAGTACGCCAAAAGTAATCACTATATATTCATAGTGTATACATTATACATAATGTTCATTGGGGTATAACATTCTTATTGACCCTAAATTGATGATATACAGAATAAAGGTTCATTATGGAAATGCATTGATCTCCTCACATTTGATCAAACAGGTCATCAATACTGGAGATAGGATGTATATTATTGATCATGATCTTGTTAAACACTAGATAATCAATGTAGAGTCACATTTTTTCATCATTATTTTTCACAAAATAAACATGTTCACCACATGATGACACACTTGGTTGAATGAATCCTTTATCAGGGGTTTCTTGGATATTCTGCTAAAAATACTGCAACTCAATCTAGGACATTATATAAGGATTCTTTGAAAAATTTCTGGTACCAAGTATGATTTATATTGAAAAATAAGCGTGTTGTTTTAATGGAAGGATAGAAAACTCGTCTAGAAATACATCCATATAATACCAAACATTAGGAATATAATCGATGTTAAATTCTCCACAAACATTAGTGAAAAAACAATAATCCATTATTGGAATTAAGGCTCATACCCTAGATGCAATCTCCATAAGAATTTCAATCATATATCCACATTGATTGATGATCATAATAGGGTTTGAAATATCATATATAACTTCCCATACAAGAAAATTAACGTGTGATTTATTCATATAAAGAAATACCAGTACATAAATTACATTAACATCAACCGAAGGAAGAATGATAATAATTATAGGAAGCTTTTTCCAATATATTTCAACCAGAGAGGAATCATAGAGATGGGATGAAATCATCATACCTTTATGGGTTTTAAATAATAATTCATAATCTAATTAATATTTTTTGTAATATTAATATGATTAAAAATTTATTAGATATGTAAGTGTTGCTATATGAATAATAATGTAAGAAATTTAAATTTCTTTAGTGGATGTTAAGTGCACCTTTCATCACGTCATTATCTCACTGCTCGTATGAAATGGTGATTGCATAAGATTTTCCCGTATCTCTCACATTAGGAGGTTGTTGGATTAATTTATCATCTCCAACCTTTGGTTTTGGGATGTCGATTTCATAATTCACATTATCTTGAAATATGTTGCACTGAATCATGGCAGATGCATTTTGGGAAAAAAAATTTATTCTCACCATTAGGTAACTTCTTCTCATTACATTGAAAATAAAATGCATGATGTCCTTCACAAACACATTGAAAACATTTATTAGACCCTTTAATGAAATTTCCTCCATGATTCTTCCCACACATAGAGGATAGTGTTAAGATCATCTTCTTCTCTGTATGGTTTTTAGATTTTCCTTTGAACTCCATAATTTTTTATTATCAAACCATGACATTGATACATGATTCCATCCTCCATTTGATCCTTTATTTCACAATGAGATCCCTAAAAATATATATTAATGTCTATTATTAGAAATTCCATTGTGAGACATTGTATTAAGCCACTGAAAAAACTATCAACTTTACATTTGGGTTGGATGATAATTCCTAAAGCATACCTAGTATGTTTTATGATTTTAGACTCATATGTACCAATAGATTCATCATCCATTTTATTTAATAGATGGAAATATTTTTTCATATTGGTACGAAGAATATGATGAATGTAATTAATTATAATTTAATTCTTCTACTCATCCAAATAAATGGATTCAATATCATATCCTTGTATCATTATCTTGATTATATTCCTCCACTGGTCTACTTCTCCTTATTATTGATAAATAGCCATAATGACTTTATCATGCTCCCAAAACTAGAGAATATTGAATATTATATCATTATTACAGATCCATTTTTTAGAAACATGTTGATTATAAGGACTACTAAAATAATTTGGACCATTCCCCATGAAGGACTTAAAATAATATTGTTCCCTCATTTAGTCATTTGGATGTACACCATGATTTATAGCTAGATATATTTGGTTGTTCATATCAATGGTAATTTTCATTCACTATCCCATAGAATTTGGTTTCTTAGGAGGAAATTTATTTCATTGTCAATAACATTCACCATTAACATAGATCATTCAGGTTATAACCATTGAATGAAGACAAAACCCATAGACTAAGAAACAATTAACACAGTAAGAAACCACATAATCAGGAAAATCCACTTATAGGATGTCTATATTTGGAAACCATATTTAATAAATAACACCAAAGGATTATCCCAGGATATACCTAGACAACATACCCATAAATCATTCATACTTGTTCATAATGATATTGTGAATTCCCAATGAATATTCCAATGGAGTTTTAAGCCTGGTGTGCAGTGAAATACATTTTTATGTACAAGGATAGGCCATGTATTTCCCAACACAAATCGTTAAAGTTATTACTCATAGGTACGTTTGTATCGAAGCCACATCCACTTGTAGTATCTAAATTGGATGTACTTATGTTGAACCACTCTATAGATCCTTTAACATACCCTAGAAAAGATTCATATGTTTTTACTAACCCATATACATATTATAGAGACACGCATAGACATTTCCATACAAATATACCAAGGAATTTCACTAACCAATTATCATCAGAGTTTCCAAAATATGAAAAAACACTCACTCTTATACCAAATATAGTTCCCCTCACTTTTTTATTCAATAATACTATCAAACATTTCATTAATAATTAAAAAATTAAACACATAAAAACTGAAATTAAATATAATAATATGTCCTTTGGAAACATGGAAGCATAAAAATTGGTATATAAGTGAACTAGATAATATTAAAATAGTTTCTTAATGGATTCAAAACTTTTTAGAAAAATCATACATAGTAAATATCTTTATAATCTAGGAAATAAAACATAATAATTGATGGGATCAGACTATCAGTAATGATAAAAAAAGGAGACATGCATGAATAAACATGATTATATAGGTATGGGGATGTGATCATAACATTAAATGCTCATACAATGAAAATATGAGATTATTAACATAAATAATTGATTATATATCAAAGGTTAATAAGACGTGAATCATAAGGAAATAAATAATATAATCCAAGAAAGAATAACATATTAATAAGACACGTAATCATGGAAAATTCATTATAATATAATAGGATTTCCATAGTAGTCATGTAATTGCTTCCAAGACCATCTTGGAAGATCAAGACCACTCCTCATATCAGATTGGTAGTCATTGTTCACTCACATGGCCATCTTAATAGCATGAGTTCACTTATTATACCATCTTAGAAATCATGGTTCACTCCCATGTCTATCTTAGTATTCAAGGATCACTTCAAAGTCTATATTAGCCAGTCTCATTAGATTTAATGATTTTCATAATGAATTCGATGGAGAAATAGATCCTAGCCATCTAATAATTAAATCATAAATACATGTGACACAAAATTTAAAAACAATCATATCATAAACCATGAAATGAAATGGGTATCATTTCATATGTTATAGTAAAATATATTTGTTTCTTAATCATTTAAAAATTATAACCAATGAAATGATGTTGGTTTTAAAATTATATAAATAATTAATGAGAAATAGGATTTATAAAGATCATTTTGTCCAAAAAATATTCATTTTATAGAGATAATATGAATTCTAACATTGAATTATATCCATATAATGTCATGAGTAACACAAAACAGTACAATCATATATGGAAAATAATTATGGAAGATCATGTAAAAATATTTGTTATGGAAAATATCCTTTTTGTGATGATTTTTTTAAAAAATACATTTTTTTTATATTTTACTGTGAAATTATCATTAAAACATTTTTTTCGGAAGCACTGAAACTAATATTCAAATTTTAAAATAATATATTACATGATTTTTTAAAGAAGTTTTTAAAATAGGGTATTTTAAATAAAACATAATTCCTATGGAAGAAAAAAATTCGATCATATTTTTCATAAAAATGTTCATAGTCATATTATGTACTAAAGAGTAGGAAACGTATAATAGTACATTGATAGAACTTAAATTTACATAAGATAATAAAACTCATGAATATTTTTCAGAGATGGATCATAATAATTCATCAATGATATCATAATCATAAAAATTCCTGAAAAATGATTAGATTGTTTCAATAAACCATTACCTCATGGTAACATTGAATCATACCCTCTATGTATGAATAAATATTTAAACATGGAATAAATTATAAATAGATGAATTTGATTCATTATATAATAAGTCCAATGGAATTATAGGCTCCATGGAAAGAAATATAATTTCATAACAAAAGATGTGTATCAAAGAAGGAAAATTAAGACAAAATTGGATTATCGATATGACCACTACTGAAACATAAACCCTATTAAATAATGATCATAAGATTTATATCTAAACACCAAAAATTTAAATAATAATTATTATAGAATAACTTCATGGGATGTATATAATCCATGAAAAATAAAAGAGTGGTTAACATGTTGTATGTGTCATATGAATAAAAAATGAGATGAAATTATCTTTCAGTTTTTCTTGACTCTCTTCATACCCATTGAAATATCCTATAGAATAAATATATTTTTATTATAAATACATCGCATTACAATTTTATTATTTTTAATCAGACATTTTTTATTAAGTTTTTATATTACCCGCTTGTTAAAAATTCTATGTTATTGTTTCACATAGTGCAATATACTCTTTAGCCATAGAATATGCCTTAATTTGTTATATCATTTGTACTTATTCATATATCATGATTTACATAATGTAAAAACATGATATAAATATAAATTATTTTTAATATATAACGTGTATAATAATTCATAATATATATAGGTATAAAATGTAATACACCATTCATGGAGATGTTAGTCCGTACATACCCATAATCCTCTTTTCTGTATTATTTTCACATTTAAATAAATAATGAAAATAGATATATGTATATATGTATATTATATCATAATAGATTAATTATTTTGTCATATATATCATATAATTTCCCTAAAAACATGGTTAATACATTCAATGTAGTGTGTTAACTAATCACATATCTTTGAGGGGCGGTAGTCCATACTTCCTCAAAAAAATATTGTATTTACACCAAAATGGAAATTTTTAAGGAATGTGAAATAAAATAATTACAGAATAATATATATAATATATATAATATAAAAATAAATTAAATTATAATTCCAAACCATGATATGGGGTAATGGAAAAATTAGCATTCATCATTTTGTGAGGAGACAGTTCTCCAAACATGGAAACAATATGTTATTTACCCATTAAATAGAATTTTGTGTATGTGTCATTCATAACATACTATAATAAGATATCAATATATTTATTATCCTATTTTTATTATATAAACATATAATAAGGGTATTTTTTTGGTGGAAAAGAATTAAAAGAATGTAGTTTCTGAAAGGATGTTACCTCTTCTTTGGAAATCTCCTTTTGGATAGTACAAAATCATATACTTGTGTTTTTATGCCAACAAATGAGGATTATATTCTTAGCGGATTGATTTTTAGGTTCACATTTTTATTATATTGGTCAATAATTTTTTTCTTGAGAGGTATGAGTAAGTTGAAGGAGTGTAGTCATTTTTATAGTAGAGGAGGATTTGTACTTTTGTAAATTTTGGGGAAAGTAATTCCACCAATGTTTGTCCCATTTCTTTTGGATCAAATAATGTAAAAAAACGTATAAAATTTATTATAGGTTTGATATATGGCTATAAAATGGTTCTTGTAAATGTTTATTGGTCATTTTGGTTTTTTAATTTATGTTTTAGTAATTTGTTAATATATTTTTTCTATTAATGGTTTTCATTAATTTTAATAACATTCAATAATATTTTCGGTCACAAAATGAATTTAATGGAATAGATATTTTAAATCATTATTATTTTTAATATGGAATCCATTTTTCAAAATTATAGTAATAGACATGGCATAAATTAATTTAAATTTAATCACATAGGAGAGATGACGATGCGAGGTTTTAATGTAAAAACATCAAAATGATTGATATGTTTTATTCCCAATTCAAAAGTGAAATTAATTCCAATAAAATAAATTGGATTAATTTATATCAAAATTATCTAATTAAATGTTGAAACCAATTTACTATATAATTTATACCTCTAAATTATTTAGGCATATATATAGTTTTGAATGAAAATTCGGTATTTTTCACTATTCATCAAAAAATAACGTTTCTTAGAAAAATCCAAAAAAATAAATAAATTATAACTAAAACATTCAAAATAAAAAATAAGTTTATTTTATTATATTAAAATTTATAGTTTTTATTAAAAAAAACCCCTATTATTTTTTATAGAATGATATGAAAAAGAGTTCAGTTCAGAAAATAAAATTATTTAACATATAATGTCCACACAAAAAGAATTTTTTTCCCTATAAAAATGATTGGTTTGTATAAAATAATTATAAATAATATATAAAATTTATATATTACTATTAGCATAACTATGATTAATGGATAGGTTATAGTTATCTCATTCAAATAATTAGAAAAAACAAAAACATATGTATCTTTGAAACTCAGTGTTGCATGTTATTTAGAACCAGTAGGTGTTGTGTGTATCATACAACAATTCAGTCTACTGAGAAATGATTGATGTACATATTTCAATTCCATATATAAATAAAAATTAATTAATTCAGTTAAAATGGTACATAAGAGACTTGGGGTATCATATGAGGTCCACTGCGGATGAGCCCTATATGAGAAGGGAAACTATAATACCATATTGATATAAGGGAATCATGTTAAACAGTTGGGATGAGGATGTACAACCAGAAGATGTTACCACAATATTAGGCTTGAGATAACAAGTCATGCCTCAATTCTCGATGTAGGATGAATAGTGTTTCACCGTTGAGGTGTATGGATTTATAATCTAAGGATTGTGATCAGTGTGATAATACTAAGGAATCATCCTGAAAATTAATTTTACAACCCATATTTATGGAGAAATTTTTAATGTCATGAATAAAAATAATTTAGATATGTCATCAAAATAAATGGAAGGCTCATGGCCGAAATATTTGAAAGATATCTTGTGTGGTTGTGCACGTAGTCAAAAGTGGAAGCTATTGAAAATCAGCTCGAATGACTCTATGAGGTCCATTAATTGGTCCTTAAATGAATCCTAATGAAAATTGAAAATAATAGTGTTTTGAAAGAGTTAAAGGAGCCAGAGGACCTCCTGGATGATGTCATGGTGGTAATGTTCTACAGAATCCAACTTTTTTTCCCACATTGTCTTCTCTTGTAAATTTATCATCACAACATGCTGTTGTGGGTTGAAAAAATGATGTATTGTATAAAAGTGAGGGTGAGTGGAATCCTAAAAACACTCTAGGTTTTCAATAATCATTTATGATAGTATAATTTGTGGCGTAATAATATGACGTAGAGGGCGAAGGTGTGTGTTACATTGGATTTGTGAAAAGCCATCTATATTTGGCTAGAGGTGGATCCTCTTGTTTAGGATTATAATAAATACAAGGACTGAATATTTTTTTTTTGTGGTCCAATATAGGTTAAATGGTTAAGTGGAGAATGAGATTAATATAGGATTATTGGTGTGAAATAGATGAAAGAGCAGGGTGTGATGAGGGGTAAGATGTGGTTGAGGCGCACCTGAGGGCGAGGGAGTGTTCCGGTGAAAGTAGTGGGAGAGTGAGGGGATATGGGGCTCCTTGCATCATCAACCTAGGTTTCACAAAATAAATAGACCACAAAATTACATGATGTGTATTCAGGTACATTCCCTTTAATTCATAAGTTATGTAATTTTTTATGGTGAAGCGTACAAATCCTCTAATTGGGATTTTTTCAAATTTTGGAACCAAATCCTGGTCTTTTTCTCATGGAATTCCGAATTCTATCCTAAATAATAATCTATAATAATCTAGTATACTTTGATCTATGCTTAGTTTCAAGAAGCTCAATGCTTCATTTAATAATGAAATCTTGATTTAGTGGTGCTCAAATGAATTTTAATGTGAAGATAACTTCCTCAGGAAATGATTTATGGTATATCGTCAGTCTTATAATATTTATATTTAAATATGGTTTTATTTTTTATAAATTTAAATTTTTCTGTAGGGTACTATGTGTACAACCAAGAAGGGGCATGGATAAATTTTTTTAATCCACCCATGGGATTGTTTTAATAGGTATTTGAATAAGTAGTCCTTATTACCCAGTAAAATAATTCATTAGATGATCCATTGATCATTCCATTTTTTGGATTCCACTTTATAAATAGTTTCATTTATACAAGAATAATTTCATATCTCCTATAGCTCATCTAACTGAAGAATCATATCTTCCCATGATTTTGGAAAATCAATATTCCACTTCTTAATTTAAAAAGATTATTGATTATCTAGTTCTACAGAAAAATGGAATGGATTTATGTTCACTAATCATAAGTGGGTGGTTCTTATAGTGTTTTTTTGTAGTTTAGTACACCTATATTCCATCACCATCCTTTATGCTAGTGTCATTTCAAATTTTTATGGTCTTTTATAGGATTTGATTGATTTCTCTATTTGAAATTTGTTCTTTCCTTCTAGTTTTCTAGTGGTAGGTCATGCATGTGTTATATTTCATTTCACACATTTCATGTATTATTTAAAGAACATGATCAGTAAAACGAGTTCCCCAATCACTAATGATTATCCTACAAAATAAAAATTTAAAAATAATGTTTTCATTATAAAATTTATAACAACTTTTACATTGTGATGAGTGGTAGATTCAGATTCAACTAATTTTTTTATGTAGTCATTTCCATCAAGGTTAATGAATGGTCAATTGGAACTAGGGAATGATCTCATGAAATATATTCACCATATGCCAAATAGATCAACTTACATGATCAGTTTTTTGGGAATTTTATTTATTTTCCTAATGCATCCAATTATTTGGAACTAATCACAAAATTGAGAATAATTTCTTGTATCTTTGATAAAATTAGGACAAAAGATTCCAAATTTATTGATTATTTATACTATTTATTTAGGTCCCTGATCCCATTCAGTTGGTGTTTTGTGACATATTTTTAATACACTTAGGATTTCATCTCTGGTGACGAAACATCACATTAATCCATCAACATAACACTTAAAAAGAAGTATACCATCCCATTAGTAATGTGAATTCTCGTCTAAACCATCCCAATTTCTTTATGACATGTCCATGTAAAGGTTTCTCGTGGTGAAAATGTTTGCAATTTCATTATACATTGGTCATTCCTTTACGGTGGGTTTGAAAAGTGTTTCATCAAGGAATTTATCATCAATTTCTAAATTATCATCTTCATTAATGAGATGAAATTTGAGTCTCGATAGATAATTAGTTACACATTCTTACATTAGGTTGGGGTATTTAGTGATGATATAAATTCTTATAGAAATAGGGACAACCATATCAAACTTGGATTAGAAACAATTTTACAAATTAAATATTTTTTTTAGTGTGATTAGTGTACATGATTCCCTTGGTGAAACTAAGTAAGATAAAATCATTTTAAATTCCATGATTACTAACATGTTTTCAATTTTAGGTGGATTTTTAGTTTATATGAGCATCATTCAAGGTGAAACTGTCATAATAAATGGGACATAATGTGTGGAAGACCATCCATCCCAACAAATCACCAACATGGAAGTCACAAGAATCTCACATCAAATAAAAATATTTGTCACAATCTTGTGAAATGACGATAGGATCAACAACCAGTATTTTCATTACCAAATTTAATTCCCGAATATACTCTTTTTTGAAATAAAACGGTTTTTTACTAATAGGAATTTAATATGGTTGAGATATTTTTACAAATCTCTCATAAATCGGTGACTAAATCATGAATGAGTTATAATTATCCTTATTCATAAATCTATTGATTGAATATGTAAAAATTTGATCACATTGATTTTTATGAGATAAAATTCCCTTCCATAATTTGTGGTGTTTTGTCTTAGGAATATTACTTCTTGAAAGATAAATTGTAATTTATCATAGTTTAAAAATAAATACATATGTTCACAGTATTGATGTTAAAATTATAGATTGATGAGGAATAAATTTAAGGATCTCCCATATGCTGGAAAATCATCAATAAAACATCCCTGAATTCCTCTGTAATATTATAGAACTTATGTTTTATATAGTTTTGAATGGTCCCCAATTCATTTCACATACCAAATGACATGAATTTGTAAAATAATTCACCTAAGGGACATGTAGATGTTGTTTTTGAGTAATCATCTGAGTTAACTACAATTTTATGGCATCCTAAATATCCCCCAGGAAATATTAGAACTTGTGACATGTGAGTTTCTATGTTATATGATCCATGAAAGGTATAGGGAAATTATATTTTTATGTTTTTGTATTTATGTACTTGTAGTCCACACATACTAACTATCTAGTGTTTTTGTGATCTGTAATCAATTCATTTTTATTATATATAACAATTTTGAGAATGACATTCTTTGGAACTGCATATAGCAGACTCACTCATTCAATAATCTAAATTGAACAAATAATTCCAAAATCCAAAATATTTATTAATTATTTCATAAATACTTCTTTCATTGGAGATAGAGTCGCCTTTGTGTGTATTGTTTCGGTTTCTCAGTTTCTTCTAATTATTTTTAATGATTGAATAATCAAGGAATGGTCCTTTTTATGTTATCCACACCCAAAATATTGACAATTTATGTATTTTTAGGGCATTGATCAAAATTTCTTCTTATGATTGTGTCATATCTATGTTAATTATGACTGCAAGTGCAATAGTTTTATCTTGAAAACAATGAAAGAGTGTTCTTAGGAGAGGTTTCTTCTCTAATATTGTTGGTTGAATGACTTGGGGTATGAATGGAACAATTGTGACCCTTTTGAGATTTTCTATAGTCCATTTCATCAAGGTTATATTTTTTTCCTTTAGTAGGATACATATTATCAGTTTTTTCCTTGGTGTCCATGTATTCATTCTTTTATTCTGTAAAACAAATAGCTTGGTAGTCAAATGGAAACTTTTTTGTTCTATAGATTTAACTAGATTGAATAGTACATGTTCTTCCCCTACTATTAATATAAATATACCATTATTTAGATCATTTATTTCCATCATGGTGTCTAGAAATAGTTGACCTATTATAATGGGAACAACTTCTTCTTCTATATTGAAAATGATGATGTCTACTAAAAAATGAATTTCATGATTTTAATAAGAAATCCTCGAGAATTCCACAACGATACATAATTGATCGTTATAAAAATTGATGTGAAACTCTAGATTTCTTTATTTAATATAACTAGTACCTCACCCGTGCATACGCATGGAACTACAAATCAAATGTTAATTCAAAAATAAATTCATAGTTTGAGAACATAATATTGAGAATTAATTATTAAAATGTTAAATTCAAAAATAGTGATAGATAATATTGGAATACTTTTAGAAGTTTATAAGACTTCATCACAATATTTATAAATGAAAAAGTTAAATGAAAAGGAATACAAATATGTCTTTACCATTAAGAAATCATATATGTAAGGTGAAATTCTATTCAAATATGAATCAACAGTAATAAACACTGAAACATGAACATATTAATTGTGAATGTCAGTACAATTGAGATAATTGTTAATCCATGAAAATATAACAGATTGTTTACAAAGAAGAATTATTTTCTTAATAGTAGGGGCTATGAGGTAACAACACCAACACCATTTTAAATCTATCCTCTATTCCCATTCGTAGTAGTAGGGTAATGTACAACCATGTAGGTAAATAATTGCATTCCCAATTAGTGGACATTTCCGTAGTGGAGCAATAGTTATGAATGTTGGGTTGACACAAACATCTATCCCGACAGAAGAGTGGAGCAGTAGTTCTGAATGTTGGGTTGAAACAAACTTCCATCCATGGAGAAGATATTTGATGTGAGAATTGAATATTGAATTATGAGAATTGAAATGTTAATTGAAAAAAAATAGTATGGACCATAATAAGATGAGAAATATTTTGTTTACAGAAGGTGGTGTCGCATAGAAGTATTTTTATTATTAAAGAAGGAGTTTCTTTGTATGAAAAGGTTCTGTTTTTAAACATTAAATTGTAATTTAATGGGTGATCTAGATGTACCACAAAGTAGTGTCCTAGAGTTCCTTGTTAGTTAAAGGCCGACAGTAGTGGAGTCGGTCATTGCTACAATGAAGACCTTGTTCTGGATTTTGTTTTCTTACACACGTTGATACATCATGAACATAATATTACTGAAAAAATAAATGAAATGGGTAATCTAGATTGTTTATAGTGGATATTCAATGCAAATGGGAAACAAAAATACTCTACAGAACACATGTTCAAACAACTTGTACGTTATATGGAATGTAAAATATAGTTGACACATTAAATTAAAATGAACATTAAAAATTTGAAAATAAAAAGAATTAGTTTTGAATATTACCTTACTAATACATACATGTAACTATAAATGAAAATAATAAATTCTCATAATTGGATTTGAAAGAATTGTATATTGTTTGGAATAAGTTCATAAAAACCATGTCGAAGACTCTGATGTGTGGAAGAAATCAATACAAACCTTGCTAAGAATGATTTCGTCTGTTAATCGTGTTCAAGTGCCAACTAATCACGATGTCGAGATGTATGAATTTTTATATGAAAATAAGATAACATACCTGGTTCAGAGATATGGATCTGTAGGAGAAAATCCTTGTTGTAGTGGACACGTTGTCCTGGATTTTGGTTTCATAGTTTATCCAATCCATATTGTAGAGAATATTATTGAATAAATAAATAATACTGGTTGAAAAAATAAAAAAATCTGGGTATTCTGGATCGTGTTGGGAGTATTCAATCCATATGGGGAACTAATCTACTCTGACAAAAATGTTCAGAAAACTTCTAGGTAATCTGGAATATCCTATATAGTTGATACTGTAACTTATAATTCAAATAATTAATCTAAAAATATAAGAAATCAGTTTTCAAAATTATTTTATTACTTTACATGTAAATAAAAGTAAAAATAATATGTATAAATTAATGACAGTGTAAAAATGTAATGTCGAATGGAATAAGTTACACATACTGACTATACAGTACAATTTGATGTGTAGAGGAAATGAATACCATCCTTGATAAGAATGAATATCTTAGTAATTCGTGTTTAACTTCAAATATATAATGATGGATGGAAAGGTTAGAACATCTATGAATCTAGGAAAACAGAACTGTTGTAGCTATTTGGATGTGTATGATCTCTGAATTTGTTGTCGGTGATGGAAAAGGGATTCGCGATGAGGTTGTCCGAGGGTGGTCCTCCACTGTTGATGGTGAAGCAGATTTTGGCGGATGAGATGAATGAGAACAAAGATAGGGTGCACAGTGAGACAAGGAGTAGGCGGCACTGCGAGTAGATGGAGACATAGAGTAGGTGGAGATGGGGAGAACATAGAGACAAACCAGGATCAGGGGGATACTGGGAAAAGGTGAACTAAAAAAAGTGTGGAACATAACAAGGTAATCCGTTTTGTGTATAGGGGATAGTAATCAGAAACTAAAAAAGTGTGGAAAAATAATGTTCATACAATATTTCTTAAAATGAAATAAATAGGTCAGGCTGTAAATAAAAAATGAATTGATAATTTGAAAAGAACAGAAGCATTAACATGTCAGTATTACCTATCCATTGCACCGAAAAATTGAACTCATATTCTTCAATATTTTTGTTTATATGTATTCCTTAATACGAGGATCTAGTTCATCAGCATTTCTTGTTATTTATACAGAGCCCCGAGACATTGCAACATTTGTTTGGACCGAATCACCAGCATCAAACTCAATGAAAATATATTTCTATAGAAATAATTGAAATTATAGAATAAATACCAAATATTCGTGAAAATTAAAATCATATAAATAGGAATGTGCTGGTTTACAATATCCAATCGAGAAGAAGAAATGGATTGTACATACTAATCATTGAAAAAATTAAAATGTCATGAAAAAATGAATTTTAGTTAGTCTAATTGATGTCATTAAAGTAACACTCAATGAATGATAAATAACATATACCTAAGTACATTATATAGCTTTACCTGTTGTATCAAATCTATTTTCAGTGTTCAAAGACACTCCTAAAGATCCACTGCTCTGATTTTCAAGCCATTCAAGAAAAAAAATGAATATTACAATAATGTGGTGTTTTTTTTCAAAAATGATAAAATGGAGAAATTAAATATAGTGGTACCTGGTTATGTTCAATTCTAATACTAACTCTTCAATACATGTTGAGAAATTATAGGCACATCATATTATAATAAACATTTAGTAGAATCATGATGGAAAATGCAGTTCCGAAAAAATGATGTCAAATAGATAATTAATACACCTATCAACAATAAGCAGATATTATGATCAAGTCATAAAAAGGTCATGAAAATGCCAATAGTCAATTATTTTACCTACAATAAAATAAATCACACCTCAAATCTTAATTAGTGATGTTGTAATATCCTTAGTTACCAATATCAAGGAATCTAAACTTCATGAAAATGTCAATAGTCAAATATTTGACCTGCATGAAATTAAATCAAAACTCAAATCATAATTAGTGATGTTGTAATATCCTTATTAACCTATAGTATGTGTGGAATCACTATCATGCCCACAAGTTCAACCATTACTAAAACATAAATTCCTCCATGATTAGATTATGTAATCTTAAAAAAATGATGCACAACGACAACATAAAATTTGAAACATAATCGAACATCATCTCCTATCATACTGAGACTCGGGGTTTTGAAGAATATATTTGAAATATTTAGTAGTCAAACATCCTATCTTATAGTTATTAATTAAGTACATACTAAATCTAGATATGAACAATACATATTGAGAAGATGGTATGCATTATGTTGTTCTAATTCTTTACTCGTAAAATGATTCCTTGATCTAATAAAACACACAAACACATCTTTAACAAATAACATGATACAATACCCCAAAATAATGCATGATTCACATGCTCAAATGTGTTCCACTACTCTAAAATATGATCCATTACAGAAATAAAATACATGATCTACTAATCAAAGAAAATAGAACTCTGTTGTGAAAAAATATTTACTCCTATAAAACATGGCAATTCAGATTTAGTAAAAGTAACTATTTATAATATTTATATGTTAAATGATTGACGACCAATAAGAAAACATTTATAGAAAACAAAGATGTTGTTGTACCTAGTTTTCTAGTTGTGAGAAGGAGTTATTATGGTCAAAGAACATGTAATAAGATAGGATATGGGGAAGTACACATTCATCCAATATCTTTACACGCACATACATTATTGTTTAAGAAAACATACTATGTGTGACTAAAAGGGAACACATTAATAAGAAATCCTAAAATATGTCAAATATTTGTAAAAATACATTCTTTCAAAATTGTGATACACTTGAATAAGAAATACCTAAATATCAAGGTATAACTAAAAGGGAAACACATATATATAAATAATCGTGAATATGTTTTGTTTCAACCTGTAAAAATCATATAAACTTCAGCCCATGGTAATAAGGATTCATTTTCAAGTAAGCTGGATTTGGTGGTTTCATATAAGCAGAGGGGAAACTAGATTTCTTTTCCTAATTTCAGTCATTCACCCATGTTAAGAAGATTCAACAAACAGAAGTCAAGAACTTCATAAGACCAAAAAACATGAAATGGAGTTAAATAAAAGATGAATACAGATTGAATCTTGCGGTAGAATTTGAATAAATATCACTATATTATACAAATTTGTAGTTGAATAAATAATAAGTTCATATATAATATTCAAACACATATAAGTGAATTCATTTTCAAAAAACAATGAATTTCCTTACTATATCATTGTCATCATCACTACTTGTGGAAAATGGGAGATCTTCAGTGTTGAACCCAAGCATGTGATGATCCCAACTGAAATTTTAGTCAAGAATGATTCTGCAATGAGAGGAAACATTTCTTTGCTTAATGCATGATAAATCATGAAGTGAAAAAAACATATTACAATGACCATATGTTATGTACTTATTAATAACATTTAGTTCATAGTAGATTTGAAAAATAATTCAAAACGTTCTCACAACCATTATGCCTTTGAAATCAAACCTTATTGAGTCATCATTCCATAAAATAACACTTAAAACATAGCTAAACAACATGAAATAAATTACAAAATAAAAACCAAAATATGGGATGAATCCAATATAAAGTAGGGTGAACTCAAATTAAGTCACCTTAAATCACCAAAAATGAAATTCAGACCATTCTATGAGAAATTCTAATAAGAAAGATAGATAGATAGCTAGAGGGGTTTCTAGAGTAAAAAATAAGGGTTTACCATAGGTAGAGGGAACCAAAATCCCAAGACAGGTCGATTTGCTGTGCATATTGGTTAAAACAATGTAAATAAAGAGTTACAAATATACATGTGATGAAAATCATGACCACAAGGTGAAGGAGGAAACCTTTGGAGGTTCGGAGAAGCCGAATCTGGACCAGACCGAATAAATAGCGACAATGGAGCTGAGGCAGGCAGATGCAATGATGGAGGCTGAGGCGAATGGGTCACGACGGATGCAGGGAGACCATAAAATGGAGGGAGTATCTGAGATTTTGTCGGTTTAGTGTTGTTTCTCATCGAGATTTCATCCATATTCAGTCATTATGGTCCAATAGTGGGCCGTGACAAACCATTCGTCGTCATAGTCGAAATCCATGGTTACTGGTGCGCTATACTGCGAGAGCGCTGATTACTCTTGGAGGAGCCTGATTTGTGCCGACGAGATGCAAAGAGTGGTTTATTCTATTACAGATTATAGAATATGTTATTCGCGAATAAAGGTGTATGTGGGGGAAATGGGAACGTATATGAAGGTAGAGGCGGTGGTGAATGGGTCACGAATGAATGGGGAACGATGTACAGGAGGGTTGTGGGATTACAAAAGAAGGGATGAAAAGGCTGGAAGCATTGGAGTGTTGGAGGGAAACCAAGAAAGGTTGCAGCACGCCGCCGCTGTTCTGATGAAACCCTAGATCGAACAGAGTTCAATCACGAGAAGGATAGGGGAAACCAAAAGATGGATGGAGGGAGGCGGTGTTGCGGAGGCGGATTCGCAGAGGTGGAGTCGAGGAGTCGGAGTCGCAGAGTGGGAGTCGAGGAGGTGGAGTCATGGCTGAAGAGGGGATTCGAAGAGGGGAGCGAGAGAGGGGATTCGGGGAGGGGGGATTTGAAGGGGAGTGGGAAACCTAGAAAGCATTGAGGGGAATTGTAGGGGTGGGAGAAGCGACGAAAAATCACGACCTGTGGTAGGAGGTTTTTTAGGGTTTCGTGGAGGGATATGAAAAATTAGGTGACGTGGCTTCGTTGGAAGGCGAAACATGTACAGAGAAAAGCCTACTTTAGTATATATATAGATATACAATTCCAAAATATTTCCATTAGCATATAGATAATTCTAGTTCTTATGTCACAACAGGATCATCTGAAGACATGTTCTCATAAAGCACATAGAACTAAGAAACATATAGGATATCTCATTCTTGGTGAATTTTTTTCTAATCAACACAAGTTAATTCTACATTTAGGTAAATTAGCCCCATGTTTTCAATTTTTATACTATGGGAATTCATTTTTCTAGAAATTTTTTATTTTCCAGAATTTGGCATATCACATCAATAGATGTGATATTGATGGGAAATTTCCAAATCATTTAAAAAACAATTATTACATTTCCTATTTATCATTTCTTATCTCATTCATTTTTGAAAGGGGAGATTTGTGTTCAATGATAGTGGTTATATATATATATATCAATTTTGGTTTCTCTCGAATATGTTCTATTGTAGGAGGTGGTGGTTCTATATATTTGTGTTGATTTTTTTTATTTTTTACCTCATTGTCATCTTATTCAGTGATTGTTGATTCTTTCCATGTTTATTCATATTTCTTCTCCTCTCCTCTACATGGTTGATGAGAATACATCACTTTTTTTCTCCACAGTACCATTGAATTCTCCACTTCCTTTGGGCATGTCTTTGTATTTCTAGAATGTGAAACTATAAATATATCATACATGGTCTTTGATATTTGAGTGATTTGATTTTGGATATTTCAAAGGGAATACCTTTTATTATAAAATTTCTATTTCATGGGTGGAAATCATTTGATCTTCCTTTTTATAAAATGATATGAATTTTTATCTATTTTTTTTTGAAGCGATGTAGATGGTTGTGGTTGTTTTTGCAGATCTGATTGAAATTTTTGGGGGCCTCTAGGGGAAAATGATTGTGGTGAACATAGTTAGTTTCACTATGACCACAATAAAGAGAAGGATATCAAGGATGTGATAAATTAGTGTGTGATTCATGACCACTTCATTGCATGTATTACCATTGATCGTATTGTGGTGGATGTTTAGCCAGCCACTCTTGATAATATTTTTGTGGTTGTTGGTATTTCTAGTATTTATAATTATAATTTACATAACTTGAATCTTTACCAAATTTCTCATCGACTCCATTAATATAATCATGATATTATTGTGAACCACCAATCATTTCATAGCATTGAATGTCCATTGTAAGAGAAGGGGGGCACATTTTGTAGTGGGTTACTAAGATGATTCCAGCTTCTTATTCCATTCCTTTACTTATGCAACTATATGGGTGTTTTCTATAACATTTTGTATTCTACACTTAGGTGGTTCACAATTTCTCTTCTAAATAGCATCATTGTGTAACACAATTTAATGTATCGGTCATCCCAACTAAAGTAGTTTTTAGAACATTCCGTCCATCCGTAGCATCATCTACTATTGTATGAGAATTGTGTTGGTGGCCTTGATATTGAGTTTTTAGTGGAAGCCACACATTTTTTATATGATGTGTAAATTTCCTAGTACATTATTCTATGTTATCATAGGATCCCTTGGATATTTCCCCACGTATTTGAGAAATTTTTTGTATGTCATTAAGGAGATTCCAATTATGTATAGGTGGAAAAAACATATCAAGAAACTTCATGGCTAATTTATCACACGTCATGATCGAGTCAGTATATTTACATTTAATACAATCCATGGATCAATCATGCAAAGAGAATGGGAATATCTAAAATCATATTGCAATAGAGGATACTCCCTGATTGGAGAATGTATCATAGAACTCAATTCTTTTGGAATGTGTTGATGAGGATCCTCAATCTGAATTCCTCTTAACTGAACCATGTTATGGATATTATTACTGAGTCTAGGTTTGATTTCAAAACTATCTTCCTGGATAGGATAGTACACAAGAACGGTTGTTGAACCATTTTTTGATGTCATGTTGTAATCCATAATGGTTTACATGTAATATCTCTGATATTAATTAATGTATAATTTATTTGTATAATAACTTGATAAATAGTCATAATTAATTAAAATGTAATTACTAATAATTTATCAATTATTTATATAAACTAATAAATGATGAAATTGAAATAACACCCTTAAATTAAACATTATTCTTAAATAATTGATTTTCCATAGTTAATTTTATCAAATTTTTAACACTTGATATTTTTCAATATAATAAATTTTTTAAAATTATTAAATTATTTTTGTTTATATAAATATTATTTCATTAAAAATTAATTGTAATTTTAATAAAAATTATTTATAATTATATTTTTTTAAACTAGATTATTTAATTTTAATAAATACAATGCATTGTTAATAATAATAATAATAATCTAGATTTAAAACTATTTTTTAGGAAATTATTATTATTTTTAAGATAATATATTTTACAAATATATGAAATTATATTAGGTTTTTATTTTATAAAAGTTTTTAAATATAAATTTATAGAATTATATTATTTTCAAAAACAAATTTCACACATATATATATATGAGTGTGTTATTAAATTAAAAAGATAAATATATATTTTTGTATATAATATTAAAGTGATTTTAAAGAACGTGAGATAAAGGTTATATAAAAATGATAAAATAGTGAATTAAAAAAAGATAAACAGTGAAATGATAAATCAAATGAAGAAACAAAATGACAAAAAATAGTGTATAATACATGAAGTATAAAAAATATAAAGCAAAAAATATTAAATGGTTGACTCATATTTTGATTAGTGAAGACAAAAAGAGAGTCCCATTTTTTTGAAGTCCTTTCACCTTTAATGAAGGAATTATAATATATATATATATCTAATATAAAAAATGAGTGTGTGTGTTGTGTAAGAGTAAATAATTTATATGTTCATTGAAACTTCATTGATCGTGCTATGAAATCCTTAGCTATGGTACATTCGTAGAACAAAAAAATATACAATTGTGTAGTATAATTGGCATCATATAATGGCCATTATTTAAGTGTTTGTCAAATAATGACAATTTTATTTTAAATTGTTATAGTGTCTAAAGTGCTCCAAAAATGGGTTTTATAATGTTTTTGTAAACCATATATGGGATTTATTTTCAGACTCTATAAATATAATTCAATATAAATATAATTGTGTTATTATAAAACCCTGAGTAAGGGTTTTTTTATTTTAAATATATTATTCAATTTTTTTAATTTATGGGTTTAAGTGGTTTTTTGATTTACAATGTTATTATTATGTATATATATAATAATATGATTTATATTGAAACCCTTTATAGAAAATTGTTCATATAATCCCATTCTATTGGTAATTATATTTTTATAATTTTTTTGATCTATAATTAAAACAATAACATAACCATGTTTAGTAATTGTTTGAATTAAAATTTTAAATGGTTATTTTATTTTTATTTAATTATCTATGTATTATTTATTATTATTTAAAAAAGAAGTTTCCATTTTATATGTGAATTAATTTAAAATAATTTTATATAAAGGTTTTCATATAATGGGAAAAAATAACATTTAACTTTCATAGAATCCCTTTATAAATTTTGATATGGAAATTATGTCAAATATTGTTGACATTTCATTCACAATAATTAAATATTTAATTTAATTTATTATGTATTCACATTTAAGTCAGTTTAATCAATGAAATTCATTATAATATTATATTTCTCCCTATTATTATTTTAAATTCATAAAAAAATTGTTATTCCATGTAATGATATAAGTAATATTATTGTCATCTAAGGTAATAATATCAAGTATGGGTATGAATTTTTGTGTGTTATGAGTGAAATAGGAAGGACCATTAATATGTTTTCATTAAATTTGCACTAGATTATAAAAATATATTGTATGGCATGGGTGAAATCCCATGACCTTAAAAGGAAGCTATCCCACATAAGATATGGCTATGTGGCCTTATGTGTTTTCTTATGGCCTTCTGAGAATCATTATTAATCAATAAAAATTATTATCTTCAAAAGGTAATAATATAATAGTTTTTAAATTTTAATAGACTATATAAAGAAATTCAAAAACATTATTCTTTATTTGAAAACATATTTCTATATATTTATTTTTATCAAATAAATTTTTTATAAAAAAATGATTGTTTTAAAAGAAGGGTATTCCTAAATAATTTTAAAAGTCCTAATTGGGAAAATAAATGCATGTAGATTGTTGTAAAATTATTTTTACCAGTCAATTTGAAGTAATAAGATAGGGGACATCGCTTATGGTGTTATATCATGCCATGCGATTTAGTTATCATAATTTTTTTAACAAAAAAAATGTTGATTTGTAATGTACAAGTTTATTTTTCAAATCCTATACTCGAAAAAGGTACTATAATGTAAAATGTTTTTCTATTACATTTCATTATAAAAAACAACCGTTTTATGTTATATACCTAGAAATGTGGGTTTAGGTCATCACGGATGCAATTAATGTGATTGGTAAGACAACATTGATGATTTGATGTTCTCTAAGTGGTTGATTGTATATATTTAGATGTTCTATTTTTTTCTAAATTCTGATGATGAAGATTCATAAATTTTTGGGTCTGGTTGATGAATTGTGAGGGTGAAATTATTTTAAGTGGGGGGGGGGAACGTAACATCCTGAGTTTTAATAAAATGATTATTTATTAAAATAAAAAAAATTATATTATCGAATTCAATTAAACATGTTGTAACTAATATTAATTTTTCAATTATGTATGTAAATAAGTAAATGAATAATTAAAATTAGACTCTTAAATAAAAACATTATTACCAATTTATTTATTTTCATTAGTTAAGTTTATCCAATTATAATCAGTGGATATGTTTTAATATAATAATTAATTTTATAAATTATTAAGTTATTTTTTTAGATATAATATTTGTTCTAATAAACAAATTATTGGAAATTTTTATTAAAGAATGATTTATAGTTATAAATGTCAAAATTATATAAATTGATTTTATGAAATTAATGGTAATATTAGTAATAATAGAAATAATAAAGGTAAGAAAATAATTTTTAAGACATTTATTATTATTCTTACGAAAATATATTGTATAAATATATAAAGCTTTATTATGTTTTTTGGTTATAATATTCTGAAAATATACAAACATATAATTGTATTATCATAAAAAATTAAAATCATATATATATATATATACATTCATACATATATGTGTTAGTTTAAAAACCAAATACATTTTATAAAATATAAAATGGTAAAATAATTTAAGAAAATGATATGAATGTTTTTAAAAAATAAAAATACTATGAATTAAAAATATAAATAGATAATTTAAAATAATAAAACAAATAAAAATTTATAAAAGAGGGTATAAAATGTGAAATTGAAAAAATATAATGATAATAAAAAAAAGATAAAATTGGGTGACTCATGTTTTTTTGGAGATGTCAAATAGGGAAGCCCCTATTTGAATTAAATTCTACTATAATGCTAGAATTATAATATATATATATATATAATATGTAAAATATGTTTGGGTTGTGTAAGAGTAAATAATTTAAATGTTCAGTCAAACTTGATTGACCATGATATGTAAGCCTTAATTTTGCACCCTTCCCTAAATATACAATGATAATATTGTAAAATATAATTATCATTATATAAGGGCCATTATTTGGATTTTCAATAAAGAATAAAACATCGAATATTTTGTGCTACAGTGTCTAATGAAGTTTAGTAGTTGGTTTTTTGATTTTTCTACAATGCAAGTATGGGATTTATTTTCACAATTGATAAATTTAATTCATTAGAATTATAATTATTTTATTAAAATAATAGTAGTAATGGAGTTTTTATTTTTATTTTCATTATATAAATCAGTCTTTTAATTTATAGTCTTGTAAGGGATATTTTATATTTATAATGTTATGTATATGTATATAGTTATATATATATGTATATAATATTATTTATCTTAAAATATTTAATATTATATTTGTCTTATAGAAATATTATATTAGTTATTATATTTTCATAATGTATTTTAATTTATAATTAAAATCAATAAAAACTCATATTTAGTTATTATTTTACATAGAATTCTAAAATGAAATTTTTTTTAATTTCATTGTTCTTTTCATTATTTTATGTCAAAATAATTTAGCATTTCATGTGTGATTTTTATTTACATAATTAATATTAAATGTTATCATTTTCTATGAAAATTGTATTTTCACATCCATATATACCATTGAAAAATTATTATATAGAAATCATCTATTATATTATTGACTTTTTTATGAACATTAATTTAAAAATTCATTTAATTTATTATGTATTCATATTAATGTTTGTTGAATCATATTAATTAATTATAAGATATTATTTTACTATTTTCATTTTAAAAATTATTAAAAATCTACTCATTCCAGGTAATGATATATACTAGATTATTTTATTCCATGGTAATAATTTTTAGTGTGGTTTTGAAATCTCATTTTGTGATGAGTGATACATATAGATAAATTAAAATGATTTATTAATATTTATAGTAGAGTTTTGAATGATATGTTATGGTATGTGAGTAAGCCCCTTATCTCCTGGGAACATTGTCCCATGTGTGATACAACTATGGGACAATAGGGATTTTCATATTGATTGCTGAGGATCATGGCTAATATAAAAAATTGTTTTCCTTAAAATGGTTAAATCTAATGTTTTTAAAATTAATATATACATTATAAAAATATTTAGAAAATTGATTCATTTGTTGAAAACCCTTTTAAAATAATTAATTTTTATCAAATGATTTGTCTATTTTTTATAGTTTTAAAATAAGGGTATTTTTATTGGTTTAAAAACACCATCCTTGGAAAATAAATTATTATACCTTGTTTTAAAATTATATTCATAGGTCAATTATGAGTTATATGATGGGAGGATTTAGTTATGGTGTTATCACAGGTGAATAAATTTAGTTAATATATTTTTTATACATCATTGAATATTTTTTATGTAATTTTAAATTATTTAAAACCGATAATGAAATATTTGTAGAAAAGTAAAATGTTCGGTTTATTTTTTAGTGTTTTTTAATTAATACACTACATTTTTATTTACAGAACTTTTAAGTGTGGGTTTTGGGTTTCACCATCCTCCAGTTTCTTGTTGGGTTATTATACTTTAAATTTAGGTTGAACATATTGATCGTTTTCTCTATTGGGACATAAAGGATTGTTGTAGTTTTCCATACATAAATAACAACATTCAAAATGGTACCTTTTTTGTTCAAGCGTCATGGTAAGTAGATTTTGGTTTCAGGAATCCATGAACGAGTCATAGGTCCCCTAAAACATTCACTAGTTTGGTATAAGAATTTAGTAGTGGGATCCAAAAGAATGTAGAATCCATGGAAATTTAAAAGGGGGCATGTGAGGTAATTCAGGGTTTGTGCCATCGGTTCTTGTGCTTAAGAAAATTTTCAGTTCCCAATAGGGATGAAAAAATTTATTTTTCCACCATGCATATTTTAATGAACATTGGGTTGAAATAAGATTATAATTTCAACTTATATAAAAAAAATTCAAATGTGATGTTGTATAGTGATAGTTTGAGTTAGATCCCACAAATAATGTTTTCGATGGAAACAAACCTAAAAATCAAAACTGTCGTGTAGGAATCCTCACAAATTAGATTATTTATTGGATTTGATTAAATATAGTGAGTTTGATGTATGATTTATAAACTAGATAGGGATCATGATGAATTTTGGGATTGAGGTACAAAGGAGAATTTTGATCCTAACATGGAATAGTCGTAAGACAAAGGCTGTGAGGTAGTGAAACTATAAAAAGTTTCATATTGTAAAGCCAAATAGATATATCTAAGATGTAACAATTCCTTAGTCTAGATATAGATATAAATATAGATTCATTTATACTAGATTATATATAAGGATGTATTACATGAAAATTATTATAGCCTACTCTTTTCCAATCAGGTCAGATTCGTTCATTTAAACATCCCATGGATAGTTTTTCGTAAAATAGTTAATTAAAAAATTTAATTTGACATCATTACTATCATTTGGGTTACCGAGTGCCCATTTATATATTCATTATGTTTAGATCACAAATAATTTATACCCTTACCCTAAGTGGTTTAACCGTTCAGGGTTGTAATAATCACGATCGAAGATTCATTTATAAACATTCTTGAATGATTTATCAATTATTCGACACAAAAATGGTTGAAAATAAGGGATCATGAATTAATAAATTCTATATATAATTACTAAATAAATCAATAATTCACAATATTGAAATGGTAAATAAGAATGATCATATAGATATGAAAACATAAAAAAATTAGAAACATTAAACAAGAGATAAATGGTGAAAATTGAAGAACTTAATGTAGTACATGTGTTGAAAAATTAATGGAACTCTGATTCAATAAAATCATTAGCTTAAATTGTTTAGAATTGAGTTTAGACATAATATATTTGTGAAACCCCACTGATAACCTCTGAAATAATGAGTGAAAGAAAATATTTTTACTTCTGTATTCCTATATAAATGTAAATATTCTATATTTTATAAGACATATAAACATCTCACACCATGTTATCTTAATCCATTTTATTCTACATATTTTGTGTATATGGTACAAATCATGGCCTGATTCTTCATTATTGGGATATTTGATTCATCTCATGATGTGTAAATGGTCTCCACGAAATGCTTCTTCATAAGAGTAGAATATTAAACGAGAAGTGTTTTTTGAACATTACATGATCTGTATTGGGGATTCTCATCTTTTTATATTTTCATGGCTTGTAATTTTTTCCTAATATGCTTCATGACTTATGACTTGTTGTGAATGATTTCTAGAGATAGTGTGATGGAGATTCAAGACCTGTAATGTTCACTTTTGATCAGTTTTCACATCTTCTTTTCATTATATACATAAAACACTATTTTTTTAAAATAAGAATAATACATACCATTTTCACTATCAAATAGAACATGACTGATTAATAATAAAATGAAAATACATTATATATTCAATTAAAACATTCCAGTAATGAACTATTTCAATGTTAATAGATTCCATAGCCTTTTATGACTAGAGTATAATTTTCCATGTTATATGGAATGATAATACCTAAAAATATATCATTGAAAAATCACCATATCAAACTCAAAATCATGATTTTAGTTATTTAAATATGAAATTTCAATATTCATGATGTAAAATCTATCACCATGTCACTCTAAAATAGAACGCATTCTGGTCCTATCATCAATTCATCCCTATAGATGACAAACCCTTCAGATCTATGGGTGTAATGTAAGCATATACGCACTAACTAACAATATCATTAGTTCAATAAAAAAATCTTCACATTTAGTGGACTAATTAAATATTTCTACATTGCATGTTAACATGGAGATTATATTATATAGTTATGAAAAATTATCCAAAAACCACTGATGATATCCATTCAATCCCAGAAAAACATATATCACAATTGAAATGTTATGCATGGGCCGATGTTCATTAATTGATTCCTTTGATAGATCTAATAATATAACCTATATTGAAATTATATGAATGAAAAATGAAACTTTTTATACACAAAAATAACACTTGGTAAACTTTCTAAACATCATTTTTACCCAAATATTTAGTACACACCTTAAAAGATCTTCATGTCCTTCCCTTCTCAAGTAATATATATGAAAATAATCTAAAAAAATAAAACCATATGTTTAAATTAATATATATATTCCATATTATATAAAACCATCGATATAGATTGGTAATTAGTTATAACAAATAGAATCTCTATTTATTAATATTGTTCATTTATTGTAAAAAAATTATCTTTTGGTTATATCCGCCTTATTAACACTTAGTGAAGATATCTGTAATGAATATCGATACTGGCGATGTTTTTAGAAACATGTAGTTGATCAAACAAGTAACTAATATGATGTAGAAGAGACATATTATTTATTGTGATCTTTTCAGGGACATGATAATCTATAGGGAGTCACATTGTCCAATCATTCTTTTTAATAAAAATGAATAGTTAAAGGATATGGAAATGAACCAAATTAAATTATTCCCTTGTCATGATTTCCTTAGAGAAACTTCTCATATTCTTATAAATCTACCTATGTAATTATACAGTAGTTCCATAAAATAGGTGTATCACCAGTTATGAGTTATATTGTTAACTCAACATTTTGACTCATTGTAAGACTAATTTTTTTCCATAATGAAATAAATAAATCATGAAAAATACTAATATTATTGATGTTCATTCCCCCCAGAAAACATCCGAAATAAAATCCCCCATTATTAATAGTGAAAACCATACAGTGGATGTTATTTCCAACAAAATTTCATATTTATCATCACGCTGATAGATGATCGTATATTTTCGTATGATATACAACCTGACATAAATTCTATATAAATTTATGTTTGATTTATATATACAATTCTATTTTATGACTATGATATCCTAAAAATAAACCATTGGGAGAGTAATAAGATTTATAGGAAACATATTCCCCCTAAAATCAACTATAGAAGAATCATAGACATTGGATATAATAATTGTACCATTATGGGTGTCAATTATAATTAATATATGTAATTGTTGGGTTGGAATATTTCTTCCCATAATAATTTTATCTAATAGAAATTTGTGGGTAGATCCAGATACAAAATAAAAATTCACAGTTGTATAGCTACTGGTCAGTTTACCATTCACCTCATGTTATATTCCCAACACCAATATTATTGATTGTATGTGATTTCCATTTTTCTACATGATAAATATGTTATTAAAATCATCATTATTATCCTTTAAATTTGATAAATATTTATCATAATTCCCACATTTCATTAATTTTAATCGTTGTATTATGGGTGGTGCATTCTGTGTATCGTTCACTCTATTCACATAATTAGCTGACTTCATTCCATCACACCTCCAACCACTTTCCCAGAAACATTTCTTTATAGACTTAATACACTTACATAACCCATAAAAATAATTTCATTACTGTTTCATTCCACAAAAAAATCATTAAAGAAGTATCATATTTCACTTTTCATGTATTTTATAATATCAATTGAATTCCAGCATTCGTTTCATACCAAACCCTTATGATGGCTACGTAAATACAATAACCATTTTAACCATGATTTAACATTGATCTATATTATTATGTAGAATGATATTACTTATATCTAATACCATTCAGAGACATGGTTTGGAACCACTAAATAATTGGTAAACCTCAATTTCATATTGGATGACAATAACAAAAAATTACCTTAGTTTTCTTGACTTTTCTTTTGATAGGTACTAATGGATTCATCATCCATATATTGTAGATAATGGAATTCTTTATTTATTTTATTATGATAAATATAAGGAAATCGTTTATCAAAAAATATGATCAGAAAATTGTCCGACATAATGAAGTCAATTTATTTATATTTTCCTGTATTCTTGATAAGATTTCACATTTGATCATCTTCTATATCCAAATGATAGACAACTAAAATAAATATTTCATTCTTTGAAAACTGAGGAATAAAAAATATCATTTTAATGGGACTTACAAAGTTGTTGGAAACTAAATATTCATTATTCCAACTAAATGAGGATTTGAATTACCATATAAATGACTCAATAAAATTTTATTCAATCACTTGGTAGTTTTGATGTTCTTATTGACTCATATAAGTAAAAAAAATTGTAATTATAATAATAAGATTATTTATTCCATATCATTTAACATATTTTTACTTATAAGCAAAATTAATGTATTGTTCATCATATTCAGTGTTAACATAGTTCCATTATGATAAATCTTTTGATTAAAAATATAAAATATAGAGTGAGAAAAAATAATCATATTTTCCAGACACATATTTTTGAAAAATAATTTATAATAAGTATAATGCAAGAAACCTTATTTTCAAATTATGAACAATTTGGTTTTAACATGGTATTTTATAATCGATTTATATTAAATTCATTCATGATAGTTTATAAATAAAATTTAAATTTGTTCAATCGTATCCCCTAGGAATGTCAATCCAGGTGAATATTAATGGAACATTCACAATAAACAAAAATAAAAGATGGGATATAATTGGAAAACTCTCTCTAGGATTATTATCCCTAAATATATCTTTTTCAAAAACAAATTCTAATTGTAGTCTCCCTACATAGATGTTTTTCAAAAAAAACTCCCACCGTATATTACTATAACATAGAACATTCTCGTGTACTTAGGATTGTCCTATGGGTTATCACTTATGCTTTCTAAAATATTTTTATCATATTTAACTAAACGATTATCAAAAATAAAATATAGTGACATTTAGTTTTCATACTAAAATATTTCATCTTATAAGGTTTATATTAAATATTATAACATAATGATACCAGAAAGAACCATATAAATATAGTTTTTCTAGAAATGATGATATATATAAAACTGGTTCATAATTTTACTACAAAAATCTTCAAATATGTTATTCATAACGGGAACCCTTCTTATAAATATCAAAAATAATACCATTTTTCATAACATAGGAAAACAAAACACAATAAAGGGTGATCATTGGTGATCAATAATTGTAAAATGGATATATCAATGACCACAAAAAATTTCCATGAAAATAAGTGAATTATAACATTATTATACCATTTGAAAATTATACCCTATATAAAATATAGCATAATCATGAATAATGTAACAATTATTTGTAGATATTTATTTATGAATCATATGGAATAAAATAACATGAGTCACAAGAGAATAAAATTGTCATAATATATTTATTTTTTATATACAATACAGAGAAGAAAATAATTTTATTAGTATTTAGTTCATAATTAAAATAATATCATATTTTACTAGGTTATCTCACTACACCACCATAGTAGTCATGGTTCTCTCCCAAATCTCTGATATTGGATAAAGTCTCTCACTGAACATGGATCACTCTAATTTCCAATCCTATTTATCTCATGAGATGTTAATATATACCCAGTGCTTTAGTGGTATATTTAATTTTAGGCCCACCGTCAACATAATGAAATTCATACAAATTTATTCCATAAAATTATAAATCAATCATCATATCATAACCCTTGGAATGGAAGTGAGATTCATAAATATATCAACAATTCATTCTAGAATAACCACTCTAATGGAAATGGGTGCATCCAAGGGAATTGGTATGTTTGATATCAATGGATCATATCATATAGAAATATAAATAAATTTAAAAATATTCTACCTTAGACATTATATTATTTTTAAAGATCACATGGAAATTTTTTTTGGACAAAATGGGGTTTTAAATTGAAATAGCTTATTTACAATATAAAAATTTCATAAATATTAAATTATTTTTATTATAAATAACCATATACACTAATAATGGAAACATCAATGCACTGATTGGTCATGATATCATGATATTACTTTAATGTCTCATACATTAAAAAATATATTCCTTTTGTAGTTTCACTAAAATGTAAAAAAGTCAAATTCTTAAAAATTAATGACGATTACATTAATCTATTTTGAAAAAATAAATCATGGTTAAGATATACTTCTAACAATAAATGGAGGTACGTAAATACATTATTTAAATAAAATATAAATATCATAGACATGGAATAGAATGGATTTTCAATAGAATAATGAAATAACAATAATTTTCTATAAAAAATTATTTTAGTGCCTTGAGTGAATAATGAGTGAAAATGAAATAAATGAATTTATAATATGTAATTAACCATAGGAAAAGTAAATTTATGAGATTATTTAGAGTTAAATATTGAAATTTCATCATAAAAAACACTCATTAACAATCCTGATAAATAATGATGTTATATCATATAAACATTACTATATGCCCATCATTATTCATTTGTTTTAGAACCTACTATATAAAAAAAATTATTATTAATATATTAAAGAAACATAATCATATATATCAAACCATATATGATTACTTATAACCAATTATCACCCATTTAATAGTAATTTTTAATTTAATATGCTGTTTTGGGATATAAAAACATCAATTTTCATTTAGGTTTTTGTATGATTATTTTGGTCCTTGTATTTTGATCACAGTTACATCATCTAATGATTATTTATAATCATATATAAATAATATATATTCATTACAAACATATTTATATTCATCCATGGAATTTATTGATTGATGAATGATTTACACCATTCACAGTGATGATAGACCATATATACGCCTGAGTAAACTCCTTATTTATCGATGAATGGAATGAAATAAAGGTAAAAATAATTCACCATTAAAAATAGATTATTTTTATAAAGACATAGCCTTAAATATTACTTAATATAGAGTTATTTCAAGAATACACATTGAGTGTCTTTTCAGGTATATAGTTTTAGAGAATCAGGACATAACTATTACATCTCAAATTATTACAATGTAGACACTACTACAATAACCGATTTTTCACAACAATAAAAAAATCCTAAAATATAACAAGATTTCTTATCATGATATAAATCTTCTTGAATACTTCTTTATCTTACCCTTCCTTATAACCTGTGAAAACCATTTCAAAAACATGGGATGATAATAAAAAGATCAGTAAGGGTTATAACATAAAGAAAGGAAACATTAACCCGCCAATAAATACAAATCAATGAAACCATAACATTCAATCATAAAATACTTTCTGAAATCATAATATTTATGTATAACTCATATAAATCATAAGATATAAAGGTAAATTGAGGTATTAATAACATTCTTGCATAGGGAGTAACCCTCATGGTTACATTTGGAATACCCATCACAGTATATTCCCTAAATATATTTGGAAAAACTTTAGTGTTTAACTACTTCGCGTTACCCAATGCATTGGAGAGCGATCACGGGCTCACCCTCCTATATTTTATCATGGAACCACCCGTCTTTATAAAAAATACCCAAGAACCATAAAATAATCGTATCATATAAAACCTGAATAAAGGAAACATAACATTTCCATATTTTAATAACAAGATATCAATACAACACATTGATATAATCAAAATATTATCAAAACCATTTTCAATACCAAAATAAATGAAAAGTAAAAAATTGTATTTATTTTTCATTTAAAAAAAGTTATGTCTTGTAGAGGAAGCCAAACCTCAATTAATTGTCACAGCGGCAGAGAAGTCATTGTCGCCGCATACGTATGACAAAACATTCCTTTTGTCATTTAGTAAAATGATTCGTACAAAAAGATTCCTTTTTAATAAAAGTAAAAGTCAAAGTTTTTTATACTCTATATAAAAATAGTTGTGTATAAAACAAAATATTCCTCAATGAATGGAGATTGAGACGAAGTCCCTTACAAAGACGGTATCCTTAGACTAAGGATAAATCAATTACATAAATATGTGTCACAAACATAAATACAACCAATATAAGTGGATATTAAGTGTAATGAAGTCAGAGGTCATCCAAAAATATTCATAGAATGACATAGTCAATAAGTAGTGGTTTAACCAATATAATTGAAAATGGGATTAAAAGTTCCCTTATAGAAATTCAACTGCCTAACGGCGTCACATTAAAATTTGAGAAATGAGTTGATGAGAGATAAAAAGGGTATCCCATCAATTGGACATAAAATTTAAAGAAATAAGGATATATAAGAACATACCCCAACATAAAAATATGTAAATTAAAAGACATAACAAAGAGAAGCCTTTCTAAAAGAGGAGGTTGAAAGGTTCCCTTACCGATTTGGGTAACTTTCGAAACGTACACCCCATGAAAGAAGGATCATAAAATGAAGATGTAAATACCAATAAATTTATGTATATTACAGAAATAATACAATCATGGGAATTACACACACCACAAAAATGTAAATAGTGGAAAATGTTGGATGAATCTCATGGGAATAAAAGTGAGATGAAAAATCCCTTACGAAAACTCGGCAGCCTAACGATGCCACATAAAACATCAAAAAAATGGATTGACGAGATCAAATAGGGTCTCTAAAAATATGGAAATAACAATTACAGTAAGAGTGATATAATTGAACATCTCCCAACATAATAAATAGGAGCTTAAATGAAATGACATAAAACATAGTACATAAAAAGAAAGAGATGGGTAGGATCCCTTACCATAAGTCTGACTTTCCTTGTTTGTTTCTTTATATTCATAAATAATAATAAAAAATTGAATTAATAATTTCTTATTGACCTCTGTTAAAATTTATTACTAAATTCATATCACATATTATAATTTTATAATAATTATTTAATTATGTGAGTTCATATCAGACGTTTTTGTCGATGTTCGGTATATGAGTCAAAAATGAACTTGTTGGAAAAGAATTGCCCATGTAGTTATAAGTACACCATCTTCAGAATAGTATTAATGATTTAAATATCATATATATCCAGTATATATTCATTTTATACTATTCCATAACATTTGGAGATAAAAAAAAAAGAAATGCATCATTCATGGAGACGGTAGGCCGTACGTACCCATGAACGCGACTTTCATTTCTATTTCATACTTTAATGAAATGAAAACCTAATGATACACAAGTATATTATAATATCATATATAATATCATTAACTCCATCCTTTATTCATCCCACATTTGGAATTAACGATTCAAATCCCATTGAGGGGGTGGTAATCCGCACTTCCTAAAATGAAATTATCGCGTTTACACATTTTGGAAACCATATTGGTATGGAATAAATGAAAAATAAAGAATAATAAGGAAAACAATAATATATATATCATATATAAATATAGTGAAATCTTAATGGACACCATGAGAGGTGTTAAAATAAGATTGAACAATCATCGTTTCATGAGGTAGTAATTCGCTACCCACAGAATCAGTATGTTCATTAACCATTTGATGGAGGTGTGTATATGTTTATCATGAATACTTATTATAAAGACATCCTAGTATATTGAAGATTCTTGTTTTGTTACAAAATAAGGGAATAAAAATAGTTACGGTGTTGGAGAAGAAAAATAAAACAAAACATCATAAGAGAAGATATTACCTTCTAATCAGGTAACTTTATTTGATTTGAGACCAAAGGCTTCCTTGGAAAGAATTCATCCCAAAGTGGGGATTATAATAGTAATATAGGGATGTGGAGAGAAAATATGAGAAGAGTATGGACAAGCCAAGGGATTGGGAGGTGTGGGAATGGGGGTAGAGGTGGGGCCTTTTAAAAGAGGTAGGAGGGGCACTCTTGGAAAGTCATGAAATATTACGTTACTATAAAATGATTTTCGGATTTTAAAGGTCCCAAAATTATATATTTCTAGGATAAGGTGATAATATTTCTAAATCCACCCATCCAATAGGTTTTTTACAAGTATAATTATTATATTTTACCTTATCTTTTCATTTTATTTAAATCATTCATTAATGAGGTAATCACTGCATCATCACAGTGACATAAATAAATTTATTTCTTTAATGTCTAAAAATTAAAAAAAATAACATGATGTAGTAAATATTATTATATTTCCATTGACAATTTATAGTCTAATAGATAATTTTTCTATACAAAATTAAATTTTTTTTACTTATGTGTTACATACTTTTGTTATATTTTCCTTTCTTTAAAAATAAAAAGATAAAATGTAACTATCACCCAAAAGTAATTCCATGGGGTCCCTAAGTTGGAAAAAGACATCCCATGGTCGGCCATGACACAACCAATAGCATTATGACACATTTGGGGTCATTTTATATTATTATGATACTATTTTGTTACCCTAAACTACCCGATTACTAATTAATCAAAATAATTAATGATAATTACCATCGTTACTATTCATAATGTCCAAAACAAGAGTCATATTTATATAATTTTTACCTTATGACTAATAATATGGAATGAAATTTTTCAAATTCCAAACATACAAATTGGAGTAATTAATTTGAAATAATTCCAGTTGTCAAAACCAAAGATGGGTTTTTAGGAAATAAAATCTTTCAAAAGATTGATTTCATTTTACACCAACATTAAAAGTGAAATTACAAAAAATGACCAAAATTGTATTAAATGATAAAAAAAGAATTAAATTACACATTAAATCCAATTAAAATTACAATCTAACTATATAAATAAACTGGATAAAAAGGAAGTTTTGAATTAAAATGCAGTATTATTCACTATTCATTAAAAAAGAAGATTTGTCAGAAAAATACCAAAAATTAACCCTAAGATATATTTTATATTTCATATTCAAAAATTATATCAATTTTACCATATTAAAAACATATAAGCTTCATTAATTAATTTTATAATCAATTCCTGCTGTCAAAGTAAAAAGCGTGTTTTTTAAGAAAGAATATCTATAAAAACATTGACTCTTATTTATGTACAATTTAAAAGTGAAATTAATTATAATGAACACCATTGGGTTAAATGGTAAAAATATATTCTATTTATACATTAAAACCCATTAAAAAATAATTTAACCATCGAAATAAATTAGATTAAAAGGGGGTTTTGAATTAAAATACAACGTTTTTAAAACATTGAACTTTATCGGAAAAATACCAAAAATTTACACAAAGTAAATTTTGATGTCTTGATTCTAAATAAGGATTTTATTTTTTAATATATAACATAAAATAGTGAAAAAAGTTTTACTTAAAAAGGGTTCTCCATCAAAAGCTGATTAATCATCCTTTTAAAGAATATTAGAATATTTATTCATAAAATTGGATTCATTTGCATTTTATGCCTCTAACATTTATTGGATAAATGTAAAAATAGTTAACAAACATATATAATCATTTTTTATTTAGTTATGTTCATTCCCTCCATTAAATCAGCTTGTATTTTACTACAATTTACAAAAATCTTATTATATTATTAGTGTGCATCATATGATTTCAAAGAAACTCGTCGTTGTGTATATGATATGCCATCGAAAATAGCATCACCTTCAAAGCAATATTATCATTTTATTCACAAATATTAATAAATATGAAAATGAAATATTATTTATATACATGAGATGTTACATCCTTCCCCCCTTTTGGGAATTTCCTCCTCGCAATTTTTTTTAAAAAAAATTGGGCTCGGAAACTTCATTGAAAGCCCCAAATAATAAAATGAGGCAGCAAAACTATCACTTTAAAATAAAGGGAGATAAGTACAAAGGTCACCGAAGTTAACTCATACTAGGATTCCATGTTGGAAAATATGGATATGGAAGAGAAAACAATGGGTCAAGTTCTGATAGAGAGTGATAAAAAACATGATCAGGAGAAAGTACACAATTTGAAATCCATAAACTTGTGATGGGTTAAATGGTATTTGATCCCCCAGTAATAAATTTTAAAAGGAATCACTTTAGTTTTAAGTTACATTTCATTGAGTAATTTATTTATGACCTTACATAAATCATAAGTAAAAATACTTACTTGTCGTGTAGACTTTCATCTCTTACAAGATTTCTTACGTAAACTCATATTTTCTCCAAACGATGAGTATTTCAGGATGACATGTTCATATTAAGAGCGCTATAATCATCTTCTAGAGAATCACCTAATCCAAAAAAGAAAAATATATATTTTCCATGACTTTAGACCTTAACCAACAACAAAAATTTTAGTACAAGATCAGATAATTCCGAAAAGGATAATCCTTTATAAAAATAAAAGCTAATCATAATCTCCAAAATTTGTTAAACATTACCCAATGTTCAACAAAGAACATTCGATAAAAAATTGTCCATAAAATTCATCAATGATAAAACAAACTATAATTGAAACCCAAATCTCTGTAGGATTTAATCACATAGTATTCAAAGGCAAATATTAACATTTAACTCCAAATAACATCAGTTGCTCTTAAAGTCTTATTTTGAAAAGTGATTATCCTAATCATATATCCTCCATGATAGGTCAATAATTTCTTAGATAACCAATGATAAACTTATTCTTGATTCATAAAATCATCTAACTAAAAATAATTTTTCATACTAACCAGGGAATTCACGTAGTCCAGTGGTAGGCGATAAATACCAGTCGCACTTTGGTTGTGTGTTCGATTCCCGCAGCTTTGTCTTATGTGACGGGTTGTCACATAGTCTACCTATTGTCCTTTTTCCTAAAACTATATAATTCTTAAAATATTCTCCAAAAAGAGATAAAATCCCCAAAAATAATCCAAACATAGTTAACCTCAAGTTTATCTCATGCGTTTCATTTTACACGATAACATATAGTAACCCATAATTACCTCAAAAGTAAGGATCATATAAACCCTAATTGTCACCTTTATAATTATTACCTGAACTTCCACATCGAGTCGGTTCTATCGTACATGATTCATTAGAGAACTCACCATGGTTCAAGTTGTTTATCGTGACTCCTGATAGTTGGTTTAGAATAACCATGAGATTTCTCATTGAAACCCCCATTTTATCCATTCTCTTAATCAATGATCCACCATAGTTTTCTTCAAACCCATTGTCACTTTGGTGCCTGCTAGATCCATCCATTTACTAAAACCAAAAATATCAGTGTGAGTATATCATTACAATCATCATAAAATATCTAATGAGGAGGGTAAATACTAAGATATAATTATTCATGTTAGCTTAAACTCATTCACTTTATCTAAAACTAAGACTCTTTCTAAAATCCTGATCATTATTTTAATTTCACTTGTGCTTAATGAATACCCTAACCTCTAATGTTATCTAAACCGACCTCTGATACCAACTATAAGGACACGGCCTTAAACATTACTTAATTTTGAGTTATATCAAGAATACACATTCAGGATCTTATCAGGTTTAGATATTTAGAGAATTAGGACATAACTATTACATCTCAAAGTATTACAAAGTAGACCCTACTACAATACACATTTTTTCACAACAATATAAAAATACATAAATAAAACAAGAGTTCTTTTCTTGATATAAATCTTCTTGAATACTTCCTTTCTCTTACTCTTCCTTATAACCAGTGAAAAATATTTCAAAAACATAGGATGACCATAAATAGCTCAGTAAGGTTTATAACATAATGAAAGGAAACATTAACCCACCAAAAAATACACATCAAAGAATCTATAACTTTCAATCATAACATACCTTCTTAAATCATAATATTTATGTATAACTCATAGAAATCATAAGTCATAAAGGTAACTTGAGGCACTCAAAACATTCTTACGTATTGAGAAACCCTCATGGTTACTTTTGGAATACCCATCACAGTATATTCCCTAAATCTCATCGGAGAAACCTTAGGCTTTAACTCCTTCACATTACCAAATCCATTAGAGAGATATCATGGGCTCACCCGCCCTTAGTTTATTACAGAACCACCCGTCTTCATAAAAAATTCCCAAGAACCATAACACAATCGTATCACATAAAACATACATAAAATAAACACAACACTTCCACATTTTAATCTCCAGATATCAATACAACACATTGATATAATAAAAACATTATCAAAACAATTTTCAATACAAAAATAAAAAATAATGTAACAAAAGGTATTTATTTTTCATTTAAAAAAATTTATGGCTTATAGAGGATTCTGAATCTCAAATAATGGTTACGGCAGCGGAGAAGTATTTGTCACCACATACATAAGACAAAACATTCCTTTTGTCATTTAGTAAAGTGCTTCGTATAAAAATAATCCTTTTAAATATAAGTAAAATTATATGGGGTTTATACACTGTATAAACGAAATTTGTTTATAAAACAAAATATGTCTCAATGATAGGAGATTGAGATGAAGTCCCTTACAAAGACGATATCATTATATTAAGGATAAATCAATTACATAAATATGTGTGAAAAACAAAAACACACCCAATATGAGTGGATATTAAGTGTTAAACAATCATAGTACATACACACATATTCATAGCACGATATAATCAATAAGTATAGGTTTAACCCAAAGAATCGAAATTGGGTTAAGAAATTCCCTTACAGATATTCAACAGCCAAACGGTGTCACTTTAAAATTCAAGAAATGAGTTGATGAGAGATAAAAATGGTATCTCATAACTTTAACATAAAATTTAAAACAATAGGGATATATAGGGACATATCCAAACACAATAATATGTAAATTAAAAGACCTAACAAAGAGATTCCGTTTAAAAAGAGGAGGGTGAATGGTTCCCTTACCGATTTGGGTAACTTTCATAATGTACAACACATGAAAGAAGGTTCATACAATTAAGATGTAAATAACCATAAATTAAATTATATTACACAAATAATACAATAATGGGATGTACACACACCACACAAAAAGGAAATACTGGCAAATGTAACATGGATCTCACGGGAATAAAAGTGAGATGAAAAATGCCTTACGAAAACTCGGCAGCCTAACGGCGCCACATAAAACTTCAAAAAAATGGATTGAAGAGATCATATAGGGTCTCTAATCATATGAACATAAATAATAAAATAATATTAATATAATAGAACATCCCCCAACATATGAAATAGGAGCTTAAATGAAATGAGATAAAAGAGAGTACTTAAAATGAAAGAGAGATGTAGAATCCCAATACCTTGAGTCTGACTTGTCTTGTTCATTTATTTATATTACTGAATAATAGACTATGTTCAATTTATAATATCTTAAGGACCTCCTTTAATGTTTATTATTCAATTCATATCACATATTATAATGTTATAATAATTATTTAATTATGTGAGTTCATATTAGATGTTTTTGTCGATGTTCGGTATATGAGTCAAAAATGAACTTGTTTGAACAGAACTATCCATGAAGTTATAATTACACCATCTCTAGAACAGTAATAATGATTTAAATATCATATATACCTATTATATATTCATTATATACTATTCCATAACATTTGGAGATAAAAAAATGAAATGCACCGTTCATGGAGGCGGTATGTCGTACGAATGCATGAACACTACTTTCATTTCTATTTCATACTTTAATGGAATGAAAACATAATGATACATAGGTATATTATAATTAAAGAAAAATATCATCTATAATATAATTAACTCCATCCTTTATACATCCCACATAAGGAATTAACTATTATAATCACATTGAGGGGGCGGTAGTCCGCACTTCCAAAAATGAAATTATCACGTTTACCCATTTTGGAAACCATAATGGAATGGAATAAATTGAAAATACAGAAGCATAATGAAAACAAAAAAATAATATATATATCATAGATAGATATATTGATATCTTAATGTCCACCATGATAGGTGGTAAAAGAAGATTGAACAATCATCATTTCGTGAGGCAGTAATTTCCCACCCACAGAAATAGTATGTTCTTTAACCATTTGATGGAGGTGTGTATAAGTGTAGCTCGAATACTTCATATAACAACATCCTAGTATATTTAAGATGATGGTGATTATACAAAAGAAGGTAATAAAAATATTTTAGGGGGTTTGAGAAGCAAAATAAAACAAAAGAACATAAGAGAATACATTACCTTCAAATCGGGTAACTCTTATTGATTTGAGACAAAAAGGATCATTAGTAATAATTATGAACAAAGTGAGTCTTCTAGGAGTAAGAAATCGATGTGGAGAGACAATATGAGCATAGTTTGGATGATCCAAGGGCATTAGAGGTGTTTTTAAGGGGGTAGAGGTGGGGGCCTTTTATAAGAGGGAGGTGGGGCACTTTTGGAAAGTCATGAAATGTTACATTATTATAAAATGATTTTCAGATTTAAAAGGTCCCACAATTATATATTTCTGGGATAAGGTGATAAGGGTTCTAAATCCACCCATACTATAGGTTTTTGACATGTTTATGTCTTATAGTTTACCGTATCGGTTCATTTTATTTAAATCGTTCATTAATGAGGTAATCACTGCATTATCATGGTGTTATAAACAAATTTATTTAATTAGTGTCTAAACATTAAAAAAATAATACCATGATGTAGGAAATATTTTTAGATTTCCAATTATTATTTATATCTAATTTATCATTTATGTAGACAAAATTAATATTGTTTTACTTAGGTGTTACATACTTTTGTTATATTTTCCTTTCTTTAAAAATAAAAAGCTAAAATTTCACTATCTACCAAAAGTGATTCCATGGGGTCCTAAGTTTTCACAAGGAATCCCATGGTCTTTAATGACACAAATAATAGAATTAGGACACATTTTTGGGTCATTTTATATTATTATGATGTTATTTTATTACCCTTAACTACCCGATTACTAATTAATCACTATAATTAAAGATAATTACCATCATTAATATACAAGATGTCCAAAAAAAGAGGCATAATTAAATAATTTGGATCTTATGATTAAAATATGGAAACCAATTTATCTAATTCCAAACACATAAATTGGAGTAATTAATTTAAAATAATTCTCATCGTCAAAACCGAAGATGGGTTTTTAAGAAGTAAAATCTATCAAAATATTGATTTGTTTTTACATCAAATTTAAAAGTGAAATTAAATAAAATGACCAATATTGTATTAAATTATAAAAAAATAATTATATTACACCTTGAAACCAATTAAAATGACAATATAACTACATAAATAAATTGGATGAAAAGGTAGTTTTGAATTAAAATGCAGTATTTTTCACTATTCATTAAAATTGACCATTTGTCAGAAAAATACCAAATATTAACCCTAAGCTATATTTGATATTACAAATTCCACAATGAAATAAATTTTTCCAAATTAAACACATATAATTTTCATTAATTAATTTTATAATCAGTTCCTGCTGTCAAAGAAAAAAAGCGTGTTTTTTGAGAAACAATATCTATTAAAAAATTGTCACTTGTTTATGTAAAATGTAAAAGTGAAATTAATTATAATGACCAAAATTGGATTAAATGGTAAAAATATATTCTAATTAAACTTTAAAACCAATTAAAAAGATAATCTAACCATAGAAATAAATTATATTAAAAGAAGGTTTTGAATTAAAATACAACATTTAAAAAATGAACTTTATCATAAAAATACCAAAAATTTACACAAAGTAAATTTTGATGTCTCGATTATAAAGAAGGATTTTATTTTTTCAAATATAAGATATAGAAGTGACAAAAAGTAGATTTAAAAAGGGTTTTCCCTCAAAAGGCTGTTAATTGTCCTTTTAAATAATATTAAAATATTTATTCATAAAATTGGATTCATTTGCATTTTAAGCCTCTAACATTTATTGGATATATGTAAAAATATTCAACAAACATATATAATCATTTTTTAGTTAGTTATGTTCACTCTTTCCATCACATCGGCTAGGAGTTTTCTACCATTTACAATAATATTATTATATTATTATTTTGCATCATATGATTTCAAAAAAAACTCGTTGTTGCGTATAGGGTACGCCATCGAACATAATATCCCCTTTAAAGTAATATTATTATTTTATTCAGAAATATTAATAAATATGAAAATGAAATATTATTTATTTACCTGGGATGTTACATCCTTCCCCCCTTTTGGGAATTGCATCCTCGCAATTTGAAAAGAAATTGGGCTCAGAAACATCATTGAAAGCCCCACATCATAAAAAGTGTCAACAAAACTATAAATTTAAAAGAAAGAGAGATAATTACAATGGTCACTAGAGTTAACTCATTCTAGGATTCCATGTATGAAAATATGGATATGGAAGAGAAAAAAATGGTTAATTTCTGATAGAGAGTGATAGAAAAATGATAAGGAGAAAGTACAAATTCTGAAATCCATAAACTTGTAATGGGTTAAACAGTAATTGATTCCCTAGAAGGAAATGTTAACATGAAACATTTTAGTTTCAAGTTAATTTTCATTGAGAAATTTATTTATGAGATTTCCTAAATAATAAGGAAATATACTAACTTGTCATGTAGACTTTTATCTCTTACTAGATTTCTTACACGAACTCATATTTTCTCAAAACGATGAGTATTTCAGGATGACTTGTTCATATTAAAAGCACTATAATAAACTTCTAGAGAATCACATAATCTACAAAAGAGAACTATATATTTCCCATGTCTTTAGACCTTATCCAAAACCAAAATTGTTAGTACTAGATCAGATAATCCCTAAAAGCATAATCCTTTATAAAAAGAAAATGTTCTCTTAATCTCCAAAATTTGTTAAACATTATCCAAAGTTCAACAAAGACCATTCGATAAACAATTTCCATAAAATTATTCAATGATAAAGCAAACTATGATTGAAACCCAAATCTTTGAAGGATTTAATCACATATTCTTCCAAAGTAAATCTTAACATTTATCTCCAAATAACATTAGTTTCTCTTAAAGTATTATGTTGAAAAGTAATTAACCTAATCATATATCCTCTGTGATAGGTCAATAATTTAATAGATAACCCAAAATCAACTTATTATTGATTAATAAAATCATCTTACTAAAAATAATTTGTTAAACTAACCCGGGACATCATGTAGTCCAGTTGTAGGTGATAAATACCAGTCTCACTTTGGCTGTGGGTTTGATTTGCATAGCTTCATCCGACGTGATGGGTTGTCACATAGTCTGTGTGTTGTCCTTTTTCCAAAAACAATATAATTCTTAAAACATTCCATAGAGAGAGATAATGTCTTCAAAAATAACCATAACATAATTAACCTCAAGTTTATCTCATGCATTTCATTTTCAATCATAACATATAGTAACCCATAATTAACTCAAAAGTAAGGATCTTATAAACCGTAATGGTTACCTTTATAATTATTACCCGAACATACAGATCGAGTTGGTTCTCTCGTACATGATGCATTAGTGAACTCACCAAGGTTCAAGTGGTTGATCATGACTCCTGATAGTTGGTTTAGAATAACCATAGTATTTCTCATAGAATCCCCCATTTCATCCAGTCTCTTAATGAGAGAACCACCACAGTTTCCTTCAAACCCATTGTCACTTTGGTGCCTGCTAGATCCATTCATTTACTAAAACCAAAAATGTCAGTATGAGTATTTCATTAAAATAATCATATAATATATTATGATGAGGGTAAATACTAAGATATAATTATTCATGTTATCTTAAACTCATTCAATTTATCTAAAACTATGACTCTTTCTGAAATCCTAACCATTGTTATAATGTCACTTGTGCTTAAAGAATACCCTAACCTATAATGTTTTCCAAACCGACCTCTGATATAAACTATAAGGACCCGGCCTTAAACATTACATAATTATGAGTAATTTCAAGAATACACATGGAGGATATTTTCAGTTTTAGAGTTTCAATGAATAAGGACATAACTATTACATATCAAGGGATTTCAAAGTAGAAACTACTACAATAACTGATTTCTCAAAACAATAATATAAATCCTTAAATAAAACAAGAGTTATTTTCTTGATAAAAATCTTCTTGAATACTTCATTTCTCATACCCTTCCTTATAACCTGTGAAAAACATTTCAAAAACTTGGAATGAGCACAAAAAGATCAGTAAGGGTTATAACATAATGAAAGGAAATATTAACACGCCAATAAATAAAAATCAAAGAAACCATAACATTCAATCATAACATACCTTATGTAATCATAATATTTATATATAACTCATAGAAATGATAAGACAAAAAGGTAACTTGAGGCATTCAAAACATTCTTAAGTAGGGAGTAACCCTCATGGTTACGTTTGGAATACCCATCACAGAATATTTCCTAAATATATTTGGAGAACCCATAGAGTTTAACTCTTTCATGTTACCCAATGCATTGGAGAGCTATCACAGGATCACCCACCTTTAGTTTATCACGAAACCACCCGTCTTCATAAACAATTCCCAAGAACCATAACATAATTGTATCACATAAAACAAGAATAATGGAAACATAACATTTCCACATTTTAATCATAAGATATCCATAAAACACATTGATTTAATAAAAAAAATTTCAAAACCATTTTCAATACCGAAATAAAATAAAAGTAAAACATGGTATTTATTTTTCATTTAAAAAAAGTTATGGCTTGTAGAGGAAGCCGAAACTCAAATAATGGTCATGGCAGCGGAGAAGTCGTTGTCACCGCATACTTAAGACAAAACCTTCATTCTATTGTTTAGTAAAATTCTTCATAAAAAAAGATTCCTTTTGAATAAAATTAAAAGTAAAAGTGGTTTAAGCACCGTATAAAATAATGTTGTGTATAAAAAATATGCCTCAATTAATGGAGATTGAGATTAAACCATTATAAAGAAGATATCCTTAGATTAAGGATAAATCAATTACATAAATATGTGTGAAAAACATAAATACACCAAATATAATTGGATATTAACAATAAAAAAATAACAGGTCATCAACAGATATTAAATGCACGACATCAATAAGTAGAGGTTTAACCCAAATAAGTAAAATTGGGTTAAGAAGTTCCCTTAATGAAATTCAACAGCCTAACAATGTTACTTTAAAATTAAAGAAATGAGTTGATAAGATATAAAAAGGGTATCTCATCACTTGGAAAAAAAATTTACAGCAATAAGGATATATAAGAACATATCCCAACATAAGAAGATGTAAATTAAAATACCTAACAAAGAGAATCCTTTTAAAAAGAGGAGGGTGAAAGGTTCCCTTACCAATTTGGGTAACTTTCGAAATGTACATCACATGAAAGAAGGACCATACAATGAAGATGTAAATACCCATAAATTAAATTATATTACATAAATAATAAAATCATGGGCATTACAGACACCACAAAAAATGTAAATAGTATAAAATTTAGCATGAATCTCACGGTAATAAAATTGAGATGAAAAACCCCTTATGAAAAATCGACAGCCTAACAGCGCCACTTAAAACATAAAAAAATGGATTGAAGAGATTAAATAGGGTCTCTCATCATATGAACATAAAAATTATAGTAAGATTAATATAATATAACATCCCCCAACATAATAAATAGGAGGTTAAATGAAATGACATAAAACATAGTACTTAAAAAGAAAGAGAGAGGTAGGATCCCTTACCTTAAGTCCGACTTGTCTTGTTCTTTTCTTTAAATTCATGAATAATAAAATTTGGAAATTTTATAATTGCATAAGGACATAATTTAAAGTTTATTATTCAATTAATATCACAATTTATAATGTTATAATAATTAGATAATTATGTGAGTTCATATTAGACGTTTTTTGTCGATGTTCGGTATATGAGTCAAAAATGAACTTGTTTGAAAATAATTGTCCATGTAGTTATAAGTAAACCATATAAAGAATAGTATTAATGATTTAAAATCTTATATATTCAGTATATATTCTTTTTATAATATTCCATAACATTTGGAGATAAAAAAATGAAAGGCACCGTTCATGGAGATGATAGGTCGTACGTACGCATGAACGCTACTTTCATTTCAATTTTATTATTTAGTGGAATTAAAACATAATTATACATAGGTATATTATAATTAAATTATAATATCATATATAATATCATTAAGTCCATCCTTTATACATCCCACATATGGAATTAATGATTCAAATCACTTTGAGGGGGCGGTAGTCCGCACTTCCTCAAATGAAATTATCACGTTTACCCATTTTGGAATCCAAAAAGGTGTGGAATAAATTAAAAATAAAAAAGCATAAGTAAAAAATAAACATAATATATATATCATATATAAATATAGTTACATCTTAATGGCTACCATGAGAGGTGTTAAAAGAAGATTGAACAATCATCATTACATGAGGTAGTAATTCACCACCTAGAGAAACAATATGTTTTTTAACCATTTTTTGGAGGTGTGTATAATTGTAGCTCGAATCCTTCTTATAACGACATCCAAGTATATATAAGATACTTTTTTTTTACAAAATATGGGAATAAAAAGAGTTTAGGGTGTTGGATAAGCGTAATAAAACAAAAGAACATAAGAGAAGACATTACCTTCATATCGGGTAACTTTTTTTGATTTGAGACCAAAGGATTCCTTGGAAAGAATTATTCACAAAGTGAGGCTTCTATGAGTAAGAGAGGGATGTTTAGAGACAATATGAGCAGAGGTTGGATGATCCAAGGGCTTTAGAGGTGTGGGTAAGGGGGAAGAGGTGGGGGCCTTTTATAAGAGGAAGGAGGGGCACTCTTGGAAACTCATGAAATGTTACTTTATTATAAAATGATTTTCGGATTTTAAAGGTCCTACAATTATATATTTAATGGATGAGGTGATAAGGGTTATAAAACCGCCCATCCAATAGGTTTTTGACAAGCGTATGTCTTATATTTTACCTTATATTTTTATTTTATTTAAATAGTTCATTAATGAGGTAACCACTGCATCATCACGGTGTCATAAATAAATTTATTTACTTAATGACTAAAAATTATAAAAAAATAAAATGATCTAGGAAATTGTTTTATATCTCCAATGAATAATTATATTATGAGAGATCATTTATGTAGACAAAATCAAAATTGTTTATCTTAAGTGTTAAATACATTTGTTATATTTTCCTATCATTAAAAATAAAAATATAAAATGTCACTATCACCGAAAAGTGATTCAATGGGGTCCATAAGTTGGCACAAGGAATCCCATGGTCTGACATGACACAAACAATAGCATTAGGACACATTTTGGGGTAATTTATATTATTATGATATTACTTTATTACCCTTAACTACCCGATTACTAATTAGTCACGATAATTAAAGATAATTATCGTCGTTACTATTTAGAATGTCAAAAAAATATTCTTAATTACATAATTTGGACCTTGTGATTAAAAATATGTAATCCAATTTATCAAATTCCATACACATAAATTGGGGTCATTAATTTAAAATAATTCCCGTAGTCAAAACCAAATACGGGGTTTTAAGAAGTAATATGTATCAAAAGTTTGATTTGGTTTTACATTCAATTTAAAAGTGAAATTATATAAAATGACAAAAATTGTATTAAATGAAAAAAAAAATTAAATTACATCTTAATACCATTTAAAATTACAATCTAACTATATAAATAAATTGGATGAAAAGGCAGTTTTGACTAAAAATGCAGTATTTTTCAATATTCAATAAAAATGAACATTTGTCAGAAAAATACCAAACATTCAACATAATCTATATTTGATATTCCAAATTAAAAAATTATATCAATTTTACAAAATTAAAAACATATAATTTTCATTAATTAATTTTATAATCAATTCCCGCTGTCAAAGTAAAAACGCGTGTTTTTAAGAAACAATATTTATTAAAAGATTGACACTTGTTTAGGTACAATTTAAAAGTGAAATTAATTATAATGACCACAATTGGATTAAATGGTAAAAATATATTCTAATTAAAAATTAAAACCAATTAAAAAATAATATAACCATAGAAATAAATTAGATTAAAAGTATTTTTTGAATTAAAATACAACAATTTTTTCAAAAAATGAACCTTATCTGAAAAATACCAAAAATTTACACAAAGTAAAGTCTGATGTCTTGATTCTAAAGAAGTATTTTATTTTTTCAAAAATAACATATAAATGGGACACTATTTATATTTAAAAAGGGTTCTCTATCAGAAGGCGGTTAATCAGCCTTTTAACGAATATTATAATATTTATTCGTAAAATTGGATTCATTTTCATTATAATCCTCTAACATTTATTTGATAAATGTAAAACTATTTAACTAACATATATAATAATTTTTTATTAAGTTATGTTTATTCCCGCCATTACATCGTCTGGGAGTTTATTTCCACTTACAATAATATTTTTATACTATTAGTGTGCATCGTAAAATTTCAATGAAACTCGTCATTACGTATAAGGTACGCCATCGAACATAGCGTCCCATTTAAAGTAATATTATTATTTTATTCAAAAATACTAATAAATATGAATTTTAAATATTATTTATTTACCTGGGATGTTATAATTTTATCATAAAAATAATATTTATTCAGAAAATATATATTTATAATCATTTTTTTAAAACTAAAATGAAAAAAAATCACATCCTTTTATGGAGGTGGTAATCCACATATACAAACTACCGACAATGTCTTTGTTCCATTGGAGTGGAAGTCATGATATAAGGTATGATATACACATTAAAGTATTATGATAAAATAATAAATATAAAATAAATATTTAAAATACATTATTATATCTAGTATTCAGTGGTGGTGATATGAAATAGTTTACAATCATTTGCAAGGTACTAGTCAATCGTACACACGATCAATGGTTTCATTGCTCATTTGATAGAACATGAGATTAATAAAGGTTATTACATTATAATGATAACCAATCTGTAAATATAATATATTATCATATTTATTTCATTAGGTATTAATAATTTTTTAATATTATAGAATAATTAATAAATAAGTAAATGCATGGTTAAAAACTATTCATCTTCATCCTATAATCTCTATTGGTTTATATATAGTAACTTTTTGAGATGGATTTTTTTCAAAAAATGTAATCTTGGACATGGGGAATTTCTTCGGAAGTGTTTTTTAAAAAAATTCTCATCATGTTTTTAAAGGAGAGGCTATAAGGTTTTCTTTTACAAGTGGGGCAGAGGGAACAATTGAAAACAATGAAAAGAATAAAATATATTCATATCACATTCAGTAAAAATATATCCACAATGATAAATAACATAATATTATATGACATATCATCTATATACGATGATATAATATAATTTATATTTTTTTTCCATATTTAGTAATTATCTTTTTAGTTTTACCTTTAAAAAACATGTTTAGCCTCATATATGTTAAAAACTTTATATTATTTTTATTATCCATTTAAAAACTTAGTTTACTACAATATCTAATATTAATTATTTTAATTTGAAAAATGTTATAGATTATAACAAATTCAATTCAAATAAGTGGTGGAATTTAATTAAAAATTAATATTAAAATATCAATGAAATATTGGTTTTTAGAAAAATGTTCTCTCAAGTCTATAACATTTTAATATCAAAATTCGACATAAAATTTATTCTAATGATATGAAATGTATTATTAATTACAAAATTAAATTGATGATACTATTATACTCATTGTAAAATAAAATTTATAGTTTTAAATGTTTTAATGGAAAATGTAGTTTTCAATAAAATCCATGTTTTATTTATTAATCAATAAATCAAAATTTTTATAAAATTAAACAAAATTCTCTACGATAATGTTTTAATTAATTTTCAGAAATTGAAGTCTATTTTTTCAAATACTATTTCGAAATATTGAAAATATATTTTTTTAATATAATGTATGGAAAATCATTTCTGATTAGAAATGTATATAAGGAGTACTAAAAAATAAGTAATTTTTTATTAATATATATTATTTATCTAAAGACATCATAATTTTTTTTAAGAAAATTATATTCATATTCAAACATACATCTTAAAATATCGGCAGTAATGGTATAATATATTCAAATTCATTTGGACTCAAGGTTGTTTGTATTAGAAACAATGGATAATATTCTATTTTATTAAATAGAAATATATAAAAATTCACATGGTGTTACATGATTTGTGGGAACAAATAATACATATCCCCTTGAAGAATTAATAGGTCTCATGAGGAAATTTTTTTTGTCTATTTTGTTGAATACCTACTTAGAATAATACATTTTCTTAAAAATAAGATCATGACTTCTAGTCCTATGGTATGAAGTTATCTATATGACATTAGGTATTTCACTACTAAGGAACCTAATATTGTTATCAATTTGATAAATTTATTTGGATGATTATACATGGATATATTATCTCTCATTTTGTTATTATGGATTCATGCGTTATAATTATTTATTCCACGCCCCTTGTTCAATAATTATGTTTTTATAGATTCAACTGTATACTACTTGTTACTGTGTATATATTCCATCAATCATTTTCCTTCCATTACCTATGAAACATATAATATACATATTTATAATTTTCTGGGATATGATGGAGGATGTAATATTTTTTTCACAATTTGTTCATTTTTTGTCTTGTTTTTTTAAATACAATGTAATTTTTTCATCAAATGTTATAAAGAAAAATAAATTAAATCCACTATTAACTCTTATATATGGTTTTAATACTCTTAAATAACAATAGTATCTATGTTTATGAGTATAGTTTGTAACAATTACATTATTATTATCAAAAATTTCAATTGGATTACTAAAGTTATATATATATTTTTAGTGTTATTAATGAGTATGAATATTTTATGAGATAAAACGAATCCACAATTTAATGTTCTAAGTGATATAATATTTTTTTAATTTTTACATTGTAATAATATCAATTTTAGAGGCTATATTTACATTTTCAAATTAGAGGTTCGTAGTTAATAAAATAAATTATTATGTATTTCCTATTTTCAAATTTTTGTTATATAAGAGTCAAAATGTATTCAAAATGAAAATTATATATATATATATATATAAGTTTGTGATGTTACATATTCCATGTTCTAGGAATGTGTCCCTAAAATTTAAACTCATATCATTGGCTGAGAATGGTTGAAGGTACCTTTATTTCATTACAACAAAATTTTCCCATGGTTCTTTATAATTGTTTTGACTCCACCAAATCACCTTAATGAGGTGTGGTGTTTTTTTGGTTATAAATTTATAAATATGATATTTTAGATTCTCTTGTTTTTTCAGATAAGACATGTAATCTTTCAATTGAATCACTTGTATGATCCAAACATGTGAGGGATCATGTATGTACTTCCCCAAGCGAGATAGATGAAACATTTTAGGGGAATAACCCATGTTTGGGGGAATGATAATAGATATGTCTAATACTATAAAATATTGGATCTCATAGGAAAAATTCACCTCATGTTGAGCATTCCCTTCTTCAAAAAACAACAAGTCTCTATTCACATTAAAATTAGAATGAAAAATTTTCTCCAACATCATAATCTAGGTGCCTTCAATGGTTTTTTTCATAACTCACATACTAACACTGAGAATCAATTAATTGTTTTTTATGTGTTGGACCATCTCTACAATTTCATTTACATTATTATGTCCATATAGATCATTTTCACCAACATCATCACAACATATATGAGTTCTACAATACATTCTATATAGAGATTCATATAAGGAAATATAAATAAATAAGTGGAATTTTTTGTTCTATTAGAACTAAAACTGTGGGATATGATGATCCCATCATTATTTAAATATTAATTATAATTTTTTCAACATGTCCTCATTTGTTTGAGTGGTATTTTTAAATTTCCCATTTTTCTAGGGGTGATATTCATTAATAAAATTCAATTCAATATTAAATGCATGTTTAATTATTATCGTGAATTAATAATTTAATCAAGGATCGTAATAGAAATTATCAATTTTTGTGCCACATGTAGTCAAACCACATCTTTTTCATCTATCAGTTCATGTTTAATAAGAAAAAAATATTCCTGAAAAATAATGAAGTGGGATGTCTTGGGATGATGATATGGTATAAAAAATATATTATTTTATCCTTTGGGTTTCATCAGAATACTATGAACAATGTCCATGATGATATTTATTCATTTACATAATGTAATTGGATATAATACTATCATAAATTGGAAATTTATTAACTCTATTTTAAAATTATGACATACCAATAATGTTGAGGTATAAATTGAAATATATTTCCCCTTGTCTTCTCCCTTGAAGATCTTTTAAATAAAATGACACTTCATGGTAATTTGATATTGTTGGAGACTGACAATCTATGTGAATTATTAAATAACACTTTAATTATATTAGCTAATTATTTTACACAAAATTTATTTCTAATCTGAATAAAACCATAATTTTAAATGAGTAATTCACGAATCATCCCTTACGTAACATCATTCACCTTTTTGTATGCTTTAATGATTAATTTTTTCATCCTTGATCTTATATTTGATATACGATTGAGAAATATTTTTGGAAATGTAGGATGTATTCTATTTTTTTATGATTTCTAGATCCACCCAATATATATTCATATATTTATAATTATATAGTATTTCTCAATCCACATCACTAATATTGTTGATGTTTTATTTATAATAAGAGCATCATCAACCCCATTTAATTTTTCGTGATGATATTGAATAGAGGAATCGTATTCATTGATTATCTCCCACCATCTCCGCTGAAGCATGTGGAGAACTTTCTATGTGAATATATATTTTAGGTTCTTCTGATATTATTATAAACCACACATTACACCATGGAGTTAGTTTTGTGAAACTCTAAATGTAAAGACGAAGAAAATTAACATATGATCATGTGTTGGGTACTTCATATCATGGATTTTCAACAGCCTTTGATCGTATTCTTTTAGTTATTCATACTAATTTGTAAAGAAGTTGATTATTTTTTGGAAGCATCATTGTGTTTCAAAAACCCTTTCAGACATGAGGGTAGTGTTTGTATATGTTAGATAAATATCCTCTTAATGAGATAATTAGTACATTCCTTAGAATATTCTATCAAGGAATGACTTAACCAATTCTATGATAAATTATAAATTATATATATAATAGTGAGATATTTCTAAAAAATTCTCAACACTACCTATAAAAACAAAGAAAACTATGGATTTTATTGTCACTCGAGGAAATTATATTTTCATCAATTTCAATTACCATTGAGTGGTACCCAAAAAATCCATCACATTTGATGACATGTCATGAGAATTTCATTAGTTTCAACAAAAAGTAACATTTATTAAAATAATCTATATATTCTCTTTCTTAATGTTTTAAGAAAATCATTATATTCCCTTCATTTCCTTCTAGGACCCCATAGTATATAATAATTTTTTAAATAATGTTTAATTTATTATTTTACTCTATAAAGACTATATTAACCTTGTCCATAATTATTAGATAATAATTGGAATGGATAATGTGAACCAATATTTACCAATAGTGTCCATATCTTGTAAATAGGGTTATGATGTGAATATCTCCCAATTAACATTTATTTTAAGATACTTAGAAAAAATTTCAACCTTTTTTGAGTATTGAGTAATGAAAATTTAATCCAAATATTCATAAATATTCTTCATGGGATACCTGTTCTTAAATGTGATTATGTTGAGCACCTAGTTATCTCTTCATAGTAATAATTATCCTTCCATTTTAATGGAAAAGAAAACGAGCACACTACAATTCATAATGACATAAAAAAATTCTATAAATTCTCATTTTGTGGTTTCTTTAAATCCGTGGGTTCTATTGGGGCTATACTATAGATGAATTTGGATATATTAGTCAATATTGATAAATTTATATTGAGTAATCTACCTCACAATCTAGGAGAATTCTAATAAACTGTTATAGAAATAAATATTTATATTCCTACATAATGAATATTTCATCATGTTCCATTTGATCCTCAAATCAATAATTTTCTAATGGTATTATTCTTATCTAAGTATAAACACCCTATTTGTTGAGTGATTATCTAATGCTAACTTCTGAACATCCATGCATTTCTTTTGGAATATGGTATAGTTCAATATTTGGAAATATAATTCTTTTTTGGATAGTCTATATATGTTATATATAATGTGATATAATTATTTCATAGTATATCGTCTAATAAATCCATGGGAATGATTATTAAATTTTGTGAGGAAACTTCCCATAAAAATTGACAATAGAAGAGTACACAACATTGGTTGAATTAATCACACTACTATGTATTTTCATGATATATGTAAAGAAAGGTATCAAGTATGTAATTCAACAATTATAGTAATCATGTAAAAAATAAAGTATTCAATAGACCTATAATCATATAAAACATTTTCCATTCTTATGAAAATATGAATTTTACTTCAAATATCCTCATTTTATTGATTATTCTATCTAGTGGAAATGTAATAAGATTTCCCTAGCTCAAATAGTTGTCGTGTTTATCATTATTGGTTACCATTAAATACCCTCTATTTAGTGAACTAAATCTAATAATTCCATTTCTCATTAGAGTTGATTTATTGAAGAATTGTTGGTGGATTATGTGGTTCATTTATTGTATTTTTTTAGCTTGTTAACGACTCTTCAACATGAATATGATAGGTGTCCTTCTCCCATGAACATAAAAATTTTCTTATTCATTTTAAGAAACTCCAATGATACTTCTGTAAATATCAAGATCATCTGGAATGTGAGAACATTTTTTCTTTTATCACCCCTCAATCTTCATAGTTCTTCTATTCATATATATATATATATGACCATTCACAAAATTTCATCTCTATATTGAGAGCACATATAACTACTTATTCACAACTCAAAATGTCTTTTACGGATATATAATTTTAGAGATGTGTTTGTAAGACACTAATCAATATATTTATTTTTCTTTCAACATAGATAATCCAATATTGGAATATGTTGAATCTATTGTGGAATATGCCTCAACAGCTGGGACATAGTCACTCTAATTTTTCTTAACCTCAAAAAATTTTATTCAGTCCATCATAAAAAGAGACTGAGGGAATTACATGTTAATATATGTCATCATAATTTCTTCACAATCTAATTCATCTATTTAATAATTCATCATTGTATTATTTATTATTTCCCAATATTTATCATCTTATCTCATATAATTAATAATTAATAAATAATATTTATCCTTCTTGGAATAATAGATAATAGTAAATATCTTTTTAATTTATATTCAATATTGTTACCTGATAAGTGGATATAATGATCCATTAATTGTTAGTGCCCATTGGTATATAAATGGTTTTATTTCATTTTTTTCTATCTCAGGTGAAAGTGAATATTCCACATTTTATAGGTTAATATTTATTACCAAAGGCATTTTGGTATGAAATTCTACGATGTTAAAAAAACATAAATGATTAAATGATTAATAAATATAATATGATAATTTAAAAATCATGTTTCATGTCCTATAGAATTGTATCACCTTTATTAGGATAACCTTATTCATTGTCAATTCTTCTGAGATCAAATACATTTATAAAATTTTTACATTAAAAGGAATAATTGAATTTTTTATATCCTTCATAATGGGTTGTTAGGATAAAATTAATCTACCAAATGAAATCCCTCAAGAGTGTTAAACTATGCATGAATCAAACCCCCCACTCAGCCTATAATGAATATTAGGAAAATAACCCTCCATGAATTGTCATTGTTTTTATACTTATTTGAAATTATTATATAACAAATTAAACATACAGTATCCAGACATGGATTTCATTTCATGACTACCAAGTACTTCATACTTAAAAATTATATTTGGATATTTTCTAATATATAAACTTTTACATAGGGTTCTCATTGATTTTTTGTTACCATAACTCCCCACTTAACTAATCGAGGATCTAATACTGAAAATGAGGTCCCATATTTTTCTTATATGAACTTTACATCATTTTTTTGATAAATAGAAAAATATTTATTCTTTTAATAACCAAATGGTTTAACATACAAGGACAATTAGACTCATGTGTCACATGTGAAAAATAAAAGAATAAAAATATTGAAATCTGAGTTCTTTATCCTCTTGAAATATATCATGTTTTAATTAGTAATTATATTCATCTAGGTATATACATCAGTGACAGGGGGATCTGAAATACCTGTAAGGGTAAGAATAATAGGAACAAGATATGAGATATGTATCAGTTATATATGGGTGATAATAGTCTTCAATATCATATCATAAGCATCTAATCATATAATAAAAATGAGGAAAAAATATAAAGATGCATGGAATTTGGTAAATGAATAATAATGACACATTGTAACGTATTACTCAAATTACACACATATATATTGACAAATATATAACCAGGTTCACACTCTACGTATTTTAATAAGTCATATCATCATAATTATGAACAATTCTTGCACAATGTTCATAAATAATACGCATGATATCATGAGATAAATCACAAAACCTGATGAATTTGAGGGATATAAAATTTCTGTATCACCTCTCACATTATACAAAGATCATAATAATAATTTCTAAATTGAATTTTAATATTTTTAATTATGGGACATGATATAAATCCACCAAATGTTAATTGGTTTCATAAGGGTATGATGACTTCTATATCTACGAATACCCATCAAATTTCATTAAATAAGAATGAAAAACATTGTATTTGACACTAAATTTTTTTCATATTTGATCATAGATGATGGTGATAATTAGAAACATTTTAAAATAAATTATCGAGATATTTCAGAAAATAAGTGCATTTAAAAAAATCATTTTATGTTACATTGATATCATTTTAATGATGTTATATAGCTCATATCCCAAGGAATAGAAATAGGAAAAAAGTGTGAAATAATATATTTTCATTAATTTTAATGATTCTTAATTGAATTTGAAGATAAATAATTGATAAGAAAAAAGACTAGGAGTTGGGATCAGGATTCCCCCTACCATAGATCATGTTTAATTTCATCTCATTTTTCTTCTATATAATAAATAATACTTATTAAAAAATGAATATACTAGATAATTCTGATTGTTTTTATAAATATTTTTCAATTATAATCATTTGTTTTTACTTGTCTTTTTTTATTTGATAATGTTATAATGATTTCATATTTTTTCCTTACAATTATATCATCTTTTTTCAATTTTTTATTTTTTTAATTAATTATATTTATAACATAATAAAATTATTTCAAGGAGATTACATATAATTATTTTTTCCCATTTAAATATCATAAATATATTTTTACTATTATCCATATTGATAGTGATAGTTATATTGTTGGTGACATCTTCAAAGGTGGTTAACCGATTCTTTGCGAGGCATTTTTGAAATAGATTTCCAGAGATTTATAATATTTGATTTTATTATAAATAATTATTTTATAGGATTATAAAAAAAATTGAAAATTTAACTTACCATTTATTTTTTTAAATATTTTTGTCTTAGAATATAGTATTTGGATATAGAATTATTAGAGAAAATTGAAAAAATAAATGGAATTTTCCACTTTTTAAAGATATTCATTTTCTTAAGACCGAAAACACCATGAAATCATATACTTCGATTACTCAAAATTAATCATAATTATTTTAAGGGGATTAATATATTTTTTTGGGTATATATTTCCCATTTTTATGTGTATTAAAATGGTTTTCAAGGAGGTGGATAGGGTTTATTTATACATTTGGGGACGAATAATTTTAGGATAAAAAACTGAATCAAATTTAACATTAATTTAAATCATTATAATAGATACATTCATAAAATTTTCACTTATATATAAATATAATATATAATTTTTTTAGGACAATAAAATATTTCCTAAAATTAAAAACTTTTTTCAAATGGAATAATTTATACTTTATACGTAGGAAAATAAATTTTATGTTTAGAATGTTAATTTCCTGGTATATGTAACTAGATTAATATGTTTCTAGATTATCCTAAATTTTACTTATTTTAATGTTATTATTACATCATTTATTATGTATTTTGATTTATAATTTTTTTATAAAATTCAATTTTATATATTCACATTATAATTGAATCATTTCAAAAGATTAATAAAAAATAAACCTTAATGTCTTGATTAAAAAAATGACATTCAATTTTTTTGAATAATTTTTTAACAAATTTAATGTAAATTATTAACATAGAAGATATTTTTATTGATTGAAATTGAAATATATTTGTTTTAAAAGGTACATAAATTTTATTATTATTAATAATTTTCGTATTTTTTGGAATAATAATATGAATATTTTTGTAAATTACTCATGTATGATCTCGATTATCCTTGAGGTATGTTTTTAGTGAGGATTCAACTTTTGTATCATATTTTTAGTTAAATAAATTTATCCAATGTTCATGGTGAGTATTTGGTGTTTCCTTGGTGTTCGAGACACTGAAGAGAAGAGAGAAGGCATTGTTGTCCACATTTCATTGTTTATGCATGGTTAGAACAAACCGTGTGAGGGGAAGTCCAAACTATGAATGCCTTGGAATTCCACATAGTTCGTGCATTGTTTATAAAGATTTTGGACAACCCAGTTAACTATGTGACCCAAATACCCAAAGTCATTTGCATTTATATGGTTTTTTCATGGTTTGGAAATTCTTCTAAGGTAAATCATGCAACATTAATCATGAAAATTTATTAAAAATCCACCTAGGTTTTCTTCTGTTAATACTCAATTTCTCCCATATTTCCCCCCTTGCAAACACAAGGATGATCATGGATGACCAAATCAACCCAAGGGACATTATCCTCCAATTATATTATGATTGGAGTGTTGTTGGTTGAAAATCAAAGCTCTGGGTATGTCTAATACAACCCTTATATCCAATTTCATTATTATGGTATGTTGCTTCTCATACCTTTTTCTGAATCTCTAAAAACCCCTTTTTGTAGTGGAACATATATTGGGACTCCAATGGGGGTGGATTGAGATCTAAGGCTATGATTAAGAGTTAATTAGTCAACGGATTTGAGGTAGGTGTTATACAAGTTATCTCTCATAGGTTTATATGGATTTTTGTATACAAGATAGAGTTGGGATTCCCCCTTATTGTGTTTTTAGTTTTACTAGTGTTTTTTGGTTAAATTGATCCCTATATTGAAAATTGAGCCCCTCCTGATCCCAGTGGGATGAATTGAGTATGATTTTAGCAATTTAGGACCACCCATGGGATGCACTTACCTTCTCAAACATGGGTAACATTAATGTTAAGAATGAAATTATATTTTTCTTAGGTAGAGACCAAAATGAAAATGATGGAAGGGTAATTTGAAGAAAAATATAGTATATGGATCATTTTCCTAGGGTTTATAATGACATAACGGTTAGTTCTCAATGACATGAAAATGTATTAATTTAGTTAATTGAGACCGTGTGAAACAGCTTGTGAGTTGTGTTAAAATACCTCACAAGATTTGTGCATTTGAAATGGAGAACATGAAAAATTGGTAGTGGATTGTAAATTGGTTAATATGATAAATGAATTTTTCTAATTATATTTTGAAATATGTTAAATAGATTAATTCATAGTAATTATTGAATATGCTTAGTGATTTAGACAATAGATAATGGGAAATGTGGACAAATAGTTATGTAATATAATTGGAACATGTGTTAAAATATTATGGAAAGGTAGTAATTTAAATGATGATTAATATGGTTAGTTGTTGACATTTTTTTCATTTTTTTGGTTATAACCTGTTATGTGTGTGGTGAATGGATAAATAATCATGTGCACGTGGATTTGTAGTGTGGAGTGTTGAAATGAGGATCAACAACCATGGTTCAAGTTAGAAATGTGATGTAAACTCCACATTACATTACATAAGTTAGGGAAGGATAAATATGTCTATTCCCCTAATGGTTTCACTTGATAATACCACCTAGAGAGAGGCATAATGGTGACTATGTTTTATTTGTTGTGGTGTAATTACCCTTAGTTTGGTAGGGAGATTGAATCAACCCCCACTTATTCATTGATTTTTTATAATATTGTTATACCATTGTCCATGTGATGAAATTGAATTATGTGGGGGTGATGGAATAGTTAATATAATTTATAACAATATTAGAAATGGTTTATGTAAAATAATATTAACTAATGGTACTAAAGTTACATTTTTATCATGTTATTTTATTATTTCTTTTATTTCAGGAATAATCTATTGGACTTGATATTTTGTAAACACCATTGGTGGTGGCTTGTAGTGTTATACTCTCACCATTTTTAGGCCTCCATTGGGTAACCGAGTTTATTTGATATTTTTCATTAAAGATAACAGAAAATCCCAATTCTAGGTAGTTGAGTTTGACATGGAATAAGAATGGATAAGGATTTGGACATGGATTCGAGGCCCATTTTTTAGATTTAGATATTTTTCTATATTATGGGGAATCCATTCATATCATTTTAGTGAGAAAGACATGACATATTGACTTTTTGGTTGTGGTCTTATACCCTCTTTGGGAATTGGTTTGTTTTGTATGTTATTTGGTTATCAAATTTTTCTATTATTTATTCATTATTTTTTTATTTCGGTAAAGACTGTATAGTCTCCCCGTGTGGATTACTAGACCATCACTGCTATTTGGTAACATGTATCATATCGGTAGGCATGCATGAGGACATGTGGTGACCCATCCAATAGAATCAGTTTAGTGGCTCTCAGGACGAGGGTGTTACAAAGTGGTATAATTTATGGTATTTTCTATGGACTTACTATTTGGGATAGTAGAAAACATAATAGGTTGTTTCATTCCATGTTAATCAGCTCATTCTTGGGAGTGTGTAACCCATTACATTGGAAAAAAGTGTACCCTGGGGGCAATTGTTTTCTTTGTGTGTTTTTATATGTAATGATATTTCACCAGTGGTTGATGAACGTGTTTTGTTATTCAAAAGAATGTGATATATTGGGCTCATTGTTTTGATAATATGAGATTTTTCATTCATGAATCATTACCAGAACCTAGTTTCATGTGATTCTGACATCATGATAGGAACACACAAGATGGGTGAGTGAGGTAGGAAGGTTAGAATATAATTCACATTCTTGTGAAAGTTAAAAAAAATTATGTCTATTAAAATGATGAAAATTGGTAAAAAAAAGTTGTTATATAATGTTTAGATATTTTTTCTTAATTAAAGGTTTAATGTTAGTTCAAATAATTAATTATGACATGTTCTTGAAAATTAAATGTTTTAATGTGAAAGATATATTTAATGAGTATGTAATTGGTATGGGATTGTGTGTCTAATGAAAGGCTCGTGACACCAAAAGTTAGTTTACAAATTTCATCCACGATCCATGGAATGGAACGTTGATGAGATTTTTTTAGATGAGGTGATAAACCTTGGGATGATATGTGTGATAAAATAATTTTTTATGAATAATAGAGATAATTATTTTATAAAAACACGAATGATTTATGTTACGGGTTCTAATTCTCATATATAGAATTGTTGGAAAATACCACCACAATGTATGATGTTGGTTGGGAAATAAGAGGATGTAGCTAATAATTACCAAATAGTAGTGGAGAAAATAAATGTAGAGATACAAGATAATAGATAAGTGAAGTTTCATTAGATACTTTCTCGATTCATGGAAATGATGGAATGTGAACCCACATGGGTGGTACAGAGCTTATATTAGATGACCTTGGAGTTTCAGTTGTAACAGCCTATAACCATTACTGGAGAGGGTGGGTTATAGGAAACTGAGTACTAGATAGAGTCCATCTAGAAGATTATTGAGTAGTTTTATACACCTTTTTGAGAATCAATCCATGTTGGTGGAATATATTTTGAGAGGACAAGAAAAGTTTTGGTGGGACATCATGGTGTAGACCAAATAAGATGATGTATTGTTTTGGAATCATATTTATAAATTTTTTGGATAATTTAAATTAATATACATTGGGGTAGAAGAAGGATATGGAAATTAAGAGCATGAAACTATGGAAAATGTCTGTGATGGACTATGATAAATGTTTAACTAATTTGTGTTGCTTTATTCATGTGTTGGTAGGAGATGAAGCGGTAGAGGATAAATATTTCTAGGATGATAAGTGACACAAGATAGGGTATCAGGTGAATATCATCTATTTAAAAAATGTTGGATGAGGTAGTGTATCATGCCCTTGTCTCATAAGGAATCCATAATGGGGCTTCAGGTAGTGTACACATGTCAATATAGGGATGGTCGAGTTGTGCATCCTCTATAAGAAAAAATGTGTCGTTTTGGGAGATTCTATTTGGTTGGAAGTGCACAGAGTAGTCATATGATAGGTTCAGCCTCTTAGGGTGGAGATCAAGTGGTATGTTTTATGTCTGTTTTGTCAAGACACATGTGTGGTCAATGTCGACAAACATCTTATTGAGTGATTTTCATGTCACATAATTGGGAATGTGTAGAGATTCTGTAGGAATGCCCACGAGTTTGGAATAGATGACGACTTTAGCAATATGAATATTGAAGGAAGGGGGTTGGTTGTCCTATATTAGGTAGGCAGCATGATCATGATGGACCATACTCGTAGAGTTGACATTCATGGTACTTTGAGGAATGGGCACCTATATTACGAGAGTATTTGAGTGCTAGGAAGTGAGGATGGAGTCCAAGGAGGGCTGGTGGGTCATCTTTATGCATTTAATTCTACACCAAGAGGTGGTGAGGAATGAATATAGACTATTCGAGGTATCATCATAGCATATTCCACTATTTTAAGTGGTTTTTTTACATATGCACCACAAAATCCTTTTCTTTTCATAGTTTGTTATTGTTTTGGGCATATATTTGGAACAAGCATGGGAGGTTATATAGATTGAAAATCCATTTGGGATGCGACATAATGATATTAGTAAATGTATGGTGTTTTCTCTAGAGGTGGGTGGTTATGATTTTTTTGTTCTTTTTCATCCTCAATATATTAGGATTTGACCGGAATTTTTTAATGAATTGGCTAGTGTTGTACTAGGACCATATCAAATATATTTATCACTGGACAACATTTACCCCTATTGAAGGGGACTTGTATGTCTATCATAGTGAATGATATGTCATGGAATGTTGATTCAGTCCAGTTTTTCATTAGTTGGGTGAGATCACAGATGATGAGGTTTGTGTAATGATTGATGTTGAGGGAGTGGAGCAGGATATCATTCGTCCTATTGTGGATCAGTTCTAGGAAATGTTTCGTGAATACTTTTTAGGGATCCCTCCCGAGAGAGATGTTGAGTTCACAATTGAATTACTTATAGGGGAAGTGCCAGTTTCAATTTGTCCATATGGAATGGATCCAAGATAACTCTATGAACATAAGGGTCTATAATAGAAACTAGAGTGATAAGGGTTTATATGTAGAAGAACACCACCTAAGAGATATCTAGATATTTTTTACATGATGGCTAATAGATCAGTGAGGATATGTGTCAATTATTGGATATTGAATCAAAAGATGATTAAGAATCAATACCCTATTACCAGAATAGATGATATGTTTCACCAGATGGGAGTCTCTTTAGTGATTAATAATATTGATCTGAGATCATTGTATAATCAGATGAGGGTGAGACCCTCTTATATATACCATAATTCATTTTATAGTAGTTATGATTTATATGTGTTGTGATGATGCCATTCGGGTTGAGCAATGTTCTGACAAAGTTCATGGATCTAACAAATAAAATTTTTATCCACTATCTATATCAGTTAATAATTTTTTTTAATGACTTCATTTTATACTATAAAACTCAATGAAGATCATTCCAAATATCTTGAAATTGTGCTGAGTATGCCAATAGAGAACACGTTATATTTCCTTTAATTCAAAGGTAACTTATAGATTCATAGAATGAATTTTTTTTGTCACATTTTTTCATACGAAGGTATATTAGTAGACCTAGAAAAAGTTAATACAGTTGCATCTTTGGAGTATCCTAAGAATTCTTTTGATATTCAGTGTTTTCTTGGTTTTTTTAGGTTTTACTAGAGGTTTATTATATAATATTCTCAATTGGATGCACTAATTTTATTTTTGAATATTAATGGGGAAAATTATGAATGGTCTGGGAAATGATACATTTCTAAAATAGGGTTAAATAAGTGGTTGACTACCGTACATGTTTGATCTTACCTGAGCGCATCAAGGGTTATATAATGATTTGTTATGTGGCTAGTGTGGGGAATGTAGTGGTGTTAATGAATGATAATTGGATTTTTTAGTATCGTTCATGACAGTTTATGCCTCATGAAAACAATTACTCCAAACATGAAATTGAGATGGATGTGGTGGTGTATGCCAAAAAAAATTGGAGGAACTACATATTGGGAGAGAGATTAAGGATTTATACCAATAATGAAATCCTATGTACATATTATCTCAGTATGATTTGAATATTTGGAAGCATATATGGGTTGAGTATATATAGTCTTTTGACTTCGATCTATTGTACACATCGGGGTAAGGAAATAGTGTTGCAAATGATTTGAGATATAATGCTCAAGGTGAAGTGGTTCAAGAGTCTAGATAAGAGTGGAATATTATGGCAATTTGTTTTCTGAAATTCATCTAGAGGTACCAGATGGGAATGGTTATATGACCATTGTGTCCATATCAGTTGATTAAGTGCTCTTGGAATGGTTCATTGAGAGTTAGTTTGAGGGTCTATAATTATTGGCCATTATAGAGAACATTAAATGTGGGGATACACATTCTGGTTGGATAGTTACAAATGAATGGATTGTTCATGTTTGTGATTGTGTCATTGTGAAACATTTTTCGGGGAAAATTTGATGTGTGAGTCTCATGCATCAATGTCATATGTGAATCCTGGAGGTACCAAATTCTTTTATGATCCCTATTGGAAGTATTGGTGGCATGGGATGGAGAATTATATTACAGTTTTTGTGGCACAATTCCTTACCTTCTAGCAAGTGATGGATGAGCATTAGTGACATGGTGGTTTGTTACAACCACTACCCATTTCATTATGTCAATGCGATGAATTAATGATGGAAATTTTAGTAGTTCTTTCGAGGATGTCATAAAAGAATGAGAAAATCTATGTAATATCAGATCAGCTGAATGAGGTGGATCATTTATTAATGATTCGAGAGAAATTCATCATTGACCTGTTTGGAGAGTTCTATGTTAATGATATGGGGATGTTTCATGGGATATCATTGAATATAGTGTCATATCATGATCTGTGTTTCATATCGTTCTTCTGGTAGGGGTTAAAAAATTCTCTTGGTACCAAGGTGTTCTTGAGTATTACGTTACACACAAATATGGATGGGAAATCAGAGTGAACCATTATTTTCCTAGAGGGAATCTTCTGGGGTTATTTCCTAGATTTCATCATATTGTGGTAAAAGCACATATAACCTATTGATATTTCCTACAATAAAATATTCTGGGTTATTATTTAGAAGGAAACATTTGAGAAAATCTATCGGAGATCATGTAGATCTCTATTATATTGGTTAGAGGTTGGAAATTATTATTGTCAGTGCCAAGTCACAAGAAAAAGATTTTGGAATAGATTCAATTGAACTCGAACCATATAGAAATAGCTCAGAGTAGGTAGAAGTTGTTTAAATATGATTCTTATTGACCTATTGTGATTTTTGTGGGTGACCATGTGTTTCTCTAATTTTTTCCATGGTTCGGTCACCATTACATTAAAAAATTGGGTATGTAGGCACTCATGTACTTGGGGATGTTTGATATTGTGGAGAGCATTAGAATAATGGAATAATAATTGTCTCTACCATAATAGTATAGTAGTATGTATGATATATTTCATGTTTCAAATCCTCAATAGTATAACCCTGACCAATATCACATTATAGATATTTTGGATATTGTGTTTGAGGATGATGTGTCCTTTAAGGAGCACCAAGTTCATGTTGTGGATCACATTGATATGTTCTTGGTGGGAAATATTATACCCTTATCATTGTTTTTTGGAATAATGATATTATTTAGGATAAAAATTTGGAGTGAGGTTAGAATGTGCAAGCGAATTAGACTGATCTATTTTCATTATAGGTTTATAGTTTTTTGGGAGATCATCTGGATGATGATCCATTATAATGTCGAAATTTTGTAAGGTCCTAAAATTTCATGTAGTACATTTTAAATGATATTTTGGATTAAATATATTTTTTGGGTTATTAATTTTTCCTGTGTTTATGGTGAGGATCATGGATTTATTGGGGTTTTGGGACATGAATGAAATAGAAAAAGGGCCTTCTTGTTCATGTTGAATGGTTTGTACACAGTTAGTGAAAACAATAAAAGGAGAAGGGAAAATAATGAAGGGATGGAAAGTGGAATTCTACATAGATGGTGCCGGTTTTTCAAACTGTGTGGGCCTTCCCAAAAATTTTGAGATAGAAATCCCTTTATATAGTGATGTTCGCATGGTTTATAGAACTGTGTGGGTAAGACATGTTCCTCATTCATGTTGTAAAATTTTCAAAATTTCCACATTGGGGTTCTAAAGTCACTACCTAATTTTCTCCTCCAAATCCTCAATTGAAACCCTAGTGACAAAAAATAATAACCCAATAATATCTATGGTCATTCCCCCATATATTATATTATATTTGGATCATTTTTGGTTGTATATCGATGATATGGTAATATAAGAAACATCGCATGCTTCACTTTTCTGGATTGGGGTGTGTAGTTTAATAAATCATCTTGTGAAGCACTATAACCCTCTATTTCTAGTAGAACTGAGAATGGAACATAAAATGGGTTTTGGTTGAATATTTAAGGCTATGATTTTGATTTACTTCATCAAAAAAATAAATACAATTGGTCTATAAATTATATCCCATTGTTTTTAAATTGATTTTTTCATGTGAGTTTTATTGTTTCCACCTTGTTGTGATTTTGGTGCGATAAGTGAGATTTGATAAAATTGGTTTCTAACTGAATTATTCTCCGTATGAGATTCATTGAGGATGATTTGAAGAAAATTTGGCCACCCATGTGTAACACTAATCTTTCTGAATAGGGCTAACAAAAATGTTAAAAATGAAATTGTATTGTGATTAGGTGGATCCCAAAATGAACATGATTTTTAAGTAATTTGATGAATAATATAGGATATGGATAGTGGGAACATGGAATGATAATGTCATAAGAGGTTATTTAGAATGAAAAGATAATGGATTAATTGGGATAATTGAGAATATGTCAAATGGCATGTGAATAATGTAAAAATTCCAAATAGGATTGGTGTATATGAAATGGTGAACATGTTAAATTGTTAGTGCCTTGTAAATTTTGGAATACGTTAAAATGATTTTAAAAAGGGAATTGTGGAATATGTTAACTAGGTTAATTCATAGTAATTAGTGAATATACTATGTGATTTTGGCATCACAAATTTGAAATGGGGATAAATAGTTATGTAATTTAATTGGAAAATGTGTCAATAGATTATTAAGGGATATTAATTCCCATGTTTATTGTTATGGTTTATGGTTTTCACTTATGTTTGTTTTGTTTGGTAGTAACATGATATATTTGTGGTGAATGGATATATAAGCATGTTCACATTACTTTATACAATGGGGTATTGACGTGAAGCTATAGGCCCACTGGTCGTGCTATATTGTGGATCTAAACTCCACCCTAATGCACATATTAGGGAAGGGGACAGAGTTGTATTCCTCTAATGCTTGCATTTTATGAGACCACTGAAATAGATGACTCATGATTGGTGTGTTGTATTTTTTTTTATTACCCCTAATGGGGTAGGGAAGATGACTCATAACCTTTTTTTCATTGAATGTCATATAATAATCCAAATCATTTGAACCTGTGATGAAAATGTATAATGTGAGGAAAATTGTATGTGTAATAGAGTTGCAATAAATTTTAGAAATGGTTTACATAAATCATTTTTATCTAATGACACCTAAGTTACCTTTTCCACAGAGTATATTTTATTTTTTATTGCACGAACTATCTATTGGAATGTATATTTTATTGAGAGCATTGGTGGTGGCCTACATAGTTGTACTCACACCAAACTCCGGGTGCCATTGGATACCAGAGCAGATTTCATGTTTTCTGGTCAGGATAAGGGAAACGGACATATTCTAGGTAGTTTAGTTAGTCATGGGATTTGAATGAATATAAATCCAGACATAGATTCAAGTCCAATTTTAGTCATACAGTTTTCTATATTTATTTAAGGGTTTTCATACACATTTGATTAGTGAGAATGTCTTAGAATATATTGTATTTGGTTTTTCAATTATAAACATTTTGAAAATTGGTTTGTTAGAATTTTTACTTGGTTGTCACATTTTTTATATTACATCATCATTATATATATTGGATTACTCTTGTAAAGGGTGTATAGTCTCCATATGTGGCCTACTAGACCCAGACTGCTAATCACCAACCTATGGAATATGTGGAGGCCCCCTTGAGGTCATGTGGGGACCCATCCTGGGGAACTAGTTTAGTGGCTCTTGGGTCTGGGGAATTACGACTAATGATAAAAATTATATATTACTTTTTACTAGTTAGAAGACAAATTTTTATTCCAAGGGACGACATAGTGTTCTCAATAGTCAGGTAACTATTCATAATCATTATTTTACTATTCAAACAATCACATAAAAATTTCTATGGCCATATTTTGTACAATAAAAACCTATTAATTCATTCATTAATTAATCAACACAATGATAGTTACAATTTTTATTATTTATAAGTAAAATTGGTATTGGGTTTCTAATGTTATGTACCTTTTTATAAAGATGTTGAAGAGTATTATTATTCTATGTGATCAACATGATCTACATTTTCAGGTTCTAAAAGGATTATTTTTTGTTTTTTATAATCCAGTTTTACTAGTTTATATTTTTTTCATATTCATTCTATAAAAAATAAGGTTCCCAATGAAGGAAAATATTATTATTTGTTACATTGTTTTTAACTATCTTAAATGAAAAATAAAATTTATTTTGAAGTAAAATTTAATATATAATAATTTTTTGGAATTTATAGTCCATATTCCACCATACATACCATTCATAAAAAATTGATCAATTATTTATTGTCAATAAATCAAGATATATCACAACAGTTTATCATTTTCCTTGAAATGAGAGTCAACCTGTAGTAATTTTTATTTTATAATACAATTAATTATCATTGATCATCATTTTCCCATGGTTTAAATACCACATATCACATCAATATATAAATATAAATTCATTTATCAATAAAATATTCTTAAGGGACCTCCTTACTCAAACATGATGTCGTCCTTTGGATAACGATCATCCACCTTTTAAAAACTAGTATAATCCTAGAATCATCTCCTAATAACATATATAAAAATATAACATCAACGAATTAATTATAAAAAAGTTATAAATAACTTCCCCAAATTATTTAATTTTAATAATTTATAATTAGTTTAATTATTTAATGCCAATATGAAAAATTGTTTCAAATCACACTATGAACCATCCATGTCTCATACTATTTATAAAATATGGTGCATGACACCCCAACATCCATATGAACATTGACACTTGTTATACACTCTTTCTTATTGAACTGAAACCATATATTTCCCAAAAAAATGTCAAAACCCCAAATAAAATAATCAAAGTGATGTAAATTCTAAATCTACGTAAAGATAGAATCATCATCATCATAATAAAAACTATAGATAATCCATGTATGAAACCATGTTGTGAATATGATTTCAAAATTCTCTTATTTAATCATTGCTAATTCCTTAGTCTGAGGAACACAACATAATATTGAAATGAATGAAATGAAATGAAGGAAAAATTGAAAAAGTGTGTTTTATTTACCATGTAATTTTATCTTGATGAAACATAACTTAATTATGATAAGAATCAAGGAACATAATACACTCAAGTGTAAAATATGGAGAGAGTCCAATAGTCATAATACAATTGTAGAAAGTCCTGAAAACAGAATAAAAAATAATAGAAATAATTTTTTTATTATATTATCTAATAGTTTTAAAATTCTAAATAATTTGTTTACCCACTCCCATTTATGTTTTATTATAATATGATGGAAAAAGGTCATTGTGTAAGGATTTACCCATAAGGGTCATCCAATATATGGTTTACCCTTATGAGATATCCATGTATGGATGAAATTTTAAATTTCTTCTACTATACGGATGATTAAAAAGGATTATTATCCATTTGGATGATCTTGTAGTGGTCAACCACATAAGTTTTAACCATGTATAGATCACTATGTAGTAATCTTCATCCCCAATCTCTAATTCAAAATATTGTTATATTTTCCCAAATTCACAAATCTGTTAGTGTCACCTATTCCCATAAGTAAAACCCAAAGATCACCGAAAAATATAACACCTGAAAATTTTCATCACCACTCATTTTTCAAACCATATCAATTTATTTTGGGGACATTTCCACTCTCGGATTCTAAATGTGAATATCAGCTCTCGATATAACCCTCTAATATGAATCAAAAATTACGTTAGAATTTATGTAAATTTACAGATACTGTCAAATTATTTTTGATAATTTTTTAAAATAAAATTGTAAAATTTAAATAATGCATGAAAATGTTTATTTATTAGGTTAGTGAATGTTGGGGGAATATGCATATTAAAAATTATGAAATTTTATAGAACGATTAGAACTATATAAATTATAAAATAACACACTCAAAGGGAGAGAATGATTTTAGAACTTTTTTATCAATGTGTGAGTTGATGACATGGGTGAATGTGTCCATGTTTGTGGAAATATAATGTGAATATAAAATACCATTATATTACATAAACGTAAATAATAATTAAATTAATATTACAAATTGTTATTAATTAAATGATGTCTTCAATTATAGAGTATGGTGGACGTTTTTTAGAGTCTACTAATAATTGTTTTACAAAAATTATCCTTGATTGACGATCAAAATGTTGGATGAAAGGAAAGTGTCATCAAGATGACAAAAAATTACTTACCAAGAGAAATATTAATTCTATAGATATTTTAATCACTATTGTATACATGTTTAAGAACCCAGTTCTTGTTTTTGAGGTATGGGTTACTTCATTTCCTTTTTTACTTAAGTGTTTTAGAGAAAATAAAGAAAATGGGGAAAATCACAAATATATTGGGTACACACAGTGTACTTTGGCCATGTGGGAAGATTACACATGGTGTGTAGGACTACCAATAATGAAGGGTGTAAAAATTTTCTACACATCATGTGCTTAGTATTTAGATGACGTGTAATCAATCGGTAGGTGGATAGTAAGGCGGTGAAAAGTAGCCGTGAGAGGAATAGTTAAATGACAAAAAGTATACATTGTGTACTTGGTAGTACACACCGTGTAGTTTGTTTTTTCGTTTAAAACGGGCAGTAGCCTCCTCTATTGGCAGACGAGGCATTTGGGTTTGTTTTGGAGCTCAAGCGGAGGTTGGAGCTTTGGAGATCTCCCGCTCGCAAACCGAAAATCCAATTCCATATCTGTCAATCACGTTGGGACCACATAGGTAAGCCCTCCATTATCATTGAGTAATTCATACCAATTATTTCCTGAGGGGATGTTATATGAGGATGAGCATGCAATTTTTTATCTCAGATCAACACCCTTCTCATGTGTTTCAGGAGGCGAAGTTCACATACATCGATCGGTGGAGATCGAGGTAGGTGGTATGATGTTTTTTCCAACCGTGGAGACGAAATTTTGTACCGTTGTGCTAGGAACCCATGTTTGGGGTGCCGTATGGCTGATTCCTTGGCTGTTTCAAATACATAGAATTTTATAGGTAATTGACTGTAATTACGAACTACTATTTGTGATCACTGCTTGGATCTAGGAGCACCCCATGGGTGCATTCCTCTGTTTAGCCGTTTGGCTAGGTTACCCGAGGGTATACCGTAAAATTTGGCATGCTTTAAATTTCCTTGAGAGGAATTGTATATAATTTCTTGCTTATATGTGGGGATCGGCCCGGTTACTTGCGCCCAAGGGTAGTGTCCTATTCTTCCTGAGGGCAGTGTTCTGTTTAGCTTGAGGGAAACTCCTTTCATGCCTGTGGGCTGTAGATTCTGTGCCTGAGGGCGACACTGCGTACACCTAAGGGAAATATCTGTTATTCCTGTGGGAAATTACCTGTGGGTTTCGATTCTAATTAACTGAGGGTAAGGATTGTTTTTATGAGGACAATGTATCATGAATATTCACCTTGGTGCTTTTCATAGGTTTTACCTGTCATGTTAAATCACAGTCTTGTCATGGTTAAATGAATATTAAAAATGGAAATATAATTTTCAATGTTAGTAACTTTTGATTACTGCTTAGTTTATTGCATTTACTACTGCACACTATTATTGCACATTTTCACTAACAATTAGGCACGGGCCTTTGGTGGTTGCAAACTGGGATTTATTTCTCACACCCTGTTTGGGTCATGCCTTCGGACCAAACTAACTATATTGCTATAGGTGTCGATAGGGGAATGAGTCCCTATACAGGTACATGATTTTTATAGATGAGTAGGAGAGCATACGACCGAGCATAGGCTCGTGATGCTGCTGAATTGTTGATGCACTATTTTGTTTTGTTTTTTTGTACCTTTTACTTTGAGCTGTATTCTATTGTATTGCAATTTATTCTATTCTGGCTGTCTTCATAGAATTAGTGACATGATGCATCTCTATATATATGAAAACTGGTTCATTTTTACATCAGTTATCCATTGTAGTTATTTATTGTTTAATAATTCCATTGTTGCATGTTTAGGCTGTTTATATTTTCTATTGAATTAAACATCAAAAAATGAGAGCATTGTTTCCCCACTATTATACCTGGGCCCCTACAGCTAGTAGGTAGCCTATGAAGTTTAGGGAAATTCACTTGAGATCATGTGACCAACTGGGTTCGGGGCACCCGTGGTGTGGCACCCAGATCTGGGATGTTACAATGTGGTATCAGAGGATGTTCTTATTTTTGACAAACTATTTGGAGCCTAAATTCAGGGATAGGATGGAAAATGGTAGTTGTTAATAAGCTGTGCCCGGGAGTAGCTAACCCGTGTATAGGGAAAAGCCAGTCTACCTCGTTTACTGCTATTTTTATGATTTTTCAAATAGGATAGTTGACTTTATTTTCACCGTAGGGTGATGCACTTGTGGTGTGCAGTATATATTTTTATATGGGGTTCAATTTAGTTTCAACCTTATTTTTCAAATTTGATAGTTGACTTTATTCTGCTCATACTTTTGTCCGAAAAGTCAAAAACTACCTCGTAAAAGAAAGATTCCATACATACCATGTAGTAAAAGTAGAAAATGGGTAAAAAGGACTTTAAAAATACATGAAATTTTTTTTTATAAAACTTGTACATGGATGATAAATATAACCCCAGTAATTACTTACGAATAACCAATCTCGGGTAAAAATGAGATTTGCAAAATTATCCCTTACCTTAGGTCTGATATGCTTCGTACGTATCCAAACCTCATGTATAATGATTTAAATAATGTCATTGACTTATTGCAGAATCATATTCATTTTTATTATATCATATATGGTTCACTTATGACTTTATATTACCCGTTCTTTTGTAAATTCTTGTTAAAGTAGCGTTTTGGGTAAAATCGTTTCATTTGTCGTTCGTGTTTTAACTTGTAATTATTCATATGATTACTTAGATCATGATTACTTATATCCAGAATGTAAAACATGATTTATATATAATATATATTTAGAATATACATATATATAATAGATCCATAAATGGAAGGAAATACACCGTTCATGGAGACGGTAGTCCGTACGTACACATGAACCCAGCTTTCATTTCCTTATTGAATTGAATGGAATTAAGTAGATGAAATATATATATATATATATGAATACATAAATCCAGTAGCTTAATTATGTCATATATTTCATTATTATTCCTTATATATTCTTTATAATCATTCTTGAATGGTTAGTCATGGAAAATGAATCTCATCGAATTCGTGGAGACGGTAGTCCGTACGTACGCACGAGCGATAATATCATTCCCATGATCATGGAATTGTATTGAAGTGTATGTATAATATTACATAATAAATATCAGTTTAAAATTACCATATATAGTTATTTATTGACACCATTATACCCATCCATTTAAGGTGGTGGCAGAAAATAGATTCCACCACGGTGTGGAGACGGTATTCCGTACGTACGCACGCGCGGTGATTTCGTTTTGCGTAGGATGGATAGATGGTGAAATAAGGTTGTTTCATACATATAATAAAATATTATTATATGAGTGATACTGATGTTATTACTACATAATGAAACAACTAAATAAGAAGAAGTTAAAGAAGAAATAAAGTTGAAAGAATCGGTAACGGACATTACCTCTTCTTTGAAGCGCCTTTTTGAGTACTCCTTTTAGGGCACTAAAATTGGTCTTTGAAGAAGACCAGGACCTCTAGGATGTTTATATGAAAGTGGAGAAGGAAATTTGGTAGGGTTTGGCAGAGATTGAATGCTCAATGTGGTGTGAGTAATAGAGGGAGGAGGTTCCCTTTTATAAGGGAGGAGAGGGGAACCTTTGAAAAAACTAAAAATATTATTTTATTATAAAGTCATATTCGGTTTTTGATAGCTCCAAATTGATTTATTTCGAAGCTAAGACGGGGATGAGTCGCAATCCTCTCATCCAATAGAATTTGGACAGGTTTAGTTTACTATTTTAACCTTATCATTTAGATTTAACTTTAAGTTAGATAATTTTACTTTTATCGTGTCTTTTTTTGTTCTTACATTATAAGGTTAATAAACATACCATAACAAGCCAAAAAAACCCAAGTTGTTTATTATTAATATATATAACCTTATATAAGTCATTTTTCTGATCCTTAGATTTTTAGGAATAATATAACAATTAATAATATAATATTTTTTCTACAAACTAATTTATGTCAATTTTGACACTATTTGGTAATTGATTTTTGTGAAAATCATAACAGAATGATTAGTTAGAAAAAAGTAAATTAAATCAATAATAACAAGTCATATTAACATATAAAATTATTGGAATTCATAAAAAGTCTCAAATTACATTTATTTGGGTATTTATAACATCAATTATATCAATATTTCATTAATAAGATAATTACTACATCATCATTGTGTCATAAATAAATTAAATTATTTAAAGTCTAAAAATTATAAATAAAATACCATTATGTAGGAAATATTTTTAGATTTTATATTAATATTTATAGTCGAATTTATCTTATGTATAACCCTATATTAAAAATGATTTAGTTATTAAAGATTGATTTTGACTATTTTAACCCTTCTTTAAATAAATTAATAATAAATGTCCTAATCTAATCCAAGTGGGCAAAAATGGTCATATTTTATTCCTAAGGTTGTTTTTGGTCGAATAAAACTTATCCAATAGAATTAGGAAATGTTTTAGGATAATAATAATAACATTCTTACCCTTAATTACACTATTTACTTTTAACCGTGGTAAAAAAAAAGTAAAAAGATACTATTCACCAAAAATTATTTTCATCTCATTGAACCACATTTTAGTCCTTGTTATTAACTGTGTCTCTCGGATTTTCCAAATTCCACTCACAAAAGTTGTAAAATTAATTTTTTTGTGAATTTTCAAATTCTCCTAGGAGGTGGGTAAAAGACGGTAAAAAGTTCAATAAAATTTTTATATATCTAAAATTATTATAAAATGAATCCCATGAATTACATTGAAATTATATAGGTATTATTTATCAATTTTGACCTAAAATAAATTTAAATAAAATAAATAATTATTTAAATAAAAAGTCGGTTTTTGAATAGTAACCCAGTGTTTTCACTATTCATCAAAAATTGAATATTTTTAGAAAAATACCAAAAATTCACCCTAGGCTAATTTCGATATTCTAAATCCAAAAATGAAGTCCATTTTGAAAGATAAAATTTCAAAAAGTGGGTATTACTATTCATAACAGCTAGTTTATATACCAAATCGTTGTTTAGCGAAGCTCGGTATTGCGTGCAACACACGCTATCGTGGAAGGTCTCGATTGCGTGTAATGCAAGCCAAGTCAGGGATGCGTGTTGTGCAAGATCCTTTTGGTGTAGTGTACAACAAAATTCATTAATGGAATTAAAAAGAATATTTTTCATAAAATATCGGGTTGTTACATTCTACCCCCCTTAAAATGAATTTCTCCCTCGAAATTCTTCGGGGTTATAATGGTTTACTACTCGAAAGATTCTTTAATAGAAACCCACATCGTAAAAAGGAATTCCAAAACATGGCTTTAAAAACTAACGTATGAAACGTAACGGTTACCCAAAAAAACTCATCACTGGGTTTCCATATAGGAGAACATAGGTGAAAATATGGATATGGATGAAAAATCTAACCATCAAGTTTTGATGGAGAGTGGTAGAGAACATGGCTATGAAAAAGCCATCAATCACAAATCCATAAATTTGGGATGATCTAAGGTACCATCTTATTCATCGGATATAAGGGCACTAGGACAACATTTTTGGTTTTCAAGATCATTTCCCTAAAGTTGATGAAATTGGAATTAAAAGAAATACTTTCGTGATTTTGGTACAGTCTCACCGTTGGTCGTTCTATGGAAAATTTCCACTTCATCTCTTAATGAAATGAAGTTGAATTTGTCATTCGTGAAGTGTTAACAGATCATGTGATAGAATTATTGGTCATTCCATCTATCTCAAAAAAAAGTTTACAAAAGTTATCAAAAATACATAAGTCCTTCTATAGCGAGATTAATCATATATGGGTCCTAAAATGGACTTATACCTCTTATGTCATACTTCTAAATATAATAAAACTAGTTTCTACTAAACAGAGACTTCCTGTAGGCCAGTGGTAGGCAATAAAGGCTAGTCGCACTTCGGTTGTGGGTTCGATTACCACAGCTTTGTCTGACGTGATGGGTTGTCGCCCATCCTGTAGGTTGTCCTTTTTTTAAAATACATTACTATAACATCCCATCAATAATATCGAAAAAACTTCTATCCTTAAACAATACTAACTTATGTACAACATAATCTATTCCAATCTTTAGGCTTATCCATAATATTGCAGTCCATTCTCATAGTATAGTGAAAACGATTCCTAGAGATTTCATATAACAAGCATGTTAATACGATCGTTGATCCCCATATATCATAAGATATGTCTTGTTGGTCACATTCCTAACATTCAAAGGCCTTAATCATGTATTCTCTTTAAAAAATGAATACCCATTGAATCTTAGTGAAAACATAAGTGATGTCAAAAGTTAACTCTTTCCACATACCAAAACCCCAAAGTTCTATATACTCAAACCATGGAATAACTATTTCCTTATATCAGTCATGAGCTCATGAATACTATCAAAAATCTCATATCTTCTTATCCCTTCATTATGCGCATATCATCTACATTCTAAAAATTTCTGAATAACCACTCATGGTTTCTGGTACCATTCATCATACACTTTCAAAACATAAGGAAACACAATAGTGTAACAATTCTTAGATGTCTCTTTATTTCTTAGTACCATGAGATTACTTATACATCATTACACTTGATAAACATGTAATAATTCCACTACCTTCTTAAACCATTGACCGAGCTTCAACAATTGTTTCACTTCACATATCATTTGTAATCTCTTCATCATCATCCACATAAATACTACCCATATGACCATGATGATTTTCTTTATGATATTTTCCCTTAGGTCATTGGTTTTCATAATGCCGGTACATTCCACATTTAAAACACCTAACCATTGTTGATGTCATAGAAATACCGTTATCCTCATCCCTTGTGTTCACTAAACCTTTTCCTTTGCACTTACTGGCTTTGTGTCCTTCTTTTCTACACCCAAAGCATCTTCCAGTTCCATTGAAACATTCTCCTTTATTCCTCTTCCCACATGATTTACATAGGGGAAATTGAACTTTCTTTCCTCTATGATCATCATGAAACTCCATCTTTCTCTTATTAGTCGAGTCAGGAAACATACCAAATTTGAGTTTATTGATCATATTATGAGATTGCTGATTCGGCATAGTAATGATGATTGGACTTCCAAATCCCATTTCATTTGGTTGCTCATGAAGAATATCATTCCATTGTCCATCATATCCTCCATTATCGTGAATCATCTTGTTTCCAGCCATTTTCTAAAACTTAAAAATAATAGTGTGAGAGGAAAAAATCATAATAAAGGGGGAGTTACTTCAATATCTAACATCTTCGGTTTAATCTAATATCGTCACCATAATTCTAGGACTACAGCCTATACTTATACTTAAGCATAGGGACATCCCTAGACATACATTAGAAATATCTCAAGGGATCTCACTAAAGATTTCGCATCCTAGTTTCCAAAGGATGACTAAACCTTTCCTATAATACCAAATGTAGAGACCCGAAGCTTGACGTAAATGGAAATTACAATACTTTTTCGGAATGCTTAATACATAACAAAAACAGACACACAAGGACCGTAATAGTTTAGTGTATTTGGAAACTCAAAATAAAATCTTCTAATCGTGGTGAAAGATCTTCAACATCTCCCAATAAATATCCTCCCCTTTTTTTCTTACCTAAAACCTTTCTATATATCCTGGGGAAAATAAAACATAAAAGGGGTGATCTCAAATTCCCGGTAAGGTTAAATAGAGAGAACATAAAACAATCCATAAACATTTGAATACAAAAACGTGAACATAAAATCTAAACATCAAAATCCTGAGCAAATACATGAATCTTGGATGTACGTAAGGAATATATCATAAGGGAACATCAATCATGATAAAATATCATGGGAATAAATCATGTAATTTTGGAAACTATTAAGCAGATGTTATGATTTCGATAGTAGCCAAGGAATTGTTGCCAAGACCATGTTAAGGGACAATGTCCCTTTCTGAATCGAGTTCACTCATCGTTTCAGTTCTGTAAAACTGAACTAGATTAACTTACCGTTCCATCCATGTCTATCTCATGAGATATAAATCTTTACCCAATGCATTGGAGGGAGATATAGGTCCCACCAATATCATAATTAAATCATTTTTACTTGTTCCACAAAATAAACATACATCATTCATAATAACCCAATAAATAAAATGGGTTTCATAAACAACATCCCATCATCACATAATCTATATAAAAAAAATGGAAATCATTTCATAATAAGGATAGTGAAACCATGTAAATCATAGAGACATTATACTTGAAACATACACATATGAAATAACGTCATCTTAGATGAAAAATGGTTTTGATAAAACACTTGAAATGAATTCATGAGGAGAATATCCTTTGTTATTCAAAATCATTTTCTTTTCACAAAATGTCATACAATTTAAAAAGAAAATGATTTTGTTGAAAATAGTCATGAAATATTTTGGAGGAATCTTCATGAAAATAAGTCCTAATAAAACCGTAAGAATCCTTTCATGCCGTATAAGTTAAAAACAACATTTGTCTCGTACTTTTGTCGAAAAGGTCAAAAAGTGCCTTGTAAAAGAAAGATTCCATACATACCACGTAGTAAAAGTCAAAAATGGGTAAAATGTACTTTAAACATACATGAAAACATTTTTATAAAACATGGACATGGATGATAAATTTAACCCCAGTAAATACATACGAATAAGGAATCTCGGGTAAAAATGAGATTTGCAAAATTATCCCTTATCTTAGGTCCGATATGCTTCGTACGTATCCAAACCTCATGTATAATGATTTAAATAATGTCGTTGACTTATTAAAGAATCGTATTCATTGTTATTATATCATATATGGTTCACTTATGACTTTATATTACCCGTTCTTTTGTAAATTCATGTTAAAGTAGCGTTTTGGGTAAAATCGTTTCATTTGTCGTTCATGTTTTAACTTGTAATTATTCATATGATTACATAGATCAGGATTACTTATATCCAGAATGTAAAAAATGATTTATATATAATATATATTCAGAATATACATATATATAATAGATCGATAAATGGAATGAAATACACCGTTAATGGAGACGGTAGTCCGTATGTACGCGTGAACGCTGTTTTCGTTTCCTTATTGAATTGAATGGAATTAAGTCGATGATATATATATATATATATTAATAAATATATCTAGTAGCTTCATTATGTCATATATTTCATTATTATCCATTATATATTCAATCTAATCATTCTTGAATGGTTAATCATGGAAAATGAATCTCATCGCATTCGTGGAGACAGTAGTCCGTACGTACGCACGAGCGATGATATCATTATCATGATCATGGAATTGTATTGAAGTGTATGTATAATATTATAGAATCAATATCAATTTACAATAACCATATAGTGTTATATATTTACACCATTATATTCATCCATGTAAGGTGGTGGTGGAAAATAGATTACACCACGGCATGGAGATGGTATTCCGTACGTACGCAGGCACGATGATTTGTTTTTCTGTAGGATGGATAGATGGTGAAATATGGTTGTTTCATACTTATAATAACATAACAGTATATGATTGATACTGATGTTATTACTTCATAGTGAAACAACTAAATAAGAAGAACTGAAAGAAGAAATAAAGTTGAAAGAATCGGTAACAGACATTATATCTTCATTGAAACGCCTCTTTGAGAACATCATTTAGGGTACTAAAATTGGTCTTTTAAGAATACCATGACCTCTAGGATGTTTATATGGAAGTGGGGAAGAAAATTTGGCAGGGTTTGGACGAGCTTGAATGCTCAATGTGGTGTGATGAAGAGAGGGAGGAGGGGCCCTTTTATAAGGGAGGAGAGGGGCAGCTTTGAAAAAACTAAAACTATTATTTTATTATAAAGTCATATTCAGTTTTTAATAGCTCCAAATTGATTTATTTAGAATATAATTTGGGGATGTGTCGAAATCCTTTTATCAAATATAATTTGGACAAGTTTAGTTTATTATTTTAACCTTATCATTTAGATTTAACTTTATGTTAGATAATTGTACTTTTACCTTGTCTTTTTGTGTTCTTACACTATAAGGTTAATAAAGATTCCATAACAAGCCAAAAGAACCCCAAGTTGTTTATTATTAATATATATAACCTTATATAAGTCTTTTTGACTAACCTTAGATTTTTAGGAATAAAATAACAATTAATAATATAATATTTGTTTTAAAAACTATTTTATGCCAATTTTGACACTATTTGGTAATTGATTTTTGTGAAAATCATAACAGGATTATTAGTTAGAAAAAAGTTAATTAAATAAATAATAACATGTAATATTAACATTGAAAATTATTTTAATTCATAAAAATTATCAAATTACATTTATTTGGGTATTTATAACATCAATTATGTTAATATTTCATTAATAAGATAATTACTGCATCATCATTGTGTCATAAATAAATTAAATTATTTAAAGTATAAAAATAATAAATAAAATAAAATTATGTAGTAAATCTATTTATCATTATAATGAATATTTATAGTCGAATCTATCTTATGTATAACCCTATATTAATAATGATTTAGTTAATAAACATTGATTTTGACTATTTTATCCCTTCTTTAAATAAATTAATAATAAATGTCCTAATATAATCCAAGTGGGCCTAAATGGTCATATTTTATTCCTAAGGTTGTTTTTGGTCGAGAAAAACGTATCCAATAGAATTAGGACATCTGTTTGGGTAATAATAATATCATTTTTACCCTTAATTTCCCTATTTACTTTTAACCGTGGTAAAAAAAATAAAAAGTTACTATTCACCAAAATTTATTTTCATATCATTGAACCAAATTTTAGTCCTTGATATTAACCATGTCTCTCGGATTTTCGAAATTCCACTCACAGAAGCGGTAAAATTATGCCTTTTTTGAATTCTCAAATTCTCCTAGGAGGTGGGTAAAAAACGGTGAAAAGTTCAATAAAATTTTTATATATCTAAAATTATTATAAAATGACTCGCATGAATTACATTGAACTTATATAGGTATTATGTATCAATTTTTACCTAAAATAAATAATTATTTAAATAATAAGTCGGTTTTTGAATAGTAACTCATTGTTTTCACTATTCATCAAAAATTGAAAGTTTTCAGAAAAATATCAAAAATTCACCCTAGGCTAATTTCGATATTCTAAATCCAAAAATGAAGTCCATTTTTAATGTAAAAATTTCAAAAAGTGGGTATTACTATTCATAATGGCTAGTTTATATACCAAATCGTTGTTTAGTAAAATTCGGGATTGCGTACAACACACGCTGTCGTGGAAGGTCGCGATTGCGTGTAATGCAAGCCAATTCAGGGATGCGTGTTGTGAAAGCTCCTTTTGGTGTAGCGTACAACACAAGAAATTAAAGAAATTTAAAAGAATATTTTTCATAAAATCTCATGGTGTTACAGGAAGATTATTTAATATGAAAGGATTTGACAATTTTATAATAGATCAAAATTTATAAGGATATGATATTTCTATAAATGAAAAAATGGACATGGGAACCATAATGGAATGAAAATAATCAATATTTTCACATATGATTACACAATAGTTCCATATAATGAAGATAAAAGAAGGTGAAACATACTTTGATGAAATTAAAATGGAAATTTATGTTGTATGATATGAGAAATCCTCAGAGTGAAAAATTAATGATAAATGAGTTGTATGATTTGGGTCATGATTATGTGTACAATAAAAACCTTTTTAAAGAAGGTGTTTTTTTGATGATGTAGATATATCATCCTTCATCATTCATAGAAATAGCACAATGTTGTATCAAGATCCCTATGATTACAATTTATGGGAAATTATGTTGAACGTGATGTCGAAATATACATTCAGGTTTCTTGTATGTTATCCTATAAAGGATTAATGGAAAAAATATAAGGGCATGATGCAAATATTACCCATGTGTACATGAAAATGGAAAAAACCATAAATATTGTCACTATTCATCCTAATACATAAATACGAAACACTGCTATATGGTTTATGGTGAATTCTATTACAAATACTACTCAATTCATTCGGATTTGGTAGGACATATCATACGATCCTATTTTATGCATATATACTAGATAAGTGGTGAGGTTTCATGGAACACCTTTATTGATTGTATATATAGGGATCTGGGGTTAAATATCATGTTCTTAAAGACTCTCTAAAATTCTCTAAAATTTGATTTGAATCTCATCCTGGATTTTCACACTCACATTTATTGATGATCTATGAATACTATCAAAATTCATGATGTTAGGTTGAGATAATTCATAGTAGAATTTAATAGAGGTTGGTATCAATATATTATTCTATTTAACTTTTCATAAAATAATATTTTCAAATAATTAATCAAAATAGATCTTTATGAACCCCTTTATGGGAATAATACTAGAACAACTGCATTGTGGGATGAATTTAGTGAAGGAAAACCGATGAGTCCTAAAATGGTAAATGGAACATGGGAAAAGGTCAATACCATTTAGAAGTACATCTAGGATTATTAATATTTAAATAAGTATTAGTATTAAAATCATTGATAATCCTCTATATAGAGTTTAAAAATTCATCAACATCTCCCTATGGAATAATGTCATGGTAATTTTGAAGAGGGAAAATAATAGTCTACTATAAATTGGACATTTTTGTATCCTTTATCACATCAGATTAGTTTTCATTCATATAAAACTCCCACCTGACCTATCTGATGTACATGATGTGTTCCATGTGTCGCTCTTGAGGAAGTAATTATTGGATCCCTTAAATGTGATGAATCTATAGAAGGTTCTATTAGAGAGTGATCTATTTATATAGACAATAGATAGAGAAATTATTTCATTAAAGAGATAAAAATATATGAAATAAGACAAATCACCTTAGAAATGTTCTATAGGGAAAACACCAATCTGATGGTTCAATGTGAGAAACATAAGAGGTGATGAAAAATTATTAACACAACTTATTTTAGTGTGTGAAATGAAAATTTTGAGGGTGATATTTTTGAAGGGGGAATATTGTAACGACCTGAACTCTTATAAATAGAACTCAATTTGTGATTGTATTAAATTCACAATTATAATAATATAAAACATAAGAAAATATTTTTTTATAATATCCTACCATATTTTAAATACTATTAGGAATCATAAACATTTGTAAAATAGTCGTTAAATAGTATTCATAAGATAAATATAAATATAGGTATACGATAAATCCAATTAACATAAAAAAGAAGGAAATGACCTCAACCAATTGGATTATACCATTTTAAGTCCATTTAACACAGCATCTGAGGGATATATCATCACTGGGATTTTCATTTGACTAATTCAAAGATGAAATAAAATAACTAAAGCATCTTCAAAACAATTTAAGGAAGTTGTTCATGCCCATTGAGATAACGACCTAGAATATGTATTCCCAACCACCATATGAAGATCCCACAATCTCTCTCATTTACCTTATGTTATTGATTGTGTAATAATGTGATATATATCATGGTCAAAATTGAATTTATATTCACATCATATTTCAAATAGTTCAATGGTTATATATACCTAATATTTTTTTTACTTCAGGAATGATTTTTATTTTGATATGATAATACATAAATTTTATATTTATGTAATATGAAATTTAAATTAATAAAATAAATTTTTCAAATCATGGATGTTAAAAAACTATTTCTATTTTTAAATAAACAAAAAACATTAAAAATCTATTTCATATCAGTGATGATATAAATTTTTATGAAGTCGGATTTAATTTTTATAAGTGTTAGAAAACTAATATAGTAAAGAAACTCTTATTTACATAATAAATATTAATACTTATTTTTAATGTAAAAAATTAGTAATTTTAAATAATAACTTTGAAAAAATATATAATAATTTCATATTCATTATGTCAAATTTGTAAAATAGATAATTTTTCTTAATTTTATATGATAGTAAAATATATAGAAAAAAACATAACATGTTATATATATAGTGTCTATTGATACATTATAATTACCCAAATTTGATATAATAATTTCTATACGGGGATTCCATGATCAAATAAATGTTTCCTCCTTAAAATAAATTTTTTTTTGTTTTTTTTTATTAGTTTATTATAACCATTATAAATCCAACAAAACAAATATTATATTCTTTAGTATTAAAGATATTTCATTATGAACATCAACCACTTCCACATCACCAAGTTTAATATTTTAATGAGTTATACCCTTGGAATTATAAAATAAAATAATACTATCCACTTTTGAAAAATCCATGATTAAAAACCTTGTGGGGTTTTGAGGTTTTGAAAAAAATTATCATATAGATCCCCTTAACTACTCCCAAGAAATAATACCGAACTCTCATCTATTTTCTTATATAACCCAAACCATGCTCCCCTTTCACATCAATAAAAAAATTGTATAACATTCTAACTCTTCTATCCCCATTTTATTTTCCTCCCATGATTCCAAAAAATATCTCATGACGATTATCTAAAAAATTTGGAATCACCCTTTCAATGTTTGGGATCCTCTAATTCATCTGTTTATTCAGGAATCATATTAAATTTATACAGAATATTTCTATTTCTTAATGATGGGATATGTTTTTTCAAATCCCTCTTCATATCTATTTGATCCAGAATATATTAAAGAACATTTTATTTACCACTAAACCATTTTAAGAGTCATTCTGTTTTGTTGGTATGCTGACAAAATTTCACTATGGTTTTTCATACTAGACAATTGTTTCTTGAATATCAACACCCATTTACAATAAAGAGTATTCATTAAGATTCAGTTATAAAATAACTATTGTGGATATTTTAATGATGTTACGGGCGGTACCTTAAAAATCCCGTCAAATTTATCTAATGAACTATTTTATTATGGATCACTGCATTCTTTCATGTCCTAATAGTTTTCTATAAAAATAAGATATTTCTAATTCATCTTAATATGATTGTTTTGAGTAAAAAATCATAGTTTAAACCTTATTGAAAGAATTTTATGTTGTGTAGTTCCTATTATAACAAATTAATATTATTTAATTGATGACTTTATAATCATATCTATAGTTCATTTTGATATAATCTTTCGTGTGGGAATCCATTCGAAATAAAATCCAAGAATTTTTTTCAAAAAAATTAAAATTATGATTCGTGAAAAAGATATAGATTTTGTCATATTTATTGGGGAGACAGCATAATTTTAGTCATATCAACATCCACCTCTAGTGGCTCATAAAAATAAGATTCTTTTGTCATAATTGACTATAAAACCTACTAATGTAATAGGGGATATTAAAATTTAGGATGTACCTATTGTTAGAGAATATATAGATTTATTTACAATGGATTTACATGAATATCCTCCATAACAAAAAATGGAGTTTTCATTCAATTTAATCCTTTATTCAATACCAATATCAAAGAATTCCTTTAAAATTCAAATATTGGAGATAATGGGGTTATAGAAACAAATAGAGGAATCAAGTGATAAGCGATTTAAAAACCATAATATTTATCCATTGGGAGTACATATTTATTTCATTGAGAGGAATGATGGATCTATTTGGCAGTGCATTGACTATTGGGAGATCAATGATATTATGTTAAATAAAATATAAAATATTCAATTAATTGAATATTTATTTGAAAAAATTTATGAAGCTCAATATTTATTATTTTTTTATCCTCGTTATGGAAATCATCAATTACATTCGAATAAGGAATATATTTCAATGACCGAGTTTTGAAAATTGTATCAACATTAATAGTATACAACAGTGTCATTTGGACCGATTTATTATCCCTAAAATTTTATTAATATATTGAACAAATTAACCAAGGAATAACATTATAATTTTATTTTGGTATTTACTAGTGATATCACAGTTCACTGAAAAATAAAAAAAGAAACATGATAAAAACTTATTTATTATTATGAAGTCCCTTATAAGAAAATATTTATATAGTATGTTTAGATTGTGTAAATTATGGCTTTAAATAGTTAATTTTTATGATCATATTGTCTCTATGGATTCGACCACTGTTGTCCTGGTGAAGAAAAGGGGGGGGGGGTCTACGAATTTCCTACACTAATGAACATTACCATGTTATGTAGTGTCATTTTTTTAGAATTTTACTATCAGTAGTTTTTTTTGTAAAATTTTAGGATTAGATAACCCATTATCCAGTATTACTCATTAAGGGGTTATTTCTATTTTTACAATGTAATGTGAAGAATGATTTGTGGAACTGAAATTGAAATTAATGAATTATCGAATTTTGAATTTATTATTGGGAAATGGTGGATTTTTTGTTTACAGAGATCCAAATAAGAATGGACATGGTAGTGTCCATATGAAAAATGATAGAGTTATTGACTATTCATCATGGTAGTTAAAAACTACTGAACTAAACTATCATACTCAAGATCATGATTTAGAAGCTATAATATTTTCTCTAATGATATAGAGACACAATCTATCTAGTGAAAGATGGGAGATATTGTCACGACCCGTCCTCGGGACCCGTGTCGTGACTACCCCAAGCCCGCCTTCCATAGGCCAGGGGCTGGCGACTAGAACCAAGGCGTAAATCCCGACAAACAGGGAAGGCATTTCCTTTGTAAAGTAAACAACCATCATAGAGTAAGCAAGCGGAAAGACTAAACACTAAGTAAAAACTGTAACAAGCTGTGCTGAAAGTAAAAGGGGCCAGAAATACAAGCCCAACTGTAAAGTACAACTGAATGGGAAAAACATCAACTGAAAAGAAAAGCCGCAGCACCGATCTCTCCACTAGAAATCCCACCTGAAGGGTGGGTACATATAGCTCCACTGCTCCTCGGGTCCCGCCATCCGCTCCGAGTACATCTCGCCCAGTGGTCCTCCTCCAGGTATCATCCTGCTCTGCAAGCCTCAACCACGATCAATGCTGTCCGTCATCTGCAACCAACACAACGTAGTCCGGGCATAGCCCGTGCAGGGGTGACTATAAGCTACTCAGTAGGGACCCTGAGATCCCCGAAGGTCTCCCAAAATCCACAAAGGATAAACCACAAGGAATTATGCAATCTTGAAGTAACAACCGACACTGCTTAGGTATATGCCCATACATATACCTAAGTCAACAATTTCAATACGCTCCAACCTCCGAGCCCAAGTACAACTCAGTCCACACAGGAAAGTATACGTATTCCACACAGGAAAACAAAACGTAATCCACACAGGATAGCACAACACAATCCACACAGGAAAGAAAATAGGATTCAACTCACACAGGTATACATCATCGAAAAGGTGAAAGAGATGATCAGACATAGATACTGAATCATCTAAGCTGGGACCCACATAGGATACAAGATCAGTCGTCTTCATTGTTTCATCTATGCTGGGATCCACATAGGATACAATACCAGCACTAAATCATCAAAGCTGGGACCCACATAGGATACAAGACCAGCACAGCTAGGACCCACATAGGATACAAGACCAGCTGACTTCATTGATTCATCTATACTGGGACCCACATAGGATACAAGACCAGTATTGAATCATCTATGTTGGGACCCACATAGGATACAAGACCAGCACAGCTAGGACCCACATAGGATACAAGATCAGCTGTCTTCATTGATTTATCTATACTGGGACCCACATAGTATACAAGACTCATCTAAGCTGGGACCCACATAGGATACAAGACCAGCACAGCTAGGACCCACATAGGATACAAGACCAGCTGTCTTCATTGATTCATCTATACTGGGTCCCACATAGGATACAAGACCAGTATTGAATCATCTAAGCTGGGACCCAAATAGGATACAAGACCAGCTCTCTTCATCGTCGCAGTCCACTGAGGATCTCTGCACAATCGTCATCGTCGATGTCGCAGCCAGCACAAGGGTTCCCGCACACAGCAAGCTCATTTGGGAGGGTCCGATCCACGAGCCGAGAGGCTGATACATCAACTGACACAAGGTCCAGAGTTGATGTATCCAAAAGTTCCGTATCATCAACAGGAACTTCACGTCGCAGACGGCGCGTCAATCAGACGCCCGGTCTGAGAGTTATTGGCTTTTTCGTCCGAGGGGCCCGGTTGGTTTTTAAGGAAAACCAACCTGACCGTACTCCACTTGCGTCCAAACCTCGTGCAGAGTATGCCAAAATTTCCGTCTCACTTAGAGGAATTCAATGAAATCGACGGCACGTCGATCGGACGTCCGGAGTTCAAGATATGAGCGTTTCCGCTCCGAGGGCCCGGTTGGTTTCGTGTACGAACCAACCCAGCCGAACTCAAAGTATTCCGAAACCTTGAGTGCAAAATACCGAAACGACCGTCTCGTTCCAAGGATCGCTACCCAAATTACGGCGCATCAATCGGAGGTCTACAACTCAAGATATGGGTATTTGACCGAAAGTGGTCCGAAAACGGGGGGTCTGGGCCCGGGCCGACCCGGCCCGACCCCCCTGGGTCAACCCGAACCGGGCCGACCTGACCCGGGTCTGACCCGGCCCGGTCCAGCTCGGTCCGGTCCGGCCCTCCTGGTCGGCCGCGGACGGGCGGTCGCCGCGGAGTGGAGGGGGTGCATGCGGTTCCCCCCCCCCCTTCACCGCTGATTGACGCCGGCGAAAACCGCCGCTGGCAACTTCCGCGGCGCGCCGCCGCCGCCTTCCGCGGACCCCCAGACGCGCTCCAGCGGTCCGTTTCTCCTGCCGTATCCGCCTATGGTCCCCCTGGGACCCCACCTTCACTACGAAGGGATTCAAATGCCAAAACAGCATGCTTCGTCGTCGCCCGTCAATCCGTACGTCAAACAAATAGGGTCGTCCTTGTAGTTTTCCAGCGCGACCCGATGGCGTCGTGCCCCTTTCGCCGCGGCCCGACTCCGACCACGGTTCTTTGGTTTTCTTCAACACGGCGCGACGGCGTCACGTTCTTAAACATCCTTCCACAGTGCGGCACGACGGTGTCTTGCATATCCTTCCGCATGAAACCACGTTGTGCGACGACACCACACCTTCCCGTACCAACCACAAAGGAACCATCATTAAATTAAGGAGGAGGGTTGGCCGTGTTTGTGTGGTACGACCCCCTCACGTTATTCGATAACAAATGGTTTAAATCCACGAAGATCATCAAGTTGGTATTCACAAATCAAATAAATAAATAAAACCCCTACATTGATCCACATGTACGAACGATCTGCGGATCAACCCGGATTTGGTTGGTCCGCGCTCGTCGTTCTTTTCTCAAAAGGTAAGAGAATACCAAAATAAAATCCCAACCCACAACATAATCATTGTGCATCAAATTAATGTTTATTTTATCCACGTTCTTTGATTTAGAAGGAAGTAGCATGGGGTTCATTAATATTTCATAAACAATTCCCTACCTCGGTTCAGGAACGGTGCACGTCAATTGAGCCGCAGAAGATGAGTGTCGCGGAGGTCGGGCGTCGCGGAAAACGAATGTCGATTCCGTTGTCGTCGAGATGCGTTCGAAGAGGAAATGTCGTTGGAAGAAGACGTCACGTTCTTCGGCGGAGATGTTCTTCATTGAAGAATGGTATTCTTCGTGTTCTTCGTCGAGGTTGAAGAAGAAGAAGACTTCACGCTTCCCAAACCTCTCAAAGTGACAAAAACTCTAACAAAAATAAAATAAGACCAAGTCTTAATTTTATTAACACATCCTAACAATTTGAATTTCACGTGTTTGAAATTAAGTAACTCACCTTATTAATTATAACAAGTTGTCAAAAAAAATTAAGTAAAGTGAGTTAATGGGGAGTTAGGATGGTGAGGGGTTAAGAGGAGTTAAGGGATTTGAAAAGGTGGGGTGTTCGTGTGGGCCCCACACTTTAAATTGTCCACACATGGGAAGTTGGGTGGATGTGGGTCCCAGCACCAACTTCCCATGCGATAAGTTAACCACCTTGATATGAAATAAAATTGATCCAACAATTTTATTTACTTTTCAATTAAACCCCATTAATTAACTTCTTCTCTCGCACAAACGCAACTATGGTAAAGGTTCTCTTAAGCGATTACCGGCGTTGCGAGTTCATTGGTTTCATCGGATTTAAATTCTGAGCACTGGTTCAAAGGATAGGAATTTCCGCTCGTTCGTTCACTGAACGTACCCGAGCTAAACTTCGGAAATTTATTCCGGGCACACCGGGCCTCGGAATCAGGTGCCGTCAGAAACTGCGTTCTTGTAAAATTTCAAAGTAAATTAAGAAAGAAAAATCCTCAAAATTTTCGGGTCTTTACAGATATATATGAATCATAAGATTTTGAATTATATATTATCATAGATAGAAGTCATCATGAGGAAAAGGTGACGGCATGATATACTAATAGATTATGATAAATCAAAAAACTACAACTCAGGGAAGAATATAAGGTAGTATAATCATTGAATAGGAATGATCATGGAGTTCTGAACAAAATGTGGATTGAAAGGGATCTTATGTACATGGATCTAGTAAATATGGATATAAAAATTATCAATGAAGGTCAAATGAAATTACTTTTTCAAAAAATTTCAAGAATATCTTTTTTGGATAGGATAAAATTTTCTCCAACTATTTTTTAGAATATTCAAAATAAAATCAATACTCTAAACAATGATAAATTTGTATAATTTTTATATGACTATGAAATCATGAAATTTGGGAAGAGGATATTTGTTCTCTATTTACCTGTGAAAAGTGGAAATTATTGGATGATGCGTGTAGCTTGAATTTATCTAAAGACACGGGTATCACAATGTTGTAGATATACTTGAGGTAACAGTTTAGGTGTGATAATATGAAGTGGGAATTTTTTTTATATATCAAGGTGTATAGTTTTTTTAGTTGGGGAAGGAAGAATGAAAACATTCTAGAGGATTAATGCAACTTCTTTATATTCATAAATGGAAATGGGATGAAATTAATATGTAGTCAATCACATTTTTACCAATTAATCAATGAATTATGTATGCAATAGGAAAATGTTGATTGACTGATCAAATCATCAAATTTCTTAAATATAAGGGAGAGTTTTCTGGTGGAGAACCTTACATGACTTAATACTAATGAATATTTATTACTTCATGGAGAACCTATTGAAATTTTTTCTTATCATAATCCAAAATTTATGTAAAAATTCATGAAATAACTTCAGAAATATTTTCATAATGATCTTCATTTGAGTATAACATATCACCCTAAAAATCAATGGGTAGTTAAAATGAACTATATAAACTTTTTAAGATATGTTGAGACCATTTTAACATGACTTTCAAGGTATATGTGTTCAATATTTAACATTAGAAGATTTTACCAACAACAATATTTTTCATTCAAGTATTCAAATAGAACCATATGAAGCATTATATAGATAAATATTTCATACACCAACTTATTGGTATGAAGTTGGTGAATGGAATATTATAGGACAATAATGTTTAGAGGAAACAACAATAATGGTAAAGACTATTCAATCCCATATCCAAGCCACTTACTGTAATAAAATGTGTTACACTGACAAAGGAAGAAAGGATTAGAAGTTTCAAGAGAGAGGTCATATCTACCTAAAAGTATCTAACTTCAAATGATTCAAAAGGATTCTTATTAATGGGAAAAATATTGTTTATTACATCACAAATTTGAAATTAGAGAGATAATAAAAGATGGGGATTATCATTTGGAAATGACCCAATACATTTCTAAAGTACACGACATGTTGCACATATCATTATTAAGAAATTAAAAGCTAGAACCAATGCATGTTCTAACTTCTATATAAATATAATTGAACATGATTTATCTTACTATGAATATCTTATCTAGATTCTAGAAACTAGAGAATATGTGTTGGGGAACAAGACTACTCGAATATTAAATTTACTTTGGATAAATCGTCAAACTGATGCGGGAGTGTGGGAACCGAAATAAATTTCAATGAAGAACTACCCAAGTATTTTAATAAGGGGAAATTATTGAAAATTTGAATATGAAATTTTTTATGGAGGGGAGAATGTAACAATCACAACAGTTTTTTATGACTCTTTTAAAAATAAAAACATTTATATCATACGTTTAATGAAACATTGGGCACAAACAAATAGTGATATGATTTTATATATTAAAATACTCGTAGAAATAGTGATTGGGATTTTATAAATTTTAACCTACCTATTATAATAATAAACTCACCTATAAAATTATAAATTATATTTAGGTATCTCATAAATTAAAACATGATATATTTATATCATTGAATAAGTAATTTTTTAAAAGATATTATAAGTGTTGGTTTTATTTTTAAGCTCAACTGTTTATTTATATATTTAAAAGTAATATAATTATTTAATAGAGAATTTAATTTCATAAAATATATTCAAAATTTTATTTTTTGATTCACATTAATAATAAAATATTTTTATTAGGAAATAATTAATTTTTGAAAGTGGCTTAAAATATTTGATGATATTTATATATCTATTTTTTTTGAATAAATGAAGATTTTTTTTAAAATTAAATTTCACATTTATGGAAAATTATATTTATAAAATAGTTTCCATTTATTAAATATATAATTCAAAAAAAATAGGGTGAATGTTTTATACATTTCAAGAATATTTTTGTAATTAATAGTGAAATATGATAATTTATGGTATTTCAAATTATAAGCAAAAAATTATCAATTTATTCAGGGTTGACCTTTTGAGGATTTTAGTGGCCATTAACAAGAACACACATTACTGAGTTATTATATTCATTCACATGAATCAATACTATTGAATTTATAGAGACAAAATAACTATCTGATGAATAAAATAATCAAAAAACACACTTCTCCACCCCTATAAATACCACCCATCACTACCAGTTATCCTCACAACTTCTGCGATTTATATATTTCATATATTCTTCCAAATTCATCTCTAAATCCTTTTTCTCAGGTTTGGGTCTATTTAGTCTCACCAAAAGACCAATCTCATTTCCATTAAGGAGGTTATCAAGGAGATTCTATACAAGAGGTGAAATCCCCTTTAATTTTATTTTAATTTAACTTATTTTATTTACCTATATTATTCTATACATACCTCATACAGAAAAAAAATAATTATAACACTTGTATATTATATATATTTTAATTTTACTTTGTTGATGGAATTTTCATTGTCAAAACCCTTCTCTTCCACCATTTAATCTAAAAACATCATCAATTTGTGATAATTTACCATCATCATGGATAATGCATTTTAATTATCCATTATAGTAATAAAATATTTTAATAAAACAATTATTATGGTAAAATAATATTTTATATATATAATATATGTTATGTAATATTCTGTAACAAATATATAAATATTATATTAAATAAAATGATATTAGTTTGTGAATGTTGTTAAACTACCACAATAAATTAAATCCTTTTCACTAATGTTTAACCCAATTAATCATTCTCATACCATATCACAAAATGAAATATAAGATTATTTAAACTAATCTAATTCCTTTAATAAAATGTAATTTCTATTATGGAGTACTATTCTTATTTTTCATGAACTTCCATATATATAATACTATTGAACTAATCATGAAAAACAACAAAAATGAACACCCGTGGAATGATAAAAATGAAACATATAACTTGTCAAAAAGGACATACATGAACATAAAAAAATTAAAATTAAGAAAATATATTTTTATGTTGTTATGAATTACATAATTAATGTATGAAATTTTATTATTGTGGACATTAAGCAAAGGTACATGAATCATTTAGACATATGGTAATGGATTATTTCTAAACCTCTAATTTTTCCATCGGGTTATTCATTATCTATCCTTATCAAATTATAAATATTAAATATTCTCATGTACTTATTATAAATTCTATTTTTATTCTACTAATATATTTATATATCTCAATTTTTCTTTCATTTATGGGAAAATACATGTCTTATAATAAATTCTAGAGGAATACTTATTTATCAAGATTTCAGAGGAGAATACACATAGAATGTTCGAAAGAACACTGCGAGTTTATTTGAGTGAATACCATTCATCGTCGATTGATAAATAGAATAGGATTTTGATACGTGGTTTCAATGAGGGAAAAAAAGTCTAGAGGATCATGTGGAAACCTGGGACAGGATGGCATCCCACTTGGAGGATCTCATTAAGGACAACCCAGATATGGAGGCCACCTCCATCAAATAGTGTCTAGTCAGGGTAAATGATTTTAATCGCTTTATTTTGTTCTAGAATGACCTAACAATTTCTAATGTGGTTTGACTTTTTTGGTATTCTGAACCTGCTGGTTTCCTACTTTTTTCTTAAAAGTTCTTTCTGAAATAATAAAAATATTTGTCGGTATATTCTAGCCTCCATATTACTTTATATGTAGATTATGTTTCACCCCATTCTAATGATGAATTAAATTTAAAAATTATAAGAACTGTGTGGTTCATTCTAATTCCCCAAGATGCATATATAGGTCTCGTGGGAAAAATATATTTGTTTTTTATGAGGCCTTACCCATTCATTTAGAATTATTTTCTAAGGCCTTGACGGTATGTTTATGATGTCCCAGATTATAAATTATCTAGTTACTATATTATTTATTGATAATACATGTAATTATTCTAATAGTAGAATATCCATGGGCAAGTTTCATTTTCGTTTTATTATTTATATAGATTTATTGGATTATATTTTACACTTGTCACATTATACTCATGTTTATGTTTTCATGATATGTGTTGTTATAAATTCACCTTGGGTTATTGTTTATGTTTATTTTTGATAGCTTTTGTTCTATTACTCAACAATATTTAGAATATGATGTCATCCCATTATTATAGTTTTTTTCACCAATATTCCTTGTTGAAAATTATATTTTACATGTATGGATAAACTAGGGGAAGAGAGATATTTCCAAATGGTTTTCTTTGTTGTATTTAATTTCATGTTGTAATTATAAAATAATGTTAATATCTGGATTTCAATATTTACTATGTTATTTGGGACTTTTCTATATGAATCCCCATATTATTATGCCAATGGAATAATGTATGAAAAAACACAATGAAATTGGGGTTAGAGTATTTAAATTTCTATTTATATAGTTGAATTTATTTGAACAGTCATCATGAGTTGGATTTATTTATATAAATCTAATCTATTAATGTGGAAGAGAAGTCATGTCTGATATTCTCACCTAATTATTAATATTCTACTAGTATGATGATAAATATAATCATCCAATGTATATTTTATCCATTATATTTTTCACAATTACTATTCTAAATGGGTTTTTATCTCAGATGATTATGTAGAAATTAAAAAAATTATATTCCTTCCGAATTTAACTTTGTATATTTTTTTCTGGAAGAGATTCATAGTCTTGTATCAAATACGGACGTTTAGTTTTTATAGACCTCACATATGGTTTTATTACTATATCAAAATCTCTGCATGGAATGCACCCTATTGATTCGTAAGAATGTATGAAGTGGCTCTATGAATATTTTGAAAATGGATTGATTCAGAAATTTTTTTCAACATAAATAAAAACTATTTTTATAATATGAAAGACAGATAAATGATACTCTGTATTTTTTATATTGATCATAACAAGATTAATATCAATAATATATATTCTATACCCCATAATGGTTAATTTTATTTGATGAAATCTGTAAAGATTAAAACATTCCCATGAATGAAATTTATTATGGGTACCATTAATTGAAGGTGAATAAATAAGATATACTAAATAAAACAATCTATAAATGGAATTGACACAATGAATTTACAGTGACTCCATTTGATCTTACTAATTACCTGGATATCATTATGGATTTAATAAAGATATAATTTAGAAATTACCTTGATCATTTCTTGGTATTTTTCATATGTGATATTATTATATATTTATATGATAAATGAATAGACTGAGATCAAATTATAATTGTACAAATAAAAAAAAGGTTGGGGAATCTATATTAAAAATTTATGATGTGTTAATTTTTTATATAAAATGTTTCATTTTTGAAAAAGACCAACAATAGTAATTGTGTTCCATAATTATTGTGGTATGGATAGATACTATCAACACATTGTGGAAAATTTATCCTGGAAGTCTAATGAAAACACATTGTTAACAAGAAAAGGTTCTGTGTTCTATCCCAAAAATGAATGTTAGAAAAAATTTATGAAACTAAGAAAATGTCATTTCATGCACTAATTATAATAGTAACCTTTAGTAGAGAAGGTTTTTTAACATATATTGATGCATTGAATAATAGATTGGTATGTTAACTAATATAAATATCATTGTGAATTCTAGTACTCCATGATTATTATTGGTACACGAGAAAAATTCCCCAAATCAAAATTTGGAATACGATATGTTAATTTTCTTATTACTATTGTGGATGTATTACCTATACAAATAAATTTGAGAAATACAGATTGATCATAAAAAATATATTATATATTATATCATAAAGATAATAATATTGAAAAGAGATGATTATGGAAGTGGGTTAATGATTATGTATATTTAATAAATTTCCACCTGAAAAAATTGAAAATAGTGGATGATGATTTGATTCAAATGGATCATGCCATATTTTTTTATGGTCAAAAAAGATATAGTATATTTATATTATCAAAGGATAGATATGAAAATCCTGAATAAGGGATTTTAATTATATAATTTATAACTGTGTGTTCATACATCTCTCTAATAAATGATTAAACTGGTGTAAATGGATGATGTAAAACAAAAAAAAGTATTTGAGTAGTGTCAGTAACTTAAAACATTATTATGATAGTTTGATAATCCTCTAGATCCATGAATTTATTTTATTTATACCCAATTTTATGAGAGTAACTAGGGGATGAATCATGTAATTCATCATTCATTATTCACCATGGAAGTATGAAGATGAATGGAGATATAAAAGAGTGGTTTTGGAAAGATAACATAAAGTCTGATTTTACAATGTATGTTTCCTGGTTCTTATTATATACTTATGTTATATATATTATATTCATTTTCGGGGGTTCAGAACAACCATTACCCATACCAAAATGGAAATGGGAAAACATTAACTTGGATGTGGTCATTAGGATAAAAAGCATCATTAGATGATATCCTTATGAGTTCATAATTCTTCATTTCTATTAAAGAATATTTTTCACTTGATCATATTTCTAGAATATAAAATATGGTAGTGCTAATGTTTCATGGAGTAAAACATTTTATTTTATTTCATTGGCAGCTAAGAGATATCTTGATGTTCTAGAGAATTATTAACCATGATCTAGATTCATAGTTTTGATTTATTACTTCATATCATATTCAAAAAAATTGTAACATAGGATAAGTATTCAGGCCATTGAAGAAATTGTAACATTATTTTTACAAATTAAAAAAATGATATGCCCCTTCTTGTAGTCATGTTTTCATTCAATAATTACATTCAGGTAAGAATTGTGATGGATCCTTAGGAATATATATATAAAAATAATTGTTAAATTATAATTTTAGGGACGATGTTGTAAAATTAAAGCGATTAGGTATTGATATAGCTAAAAACTTTTGATATAATGTCAAATACAGTATTAATAAAATCACAGAATCTCAAGTACAATATATATGTTACTCCTATAATAATCACTAATATCTTGAATTAAATTCTTTTTTGATGGTTTACCAATAAATTTTTCCATGGAATAATGTTTTGAGATATGGATAAAAGGTTAAATAAGGGATTGTTTTATTGGATCCTATAAAATTCATGATTTTTTAGGGAATTTAGATTATTTTATACACTTCCACTGATCCTATCCAATGTTGATGAAAGATTCATGGTATTGTACCTATGGAACTAAATATTATTCCCCAAATATATACTAAAAACAATTTTTTGATTTATGGGGCATGCATATTATTATAAAGAATAACATGTATAAATTTTCGATATTAGAGATAAAATTCTATGTTACAAGACTACTCACCATGTTAAAGTTCGCTGGAGGAATCATATAACACTCCATGATTTGTTCAAATATCATTTTTCAGGTTTATTTAATCTTTTTATATATTTATTTTTGCATAACATAGAATAGATATTTTTTATATAAAATAATATATTTTTTCTAGAACTTTATGAAACCCATCATTAGTCCTTTACTATAGAGAAAATATATATTAAATTGTAGTACATTCAGTAATTTGTTGTCTAGCATTAAAAATAATGATGAGTTCCTTTAATTTCATGGGTTACACGCCAGATTGATTTTTACCCACATACAATATACTATTGATATTAAAATATTATAATTATCACTTATCCATTTCAATGGAATATATTAATGAGATAAAATAAATTATAAAACTATTGCTTATATATGTATATAATGTTAATTACTTTGGTTATCAATAAGTTATAAATGTATGTAAGAACTCTTCGAATGTAATGAAATTACTTTTCTAGGAAAAAAATTGTATAAACACCATTTAATCTCAATAAATTATTAAAAGCACTATAGATGAATTTTATTAAAAAAATATATATCTTACATATTAAATAAATTTTTTACTCTTATTAAATATATTTTTGATTAATATGATAAAAAAATTAAATTATATGAATACAAACTAGTATTTATCAAAAAGTATATTTTACAACCTTTTAACAGTGAACCTATTTTAAATATAAAATTTTAAACTGTTAAATTTTATATTTTACAAAATAATTTTCATTTTTTAATTAGAATAATTATAATTTACTTTGGGTGATATTTTTTGTAATTTTCAATGATGTTTCATATTTCAACAAACTGTGAAAAATAATGATTTCTAATGAAAAATTTCATTTAACCTGATATATATATATAAAGATACATTGTATTTAAAATTGGTTTTAATGTCTAATTAGAATAATTATACATCAATTAATCCAATTTAGTCCATTTTAATCATTTTTACTTTGAAATTATATATAAAAACACGAAAAATTATTGAACATTTTTATACTTTAAATACATGCATTATCCACACTTCTACTATATTAAAATTATATTAATTTTATCTGGATCAGTGATTGGAATTTTGAAAATTTGATATATTATTTTCAGTAATAATAATATATAATGTATAATATGGCTATTTTTTTGACAGAAATTATTTTTAAATTTGATTAATATTAATTACAATGATTATGAAATAAAATAGCTTATAAGGGTCTAAACTATACAAATAAGTACTAAAAAGCCACATATTCTATCCCAAAATCTTTTTTATGTTCATATTTATATCCTATCAAATCTTTTATATAATTCTTATCATTATTCGATCCATTTTACAATGAAAAAACAAGTGTGGATCTCCCTTTTCAAAACTTAAAAAGATTATCACTCCACCTCTACTATAAAAAAGGAACTCACCCATCACACATATTAACACCAATAAATCCATTGGGATCATAAACAATTAACACAAATATACACCTCCAAGAATATATTTTCCTCATTTAATCCTCTATTTTTTCATAGTGCACCCAAGGAATACCTTTGGTGCCAACCAAAAGGAGTTACCCAAAAATGAGGTGACATCCTTCCTCTAGATCTTTTCAATTAGTTTGTTTCTACAAAAACTATATTGTTATTTTAAATTACTGAAAAATAATATAAGTACCATCAATATACTAGGATGTTTTTATATTAATGGTTTTACCTAAACATACACACACATTCATCAAATGCGTAAAGAACACACCATTCTTGTGTGTGATGAACTACCGCCTCATGAAATGATGTTGATCATTTTTCTTTAATCGCATCGTTGGTTGTGTAATTATGATGGAAACACATTTTTAATATGATATATATGATATTTTTTATTTAATTATTCATTTACAATTTTTATATAAAATATATCTTAATTATTTTTATATATTGGATATCTAATAACTTCAATTGTGGTTATGTGGGTGACCACCTTCTCAGAGCAACATGATTCATTCACACAATAAATCGAATGTTGTAAGGTTGGTTTTAGTAACATATCTGATATATATGAAAGAATAATTGTACTATAATTATATTATATATATATATCCCTTAAATTCTTTCTTCCAATATGAAATTCAAATAAAAACAATGTTCATGTGTACGTATGACATATCGCATCCATGAATAATGTATTTAGTTTAATATTCATATATTTTATATATTATGAAAAATAAGTATAGAATAAATATAATTATTATTTATATAGTGGTTCACATTCTAGAAATAACAACATCCTGATCTAATTATGATGCTCAATAATTATAAGTCGAAACATATATTAAAAAGGAGAATATTAGCCAGACCGTAACACTGCCATGGAATTGTTAATAAAAAGGTAATATAAATAAATAATAAAATAATATATGTTTATATTTTTATATTTATTAATGTGTTCCAATGATTTACTTTTTGTAATACCGTACATAAATACTGGTGTTTTGAATATGTAAAAATAATTTCATTATGGAAGGTTGGGGTTTTGTCATATCACAGTTAATTTTGATTAGGCACACACAATGATCACATTCTATTTAATATATGTGGTTTGTATACAACTAATTTTTTTATTATATAATTATTTGAAATAATTTTATGTTTATCTATATATCAATTTTATGATCTTTCATTGAGGGAGTTTTGGTTTAAAATGATACCAAATCTGTTATGTTATTTAATCTCAATTTACCTTGATTGAGAAGAATGTTTTGTTACAAACATATATTCCTTTATGTGGTGTATATAATTCTAGTAGGCTTGTTATATCACAAATGTACACCTCTTAATGATATTTTATTAATTATGAAATTTCATTTTCTAACATTGTGATTATTTTTAATTGTTACCATGTGGTAAGAGTTTATTGAAACGATCTCATCATTTATCAAGATTGATTGTGATTATGTTTTTGTTGATGAAATAATATGATACATATTTCAAGAAACACAATTATATTATTCCCCTTTTGTTATTCCATGAATGATCATATATTATTACCATTATCACAATTTTAGGTATATAATATAATTAAAAATTTATTATTATGATGTCTATATTTACAAATTTTTTTCTCTGAAATATGTGTTCATTCAAATAATTTTTTCTATAAAATTCATAAAATAAATTTATTATGTTTAAAATAAGTTTTGAATGTTTTAATTATTATTCTATATATTTTAAATAAAATAGATTCAATTTTTTCATTCTTCCATTATATGTTTTCAAGGGAAAAGGCCTTGAAAATATTTTCCGGCTTCATTAATATATTTTAAATGAAAATGGTCTTTAGAAAGTTATTATACATTCATGATACGTTATCAATGAATTTTAAATGAATTTTTTATCGAAATGTTTTTATTACAACATTTTATATTTTTATTTAATATTCAAATAAAAAAATTTAAATTTTTTTCATACTTATTCCATTTTTTTTCAAAAAAAATTAATTAAATCTATTTTCAAAGCCTTATTTATATATTTTCAAACAAAATTTAAATGAGAAATTTTTTTTAAAAGTTTTCTTGTTTCTATAATTATTCTCAATGAAAAAAAAATTTCAACATAATTTTTTTGGTAAAAATATTTTTTCAATGAATAAAGGATATTTTCCTCAAGAAATTTTTTCAAAGGATATTTTGAAATTATTTTACATATAAGATGACATACATTATTGTAAGTCATGAATTTCTGCTAAAATGATCCAATAGTTCCAATGATATTGTTTATTTTGATAGATTATGTTTCTATGAAATCATGTTTATGAAACCCATTTATCTTTAATTGGATATTTATTTATTAAATGAGTATATCTATCACTTGTTATATGATTGTGAAGCACTCTTCCTTTCAGGAGTTCTGATTTGATGGAATGATTATAATTGATATTTTTTCAACATTTTATTATATGAGTACACATTTATCATATATAACATCTTAAAATATTATTCAAATCATTATTTTCACCTTACATTAGTAATATAGATAAATAAATGACATCATTTCATGAGGCGGTATCCTACTGTACAATCATATGGTAAGTTCATTACCCATTTGATTGAACTGTATGTATGAGAATGTTAAACAATTATAATAACTACTTATCAGTATATATTTTATACATAATTTATTATATACACATTAAATAATAGGAAATTATGTGTTGCATAATAAAATTTAAAAAATGTGCTTTTGGATGAATGTTGAATCATCATTGGGTAACTCATTTATTTTTCACAACATGGACTCCTTGATTGGCTTTTTTACCAAAGGGGGGATTATAAGATGAATTGATTGATGTTTTTATGAAATTTGGGAAGACTTTTTATAATCCAATGTTCTTAATAGGTTTGAATAAGTGGACAGGGGGTGAGTACTCTTTTACAGGGGTGGAGGAATGCCATTCTTATAAATATATAAAGGTAAAAACTATTACAAGATATCAATAACATAATCTTCCTCCAATAATTTATCATTTTAGATAAAATATTGTAGTGGATAGAAATATTTATGAATAATTTATTTTTTATATACCTCTAGGTTATTTGGAAACATAAATTAATGTTTATCCACTAACCAATTTTGTTATAACCTTAATCATGATAATTATTTCAAATTACATTCACTATGATGATTTTTAAAAAACTGATTTTTTCAAATTAGAAATTATAAAAGAAAATTATTTCAAATATAGAACATATTTTTCAAAATGATTATAATATTTTTGGCATAAATTAATTTCAAATTAATTTTGTAGATGGGACGAGACAATGAGTTTTTATAGAGAAAAGGTCTAAAATTCTGAAATGTTTTAATATCCAATTTCAGTCTAAAATTGGTTCGAAGGACCTACATTGAATTAAAAAATTTATAATTGAAATAATTTTAATTTAAAAATTAATTAATATATAATTTAACTACAAAATAATCTATGAATAATAAATTTTGAATTAAAATTCTGTGCTTTTTAGAAATCATAAAAAAATGAATATACTCCAAAAAACTATAGATAATTCAGCCATTGTAAAATTATATATTACAATTTAAAATATTTTTTATATTATAAATAATAAATTATTAATATTTCAAAATTTATATTCGAAATAGGGGAACCATTTTAATGTTGTAAAAAACCATTTTTTTAAAATACCTCGTTTTATTTATAAAATTGGACTTATTCAAATATTATTCTTATAAATATGTTCGATGAGTATAAAAATATTTATTTAATATAATATATATAAATTTTATTATAAAAATTAAAAAATTATGGTTTTATAAATTTATTGTCATAAAATGGTGTTGTTTACATAGAATAATATTTTTCATAGAAAAGGAAATTCAATATTTTCAAATAGTTTAAACATTCATATCTAACTAATTTACAACAAAACGAAAAATTTTGTAAAAATAAGTTTGTAATATTTTTACAATTTAGTTAATCTTATCCATGACTTCCATTCCAATAGTTAGGTGGTAACATTAAAAATATTTTGATATCTATAGAAATAATATACTATAGTACGATAAAACTCAAACATGCATATCAAAAAAGAAATATAAGGATGATTGAATTGTTTCTAAAATAAGAAAAACATGATGTTACATGTACCAAAAAATAATCTACATGATTCATTCAGTGAAATATTATCTTTTTGTTGCCTGAAACGCAAGCCAAACATTGTTATTTCATATAACCCATGATATATCAAGAATCACATGAAATGAAAAATAAAAAAACATCATTTTAATTTGAGTAAAATCGCAATATCATACGGTGTTAATGTATTCCCTGCTTAATATGAATTTCTAAATTGAAATTGTTCTGGGTTATTAAAGGATTTATACATGAAATTTCCTTCTATAGAAACCCACATTATAAAAATAAATACTAAAAATTCCTTTAAAAGTGAACGTATGACCCATAATAGTTACCCAATGATACGTATATATTACACTAATTGTATGAGAACATATGTGGAATGTGAAAACATGAAAATGGAAGAGAAATGTATCTATCATGATCAGATTAAGTGTGATAGAGAACATGGTTGTGATAAAGTTAACGATCAAAAATCCATAACACAAAAGAGGCTGAAAAAGGTCAGTCATATCATAAAAAAGGATGATAACGGGAAAAAAATTATTTAATAACCCTTCTCTTAATATTGAAATTTTTTAAATATAGAATGGGTATAATTTATTTCCATCCATTTCATAAGAAAAATATAACCCTCAGGTTTTACCTTAATCAATTAACACTTAATTTCCTTCCAAAAAATAAATGTCAACATTTCATTCCTGAAGCATTTGTAAATCATGAGATCTATAAATATAATTATAGATCATTACATATAAATTTATCACAACATAATGGTTATCAAAAGATATCCATTATGCATAAATCCACATATTGATAAATAATACTATATTCTATAATACATCTTGTAAATTATAAAATAAACTTTTCCATAAATGGTAATCCTTATAACCATTAATAATGATAATATTGTAGAGTATTATAAAAAAGATACAATATTTAAAATTAGTATAACATAGATACCTCAAATATCATAAATTAGGTCTTAATTTTTACAAACCATATATTTTAATAAATTCATCATGTCATCTATTGTAACATAATATTGAACTGAATTACGATATATTTTGACTGAAAACATGCATTTTTTCGTATTCAAATGTTTATTTCATATACTAATTAAATCAAAAACCGGTTTAAAACTCATTAGTGATTGAAGAAACCCCATCTATAATGAATCCTTAATCCGTTCCAAAGAAATAACTACCATCAAATTTATTTTTTCATATCTTATAAATTGTTACCCAAACAACATTATCTCAAAATTAAAACCATATTAAGGGGAATCGTTCTTGTAATCATGTATTTATCATGAACATAATACTTCCATTAAATCACATTTCTAGTCCACCAGAACTAGTAAACATATTCATTTAAATCTGTAACGATGAACAGAAACTCAATAATAATTACAAAATTTAACATTTATAATTCTTGAATACAAATATATTAATATTTTAATTATTCCACATCACCCTTAATCCATGACAAGGATAGATTATCCTATTACATCATACCAATTTATATTAATATATCACCTATATTTTCATCATCACCAACAATCTAATCATTACTCGTACTACCTGGCTTATTCTCTAAATGAACATTCCAATCGGAACATTTATTTTTCTAACGACCATTCATTTAACACAAAAAGAATTTAATCATCGATTATGTATTAAAAGGAAAATATTACCAGCCATTATTTTAAAAAAACTATTAATTTATACATTGCATTTAAATTCTTTTTTTCCATTCATTGCAGAATTCAAAACATCTTATTGTTGCTCTATGACATTCAATTTGGTGATTCTTTCCAAATTCATGACATAATGTAAACTAAATCATATTCCCTTAATAGACTACATTACATGAACTATTTTGAAAATACTTCCTTATCTTCCTTGGTGAGTCTAAGATTTGTTTATGTTATATGTAATTAATCATACTATGTGAAAAAGGATTAGGTAGGATCATAATATCCATCACTCCAACGATAATCGCATTTGACATCCCATCAGCAAAATGTCCATCACATTCAGCATTAACCAAATACTGTCTTATTCTATCCTTTGCCTAAAACCAAAAAACATACTGTAAGAATATCTTATTATACTGGAAACCACATAATCAAGATAATTAATTAATTATATTACTATTTTTTGACACATAGATATAAATATGTTACAATATAGGATTATCATTAGAGATATAATTATAAATATCATTAGAAATATTCCCAAGGGTCTCAATAATATTTACCAACTTAATTTCAAAAATTTGACTATAAATTTTCTTTGATACATCCTATAGTGACCTAGTCATATCATAAATGGATATTACATCATTTTATATGAATATTAATCCCATTAAAGAAATAAATTTATTAGGACTATAATTGTTTAGTGTCACTAGAAACATGGAAACATACCCATTTATACTACTAAAAGATCTTAAAAAACACTATAAAGAACATTCCCATTCAAAATCATACAAAAAATTCTTTTTCATAACAAAGGGAAAGAAAACATAACAAATTCGCGAGCTCAGAATCTTTTTATGTGTAAATAAGGGAAATATATAAACATAACATGAGAATAAGTGTATAAGAAGATTATCATAACATTATAGGATAATACCCGACACTAAAAAGATCACAGACATGAATCAGGTCATAAATATTGGTGGTTCATAAGACATGAACCAAATGGGAATAAAGAAAATAATCACTGAAAACACAATATAGAAATAAGACATAGAAATTTTTTAGACACAAAAATATATAAAATGATTTCAATTGTATTCAAATTTCATTTTCGAAGCCATCATATAATAATGGGTTCCCTCCCTAATTTATATTGGTAGTGAAAATTCATTCAAATGAATGTCTTAATATTCAATTTTTACCCTCAAGGCCATCTTAATAGAAATAGTTCATTATAGAACTGATTTGAATCCCCATTCTATCCATGTCTCTCTCATATGATATTAATCATTACTCAATTCATTATAGGAAGATATAGGTCCCACCCATCTCATAATGAAATCATATATACATGTACATTAATATGATAAAAAATAATTTCATTACAAAATAAATGAAATGAGTATTATAAACATGTAATCATATCATAACCATTGGAAAAGAGATAGTCTTAATAATCATTTAATCAAAGCATAACTCCTGAAATAAATAGGGTTTTGTAAGCATATAACCCCGGAAATAGAAACTAGTTTTATGAATATTATTCCATCAAAACATAAATCATATAGAGAGACAGTATGAATGGAACATTTAGGTAATTTCCAAATAATGTCAATGGTGACACCAATGGTTATCATCTTACATGGTATATAATTTTGATATAACTTTAAAAACATTTCCTAAGGACCATATCCTTTATTATTTTAAAACTACTTTTTAAAATAGAAAACCATTTGTAAAACAATTTTTTTGAAATAATATTAAAAAATTAAAATGGATGTGAGAAAAAAAATTGAAATGCAATTTCCATGGAAATTTATAAAGGAAACTTGAATCCATTTTGAAATAATAATTTTATCATAAGTTATAAAACAATCAGGAACAATGTTTTCAGTATTTTTCTTCTAAAATATATTTAAATATTATAATGAATGGTTGAAAACATTTAAATTTAAATTTCATTAAAAATAATTCCAAATTATATAAATAAATAATCAAAACCTCTTAGAAACAATTTTCATTAAAAATATGATGAAGACATAAAAATAATTCTTCAAACAATTTTGAAAACCATTTTCTTAAAAAAATGAAGCATATAAATATATCATGAAAATTTCTTGAAATATATTTTATGTGAAAATAATTTGATAAATGATAAATAATTTTGAAAAAATTTAAAACAATTTTTAATAAAATTATCTTTTTGGATGCATTTTTAGAAAACATGGGTTTTAATGAACTCATATTTTTGACTCAAGAGACAGATAAAGTTAGATTCTCTTTTAAAAAAATTATTAGTTATCTTAAGTATCAAAGAGTAAAAAACAGATACCAATATATGAAGACATAATTAATAACCGTGGTACAATAAAAATCAATAATTTTATTGATAGATGGATGAAAATATTTCATAAATGGTTTCATAATCGTAAATAATCTCGATAAATTATGAGACCGTAGCAACAAATTATTACCACTTTGGTAACATTAAATCATAATACACATGAGAGAATAACATTAATTTAAGATTATAATATCATTAATGGAATTATATTCATGATAAAATGCATTAAATAATGTTAGATATGCCTCTTATGAAAATATATTTCTATAACATTGAATGTATCCCAAAGTTAGAAAATAGAGAAAAAATTACTCTACATATTTGGTAACTTAGGAACAATATACCCCATGAATTATAGATCATAAAATGGATATGTAAATAACGATAATTCTATGTATAAAAATATAATATTAAATTCATAGAAATTATATACCCCACAAAAAATAAATTATTCTTGAATTAGGTAAAACTATCACAAAAATGAATTTATAATTAGAAAAACATTAACTTATGTCTTCAATTGAATCATAAACATTCAAAAAATAATATATAAAAAATATAATTTTTTTATAAATTAATCACAGAAATATATTCTTATATAAAATAACAAATATTATTCAATTATAACTTTATATTATCCAATTATTAACAACCCCTTGATAATGTTTCTTTTTTGGTAATACCTGCTTTGTTTTTGGTATATGTCTTGATTTTTTATTCATGATCTTGTCACGTATATAATGATTTAAATATTTTTGTAAAATAAAACATTATATAAATAACATATATTCAGTATATAAATGTTTATAATAATATAAAAAATATTAGAATATGAAATTTAATGCACTGTTCATGGTGACAGTAGGTCATGCATACAAATGAAAATGTTTTCTATTGTCTAATCATATTGAATAAAAGTAAATGAAATATATGTTTATATATATACAATAATAATAGTATCCTAATTATTTTTAATATATCATATGAATTAACAAAACACATCCTTAATACATTCTATGAAAATTGTCAAAATAATCACATCACTATGAGGAGGCGGTAATCCACATGTCCACAAACAAAGTTATCATATTTACACAAAGTAGAAATAATGATGTTATTTGACATATAATAATTAAATAAAAATATAAACATCATTAAAATAATATATATCATATAAAAATATTATTTAAAAAATAATTACATACCATGAGAGTTGGTAAAGGAAAAAATGAAAGACATCATTTGATTAAGCGGTACCCCATCAAACACATAAAAATTATGTTTTTTACCGACTTAATGGAAGTGTCTGTATGTGTAGGTAGAACCCATCGGATAAATAAAATTTAGAATATTAATGACTATAGTACTATTATATAATAATTTAATAAAAATAATTTACGGTGTGGAAAATGAAAATAAAATAATGGAGCTTGCGCAAAGATATTGACTCTTCTTTGAGTAACTCCTTTTGGTTTTCACCAAAGGGAAACATTGATTGTAATTATGCACAAAAAGAAGAATATAGAATTAATTATTTGAGATTTATAGGATATTATTTTCTATTTATTCCTATAAAAGTGTCTCTATAATGCTAAAGAGGTGAAGGGTGGGGCGGCTGACCTTTCATATTGGAGGAGTAGTGTTATTCTTATAAATATAAAAAGGTAAACATAGTTGAGAAGTATCCCTTAAATCATGTGCCAAGTTGATATTCCATATTCGATAAAATGGATTATATGGTCTATATATTCCTTTAAAAGTTATTGTGCAGATGTTTCTAGGTTATTTTACGCCTTAAATTATTTTTTATCCACTAAGTAATCATATTTTTATTATCCTTGTAATTAATTTTAATTGTAGTAATAGATGTTTTTGGTAAAAAAATGGTGAACTTATTATTTATTAAATATTATTATGAATAAAAATATTGAATCAGTTTTTCAAAATTAAAATCACATAAGTGGCACAAATTATGTCTAAATTAATCACACAGATGAGACAGGAAAACGAGTTATTAAAGTGAATATGTTTCAAAAGATTGAAATGATTTTATATCCAATTTCAATGGGAAATTAAATCCAATTACTTAAGAAGAATTAATTTATTTATAATTTATATAATTATACTTTAAAACCTATTTAAAATATAATTTAATAATTTTAATAGATTTTATGGAAATTAGTTTTTAATTAAAATTCACTAGTTTTCATTTTTCATCAAAAAGTTAATATTCTCATAACAGTAAAAAAAATATCAAAAATTATGTTTTTATACTATTAATTCAAAAATTATGTTTAAATTTTAAAATAAATATTTTAAAATTTCGAAAAATAATATGAAATTATTTGTTTCATTAAAATGTGGTAAAATTTTCCTTTTAGAAAAATACCAATATTATCCATAAAATTGAATTAATTCTTATCTTAATATTATAAAATGTATTATATGTGTTTTATATATTTGGATTTAACATTATAATTTTTATTAAAATCATTAATCAAATGTGGTTTTTTTGTGATAATATTGTGTTTATACATATAAGGATCGTTTTCTATGAAATGGGATTTTATAATTTTCAAATAGTGCACACATTGATTTATTACTAATTAATTTCAACATGACACATTTTAGTTACATATATAGATCATATATTTATATTTTATTAATGATAATTTAAAACATTCATTCCAATGGCTATTTTGTATGTATAATAATAATTTAATACTAATATTAATAGAATATCGTAGTTTAGTAAGACTAAACCTTACAGGTAATGAAATATATAGAAACATCTCATAATAGTGTTTAAGGCTAGTCAAAGATTTGGCTTCCTGTAACCCAATAATATATAATTTTTTTGAAGTAAAATAATTACATGGTGTTGTGTAAAAAACAATAAAAATCTAGTTATTTTATATAACACATACTTTATTCAGTTATGCGTGCAACATAAAATATTAAATAGATTAAAATAATTTTATTTTTTCATCAAATATCAGGGAGTTAGAATTATTAAATTATATAATTAATGTTTCTATTCTCAAGTATAATTTCAATGTGATGTTCTTTCAATCAATCCACTATACACGACAATAAGAAAACACTATACCATTTAAAAATTTGGATGAATATATATAAAGAAAATAATGACTACAATCAAGTATTCAAGGACTAAATAATATTTGGTGGTTTTATAAATAAAATAGTCTAACTTAAACCTTATTATGATACATTATTCAATGATCTGTTCTCACTATTTCTGAATCATGTAAATAGAGTACCACATGAGTAAACCTCTTCAAAAACATATTTAAGGTAATTTTAGTCTATTATCATCTAAAAAACCATTTTCAACTTCAGAAGATATAAATTTAAAAATGATAACTCAAACTCAAAATGTTTTTGGGAAACTCAATTATGAGTTTATATAATCACAAACTATCAATTCAGATCCATACAATGAAGTGCACTCGATGCTCATACCTATATATAGTCTATTGGTATCTAGAAAATTTAGAATATGTGTGTCTCGGAATCTAATCAATCCACTATCACCCACACATATTTATTATTAAAAATAGCTGGAGGAATTAATAACATTATTGTAGGAATTGAAATCAACCAATGATTAGCCTCATTTATCTTAGTGAGATCTACAATTAACTTGAAGATGCTATCTACACAAAGTAAAACATTATAGAATATTCCCTATTATTTCAGGGTAAATATACCTCTTAATCGATTTCCCGAATAAACTATTTATCACTCCATTAATTAGTGATTATATCTGTATGCACTGGGTGGGTTCTTAATGACCCAGTAATATAATAGGTCCTAGAAATCAATAGATGTATTCTACTATTCAATATGATAAAACTAATACTATGAATGCATATCATGGTGAACTGAACCTAGAGATAAATGAATTTAGAAACTTCCAAAATATGATTACTTTACTATCATGACTATATATCCAAAAAAATTACATAGAGGTTCATATAGGCAAACATATTATCATATTGTTGATGAATGTATACATCATTTTTTACTATAATAATGGATTCATTAGTAGGAAAATTAATCTAAATACCACATATATTTATTTAAAATGAATCATAAACTCATCCTCAATGAATTATTAACTCCATACTCTGTATCTATGACTCAAACTGTAGAATAAAATTCATAAACAATCAACCTAAAAATACCCCACTCAGATTCAAATAAATTTCAGTATATCACACCAATCAGACATCCAATCAATTATGCTATACAAACTAGTACAAAAAATGACCAATAAATATGAGAAGCATTACCCAATAAAAAAATAATAGATTTAAAAATACAATAAATGCCAGAACTAATGTTTAGGATAAATGTACACAAATATAATAAATTTTATAATAGATGCATTTATCATGCAATAACATCTAATATATTTCCACATATGTAACCTCTCAAAGTGAAATGCACATAAAAGGAATAATATCATTGAGGAAAAATAATTAGTAGATGAGTGATGAAAAAACTCAATATAAGGTCTCTTGATATAATATTTAAAATTATATATTTCATACATGAATCATAGTATTCTTTTATGTAAAAAAATATTTTAGATCAAGAGTATCCACATTCCACAGGGTAAAACATATATCATGGATAATATGTATAAACATAAGACAAATTAGCACAAATCCAATGTAATTATTAGTATAGAAATACCCAACTAGATAATATAAATATATAAATAGATGAAACCCAATATTTAACTAATCTACCAGGTCATGAGAAAAATAATAACGTTATATATGTTTTCAAATCATCATGTTCATGGGTAAATGGATAAATACCAACACGTCTATTCAACACCGACAAGTATCATATCCCTCAAGAAAATATTTACACTTTTCACATCAAAAGACGTGAATTTTTAATATATTATATATTACCTATAAGTTACATATTTATGGTTACAAGACATTTCTAACATATTTCAAGTCCCAAAATATTAAAATCATACATCACTATAACTGTATAGAGTATAATGACCTTTTAATTTCATATATTAATAGAGAAATAAATTATATACTCTGAAAATATTATTTCGTAATAATATATATTCACATCAAACTAATTTTATATTTTATAAGATTATTACACATCATGAAATAATATTTACTATAATATTTATGAATAATTTTTTTTGATAAAAATAAAAATAACAATGAACATGCTTGTCACAACCCCCTCCCACCAAAGATGCCCCTCCTGAGCTAGAAATGGTGAAAGGGAGATAATGACCCCCGAGTCCTGCCTCTAGTAGTCCCAAGGGTGCCAACTAGCACCAAGGGTATGAGTCTTTACAAATATGGGAGGCATTACCCTTTTTATTATTTAGGATCGGGAAAGAGGACAAGTAAACCACCAAAAAGGAAAAGAAAAAGTGTATATAAATAAACCCAAACCAATCCCACATGTATGTTTAAACAAATTTTATAACAAGGTACAAGTACAAGGAAGCTCAAATTACAATACCAAAAGAAAACAAGAGTACAAAAACTACAACAACTCCAACTTTCCGACTAGTAGGGTCTTGCATGGTCCTGGTAGTCCTCTTGGAAACCTGAAAGTAAACGTAGGGTGAGAATACAAGTATACTCAGTAGGGAAACCTAATGCTCTCATGCACAAGTGGGGACACATTCTAATTTCCTGTGAGAATAACAGAAGAAACCAAGCAAGGAATCCTATCCACCCAACCTCACCAGCCACACTCACCAAAAACACAATCACAACAAGTAGTAGTATAGAAGAACAAGAGTATTGGGTACCCCGCACCATTTCCATTTTGTTAGCTGCTCTTCTAACAGCGAACGTCCTGACGCTGCCACACTCTCCCCGCCCACACACACCTGGGTGCCACAACCACGTATCCCGCCTACACACACCTGGGCCCCACAACCACGTATCCTGCCTGCACACAACTGGGCCCCACAACCATGTATCCTGCCCGCACACACCTAGGCCCCACAACCATGTATCCCTCCCACACACACCTGGGCCCCACAACCACGTATCCTGCTCGAACACACCTGGTCCTCATCCCGAAGATTCTTGGGAAACTGTAGAACCTGATCTAAGAGTCTTGGGCTAAAGCCACCCCAATCGAAACCTACCCGAAGAGTATTAGGTGTAAGGTTGCCTCAAGCCATCACATCCTAGGGGAGAAGTAGCAGGAAGGATCTAGTAACTAAGGGAAAACACCATCTCCCATGAAATGGGAGTGTTCGGCACTAAGTGCTAAACATGGGTGGGGTGCGATAAAACACAAAAGATATAGATATATATATATATTTACCAACCACACAGCCCAACATATGGCTTCTAAACAGAGAAACTGAGCACATGCCTCTGCACTGCTACTACTAAGCATGCATACAAAAAACAACCCCAACCCCATTTAGGTTTTCACATTTCAGCAGAATTAGTTTATTTATTTCCTTAACTACTGGGAAACTATGCATAACCAACCACATCGATCGTTCATAAAACATATCCCAGTCATCCACAAAAAAAAGTTAGGAAAACATAAGCAACACAACCAAGCCCTTTTGATCAACCAACCAACCCCATTGATTATTAAACCTGTTCCGTTACCACACCCCACCATTCATTAACTCTTCCGCTTTTATTATTATTCACAACCCATAGTCCGTTCACATTCTAACCCATCCCTGCTACACCGCTTCCATCCACCATAACCACAACCGTACCGTACATCATTATCCCTTTAATACCATTTATCGCAGCCCCCACTGCCTGTTTCCAACACAACATTCACACCAACCCACAACCAAGTCTACTACAGCCCCGCTACTCACCAAAACCACAAAACCCCAAAAACAAACCCCCATCACATGCCACGTAACCAATCCAACAACCACATGTTCATTATTCCATTTTTTTCAACCGGGGTGATCACACAAGGGTTCCAGATTTTCATTTAAACAGCCAACATTACATGATTAACCAATTCCCACATTTAACAAAGTTTCCATCCACAAAAAAGGTCTAGAAAAATAGGGAAAAATTTAATTGTGCAATAAAAGGCCCCTAATGACCATGATTTTTAGTAGGCATAAGCCTATTCAATTCATAACATATCAAAAGGATAAACAAAACATAACAACTTCCCCATCCCCGTTCTTTAACCAGTTATTATCTTTATTAAACCGGTTCAAAAGTGTTTCACATAAACAAGAGAACACCCACCCCGTATGATGTACAATTTAGAGAGACAAAGGTAATATCCCTACCTTAACAGGTTCCGATCGCAAAGCTCCCCCGGATCAACTTTAGAAGACATCTGTCGGCGTCCGTTACTTTTTTCGAGTCCCAGAAAAACCTCCTCGATGGAAGTCAGAATGGAATGGACAAATTAAAGACAATGGATCAAATCTTGGAAGTTCCGCCTCGTCGTTATGCTCTCGTGGCCACTGACGGATCGTAAATCGGAGCTCGGATGAAGATGTTATGGAAGAAAGAGCCTTCGAGTTTCTAGGGAGAACTCTGCTCAGAGGAAAGGGGAGGAGAGGGGTGAGTTGAAAGGAAGAGGGGAACCCTCCTTTTATAGGCGAGAAGAAGAAAAGTACATGGCAAGTACATTATGGTACTCAGCGTGTACTCGGTTATTTCACACGGTCTCCACGTGGCTTCCAACACGGCTCCGCGACCGTTGACTTGTCAACACACGGTTTGAGGGTAACGCATACGCGAGGAGGGACTACATGACATGTAGTTTGGAAACACGGCGTGTACCCATTTATTGCACACGGCAAGGACATGGCTCCAACATGGCACACGGCCGTTTACTGGTAACACGTACGCGGGGAAGGACTACACAGCGTGTAGAACTGGACACACGGCATGCACCCATTATTCCACACAGCAAGGACACAGCCTTCAACACGGGGTATACCCGGAAAGGGAGTACACGGCATGTACTCAAACTACATGGCGTGTAGTTTCAAAATTCTAGATAGCGTGGGAAAAGTCCATTTTACCCTCCAGAACACTTCTTGACCTTCTTTTGACAATGGAATGGGCCGGAGAGGTCCGGTCCATTACAATGCTAATATAAACTATATAGGCACGAATTATCCCTTGATGGCCAGTACTCACATAAAAGCATAAAAAAGAATCTAAATTACTATGAATAAGATATATATTTTTAAGGGAATTATGGGTCACTATATATGAAGTAGAGATTGATGAGGTATGATAATGATGGAGTATATATGGGTATTAGGAAATATGTTTTTTTTCATAAATTGCCATTAGGATATGAATGTTACCTGACTATTGTAATGTGACCGTAATATTACAATCGGAATTAAAATCATAATTTTATGAATTGTAAACATTCTAGTGTAGTTGTAAAATATAATTTGGGAAGTGATATAATGAGTTTTGTCATAATATAATTAAATAAATTTGTTAAATAATATCAAATAAAAAATTTCACCAGTGATGTAATATTTAAATTTTTAAAAAAATATATACTATTAATATATGTTTAAATAATTATTTTTGATAAATTTTCAAGTTTTAAATAAAATATTAACATTAAATTTCATGATATAATATATATTAATATTGATCCGATGAAATTATTTAATGAAACCATATGTAGTTTACCCATGTCTTGAAAATTTGAGTGTTTAAAAAAATTATTTTAATGAATAATGATTTTTTTGAAATTTTTTTTTCCTAATTTTAGAAAATTATTTTCATTAAATGAATATAATTTTTTAAATAAACATATTAATTTTTTTATGTGGGGAATCTATTATTATATTTATAAAAATTAAAATTATTTTATGAATAGTTATATACAACAAAATATGATATTTTTATTATATGATAAATACACAAATAATTTCATAAGATACGATACAATAGATAATTATCCCAGCCTCACCAAAGTAAATTAATATAAATATTCTCTATATTAATCAATTTTTATAGTTATTAGAAACAATTATATTGAGGAATTTTATATTAATAAATAGACATCTCCTACCCAAATAAATATCACCCCTCACCACGACATCGAATCATACCATCTAGGATAAGGGTATCACTCGAACTCTACTAATTCATATGCCAAACCTGATCCTCACATATAATGAATTATTTTCATACCAAAATACTATACCAAATATCCTAAAGGTGGGGAAAAGTGGATTCTCCAAAAGGAATATATAAAATAATTAATTAAGTCAATTTTGATTCTTTTACTCATCTAAATCATATATTTTAATTCCATCCATGTTTGTATAGTAGCATTAGTATCCTAAATTGTCTAATATGTTATTATTTTTGGGGATTATCCATTTCTTAGAGTCCAGGCAATTCATTTTAAAATGAAATATTTATTAATATTGTGATCGGATCATCACCCCAAGAATAATAGATTTCATATTCCACCACATCCCTTATTGATGGTTTCAATTAAATTATTATGGTTAAAATTATAATTAATAATTATAATTTTTTTTCTTATTCTATAATTTTTAAATAATCATAATGTTATATAAATCCATCTGTGCCTTTCATTATTTGAAAACACACCTAAATAAAAAAATCATATAATAAAAAAACATATACTCTATAAATCATTATTCATTATGAAAAATTCTATATGATAAAGTCATTAATACTTTTAGAATATCATTAAATCTAATCAATATCATATTTTTTTATTATGGAACAAAATAATATTGAATCTCAATGTTACCTACAAATAATATTTCATTGGACACATGACATAAATGACATTTGGAAAGTAAATATTAAGAAGGTATTACATATTAAAAATTATAAATTAACATAAAAATTAAATAATTAATAAATTATTGATCCATTATATTATTGATCTTGTTTTTTGGGAAATATAATTGGAATGTTTAGTTTATGATGTGAATGCGATGTACAAATATAAGCCTCGGGTAAGGTACCTCTTAAAAAAGCCATCATTTCTTTGGGATAAACCTTTTTTATAGTACCTGAAATTTTATCCATATCAAATAAATATAAATTATTATAGATTATATATTTATTTATCTTAAATATGATCCATTCTTATACTACCTTTATTTTATAAGGTTATACACATCTCATGTACTTTTCAAAATATTATATTTAAAATAAATCCTAATTAAGGGGGCTTTTTAAATCAATTATTTCATTAAAAGTGGGAAATAACAAAAATAGTCATTATATTGTTAAAATAATATATATACCATGCCAATATCATTATAAAACATATTTCACAAAACCAAACCATTCTTTGAAAAATGGGGAAATGGAAAATTTCAAGCATTTTTCATGCTATCTCAAAAAACAGGATTTTTCAATATGGCAGCAGCTTGGTCATTGTACATCAGTAACAAATTGTTCATGAAAAATTATACCCACATACTCCACAATGGGAAAAACTAGAGCTAGGGTAGTTTTCTCAATAAGAGACTCGATAGATAATATTCGGTCATCTTTATTAGTAATGGGATCACAAACTGGTTCATCCACATGAGTGGAATCTGACAACACTATGGTTATATCTACGATAGATAGAGTTGCATATCCTCTATGCATTTTTGTTACACTAGGATTTCATATCTAGATAGATCTAATGGTTTTGTATGATTATTTTGTTTTATCAGAAGGATGTTTAGGAAGGGAACATATGGAAGCTTCTTCAGCTGAACATGGGAGCTATTTTTAAGTGGGTTGCACTGAGAAGTTTTTTTATCTTGGATTTTACACTCCATTTGGCGCCACTATGATTATCACTCATCATAGACTTTATTTCAATAATTTTTTAGAGTTTTGGCATATTTATTTGTATATTATTTAAATCTCATATTGGAGGAGGTTGTCCTTGGTAAAATATTTTAATTGTGGTCTGTTTAAATGTTAAACTATTTTGAAGAATCATTATCATGGTTTCCTCACTATCATTGGAATTTTATTACAGTGCAGTCTTCTCTACATATTTTTTCATGAATTGTATCCTCATGTTTATAGTATAATTCACTTATTATCTTTGAATGATCATCACATTTAAATCTTAAACCATATGATGGAATTCCTCCAATATTTTGGGATTTAGAATCCGATGCATTGGCACTTCATGTACTTTTTAGGCCACCATCATATTTACTAAGATCGATTACATTTATAGGTTTTAGCATTGGATTATAAATATTTATTTTATATTGGATTATGTATGAAGATGATGATTCTTCACTAGGATTCAAGGAATATGTTTTTATTTGGGAAGATGTTGAATTTCATGGATCCTGTGAAATGCTACTATTACTTTGTTCATCAAAATGCCTATTACTATATAATCTACATTTCATTTTATGGGATATAAGAGAATTAGATGATTATGAACATGATGTTTTCACTCCTACATTTAAATCATTGATATTATTTGATAAACTATCATTATATTTTTTCCCACCAGGGTTCCTTATATTATTTTTCTACAACGTAGAAATATAAATTTTATCACTAACTTCCCCTACCCATTCCTTTGGTATTCCCAAAATATTGTTCTACACTATAGTATTTAGTGAATCTATTTATTTTTCGGTTAGATGGACATTGTTTCTTGGAATTTCATCAGATCTAACCAGTGGATTTAAATTCCATTTATTCCGTCCACTTTCATAAGTTTTATGTTTCCCAAGCATAATATCTTTGGGATCTTCATTAATTACATTATTAGTTACAGTTTCTCCACCATCCATTTCAAGTTTCATCTTATTCTCACGGGGTGTATGATTATCAAAATTCCAATGATGATGGTGAAACTCAACACAACATGCTTTTTTAGGCTATGAACATCAACGAACCATCGATACAAGGAACTCCAAGAAGAACTGAATTTTTGATCAAGGTGACCAAAGCTTAATCTATTTTCCCTGAGTGTTATTGAGGCACGGATTAGATAGGGTCAAGAGATATTTTCCTAAATCATTTATCCAATTTTATTCCAGATTTTCTTGTGCTATTTATATTTATTGGAATGGGGAGATATGGTGGTTCCGACCTTATATCCCTTATTCATTTTATGTAATACTCTATTACTGTATTATTAATATTCCTAATTAAAAAAACAAAAACAATTTTTCGGTATAAAACTAAAGTTTACCTCTAATTTTAAAAAAATGAACTATTTTTATCTTCTTTTAAATACTTCAACCACATCGTTAAGATATTATTTTAATGGTTAATTTTATTACCCAATCCTCAAGACTTCCAAATGCATTTTTCAAATGAACTGCCTATTTGAGTCTAATAATTATTTTTTCAAATGTAGAATTAAAATTATTTAATTCCATATAATCCTTGTAATAATTATTAAATACCAATTTTCTATTATTTAAAAAATGATTACAAGACCCAATAATTTCCCTTAGTGTTTATTATAATATTTCCATCTGTTTGATTCTCGTTTATGGAACACATATGAATGAAAAAGTTATTCTTGTTTTTTTCAATGATGCTATAATGCATTGGGTAATGTCTATATCAATTCATATAATATTGATGTGATTATGATGAAATAATAAAAAATTATGAGACTCTATCCACCATGTTATAATGTCTCTCAAATGATTCTTGACATATGCCTATAATAATGTGAATTATGATATTGCTCAATTATTATATTAAGATATTTTTATGATTTCATCATCCTTTAATTATGATTCCATATAATTTTTAATTTTTAATTTCAATTATAATATGATTTTATGTCATTGGATATCATTTTGTGATTCATTATATCTCTTATTAATTAAATGGGTTTATACCTTTTCCATGTTTATGTATTCCCCTTGTTATCTAATTCATTTTGAGAATATCAATGAGATCTATGAGAATATTATGGGGTTAAAAATAATGGGTTTTTATTTTTTATTTAGGTATATGTATTATTATCCATGTATCCCAATGACTATATGACTCTATATCCTTGGGTAGTGTTAGTGGATATTGTTTTTAAAAATCGATTAATAATGTACACATGGGTATTATGTCAATAGTGTTTTTATCAGTGTATGTTGTTGTATTTTTTAAAAGAACATGAATAAATAAGTAAAAACCCTTGGGAAATATATATTCATAGGGAAATATCCTGAAATTTTCCTAATGCATAGAGATAATGGTTTCCCATAAATGAAATTACCCTCTTGATTCAAAAAGTGGATGTATGTTTGGAATAACTATATCTGAGCGTAATAACCCCAAATTGGATCAATGTGTATTATCATAAATTGTACATGAATAGTGATAACGAGACCATGGTAATAAATTAGGAGTATCACTACCTTCATATGTTCTTTAGAAAATTAAAAATCTATTTATGATCCATTATGACGGACTAAAATAGATTGCTTTGTTAGAAAAATGAATACAGAAATTACAGTGGATAATCTAGATTCATACATAGATACTCATAATTTAGAATATAAATTAAATTTAAAAGTTTTTACATTGATATTTTTAGTTTTCATTTTTATATTCAATTTCATTTAATTATGAAAAAATTATTTTCCATTATTATCATTGATTTTCGAAAATAGAAATATTTGGGATAACAACGTCTTTGATGAGAAATGTAATTATTTCCCAAATAAGATTCCTAATCTGGGGGGAGTGGGATATGAAAAATTTATTACATTATAAGATCATATTCATCATGTAATGAATTTTTACATGAATCATGTGGAAAACCCTTTCAATCCATAAAAGGTAAATTCCGTGGTTGAGTATTTTTTGTGATAGTGGGCTCCAACATTTAGGGGATCTTTGGATCCCTAATCAAGGAATAATAGATTATCTAGACTAAAAATATTTTAATTATCCCTTAATTCAATATTAATTAAAAATCCATACAAATCAAATATATCTGAGAGAAATAAGTCAATCTCCGGTAAAAACTAATTTTGAACCTCATCGCAACAGAGAAAATCAAATCCATGGAATGGGATTGATTCAATCGAATCTTTTTAAATAAATATATTCCTTGAACTATTGATAATAAAATAGAAAGATGTTTTAAGGATTAAATTATCATAAAGATGAGTCTATTGGGTCTTATGATTCAATCATCTTAATGATTATAAAGTAAAAGTTCAGATTTTTTATCAACACAAAAAATAATGTAAACCGCTTATTAGGGGTTTAATGTTGATTCCATGAAATGAAATTTTTTATTGAATACATTGAAATAATGAAGATATTGTGTGTTCTAAATTATACATTGATATATATGAGGTTGATTCATAGTTTTATTGATTTTATTATGATATAAATTATAAAATTATGTTTAATTTTAGTGGATCATTAGATAAATCCAATGAAGAAAGACAAAAATAAAAGAAATCATGTACACATTTTTGGATGAACAATCCTAGATACATTTTAGAGAAATGGGAAGCCAATTCATGTGTGGGAAAGAGAGTCATCTGCTCAATAATTACAAGATATAGGTGATGAATCCCAACTATGTGATAAAAAAAATGAATTTTCATAACAACCCACAACCTATAGTCAGATGTTTTATATAAAAAGGACAATAACATTATATAATCCAATACCATATATGAATGGTTTTCAGATACGGTAAACAATAATAACTATAATGGAAAAGGGTTAAAGGATGTAATTATTATATCACTATTACTAATTCGGATCCTGTTAATTTTGTTATGAAATATAAAGTAGCTATTATATAAAACAATTTACATAAAATATTTGATATTGGTTCCAAAAATTTAATCATATCATTCATGTTTAGTACAACTATTCAAACACCACCTCAAAACATATAGGAAGCGTTATCTATTATAAAAATAAATGGGAAATAATTGTACCCCATGTTTACAACTTCTAATAATTAAAATATTTAATAATATACCTCCAAAAATGTCATCTATTTCTTATATTATAGCAATTTGATGCTAAACTAGGAATGTATTTGTTACCCTAATAGAAATCCAACATCGACTACCAAGAGAAGTAAATAACTCTCAATAACTAGAGTCATCCTCTTATTATGACTATGTTTAAGGGGGATGATGAATCTCCTTTGGATTATAAATCTAAATCAATAATATTATTGAATATGATAATTAATATATCTCTCAAATTATTGATACAAATAGAGGTTCATGCATTAATACATGGCCACTATGATTGAATTTAAAATTTTATTTCCTAAAGAGTTTCTTTGTCTTCCTCTTGATCTGTAGGTTGATTTTTCTGGTTAAATTCAACCCATACCTCTTCCCATAACCAAGAAACATTAAAAAGTAACCTATATTGAATTCTAATAATGGAATAACTAGTTATAAGAGAATATGAGAAATGGTTTTATATTCATGAGGGCTTCATAATGGGGAATTCCAATCCACTTCATCTGCAAGTAGTATGGGTTAATTATTCTAGGAATTCATTATCCTATGCCCTGAAAAATAATGATAATAAACATAGACCACTATAAATGGATTGATGAATTTTTCAACTAATTACATGGGGAAAAGTGTAACAAAATAATATATTATGAAATATTATTTTTCAATTTCAATTAATTTATTTGATATTTTTTGTTACACATGAAACCAAGTTGTAATGAACAAATACATACTATTAAAATATTATTATTTAATGTAAAAATTATTGCATAACTATTGGATTGGTGTGTATGAATTATAGTAAGTAAATTATGAAAAATTTATTGTTTACGTATGTATAAATTTATTTTTTATTACCAATTAATAATAAATGAAAACAAAAAACTAATTGAAAATAAAGGATATGTTTATCTAAAAAAAATTGTCTGCAAAAGGATTGATTATAATAGTAAATTAAATTGTTATATATTGTGTAACAATTTAAAATAAATATATTTAATATATATTCAATCAAATTTGGTAGCTTTCATATATTATTTTTACTTCATGTGGGGTAAAAATAAATCTTTTGTTGTCATTAAAATGTTTTTTATCTAAAAAGATATTTCATCATGTTTTAAAACATGTTTTAAAAATATTTGTTGACTCTATTATAAATTTTTAAACAAAATTAAATTCATTTATGAAATTTTCATGTAAAAATATCGTATAATGAATTTTTAATAATTTTCTAGGACTAATTTTTTGATGAATACTGAAAATTGTGAATTTTTAAAAAATGTTACCTTTTTATCTGATTAATTAAAAATTCATTTTTTTAAATCTTTTTAAATTTTTAATTTCATAAATAATGTTATTATTATTATAATAATTTCATCACAATCAATTTAATATTTATTTTTGATAAAAATACATTTCATAGCAATGAATTGTTTTTGGAAAACTATTTTAATCACATTTATGGCTATATAAAATTAATATCCACTAATTAAGGAATTAATTTTGATAAAATGAACTAATTATTTTTAGTTATAATAATTTACATTAGTTCACATTTTCAACTTAATTTTTAAAAATTAATTATATAAGCATTAAAAATATGTTACCAAATATAAGGTTAAAAAAGGTTTATCGAAGGTAAAACTAGAATGATAGTGGTTCAAATAACCAAATGTCTTTCAGAACCCAAATGGCTGGTCATTTTTAGATATTAAAAATATCTCCACATAATATTATCCATTTTTGATCCTTTTTATTTTTTATTAATGAGTCTTGATATTAATTTTGATCATTGAAAATTATAACTAGGTTAGTCACCTTAATTTTAAAAAGCCACCCCTCTCATATCCACTGGAAACATAAATTGAATTTTGGATCATATAGTACCGAAAAAATAACAACCATACAACCTTACACATTACATAGAGTCCCTATGTTATCATAATACCATCCAAATATGGATTTTTGTAAAAACCTAAACAAGCTATCTAAAGAAGATGAATTGATTTTAACAACGATTTTTTGTTTTATTTCATCTTATACATCATTGAAATATTATTAAAATGATATGAAATAATTAAACCATAATAATACCAAAAAATTATTTTAGTATGTTAATTGAATAATACATATTCATATCATATTCAATCAAATGGGAAACAAAACTATTGATTGTTTGTATTTTGGTCTACCACCACATGAACTAATGTAATTACTTTTCTTTCACATTATATCATAGTTGAATATAATGATATTTTTAATTTATAAATATATATTTTATTTATTATAAATATAATTCATAAATTATAATAAATAATAAAGTATCTTATCATTTGATCTTTTGGAAAATGATAACGTTATTTGTGGATATGCATAGACTACGACCTCCATGAAATAATTTGAATCATTTTTACTTTTCCATTACATAGATGGTAATAAGGATGGATTTTATGAATATATTTGATATATATTATATAAAAATTTACCTATGGAGTTTATTTAATATTTTAATTTATTTCATTCGATCATTTCATAAAAAATACAACAGCATTCACGCATACATATAACTTATTCTCTCCATGAACAATGGAATTAATTTTTATATATGTAACATTAATATATGATAATAAATATGTATATATTGAATATATAAACTATGTACTTAATTATTAATATTTTTTAATTCATGGAACCAAGATCGATTTCTAGAGTCCAAAACATCCAATCCAAAACATACTTAAAAAATGATGCAGTTATTACACAAAATAGCCACGTTAAAAAAATATTTTATAAATGGAAAATAAAAGGTAATATGTAAATATTATATTGTATGATATATATTATTATGGTTATTTAGCACGTATATAATATTCTTATATTTATTATATAAAATATATAAACATGGGTTAAAAAATTCAAGACATTCGATAAGGCATTAATGTTTCAATATTATTTTTAATTGGGATTGTTTATGCTTTAATTTCCCTTCAAGAAAATATATAATCATTATCTAATATATAAATTTCATTTTTATTATCCTTTTTTATTTTCAATATAATTTTTTAATTTATTTTCCTTAATTTATGTACTTGAGTTACTAAAATAATGGGTTTATTCCAAATTGACGTCGTTTTACACTATGATTAATAAAAATTCTATAATAGGTCGATGTGTTAAAAAATGATTTCATGAATGAATTTAATATTCTCCAACTATTTTTCATTGTCACATTTCACCTTGTTTTATGTTATACAAAATAACTCAAAAAGAATATACTTTTTTATGAACATGGATTTTTTTAACATTTTATAGAAATGATAATTTATTTTCTTATTTTACTCAATATGGAATGAATGAAATTTTTAATTAACATGTACAATCATTGATTTTCATATTTCATTATAATATTATTTATTTCCATTAATAATAATATCTTCAAGAAAATATTGTAATTTTTTATTGTCTAATTAATTTCTTTCAAAATGTTTTTTCTCTCAACAATGTTCTTAATGAGAAGTTTCATGGAATTTATATTCATCCATGAAAATAACCATCTGTGTCCCTTATTTTTTATTGGTAATATAGTTCAGTGTTAACATCCCTATTATTTTAATGGATATATTATGAATATGATGAAGATATTTTTATAAAACCCATTTTTTTTATTGGTTATGTTTAAGAGACTTGTTTTATTTTCATGTGTTATGATATAATAATATGACTAATGTCTAATGATCTTAAATAACAAATATGTTTGTTTTTAGTACTGTGATGGTTGGAAATGAAATCCTATACCCCTATAATACATTTTTTAGGATTTTTATCTCATGAGGTAATTATTGGAAGTAGGTCGATGCAAATTATCCACCATGGGAAACATTATTATATTTATAATAAACAATGGGATATAGGTGGGGATTATGAATCTGTATTGATATGGAAATTAGGTTTGGATACCTAATCTACTGTGATTTGTTTGTTGTATTAGTAAAAAAATTCACAAGATAATATTTATGTACTTATTATTGTATAACATATTTATGAAATGAACATATGTTTTTTGATTGATTTTTAATTATTTATCAATATTAAAAATCATTAATTTTGAAAAGATAATGTTTTATACCATTAATATTGATTTGATCATTGACTGATTGGGTGTGAACATTGAATGATATGGTCATAATATCACAAAATTATGATTACATTGTGATTTAAAATGACAATAATTTAATAACCCCCATTTTTAAAATTAATGAGTACTTATGATCTCCATTTTTACGTTTCAATTACCTATTTCATAAAGAATGGATTTAAGTAGGTTATATCTATGAATATTATTATATGAGATGATCTTTGTGAGGGATGTTGAATATTTTTCAAGAAGTAATTAAATCGCAAATGTAGTCTCCAATCACACTAAACCTTTATAGTCCATGAATGTGTACTTGTAAAATGTATTGAATATTCAAATAAAAAGATTTAATTTTTATATATGAAATAATTTGGTCATTGTAGTTTGTATCATAATAGGGTATGTAAATTTTTATAGGATACATTTTTAATCAATTAGTGAAAATTATGTGGTTTAGACTATATATAGTATATCATTGTAAGGTTTTGTTAATGAAAATATTATAATGTTTTCCTAGTAATAAATCTCTATCTAGATACAATAAGTGTATATGGTTTTGTTATATATTTGAATGTTTTTAGAGCCTGGAAATTGTTGGTCAAATATACCACGAAAGTCATTCTAGTCCATAGTGAGTGTTCAATTAATTCACACATGGATGGAATATCATGGAAGATATGTTTGTGATAATTTAACTTTTTCATAAAAATAACTATAAATTATTTGAGTAAATAAAAATCATCAATGACCTTAGAGAAAAATATGATGTCATGGAATGAAAATAATGTTTTATGATTCATATATCTAGTAAATGATTCATTATTCTATATTTTACCACTATAATTATTGAATAACATACATTTATTTTTAATTTTAGTTAATGGAAGGACACACATTCTCTCAACGAATGTCAGGATAATGGAAATGATTAACTCATGAGTAGCTAAATTCTATGAGAGATGGAATTCAGATTCATTTCACTGTACTCATACAATATTCAGAAGCCATGAATCATGATAATCAACCAAATTATCAATGGATAGAAAAACATGACTTTTATTCCTTTATTATGAATCATCCAAATTCATTTTGTTGTTTTTCTGATCTAGTTGTAGAGCAATGATAGATCAAAAAAATAAGGATATGTTTTCTATTCTCTAGTGCACAGAATATAAAAAGGTGTAAAATCATATTACTATTTTTGGTTATTATAAATACCATCTTTCAAAAATTCTTTAGTTGGGATTTGTTTTGTGTTATTTTAGGATAAAGATTGGAAATATTGAAAATTTATGGGTTATGCACTATTTTTATAAGTTTTTTTCCAAAACGTGTGCCCTGGTAGAGAAAATAGTTAAAATCATGGAAGGGAGATTTCACATGGATGGAACACAAGTCAACAAACAATGCATCCTATTTGGATAAATTTTTTATCCCATGAAGGGGGAACACATTTTGTTCTAATCATGTGGCCTTGTGTAACAAACCATGCATACAAGATTTTCATAATCCTGATTTTAATGATAAGCTTTACAAAACCATATTTTCAGGTCTTTGATAAACTAATATGAACCCAAACATATTTAACATTATTTAATATCTCATATCTGTAGTTTTTGTTCTCTTGAAGCCCTTATGTATGCGAATTGAGGCTTGGGGAATAGTTCTCAATTTATTCTATGATAGTTTCCTCTTCCCATTCTCTATATCCCTCTCTCCCTCTCTTTTCTTCCCAAGGATTTTATGGATCTCCATTTTGGTAGGATGATATAATACCCTTTATTTTGAAATCTTAAACCTAGGTTTTTTCTTTATTTCAACATTCATCATTATTTATGGAAAAATTCGTATTAGGGTTTGGAGTTTCATGCTCTAACGATCCCTAGGTAGGTGGATCAGTTTTGATTGGGCAATTTTTATACCAGTAAATTTCATTATTTCATTAAATACATTTCAATATAATATTTTAATTATTATTCTAATTAAATATATGTTTTTTAAAAAATAAATTCCATTGAACTGGCTTATTGGACCACACATTATGAGTTATAGTATTCTAATGCCAAAATATACCATGTCACATCAATGATAGGATGGTAATAAATCCATAATGGGCCATACCAAAGGCTAATTTGTATACAAATATTATCATTTCACCATGAGTGTGTAGAGTCCCTTAGAATATAACTATCATATCATTATAAATAAGACCATGTTGTTTAGATTTTTGTTCATTTAAATGAATTTATTATATTTTTAAAACTATTTTAGATGCCTTGTGAATTTATTTAAACTATAATATATAAATTTTTATATTAATCGATTTTTTAAAAGAATTTCCATCTTTATAAATGTAATGAATTATTTGTTTAAATATTATTTAAAAATTATTAAACAATTTATTTTAAATTTATAGATATTTATTTAGTTAATTAAACTTTAGTATCTTTTATTGAATCCTTGTTGAGACCCTGCAACTATTTTATCACAAACCCCGCATCTTCCTTTTGTTTATTATAGATTATCTCCTTCTAGGTTCACGTAGGGGTAAAAAACTACATGGAGTTGGTTCAAGTGGTTGATCTGTAGACTTCGTGAGTTTTTCCATTTGGAATTATGTAGTGTTTTCTATTTTGAGTTTTGTAAGTGGGTTTGGGTTGTTATAATTTTTATAATTTATGTACATTTATCCCTATAGATTTATTTCTATATGTATACAGACTTCTTTTAATTTAATTCCATAATGTTTGTGAAATTATCATTTAGACAATAATTTTGAATGATGCTAGGTAAATGTCACTAAAATTTAGGGATCAAGAAATCTTGTTGGGCTATGTCAGGGTATGGTCGGTGATTTGGTTACGTGGGTACCCGGGAATGATTGTGACAAAGTGGTATTTGAGTTCTATATTGATATTATTTTCCTGAATTCGTTAGGCATTGTGTATTTTTGTTAGGACATAGGAGGTAGTTGCAATTGAGTTCCCTTCCATCTCTCATTTCAAAGAACCATAGTTCACTAGGGGTGCCTATGGAATGATGTATTTAGGATTTGTTATAAACATTAACCATATTTTAATTTCGATAGTGTGAAATCAAAATAGTTGTTGTCTATCTGTTTGGATCAATAAACCCTTGTTCCCATGATTGATTGTTAATCTGATTCCTTCCTTAATTTCCATTTATGTGGTGCGGAATCATAACCTCAAGAATATGTGATAATGGGATCTTGGAGGAAGATTCTACTAATCCATAGTGAGAAATTTTTATTGTGAACTAATTATGGTTCTGGTGATCATGTGTATTGTCTAAGACATGGGAAAGACACCACCATGAGCTCTCGTCCATGATTTATCTATATTACCTCAAATAGATGATATTTAGAATGAATCTAATGAATTACATCTACATAATCTAAATGATTTTTAGGGATCAAAATATCATCATGTGTATGAGGTATGATTGACTATGATGGAGTGTTTCTTGGGTTCTTGGAGACACCTAATGAAATAAATGGGTCGTGGTCCACCATTGTTCTTGAGGTATTGACTATGAGATGGTAGGACATGATGGTGAAAGAATAGAAAAATGATGAATTTGATTAAAGCGACTTCAATTTTATATTCAACTTCCATATCTATTCAGATTTGATATTGTTGGCCATGGCTATGGATTTTTTCAAAAATGAGTAGGCTGATAAGACCGTGACAAAATTTGAAAACCATTTTGCAATTATTTTTTATTTTTCAATCAAGATATTATGAAATGTGAAGAAGTCATGATGGTTTGAGTAAGGTCTTTTATAATATATCTATTATTAGAATATCATACCAATGAATCATTCTTGTGATTATGTGTCAGATAGATAAATAATAGTTAAAATGGGAATGGTTGTCACGTTAGGTTTATCAGGAGTTTCTTTATATCCCTATTAAAGTGAAATTTCCATTAATGTAATATTTAAGGTAATGGTTCTTTTGTTTTTTCTATAGAGTATTGTTCTTCTAGACCATATACATTTCCATGAATATATTCACTGATTTGTTACTTGTGTTTAATTTTGGGGCATTTCAAGAGGGTTTTCACTTAGGTAATTAGATATTTGGCTCATACAGATGCTCAAGTCCCTTAATAATGTTCATACATGTTTATTACACTCCTCATAGAAGAACTATATTATAAAATAATTCAATAAATATGGTAAAATATGAATTTTCAATCGAAAAAATGGTTCAATAAAAAAGATCCAAAAAAAGATTCCTCATAGAGTAGAAGAGTTTCCAGAAGAATAAAATACATGTCCAACTACCGTGAGCAGAACCATCACTTGAAAAGAATCATAAACTTCGTGGATATTTTTTTTTCATAAATACTTTGTAATTTTACAAGTCTGCAGTTTCTGACGGCGCCTGATTCCAACGCCCAGTGTGCCTGAAATCAATTTCTGAAGTAGTGTTCGGGTACGTTTAGTAAACGTACGTGCAGGTTTTTCAATCACTTGAACTGGTGCTGTAAACCGAAATTTGAGGGTGTCGATGAACTCACAGTGTCGATGTTCTCTTAAGGGGACCTTTACCACAGTTGCGTTTTGTGCGGGTAGAATGTTAATTTTTGTGGATTTCATGATAAATTAATAAAATTGTTGGTATACAATTTTACTACTTATGTGGTGGTCATTTCCTTCCAAGGGGATTTATAAGTGGGGACCACAACCACATAACCTCCCATGTGAGGATTTAGTGTGGTGGGTCCCACACTATCCCCTATCATTCCACCTTCCCACTTTAATTCTAACTTTACTCCTCCTCTTCTTTTTTTCTAACAACTCCCCCTCATTTAATAAGAGGATCCTCTCCACCTTCCTTCCATTAAGATTGCCAGCACATTTTAATTAATTAAATGGGATTCTCCAATTAATTAATTAGAGTGTTTGATTTTTGTAATTGGAGTGTGAATAAAATAATAGATTTAGCTATTATTTGGGGGGGGGTTTGTTGTGTTGGGGAAAACATGGGAAAGATCTGGAGAATTAGAAAAGAAAAGTGTTCTTCCACCGATGTAGAACACCTCCGTCGAAGAACATCATACTCTCTCAGTGATGAATGCTCCATGAATTCTCCTACCTTCTTATTCCTCTACTTCAAGGGAGAGGACACCGCTCGTGAGAGGCGTCACCAACGACAACAAATCCTCCTCCAACGTTGGCGGGATGACACCATTCTTCTACGACACCCAACTATCGTGACGCTCGTCTTCCATGGCTCGACGACGTGCGATGTCAATTTATATGTAGTGGGATATTGTATAATGTAATATATGAGATTTATACCCTAAAACATGGGCGTTTATTTGTTGAGTGATTATTTGAACCACTAACACGTTGGGTACGGGCTAACGAACAATTCCGTACCCACTGCCAACTTATTCATGATGCGCGGAGTGTGTGATGACAGATGAACGGAAGGAAAACATTGATATAAGGCCATCGCAGTGTAGAGTGGGTCCCAAGGAGGTCGGAGGCACAAACATGAGCTAAAACGGACCACATGAATGACTCCAGTGGCCCGCGGAACATCACGGTGGCGCGGGTCGCCGGCATGGCTGCGCCGGCCACCAGATGCTGCGACTCGCTTCCGGCCACGGCGGTGTTGAGCGGATCCCACGCCATGCAGGATCCGGGAAGACAAGGCAGCACCGGTCAAGCATCCTCGTTTCGTGGAACTGAGGCACCCCCTCTTTGTCTTCCTGGCCCAGACCCCGCTCTTCGGACCTGGTCCAGACCCCCCTCTTCCGACCATTTTCGGTTAATCGTCCATAACATGAGCTACAGACCTCTGATCGAGGCACCATTGGTTGCATAGAAATCTTCGGATCGAGATGGTCATTTATTTATATTACACTGAAGGTTTTGGCAATGTTTGGGTACGACATGGTTGGTTTGAACACAAAACCAACTGGGCCCTTGGAGTGGAAACACTTATAACTTTAGGACCGGATGTCCGATTGACGTGTCGTCAACTACATTGGATTCCTTTTGATAAGATGGTTCTTTTGGAATACTCCAATGAATTTTGGATTCTGTTGGAGTACGGTCGGGTTGGTTTAGCTTATATACCAACAAAGCCCCTGGACGGAAAAGCCAATAACTCTCAGACCGAACGTCTGTTTGACGAACTGTCAGGGGCGTTGCTAATCTAGTTAAGAAACAGTCTCTTTGAGTATACCCCATGGGAGTTTTCAATACATTTAAGATATGGTCAGGATTGTTCGTACACGAAACCAAGTGGGCACCCAGAACAAAAAAGCTAATAACTCACAGATCGGGCGTTCGATTGATGTGTTCTATGTTTCATTGAGACCCCTATGACGTGGAAGAACTTTGAGATACTTCTTTTTTGGACTTCAAGACACGTGGAGTATCGACCAGTATCACGTGGAGTGTATCCTCCAAGAGACGAGCATACGGAGTACCAAGACCTAGTAGATGGATGAGACCTGATGACTGCTTGTCCGATTCATTTTAGATTGAATTGACTAGCCTAGTGGGGAGCACTACTATGTGAGGAGTCAGACCCATGGTAGAGGAGTTATACTATTTAAGGCAGTAGAACCATGGTACTCGATGGAAGAAGAACCTCTATACGCTATCAGGGGGAGATATACTGTGTGAGGTGGCAGACCCATGGTGGGGAGTGCTATTGTGTGAGGCGGCAGACCCGCGGTACAGAACAGGAGGAGTCCCACAGTAGTCTAAGGTTTGTGAGTAGCACCTCGGATTTGTGACAGGACTCCTGTGATCGAAAGAGGAGGAGTTCTCCAGAAATCGTGGTTTTGAAATCATTAACAAATTCTTGGATTGATCTGAGTTAATAACCTTTGTGTTTTCTTCATTATTGAGATGGGATATTTGATAACTAAGGTATATGTATGGGCATATATCTATGTAATGGTTATCCGTTGAAATCCTAATATTTGGTTTAACCTTGTTGGATTTTGTGAGACCTAGAGGGTCTAGGGTCCCTACTGAGTATCGTTATACTCACCCCCTCATGGGCTATGCCCGCACCTCATTGCGTTGGATGCAGAAGACATACAACACTAACAGAGACCGAGAGTGCCAGGACTAGATGGTACCCGGTGGTGGAAAACTCAGTGTGACGACACCTGGAGCAGGCCGATTGATATAGAGTGCTGATGGGGACATCTATACCTACCCTTCGGGTAGGAACCCAGAGGATGATCCAGGAGCTTCTTTCACCATTCTAATATTTGTCTTCTCGTTTTTACTTTCTTTCAATTGTAGCCGTACCTTTTTGTTGGGCTTGTATTTCAGGCCCCTTTCTACTTTTAGGATACTTTTTATACATCTTTTCATAGCGTCTTCTTCCACTTTTCACTCTGGTTGTGTGTATTTACATTTTATAAAGGCAATTCCTTCCTTGTTCTTGAGAATTACCCCTTTGGTGCTAGTCGCCAGCCCTTGGATTTTGAAAGGCAGGCTTGGGGTAGTCACGATGCGGGTCTCTGGGGACGGGTCATGACAAATTGGTATGAGAGGAGTCAGTTCTACCACAAAAATTAAGACTCTGATTTTTTTCTTTTTATGAAGCAATAGTGTTAAGGGTACTAAGTGTGGTTTTCAGTTCATGGATTCCAGTGCTGGTGTGGGAAGCCGATTACTCCACACACCAGGACACAGACTTCTGATTTCCGACTCAGTGCCTGAAAACACTGATTGTCTATGTGTTTTCAAAAGTTTTCTTCATGTCAGCTCAAACCTAGTCAGCTCACCAGGTATAGTCTTTTATCGTGTCTCACCTTTTCCTTTCAGGATGCCTCCCCACAGACAACCATCTAGGGCCCCGAGAATTGTACGTACTGACAGCCTACTGAGAAATGAGGCCTTAGTATAGGCCCCTCATCCAGTTGAGGCACCAGCGGAGGCACCGCCAGTACTACCACCCATCGGGCCACAGATTCCACCAACCCGAGTAGCAGGAGATGCACGCCGCTTGACCGTACTGCACAAGTTCCAGCACTAGAGGCCACCCAGGTTCCCTGGAGAGACGGACCCATAGGCGGCTGAGGATTGTCAGGAGGCTATGGTGAGAGTTTTCAGACTGGTAGGGACACCAGCTGACTTTATGGTGTTCCTTGCTTCCATCCTTCTACAGGATAGAGTAGGAAGATGGTGGAGCATGTTAATCCAGATTCATGGCAAGGTGACACATCTCTTGGTAGACTTCGAGAGCTTGTTCCAGGTGGATTTTGTACCAGCCACCCTTTGAGCGGTGCATATACAAGAGTTTCCCGTGTAGCTGGTGGTGGATGACGCTTTGATGGGTTGCCACCACCACCACCAGGAGGTCCACCTTGACCACAGGGAATAGGTGGACAGGGGAGAGCACAGCTTCAGGCAGCTAAATCATATGCCTATGGAGCTCTGGAAGCAGGTGGAAAGGAGCAGGACTAGTTCCAGGCATTGATTCCTTTGTTTATGATGCTTCTAGCTTTGTAGATATCATTTTTTGTGGTTGATTTGTGTCTTTGTAATTTGATTTGTAGTAATAAAAGACACTTGTCCTTGTGACGTTTTCTTTCCTTAATTTTTGTGTACTAAGAGGTTCCGGTAAAAACTGTTGACATGAACCTCACCTTTGAGATTCCTACTGGAGGAGACCCAGTAACCACACACGGATGCTGATAGTGTGACTTGAGCCTTATAGGCATGAGTGACGGATGGATCTATTGGTAGTAGCGTTGAGCCCTTACGACATCGTCCATGACACGAATTAGAAACATTCATGTCAGGATTGATTGTATAAGGCAAAGGACATGGTTCATCCAGAGGATGAGATATGATTTCCCTTTTCGGCAAAGGATAAATCTTAGCAGCTCTTGTAGAACATATGAGAAGAAGGATGTAGTCGAGTTCTTAAAATTGGATAGTCTCACCCATTGTTCGTTGAGTGAATGGTTAACGGTTCAATCCAATCTCAACAGTCTCAGGTGTGCCTACATTCAGAAGAATATGAACCTGAGACAATGGTGATTTCTTGAGTTTCTCTGGTATTATGACTTCGAGATAGTTTATACTAATGGGAAGGAGAACGTTGTTTCGGATGCGCTCAATAGGAGGACTGATATTCAGCTATTTGGAGAGGCGACAGAGCAGCTGGCTGCCTTACATATATATTTTGTGGATATAGATGGTGTAGCCTATCTAAAGCCTCTTTCATTCACTCCTCCACTTCTTTAGCAGAGTAGGAAAGGTGGCTTACCGCCTGGCCCTTCCACCTTAGTTGCACTAGGTGCACAACATCTTCCACGTATCTCATTTGGGGAGATGCATGCACGACCCGTCCAACCTCATCGACCACATAGAGCAAAAAAATGTTGATGGGGATACTTTCAAGGAGGATCCAGTGGAGATTGAGGATTGACCAGATCGGGTCCTGCGTGGATTGTCAATTCCTCTGGTTTACATTCGCTGGCAGCACGAGAACCACTAGGATATCACATGGGAGCGAGAGGCTCAGATGCGTGCTCAGTACCCCCTTTTTGTTTCCCTAGTATGTGTAGTAGAATTACGGGGACGTAATTCCCTAAGGTGGGAGTAATGTAGAGACCAGGAAATTTCAAGGAAATTTTTTTTTCTTAAATACATTGGAATTTTACGGGTCCACAATTTCTAACGGTGCCTGATTCTGAGGCCCGGTGTGCCTGGAATCAATTTCTGAAGTTTTGTTCAAGTACGTTTAGTAAACGTACATACAGGCTTTTCAATATATTGAACCGGTGCGCGGATTCAAAATCTGAGGGCACTGATGAACTCTCAACGCCGGTGTTCTCTCAAGGGGACTTTACTACAGTTGTGTTTTGTGTGGGTTGAAAGTTATTTTTTGTGGATTTCAGGATAAATTAATAAAATTGTTGGTATACAATTTTATTACTTATTTGGTGGTTATTTCCTCCCATGGGGAGTTGGAAGTGGGTCCCACATCCACATAACCTCCCATGAGAGAATTTACTGTTGTGGAGCCCACAAGATCCCATATCTTACCACCGCCCCACTTTTATTCTAACTTTCCACCTCCCCTTATTTTATTATGAAAACTCCCTCTCATTTAATAAGAGGAGCCTCTCCACCTTCATCCCATTAATATTGAAAAAACATTTTAATTAATTAAATGGGATTCTATAATTAATTAAATAGATTGTTTGATTTTTGTAATTGGTGTGTGAATAAAAGAATAGATTTAGCTATTATTTTGGGGGGATTTTGTTGTGTTTGAGAAAACATGGTAAAGCTCTAGAGAATTAGAAAAGAAAAGTTTTATTCTCCTGAAGAAGAACACCTCCGTCGAAGAACTTCGTACTCTATCAGCGAAGAATGCTCCATGACTTCTCCTACCTCATTCTTCCTCCACATCAAGGGAGAAGACACCGCTCGCGAGAGGCATCAACTATGAAAACAACTCCTCCTCCAAAGTTGGCGGGACGGCACAATTCATCCACGACGCCCGACTACCGCAACGCTTGTCTTCCATAGCTCGATGACATGTGACATCAATTTTGAGGTAGGGGATATTGTATAATTTCATATATGTGATTTGTACCCTCGAACATGGGCGTTTATTTGTTGCGTGATTATTGGAACCACTAACGCGGTGGGTACGAACTAACAAACAAGTCAGGTCCCACTTCCTATTTGTTTGTGATGTGAGGAATGTTTTTCGATGGATAAATAGTAGGGAAACATTGATTTGAGGTTGTCTCAGTGTAGATTGGTACTTGAGGTGGCCGTAGGCGCAGACGGGAGCTAAAACAGACCATTGGAATGACTCTGGTGGCCCGTGGAACATCGCGGCGGTGCTGAAAACCAGAGGCGGCGGCCGGCAGCGACCAAATTCCTGGAGGCGGCGGTGCCCTAGCGCAACGCCGGCGGAAGACCGCCATGGAACCGGCCACTGTGGTGTGGAGAAGATCCCCTACCGCGTGGGATCCGGGAAGACAAGGCTACGCCAGGCAAGTGCCACTGTTTCGTGGAACCGGGGGGCCGCCACACCCGCTCGGCCAGCCTGCCCCGGCCGCGGATGGCCACAGTCTAGGAACCGCCCTACCGAGTCGGGCCACACCCGGAAGTGCTCGACCCGGTTCAGGCTGACCCAAGGTGGGTTGGCCCGGGTCGGAGCGGGCCCAGACCCCACTCTTCGGACTGTTTTTTGTTAATCGCCCATAACATGAGCAACAGACCTCTGATGGACGCACCGTCAGTTGTGTAAGAATATTCAGATTGAGATGGTCGTTTCTGAATATTACACTCAAGTATTTGGAAATATTAGGGTATGGCCGGGTTGGTTCAAACACGAAACCAACCGGACCCTCGGAGGGGAAATGCTTATAACATAACGACCGGACGTCCGATTGATGTGTCATCAACTAAGTTGGATTCCTTTTGATGGAATTATTCATTTAGAATACTCCACCTAAAGTTTGGATGTTGTTATAGTATGATCGGGTTGGTTTATCTTAGAAACAATTCAGGCCCCTGGAACGGAAAAGCCAATAACTCTCAGACCGAACATCAGTTTGACGAACCATCAATGGCATTGGTAATATCTTCGAGAAACAGTCCCTTTGAGTATACCCCATGGGAGTTTGGCGTATAGTTGAGATATGGTCGGGTTGGATTGTACACGAATCCAACCGGGCCCCTATGACAAAAAGGCTAATAACTCACATCCTGGGCGTCTGATTAGAGCGCCGCCTTTTGTGTTGAGAACCCTTTGACGTGGCAGACCTTTGAGATAATTTATCGCGGGACTTCATGTCACTTGGTGTATCGAACAGTAGCTCGTGGAGAGGGTCCTCCTAGAGACAAGAATATGGATTATAGAGAACTAGTAGCTGGTTGAGACCCGATGACCGCTTGTCCGATTCATTTCGGAGTGACTTGACTATCCCAGTGGGGAGCACTACTTTGTGAGGTGGAAGACCCATGGCTGAGGAGCGCTACTATGTGATGTGGGAGACCCATAGTACTCAACAGAATGAGTACTTCTATAAGCTATCATGGGGAGCACTACTGTGTGAGGCGGCAGACCCATGGCGGGGAGCACTACTGTGGGAGACGGCAGACCCGCGGTACTCGACAAGAGGAGTACCTCAACAGTCTAAGGTTAGTGAGTAGCACCTTAGAGTCATGATATGACTACTGCGGTCGATAGAGGAGGAGTTCTACAACAACCGTGATTTTGACATCATTTATAAATTCCTATTTTGAGCTGAGTCAATGACCTTTTTATTTTCTTCATGATTAACATGTGTTACTAGATAACATTGGTATATGTATGTGCATATATCTAAGTAATGGTTATCCGTTGAAATACTACTTTTTGTTTTATCCTTGTTGGATTTTGTGAGACCTATAGGGTCTCGAGGTCCATACTATGTATAGTTATACTCACCCCTGCATGGTCTATCCCTGCATCTCATTGTGTTGGATGCAGACGACGGACTACACTGACAAAGGCAGAGAGTGCCAGGACTGAACCATACCTGGTGGTGGACCACTCAACATGACAACACACGGAGAAAACCGATTAATGCGGAGTTTTGAGGTAGACATATGTACCTACCCTTTAGGTAGGATCTCTGAGGATGATCCAGGAGCTTCTTTCACCATCCAGTTTTTTGTCTTTTCAGTTGTACTTTCTTTCATTTGTAGTTGTACATTTTTTTGGGCATGTATTTCCGGCCCCTTTGTACATTCAACACACTTGTTATATAGCTTTTTTAGTGTTTGATTCAACTTGTACTCTGGTTGTGTGTGTTTACATTTTATAAAGGAAATGCCTTCCCAGTTATAAGCAATTACGCCTTTGGTGCTAGTTGCCAGCCCCTAGCCTATAGAAAGCTGGCATGGGGTAGTCACGATGCGGGTCCCGGTGAATGGGTCATGACATCACTATATATTATTCATCAAATGACTGCGTTAATTGATGTTGGATCATATCAATAATTTATTTCAACCTGTATTTTTAATAATATAAATCTTACTACTGATATTTTATCCTCTGTAATGGTTATTATGACACCCCTTACCTTGAAGAGAGAGTAGGGTGTTTATAGACCATCTTTTGTTTTTTCCCTTTTAGATGTTGGTATTTCATGGAGTTTTATGGTTATATACATGAAACATCATGTCCTAATATTTGGAATGGATTGTATCATTAACAATATATACTACACTGATAGTTATCTTCTACAGATCTCCTTCACTAAAATCGATTATGTGTTTCATGTCATCCAAGGAGAATGAGACCCAATGTTGAGTAGCGGTAGAACTTTTTATCATGATTTGGGGAATGTGATATTTTTTTCAATTTATCCAATTTGGGAGCCATAGAGTTGTATTCGCCCTTGATATTTTTTCGAGTTTAATGACATATTTCCCTTTGACTTATCTGGTTCTCCACTAATAATGGGCGTAGATTATTCTATTGATTTCTATTATGGTACTCAATGATTTTATATTCCCTCTTACCGCTTTTCACCAGTATAAATGAAATATATAAACAAATGGTTGGATGATCATCTTGATAATTTCTTTTTACACTTGAGTGTTTGGCCTTAGGCAGCTCTCGTTCTTTTTTCTAAGATTGTTGATGGTTCAGTCCACCTATGTGTTTATTTCCAAAAATGATCGAGCCATAATAAATAAAAAGTATCCAACACCATGGATTGATGATCTATTTGACCAATTAATATCTTAGATGTTTTCCCAATTTTTGGCCTTTGATCTGGTAACCATTAGTATAGTATAAATGAATCATACATTCATAAAACCAACATCGAGAGTTGGTATGACCATTATGGGTGACATGTCATTCCCTATGCTCTAATGCACCTACAGTTTTCATGGATTTATTTAATTTGTAATTAAATGAATATCATGATAGCTTTGTGGTAGTCTTTATAGATTACATCCCAGTTTACTCTATGTTAGAGGATAATCATCTACATCATCTGAGAGTAGAAATTGATATATTGAAATATCACCAACATTACTCCATGCTTTGGAAATGTTATTTCTATATTTAGTATGAGATGTTATTTTGAAATTTTTTAATAGAACACAAAATATCATTTTATCCTAAGAAGGTGATGGTTGTTATGTCATTGTAGAAACCACAAAATGTTATCAATATTTAAAACATCTTTGGTTTAGCTGGTTATTATCATTTATTTTCTGGGGACTTCTAAAATATTGATTCTGTAATAACTACTCTATCTCATAAAGGTGTAAATTTTTTTTAATGAGAAATTTATGAATTATATAGTTAATAGGAAATATATTTTTATTGCTTTTCAAGTGTGGACTCTTCTAGAGGCTGGGAAAGATGATGTGGTATTTTGTGATACATCATTTTTAGGTTTGGGAAGTGTTCATATGTAAGTATAACATGTTGTTTCTTATGGATCTCATTATAATATTCCAGACAAGAATAATTATCATACCCATAAAATTTAAATTCATGCTCTAATACCAGCAGTTAAATGTTAGAAGATATAAATCTATGGATAATGGTTTAACCAATTTTTATATCATAGGAGTGTGAGTTATATCTTCTATAAAAAATATTTACATAATTCCAATAGGTTTTTTGTGGAATACATATATCATTTTGATTTCATAATCACTTATACCTTGGTGAAAAGGAAATTTAATTATAGATTCTATGAGTAAGAAACCTTGGTCACATGATATGAAATAATATTGAATTTTCAAACTTGATGGATTTCTTGGAACAATTTCCTATTGGAGTCTAAGAGTTAGGAGATGTGGTTGACTTTCCCAGTGTTCTATTTATGTACACTCTTATAAAGATTATTTTTCAAGACAAAAAGTTTTATAATGAGTTCCATAACATTAGTGATTCTATTTATGATGGGGAGACATTTCATGAGGGGTTTTTATCCATATAGGGCATTCTTTGCAATAAGAATCACATTATTGTATTGTTAAAGTCATGGAACGATATGATGGGGGAATGTCATAATTACTAGCTGGAAATGGACCCAGGAACCACATTTATTTTATGTTACATGTGTCATATATTATGGTGCAAAAGTGTGAGATATAGAATTGATGTCTTTTTATCACATTGTTATATGGTCCAACAAGTCCAGGATGAGAACCAAAAACATTTAGGATTCCTCCATCCACTAACATTCCCTACATGGATATGGGATGATATTTATATATACATATTGGATGGGATTATGCATATCTATAGAATGATGAATCTGATATGCCATGAGATATATTAGATGACTAAATCATATCAATTTATAACCATTCATGATACACCCAAAGTTGAGGAGTCTGAAATTATTTATGTGAAATAGTCTTTTTGTTTTCATGGCGTTTCATCTACTATAATCGATGATATGGATCAACAGTTCAGCTCAATTTTTTTCAGAGGATTTCAGGAGGAACATTTATATTAACCCCAAGTGAGTATGACATACCATCTAGTGTCATGTTAATAGTCAAAAAGAGAAATTCAGATTCCTGAGGATATGATATGCACTTGTTATCATGATTTTTTTGGTTCTTGGGATGACCATTTGAAGATGGTGGCATATTCTAATAATAATAGTCAACAATCTATGATCAGAGTTTCCCATATTTAGGCCTTGTTTGGTAGTCCTAGTTGATCTCTATTATGTATGTCAGTGACTTGAAAATGTTACCTAGTTTGATCAATATTGGTTAAATATATGACAATAAAGATTCATTTGATTTATCATATGATGCTAAAAACATAGATCTGGTATAAACCATATGTTAATCATCTCCATGGACTATAAGAGTTATTAGTTGGTGACCATGTTTTGTTAAAATTTTCCCCACACTCTTGTCATTGATAGCATGAGAGGAAAGGGAAACTTGCTACCCATTTTATGGGATGGTTTGAGTTTTTTGAGTAGGAGGGGAATGATGCATTCCATTTAGAACTATCACCATATATAATGTCTACACATAACATGTTCCTTGTATCTCATCTCCCAATGTATCTATCTGATCCATCTCATATTTTGAGCTATAGTGATCGTTAGGTTGAACATGATTTATCTTTTGTTGAATTAAAATTCATGATAGTTGTTAAAAATCCATATTGAGTGATAAATAAACATTTCTTTTGAGTTATATTTCAGCACAATTCTAATTTTCATGAGACATTGGATAAAGAGGAACTAATTAAGGAGTGGTGGCCTCATTTATTTAGCATGGACGCTTCTCAATATGATTTATGGGGATATAATGATTATATAGTGGGGAAGTTGTAACATCTTGTTACTGTTTTTATGTATTCAAAAACCCCTTTTTTCAATCCTTATTTTTTTGGGGTGTCTTGGGTTGTTTGATGAAAAATTTTGGAAAACATGAGAATTTATGGGTTGTTAATCATTAGAACATGGATCTCCTAGACCGTCCGCACTAATCAATTAAAAATTACAAATAAAGGAAATGGTATTTTTCATAGTTGGAATATAGTTTGGAAATCCAGTTAACCTTATAGGATAAACTATTCATACCCTAAAAAGAAGTACCTTGGAAGATAAGACAATTTTCTATAACCATGGGGCCCTTCCCATAAAACCATGCATTATTTATTTTTTTTAATATGGTTTTTAATTTTTAAATATCTTAAACACACGTTTTAATTTCCCAAAGGATAGGTATGACCCCAAACCAATTTTCACTTCCTTATGGTCTCCCATGTGCAGTTTTGGGCCTCTTAATACCCTCCTAAATGTGGTTCGAATATGGAAGAAGGATTCTATATCGTCTCTTGGTTACTTTTCTCTTCTCATTCTCTATCTCCCTCTATCTATAATTTCCTACCTTGGGTTTTATAGATATCGTTATTGGTTAGAGGATCTAATCCCCTATTTCATGGTTCTTAAAACGTTTTTTGATTTCAAATTTTTATTTTCTTCTTCTTATTTTGGAGAATAATGATTAATATTAGAGTTTTCATGGATTAATGGTGATGTGGTAGGTGGTTCCATTTTTATTGTCCAATTTATTTAGACTTATATTTCTTGATTTGATTAAATTTCATTTAAACGAACATATATTATGTTATTACTATGAATTTGAATTTGTAAAAACCCTAATTCCATTGAATTGGGGGGGGGGCTTGTTTTTGAAAAATGGATGTTGGAATGAAGTCGTGAAAACAACCCATTTCCATTGAGTTGTGGTGTAATTGTGAAATTGATATATTTTGGGGTAATTTTAACTAGTTGAATTGAAATTTGTGAAATTAATTTAAATGGTTTGGAATATAAATTTATGTAGATAAATTTGTGAAGGTTACTATAGAATTGATTTTAAATTATTAATGGGAAAAATTGATTAAAATGTTGATTATAGAATCCTTTGGGATTTATCATAAAAACGAATGTTTCTATTATTAATAACCTTTTTGGTTCTTAAATGTTAAATTATCATCTTTGAAATGTTGAATGGATAAGTATTATTTTATGCATTTTTAATGTAAATTGATTATCATCGATATATTATTATGGAACATTTATTTCTTAGCTAGCTAGTGAGATATTGGGAAACCCTCTATGATTTAAAACATTATAAAACATAAATGCAGCATGTGATATCATTTATAGGATAGTGATTAATTCTCCTTTGGTTACAGCAAAGGGAAATGTGTGTACACATATTTAGGTTCCACCTTAAGCGTGTGGCGTCTCTTTTCCTGGACTATCAAATATGTAGGCCGATGATGATGTTTCTCACTTGATTTTATTTGAAAATAATATATTTTATTGTTATAAACAATTTTACATTCCTTGTTAATTTACCTAAACGTTTATATATTAAATGATTTTATTTTCCATTTCCATAAAAGTACTTACATCATTTGAAATGTAAATTATTATTTGTTTAAATAATCTATTGAATTTAAAAATTAGTAAATTTAAAATATAAATTCATTTATTTTTTAAATTAAATGTTTTCTTCATTTAAAGAAATCTCGGTGATACCCTACTAGGATATTATCTCATACCCTATATGTGCCTTTGGGTGTTTGTAGATCATCTCCATCCAAGATCATGTTGGGGTAATTCACCACAAAGTGGTTGATCGAGTTGTTCATCCATGGAATATGTTAGTTGATTATATTGGTAATTGACAGCTTTTACATATTTTATGGAACATTTCTATAGTACATTTGGTTTTTATAGATGTTTGACTTTTGGTACATTTCTCTCAATGTATTATTTATTAAATAAATTCTATGTTATTTTTTATTACATATACAAATTTTTGTGGACAAATAATTCCAAATTTAAATTTTTTTCCAATTTATTTTCCCCATACCATGGGGTTATTGTAACACCCTGATCTTCCACGATACGTTTCTCTTTCAATAATGCAATAGCTTGTATTATACGCAAGTTCGAGATTCTAACACACCGCGACCAATCAAAGTAGTCGTTATGAATAGTAATACCCACTTTTTGAAATTATATTAATTTTATATTTCAAAATGGACATCATTTTAGGATTTGGAATATTGAAATTAGCCTATGTTGAATTTTTGGTATTTTTCTGAGAACTTCCAATTTTTTATGAATAGTGAAAAATACTTAAAAACAGCTTTTTTAATCAAAATAATTTATAATGACAAATTATACTATTTAGTGGTTTGAAAGTATAATTATAATATATTTTTACCATTTTATCTAATGGTGGTTATTATAATTAATTTCACTTTGAAATTGGCCATAAACAATTGTCAATCTTTTGATATATATTGTTTCTTAAAAACTCGCTATTTATTTTGACAGCAGGAACTAATTATAAAATTAATTAATGAAACTTATAGGTTTGAAATTTTGTAAAATATACATCATTTTATAATTCGAAATAACAATTATAGCTTGGGTTGAAATTTTGGCATTGTTCTGAAAAACATCAATTTTTGATGAATAGTGAAACCACTAAGTGGTAGTTAAAAAACTGATTTTTTGTTTAAATGAAACATTTCCACTTCTGTGATTTGACTTTCAAAAATACAAAATAAATGGTTGTCATGAGGAAGTAAAATGTGGTTAAATGGTATTAAAATAATTTTTTTTTGTGAATAGTAAGTTTTAGGTTTAATTAATCGCGATTAAAGGTAATTAGTGAAATTTAAGTTAAAAATGATATTATAAAAATATAAAAATATCTTGACATTTTTCCTACACTTATTGGATGAGTCATGTACGACCATGAAAATCCATGGGTAAACTTGGGGACCCCATGGAGCCACTTGGGTAAGAAAATGACATTAATAACTTTTTATTTAAAGTAAAAATAAAATTGTCACAAACATGTGTTGTTTTACAAAAACAATTACTACATGGGGTTATATAAGTTAACATTTTTACTATAAATATTCATTGGAAAGATAAAAATATTTCCTACATCATGGTAATTTTTTTATAAATTTTAAACATTAAATAAATTCAATTTTTTATGACACAATGATGATGCAGCGATTACCTCATTAATTAACGATTTAAAAAAATTAAAAGATACTGTAAAATATAAGACTCACACTTGTCAAAAACCTATCGTATGGTTAGATTTAGAACCCTTATCACCTTATCCTAGAAATATATTATTTTGGGATCTTTTAAATACGAAAAGTACTTCATAATAATGCATCATTTCATTAATTTCCAAGAGTGCCCCTCCTCTCCTCTTATAAAAAGCCACCACCTCTACCACCTTATTAACACCATCAAAGACACATGGCTCAGCCATCCTCTGCCCAAATACTCTCTCAAAATTCCTATATTACTCCTATAAGCCTCACTTTTGGAATAATTCTTCCCAAGGAAGCCTTTGTCTCAAACTAAAAAGAGTTACCCGATTTTAAGGAGGTTAAAGAACGTTCGAGTCAAGTCGGACATGAGGTTAGAGAACTTCGTAACCCAATTTATGTTCTTTGGGATAATCTCTTACATTAAAATTATGTCATGATATTATTATGTTATTTCTTGTATTTTTAATTTTTTATTTGTACTTATAGTGAATACACATACTAGATATATTTTATTTAAAAAAATGATCTTTCTAAGGGACTTCGTCTCAATCTCCTTTCATTGAGGCATGTTTTTTAATACACAACTTTCATTTATACGGTGTATAATCCCCTTTGAATTTTAAATTTATTCAAAATAAATCTTTTATATACGAAGCGTTCACTAAATAACAAAATGGAATGTTTTTTTTCGTATGTATGCGGCGACTACGACTTCTCCGCCGTCGTGACCATTATTTGAGTTTCGGCTTCCTCTACAAGGCATTACTTTTTTAAAATGAATAATAAATACAATGTTTTAATTTTATTTTATTTTGGTATTGAAAATGGTTTTGAAAGTGTTTTTATTATATCAATGTGTTTTATTGATAACTGGTGATTGAAATGTGGAATTGTTATGTTTCCTTTATGCATGTTTTATGTGATACAATTATGTTATGGTTTATGATATGTTTAAACCTGTTCATATGAGGAATGCATTGGACTTAATAAGTGATGGGTGGATCCCGCTATAGCTCCTCGATGCATTGTCAGGTATCATGAGACAAACTAGTGTCTTGGCATGAGGCCTTGACAAAATCTTACATGTAGTCATGGCACGAGGCCTGGGCTACGTGGTTATGATAGTCTGGAATTATGAATTCCATCATTATGAAAATGGTTATTGACATTGCATGTTATTATTCAACTAGTAGAATATCCATGTGAATAAGTAAATGGATTTATTTCATTTTATTTTTACCATATTATGCTAAAGTTCACGTTTAAAAGGCTTTTGTTTTAGTTATACATTACCTTAATTGTTAATGTTTATTTATGAAAGCTTCCACTATATTGTTATCCTTAATGAGCATCTGAGATCACCCATTTCAATGTTTTAATTTTTCCAGGATGTGAAGAAGTATTTTAGTAATGACCTGCAGGGATATTCTGAAGGGGACATGAGTTTGGAAAATGGAGACTATGTTATTGATGTTCTTCACTTTATGATGTAATGTAACATTTATGAATGTATCTAGTGTTTCCAAGGCTACTAAACTAATTAGTCTTTCGGGTCTTGATCTTTTCTGATCATTCCAATGTTATGCAATAATGCAACGACTCTGGGTAACTGGGTTCAGGGTGTTACAGTTATGGAACACCCTATGGGATATGTTAATACTGACTCTGTTATCCGGTTTCTACGGTACATAGGCTAGTTCATGACAAGAGTTCATCCATACCATTTAATTTTTAAAAATAAAAGTATATCACTAGTGGAACTTAATTAGAAGCATGAGTCATGAGGGAGAAATTGATACTATGTAATTGGATTATTTTAAGAATATATTTTTCATTAATTGATTCACTTACATTTAATGCAAAAATATGGATAATTATTAACTTGAGAAAAAGAAAAATGGGGAAGAATCCATTGGTTCGTATGAGGAAAAATTCACATGACATGCAATGTTTTCTAATGGATGAATCATTACTAATAAAATAAAAAAATTCTTCAATTATTAGTATATTAAAACAAATGCTATAAAATGAATTAACTATATGATACTCTAGTATATAAGAATAAATTGTTCAATTTTCAATCATGGTATAAGTGAAAATGAGATATTCCCACCATTCCCATGGTTTTGACATGAATATAAAGATAGAGTATTAAAAACTAAAATAAATCACTTAGGGGAAGAAACATCCAACTATCTATATTCCATAAGTGAAAGTAAGACATAAATGAAATTTATTTAATGGAATTATGTGATTCTTTAAATGTGTAATGGTGGGTAAAATTTAACTCCAATTTCAAAAGGAGATGTATGGATAATTTAATAAAATGTAAGAGATGAACACACAATCAAATTCATCGACCATAATACAATACATAAAATTTAATGAGTTAAGAAATTATGCCAACCAATACATGAATTTAATGGTTTATAATGGTGATAAGTATCATCATCATCAACTTAAGATTAATGAAAAAGAGAAATTTCACAATATGGCATCTATAGAAGTATATTTTGAGAATAATATGTTCAAAGGAACACATATTATCCATTCATGAATAGTTAAAGGCTCATTCAACTATGCATATATTAACTATATAATATCTAAGTAATTATAAAATGGAATTTAATTACTTGATCAAGGAATAGATGTTGTCTTATAACTGAAAACTAAAAATGTATGATTATAACTTCTCAGGTTTATAGTCTCTCTCCAATTGATATGATTGGGATATTGATTCTAGAAAATTGTACGATTCTACATTTAGTTGAATTTGATATGATAATATTCAAGAAATGTAAATCATTACATATAGACCATATCAATTAAAAATAAAGGTAAGTCAAGTTCTATATTTCAAATGTACCCATGATCATTTATAACTACGATCATGAATATAAATTAAAAATTAAATTTCTTCTATATTTTTTTCATTAATTCTTATATATGATCTTTATTAGTCTCAAATGGTTGGGGAGACATTCAAAATTGAATATATGCATATTGTTTGTGATTTTTATGATGACTTTCTATTATAGTTTCATTTTATTACTCTAATTCGGAAAGTGGATATTCAATATAAATGATATATAGTGATACACATAATTCAAAGACACTATAAAAGAGACACGATTGAGTTGTCGGTGCATAAGAAGAATCTCAAAGAGAATACTAATATGGGATTTATTTATTAAATTTTATCACCTTGAGACATGACTTCTTTTTATTAAGAATAATAAATGATCACTATGAATCTACATTGATTATCAATAACATAACCAGATCTCACCGTGGAAATAATATTGTCTACCGCAAATCAATGATTTTTTGATCATTTATAATGGTCCCAACAAATTTCATATATTGATCATCAATATGGGTAAAATATGTTGAATCTAAAAGGTGGTGATATAATGAATATTTTCATCACTATAATGTATATAAACTATAAATTTATATTTATGGAATTTTGTAATAACAATTCCCCTTATATATTCATGTATTTAATGAAATGTGAATTTTAAAATTACCTTTATTAGTTAGTTGTACATTTTATAGATGATATTCATGTATAATAAATGAGAATGGAATATCATGAAGATAACTTGAAAATTACATTAAATACCATGAGGAAGGATACGTTTAATTAAATATTAAACCATTTTGAAAATTGGATAAGTGATGTTTCATTATTAGGTCATATAATCTCATGTGTGGAAATTTTATTGGACCCTCAAAAGGTGATTTTTTTTAGAAATGGCCTAAAATGACCATGGTTATAGAAACCGATAGTTTTATTGGTTTTGTTGTATATTTTTTATGCCTCATGGAGAATTTATCATAGATTTATAATTCATTACACTAGTTAACTCAGAATGGATCCACTTTACATTAGAGAAATGAATTTTAGGAAAATATATTTTAACTATAGATATGGGTATTTAAGAACCTGTTCATACATGACCCTATAGTGGAGATGTTTTTAGTCTATAAAGATTAATTATATAAAGTACTGGGATGTGTTATGATTTATAATTATATAGTTATAGTTTAAATCTATGATAAATTGATGATTCTTGAAAAAAAATTCCAAATTCATTATTTCGAGTAATTCGGGGTACTTATTGATTAAATAGAGTCATATCATTATGAATGTAGATTATATAAATATAATAAACATGATAGTTTAATATATATATATATGCACCAATAAATATATCAATATGATCTATAGAATATTTTTAGATTTTATTATTCGTTATGAATTCTTAATAAATTATCACCCTATGAAAGTAAACAATTTGGTCAATGAATAAAGATGAAAGGATCATCATTTCTAATATATTATATGGATAAAAAATATTTAATATTTCTGTATAAAAACATGATGTATTTCTAAATAATAATTTTTGTGGGGAAATATTATCATTCTTAAAATATTTTTCTACCATATATCAACTTAAAGATTAATGTGGCACGAATAGAAGATGTAGATCTACGATAGACATTTATAACATTCAATGATTTAATCCTTGATTTTGATAGAATAATAAGCTTGTGTAACCATTTTTGTGACCAATATATATTTTATTTGATGATTTATATTTTTTACTCTTCTCATAGGTAATAATTATTAGTCCATCCCGGATATAAGATGATGTATATAGATTTGAAAGAGTGTTTTTTGTGGGATAACTAGAAAATTTTTTTTGTAGAATATGAAACATAGTGATTTTTTATGTTAATAAGTTAATGATGAGAGAATTTTTCAATAATTATATCATAACCAATAATAATTATAATATATAAATATTAAAACATCAAAAAAAATTTGTATGAATCCCCTATATATATAATGGGAACAGTGCTATATTGGTTTCCGTCGATCACCTTATAAATTCATCACACATTTTTTGAATCGGAGGAGATATCTCCCAAAATCATATTGATAGAATTTATATATATATATATGAAGTGTTAAATTTATATATTGTACTATATTATATTATATCTTATTAGGAAAAGAAGTTAAACATAATGTTTTAGATAATTATATAGCTTGATCTCGATATAGAGTTATGTTTCTGAAATAGTTATCATCCTCTGAATGATGGTTATTATAAGAGAACCATTCCATCCTTGGGGGATATTTTGATTTCATATTCTTTATAATTAAAATATAGCAACCCAGTCCTTTCCTAAATGTATATAATAATTTTTTAGATGAATATCTATCACATTACAAATTATCATGATCAATGACCATATGATTTTATTACCTTTGTAAACATAGAACACAATATGATAATATGGTGAAAAATGTTTAACATATCCCATAAGGATCTTCCACTTTTTTAAATTTGAAAAAAACCTAAAAAACCATTCATCATAACCTAGGTAATGTAAACATAAAAAATGTTGATCTTAGAATATCATAAAATATAAAATAGGGTAAATAATAATCATATCATGAACATATATGGTATGAGAACATGATCATAACATTTGGAAATAATTCCATACATATCAAAAATCTAAATCATTAATAATGGCATAATGATTGGTTGTTAATAAGACAATAATCATATGGAAATAAATGAACCTGGTTCATGAGATAATAATGTTTCCATAAATCATGGACATTTTGGTATAAAAAAAATCCTAGAAAATATTTTTTGTATTGTTCAACAATAAATTCCAAGGCCATCATTATAGAAAATTACTTTAATATACCAATTTCACTGCACATTCTGGATCTATATTACTGTAACAGGTTCACTCCCCATTCAATCCCTGTCTTACTAAATAGGTTTACTCCCCATTAAAAATATATCTATCTCATGAGAAATATAAATCATTATCCAATGCATGATAGGGAGATAAAATTCCTACCCATGTCATAATTAAAACCATATATATGTGTTTCATAAGATCATAAACACTCATCATATTAAAACCCATTAAATTAAATGGGAATCATAAATATTTCTATATATACAAATATTTAGAGAGGCAAAAAAACCACATATTATTGTTCTTATAAAATTACTCATGGAATGACGTGGGTTTCATGTGAATTTTATCAGATTTTAACCTGTTGAAGAGAAATAGGTTTCCTTACCATAACTCAATGAACACATAAACCATTCAGAGAAATAATATTAATGGGGTCCGTGGATAATGTCCCCTTTAAGTCATAGGTAACACCAATGTATTTTATAGATGAAGGAAAATAAATTTTAAATATCATTTAAAACATTTCATGTGAAAAAAACCTTTCTTATTTGAAAAATTATTTTTAAAACAAAAAAAATTATGAAATTTTTTTTATTAATACTAAAATTGAAAACCTTTAATGGATTTTTTTAAAGTAATTTAAAACAATTTTTAAACATAAAACATTTTTGAAAAAATTTTCTATTAAAATAAAATTTGAAACATAAAACAGAAGCTATTAAATACATATAAAAAATTCTAAAAAAACATTTTTGAAATAATTTTATCTATAAATATCCATTCCAACCTATAATATAATCATGTAAAATAATTGAAAAAAATATCAAATATTTTGAAATTTTGAAATACCTTTTTTTTAATATAACCTACGAATATTATAAAGAATTATTTTAAATTTATTTCTTACAATTTTTCAATAAAATATATTTACAAAATAATATACATTTAAAATATAGTATGAATATTAGAATGGAGGCATTGAGAATAATTAAAAACACTTTTTAAAATTCATAACTTTAATAAATACATTTATTTTCAAATAACTATTTAATCTTTTAAAATATGTTTTTTAAATCAATTAAATCACTTTATGAAACATAAATAATTTTGAGAATCATTTTCCCCAAAATTTAACATAAATGATAATTTATAAAAAAATAAAACATTTTCCAAAAACAAGGTTTTGGATGATAACAGTTTTATGACCGACGATTATAATTACATTAGGTATTCAAAAAAAATTTAAATTATATATTATGTACAAAAGTGTGACTAATTTTTATAATTACATTAAAATATCGTGAATAAATACTGAATATGACATTTCCTTAAAATTCATGACATGCAGGTCATGATATTATGATCATTAGATACTAAATAAAAACAATCATAATAACCAATTAGATCATAACAAAAAATCATTAACACTTTAGTAAAAATGATTCATAAGACACATGAATTAATAAAACAAAATGAAAAATAAAATATCATGTGGATGAAAAAAATTATTATATTATATTTCAAAGGGAATGTTTATAAACCTTGTGAATTAATATAGGTGAATCACATAATATATGTCTCAATGAAGGGAAATTGAGAGAAACCCATTATTGATTTGTAATCTGTTCAACAACAAACCCCATGAATGATGGATCTCCAAATGGATATGTAAATACCAAAAATATTATTTTTAATATTTATAATATAGGTTCATGGTAACTATATAAACTCCATAAATGGAAGAGAGGGTGAGAATGGCCTACAGATCACTAATGTAAAATGTGAGATAAGAATCACTAACAACATTAATTACATTTGAATCATAACCAACATGTAACAAAAACAAATGGAAACAATAAGTTTAATTAAATTACTTTATTTTTGTTATTTCATGTTATAATGAATTATATACACCAAAAAATGAAACAACTACTGAATATGGAACAATTATCTTATAATTAACATATAGCCAGAAAATCATCTTACCTTAAGTATCGACTTCCTAGCACTCATTAAAAAATCTGATATAATAAATATATGTTTTCAATAAATCTATTAAATAATAATAATCATGTGTATAATGCCACTTATGACTTTCATACGGCATCTAACAACCATTCTATTATTTATTACATGTTAATGTTATGTATTAGTTAATAACTGCTTTGGTTATCATGACTTTTTTTTGTTATAATATTGGTTCTCATACATTTAATCACGATTTCATAAAATATAGAATTATAACCATTATATAAATATAATATTTATTCATTATGTATTTCTTTATAAAAATCCATATAATTAATTGATAGAAAATAAACAATTTGTGGAGAAGATGAAACGTACACATACATGAACACTGTTGTTTTATTTTCTTGATAGAGTGATTGAATTGAAATTCAATTACTTATATCACCATTTTCAGTTTGTGTTTATTTCATATATATGACAATTTATTATTAAAAAATTCATAAAAAATTTCCTTGTAAATTTTGAATGAATCACATGATTCACGAGGTTATACTCTACTGTACACATGAATGGTATCATTATATTCACACAAAATGGAAATCTTTAAGTTGTGTGTGATATAAAAACCAGATATTAATAATAAAATCAAAAATATATATATATATCATATATAAAAAATAATTATATCATCATGGCCAACCATGATATGTGTTAATGGAAAAATTAGTGAAATCAGTTTGGAAGTCGGTTGTCCACCATACATAAACATAATGATTTTATAACACATTTGATGGATGTGGATATTATTATAGGTCATGATATTATCATAAAACAATATCAATACAAGTATGATATTATTATTATTTTATTTGAATGATATAAAAATTATTAAATTGATTTGAGAAAAAAAATTAAACAAAAACACTCGTTAATGAATCTTACATCCTTTTCAGGTATCCTTTGTTGTTTTTACTAAAATAATTACTTGTATAAAATTTATCTTAAAATAAAGCTTCTAATATTAGTTAATGAAATCTAGGAAGTGATTTTGGTAGTTTTTTGTCAATCCAAATTGCTTGAGAGCTCGGAAGAATGTGGTAGAGTGAGTGCCCTTTTATAGTTGAGGAGGGGAGACATTATTGTAAATACTTAAAGGTATTAACTATCCGGAGGTATATCCAACATAATTTTCCAAAAAAAATTAGAATATTGGGGTTTGGTGGAGGGTTTAATTGGTATAAAACTACTCTAACAAAAACAAAATATATGTTATAATGTTATTATTTAGTTTTTATGTTTACACATTTTCCCATTTTGGGTTTACCCTTTTAACATGTTTTTCAAAAATTTATTATATATATGAAGTCCAATTTATAAAATGAAAATATATTGGCTTTTAGATATTAGTTTTAACACAAGATCACGCAATGTTTGAAACCTATTTTATCCCTAACCATAATAACATAGTTTTTACTATTTTTTATTAAATATGTTCTCTATAATAATAATATTGGTTTACTAATTAACATTATTTTTTATTTATTTTCATATAAAATAAAATTTTTGAATATATATTTTTTAGTAATTTTAAATTATTTCATAGAATTTTATTTATTTTCAAATGACATTATTACCAATTTTGAAATTATCCATTTAATTTGAATGTAAAAATATTAATATATTGACACAATTTTAAAATATTATATTCCAAAAAATTATAGAATATAATCTTAAAAAAATTATTTTAACCCAATATTGTACTCAATTTACATCAATTTTAATATTTTTAATATCTTTTATTTTGTTAAATTTTTATCTAAATAATTCTTGTATTGGCGTATCATAAGAATATAGTGTAATTATATAATCACTAAAAGATTAAAATAAATTATAATGAAAAAAATACCTCCAAAAAAAATTAATGGAAGATATGTTTTTTTCAATACCAATGCTTTGTAAATAATAAAGGGAAGGAATATACATTTTTGTCTTTTTCTATATATATTATTACAAAGGAAATATTTATGGAATATTATCCTAATAAATTGTGAACATAAGTATTAAGGTGATAAGGGTAAACATATTTCATGTTAATTTCATTTGTAAATGATGTGAGGTCATTTTAACCCACAACTAACATGTTTAATCCTCTGATAAACTCTCTTTCACCTTAATGAAGGTAATAAATTTTATATTTTTTCACGAATCATAATGGTAAAAATTTATGATGATCATATTAGTAAAAAAAATTATATTTCCAATTAAGGAATAATTTATTCGTAATTCAAATCACATAATTGAAATAGTCGAATTTATTGATAATCCCCTAGATGGGATGAGAAAGCGGGGTTTTTGAAAAGAAAATGTTCAAATGTTTACAATGTCTTCACATTAAAATTATCTAGAAAGTAGATTCAAATGACCTTAATGTGATTTATGAATTTAATATTTCTCTAAATATACTATAAAAATAATTAAAAATAAAAACTACCATTATAAAATTATTTAAATTAAAATTCAATTTTCAATTAAGAATCATTATTTTTCAGCATTCCTAAAAACAATAATCTTCCCCAAAAAAGAATAAAAAACATCCTAAGATAATTTTGCAATGAAAAATTCCAAAAATATGTTTAAAATTTCAGATAAATTATTCAAAATTTTAGAAATATTATTTTAATAATAATTTTTTCCATAAAAAAGAGAGAATACCACTGTAAAAAACACAATTTAAGCATAAAATTGGATTTATTAATAGAACATTTCTAGAAAAAAAATATTATTAATTTTAGTAATTTTTATTAATATGTATAATATAAAAATAATTAAAATATTTACAATAACTCTATTTGGGTAAAATTTTGATATTAATAACTTTTGTGTGCATAAAAATAGTTTTTTGAATGATTCCCATTTATTTTTAATGGAGTTTAATTTTCATTTATAATTAATTGAATATAAAATAATGAAACTATCATGCGTAAAAAATATTTTAATAATTTTTTAATCATATAAATACTTTCGATTCTTATAGAAAGTTTATAATTTTAATATTAAATAGTAATATTTAAAAAGTATGTCATGTTTGGTTTAAAATTAGTATTCCATGTACTGAAATATAAAATCATAATTCTGTGTAAAACAATAAAAATTTAGTATTATATATAATGAATGATAAAATCAGAGATTAATATAAATTAAAATATCAGAAATATTTATTATAATTTAAATTTATTCAGATAAATCTCAATATGTTACATAAAATGTGGTTTGGATCAACACTTTCTCATAGTCTAATATTAATATAATAATGAAATTACCAGATATTTCATATGGATCCTTGTTATGAACCCATATTAATGAAGATTAACACTAAAATTTAATTCAATTATGTTGGATAAATATTCATATTGGGAGATGATTTATCTAAATAATTTTCCATGAATGATAGTTCCATTTAAAAACATAAAAGTGCAGTACAAAGTCGAAATAAATGTTATACTGAAATTTTTCAAAGAGATATGCATTTAAATGTTACAGAAAATTTATTTCTATGAACATATCAATCAAATATCTTTATTATATTGAAAATTAAGGGATTTCTAAGACGTAGGTTTATAGTTCCCTTAAAAGTTATTAACTACATTACCTATGTAGCTTATCGACATGCTCCTCTATATAATCTCTCTCAAGATTAACATGTGTTCTATTTTTTACACATGAGGATGATCATACATGACCCTTAAAATATAATTAATTTATTGCTTATAACATGTGATTAATAAATTTGTTATGAGGATGAATCAGTAAAAAAATTAGACTATAGAGACAATGTTCTTTAAAAAAGGACAGCTGACTGGGTTAGTGTTTTTTATGAAGTGGAAACCAATTTTAGGAAGCTACATAGGATCGTGGGGGTATAAAAATCCATAAGTATACTTAAATACGTATATCATATTAATTTAATATCAAGAGGGAAAATTTTTTATGAGTGGTATAATTTAACACAAATTATTTTTATGACTTTTTTTAAATTATTATTTTTTTCATTGAGAGATTATGTTAATTGAAAATTTGAATTTAAACAATCTATCTAATAGAATTTAAAAAGTATTTTTTTTATTTTAATGACATTATCATTACTATGGATTATTGTAAATTAATTGGACTATATAATTTATAAAAAAACTTAATTAAAAATTGTTAAAAATAATTCATTTATAATCGATTATGTAAAATTGAAAATAAAAACTTATCAACAGTATATGGTATATTTTTCGTAGAAACTGTTTTTATGGCAATAATCTGTGATTATAAAAATAAACAAAATTTATCAATATTGGTTAACTATTTTAATGAAATGTTACTTATAACATTATGTAAAAAATATCACTCATTTAATAATTTTTCTTATCATGTAAAATGAATAATTATAGTGTTATGCTTTAATATTGTTTTAATTCTAAAAACATTCACCTTATTTGTTGACCTTATTTCAATTTTATTCAATTTTAGAAATGAATATAAAAAATTTAACATCATGTTATAAAATTAATGTGTCATAATTATCAAATAATTAATGTCTTACAATTTTCAAAATAATTATTTTTTTGATTAATATTGAATATAATGATTCATGTCAAAAAATAGTATTTTTGTTTGACACTTATAAAATGTTCCAATAATTAAAATGGTTTTGAATGAAAAAACTTCTATAATTATTGTATAATATATTTTTTTTAAATAATTATAATTAAATTTATGTTGAATTTTTATGGAAAAAATCATTTATACATAAAAAAGTATTTTTTATTGAAAACTTCATTTCATTGATTTTTTATATTAAAATATATTGCTAATTTTTTCAATTATTTGAATTGAATTTGATAAAATTTATTAAATATTAAAAATCTGAATAATTATTTCTATAAAATAATTACATATTAATTTTTTCTTATAATGAATAATAAACACAATAAAAATCCATTACAATGGATAAGGTTAAAACAATAATATAACGGAAAAAACATAAAATATTTTCCCAATAATAACATATAAAATTGATAAACCCCAATTTATTTATTTTATTTCTATTTAACCCTAATAATTTATATATATTGTATAATTTTTTCCTTTTTTATTAGAATGTGACTTCACATTGTTTTAAATATTTGAAAAATTACATGTGCGTCGGTCAACGAAATTATAAAAGGATACCCACTCTCATCACCACTCCAAACATCAAGAGAATGTTGGTTTATCCAAGTCCTATGAATATCCATTACATACATACATCCCAAGTAACTAGTGTTCCATTATTGATCATAAATCAATGGTTTAATGTTTTTACTTGTTCACCTAAATTGGTTATCCAAATAAGATGTATTGTTCTTAATAATGAGTTTTTGTAATATTTCTTCCTTTACAACCTTCATATTTTATTTAATAATTATTCGGTAATAAATCTAATATAAGCCATAAATTTATATTATTTAATTTTAATGTTATCAAAAATATTCATATCATATTACATGAAATGGTAAATGAAATAGTGGATCTTCTGTATAACGGACTACAACCACACAAGCTATGGTAATTGATATTCCACCACTGATATTCACAAATGGATATAATTATGTATTTAATATATATACATTTATATGATATTTGTGACATAATTATAATTTTTTAATTAGTATATAACATATATATTATTACTTTCAAATCTATTTGAAAATGATAACATTGATTCTACATATGTGCAGTTTACCACCTCCGCGAATAGATGTGACTCGTTTATTTATGTTTTGTTCTAATTTATGGAATTAAGAATTTATTTATATAATATATATGATATATATGATATATATGATATATATGATATAATACTGACTATATAATTTTTTATTATAATTAATGTTTCATTTCGTTGGTTATGTCAAAAAATTAATAAGAAATCATGCGTACATACGATCTACCATCTTAATGAATGATATATTTATTTATTCATGTTATATGCTTTATAGATGAATATAAATATTTATATAGTAAATATATATTATATTTGTATAATTATAAAAATTAATCAAATTATTTTTCCATGATCAATTTAGTGGGACCAAAACTATAGAAAAAACATACATGAAAAATGAAGTTTAATCACTCGGAATAATGATTCTAATAATATATTATTCATAAAGGTTGATAAAATGATATAATAAATTAATTAATGGTATGAAATATATGTCCATGGTTCTTTAGAACATTTTTAATTAAACTATATTAATTTCAGAATAGGTATGAACAAGTATGAATAATGTCGTGGAATGATGTAAGGGGTTTTTGTTCAATTCGATTTTTAATCTAGATTACTTATGGTTTATTTTTCTTAGGAGAATATATATATTAATTATGTGATAAATATCATGAATTTTTTTTATAGTCTATTTATTTATTTAAAATTTATTGTTTTATTTTAATTTCATCATTTAATGTACTAAATATATTAATGGAATGTAATTTCAAAAAATTGATTATTTTTCTATTCAGAAAATAATCATTCTCCTCCATGACTAAAATTTCACAAATATATTCGAGAATGTTTTGTATATTCTAGAAATTTTGTACAAATAAATTTTCATCCATGTATTAATTTTGGAAAATTGGATAAAATATAAATTATTATTGTTTTCCAAATAGGGTTATTTTTTAAATTATAAAAAATATATGTTAGGATTGTAGTGTTTTAACATATACTGAATGAAAAAAATTTGCAACAATAAATACCATTCAAGAATATATGGATTCCATTAAATGTTTATGTATTATCTTTAACTGAAATTATTTTCCATAATATGTTATAAATTGTTTTAATTTAAAAAACCGATTACGAAATGGGGATTTCAGTTTCCTCATGAATGTTTAACTATATTTTTATTGTATTTATATTAATAATTGACAAAGATAATTGGGTATTATTGTTGTTTTCAAGGTATATGTCACGAACCAATTCTGGTCACCCCTAAAACCTATGCCAAAATCATCTCATGAAAAGTCTATAAGGGAGTTCCCAATCCACACCGCTGCTGGCACCTGTTCTCGGGTATCATAAAATAAGAATTGGGAACAATTTACCCAGGTTTATAAACTTAAAACAACGAATGAATCAAATTAAACAAATCTGGATATTTCAAACCAAAATATATTTTACAAAAATTCAGAACTCAATTACATAGTTTAAATCAACTCACCAAGACTATAAAAAAGGTAAACAACTAAAATGAAAAATCACATAAACCCTCATGGCAAGGGGAACCACCCTCAATTCATCTCCCCAAGACTTCACCACTAAGGACATTCTAGAAAACTGAACCACTGGCACAAAAAAATGTACCCAACCTACGAAAACAAAAAAACAAAGTCTGCATACACCCAAGGCTGCAAGTAGGGTGTGAGATAATTCCCATTATGTTACCACCACTATGATATTGAATGTGATAAATGTTCAATGACGAAAAGCTTGCAAGTTTTCATAAATATAAATTGCTAGTTACAATTTCTAAAAGATGCAACTTAAAAATTAAAACATTTTTGAAGGGGGATATTATTAAGAATCCAAACTTTTATAAATAATTTCAACACTACTGAATTTTCCTTCTAACCATATCGTATGCTGACTGTAAGCACAAATTAACTAATGATCATCTGCAATAGGACATAACCCCTAGGCACTAGCTCGTTGTGGGTCCTAGAAACCTCATATCTCGGTGAGAGTAACCATCAATATATATGATATCTTGGAAGATCCACTAGTAGAAAACATACCCAAAACCTAGTAGTCCCCAATCATCATCATCATAGTTTAGTTAGAGTTGTATGGATCCATCTTTATAAGTGAAACTAGGGCCACAACCCATGGATTCACTTGCATGCTAGTACACGTCCACCCACCTAGATACCCGGGTATTCCCATTGTGCTCAAACAAGTTAAACAAGTCAAGAAATATACTTCGCACATGAAAATTCCATTTCCATATCACAGATTCACAAAACATACCATATTTATACCACACAGGTCACTAAAGACCACTCTTCATTCAAATTGATTTTGAAATTCGACTCACAACAAAATAACCCACAACACTTTTCACATTTCTGTAACACTTCAACAGATCCTTTAAGAAAATTCTATAAACCATTCCATGACATTATAACTCACATAACAGCCCACTCAAATATCATATAATACCTCTTTCATCAATAAATTTCATTTTTCACAACACACTCACACAAAACAGCCCACAACAATGTTTTGCATCTCACTTTCCATTTTCTAAATCATTTCATCACATTATAAAACATTGTAAAAAAATATTGGACATCTTAAAGAACACCTTATCTTTTAAAAACCCTTATTAGGTGAACTCACCCCCCAAACAGTACATATACTCCCTTTTACCCACATAGTTTAACCAAAAAACATTCACAATATTTATAAATCAGACTCAAGGGGTGTAACTATATATTTCACACAAAACCCATTTCAAAACCCCCATTTAATATTAAAAACATACCAATACCTATCCAAAATATAATTAGAAGCCCTATATAAAATTTTAAAACCACATTTAAGTGGTATAAAATGAAATTTCATAATACCAGAAAAGATACAAATAAAACACACATTTTCATAAAATGCTCTCAAGAAGTATAACAATGTATTACACATAAATTCTATTAAAAACCTTTTTTGGAACACATGATACTAATAAATCACCAAAACATAATTTTCAGGCCAAACAAGATTTAGTAAACCAATTACGTAAGATATAAAATACACCTATATAATATCCCATGAGTTACACATGAAAACACCCAATTTAAAGTAAAAAGTCTACTATAAAATTTAAAACTTAACCAACTCAGTCATAAACTGTTTTTGAGAACACACCCAACAAATGAGGAACATGAAAAATGAATACATATATCAAGCTAACTCATCAATAATTGATTACATAAGGCACCACCTACCTTTTGAGTCAAAACCCTTGAACCTTTGTGGGAAACCTAAACTGCACCTCTGCCGTATCAAAAGGATGTGAAAATAAACTCTAAACCACAATATTTCACTAGAAATACGTCAAATTGACCCCTAGGTATGAACCCCAACTTATGGAAACACTATAAATTTATGAAAGATGGAGGATATGCTAAGGAGATGGAATGAATTGAAAAAACAGACACTTACCCAAAACAATCATGGCGAAAACGACCCAAAATCCACCAGAATATAAATATTAAAACTGCTAAAAATTTTATATTGTATCGAAAAAGGGTGTGGAGATCATGTAGGAACTGAAATGGGGGGGGGGGAAGAGTAATAATAGAAGGAGTTATGAAATTATCAATTTACCACTTCAAATCTGGGTGATTTGTAAAATCTAGAGATGTTTCTCCCAATTTCGAAATTTTATTGAGCTCCAAATTGGCAGTGGAGAGAACGAGGGCTCGCCTAAGATAAATTTTATTTGGTGAGAGTCAGAATTACGGAAAAAAACATAAAAATTTAATGATTTATTAAGTAATTAAAAAAATTTCTAATGCATGTAATGGGATTTTGGGTAGGCCCAGTCCCTAAAATAATAACTCAAATCCACCATGATTATAGATTTTTAAATGGTTATAATTAATTTGGAATTGTTTATAGGTTAGTGGAAGCCATGTAAGAATTTTAATGGATGAAAAATGTTGAAAAATTAAGGAGTTAAAAAGGAATCAAATTTTTTCATTAAATGTGGAATTGGGCTCACGGTTTGGCCGAAATCATGAAAACTCAACCATTCCTTCAAAAATGCATGGGAAAACCCCAAAAACAATGATATAATGGAAATTAAATTAAAAATAACTTTAAAATAAGTTAAGTATGTGAAAATTATTTCAACCAAGAAAACATTTTGACCTGGAATGTCAAAGTAAGGCCAAACCAACAACCAACCCCAAGTGAGAAACCAAGAGGTACTCCCTTTCCAGGTTTCACCCACAAAGGCCAAAACACCTCCAGTGACCAACTAAAGAAGGAATACACTCAAAAACTAAACATACAACACTTTCCAAAAAAATAATGCACATTCATGCTTTATCCCAAAAGAAAAATCCTCAAACCCAATCTGAACAACACTCAAGGAATTTACCCAATAAAACAACAACATCGAACCAGGTTACACTTATCTATCTATAACTAAACCATTGGTCACTACACAATATCAATGTTTACCCATGGATTATGTATGTAGCTTGATGAATCCAAAAAAGAGAACCTACTTTCATGACAAGACCATAGATAAATATGAGTTATTGGGACGGGGGGGGATACAAATAGGCTCCCCACAAAATGAGACAACCCATATTTTTCCGAGACAAAATCAGGACACTAACAGGGGAGGATTGAACAGACTCCCTAGTACAAAGGGTAGAATTCCATTCAATGTATTTGAAGTAATGTACATGAGAATCATATGGGCCACCCAACTATAACAACCATCCATCATAACCGACCAGCATTGGATGACATAGAAAGACCCAAAAAATTTAATGATTTGGGAAGGGCGTCGGGTTAGTCCGCATGGTTTGGGAAACCATGCACTAACTATGCAGATCATTCTTTCCGCATGGCTTCCTAGAACACGGTCACTAATAATTATGCCCAAATTGTGTCCTCATCACATCTATCCAAATTTCCATCCATTCTCTAATGACTCAATTAAAACCAAAGGGGGATGGAATGACATTAGATGATGTCTTGGGTACAAGGTGCTCCACCTATTTCCACCACATGGGATCAATAGAGAAAATATGATGATAGTATAGGTTTATACACTTCCTATATTGAATGCTGAGTATTGGACATTGTACATTTTTTTAAACGACCATGGTATTTTCCCTGAAAATGAGACAACTTCTCTCTCAGACCTATGGTTGGAGCTCAATGATTGAAGCATCTTCGGCCTCACCGTTATCCATTATAAACCCCCTGAATGATAAGTATTCCTTCGGTGCAACCAATAACTACACCACAATCACTAAGAAGTTTTCAAACACATACCACATTCCAAACTCACTTTACCCAAACCTGATATTTCACTGAAAGAAGGGCTTAGAATATGCACACACATCACACCTTGTTAGCTCGGTTGAAAAATAGTGGAAGTAAAGAAATCCTATACTCACAGTCCTATAAAATGGAATATTTTTATGTTTTTCCAAGGGATACATTCTCTCAACATAATGAATACTCTCAAAAGAATTCTCAACATTCACCTTTATGGTCAATCGAGCACATAATATCACAAGGCATCACATAACATGACCATTATGACTAATATAAACAATGCATAGAGAGAGACCTTACACAACATCCACAGACAACACACAATTCTAGAAAGTACCCACCAAATCCAATCATTACCATATTTCCCATGTTGGTTGTTTAACATGAATTAATGATTCAAAAGAACTGGGAAGACCCAGAGGCCCTCTTAGAGACCATAGAGACCCTTATCCACACTGATAACCCCAGACCACTTCCACCTTTGACGAATCAAGTGTGTTAATAATATAAGGCCTCTTTCAACCTTACACATTCACTCTTATGCTCTAAGAGGATAAGGAAAACCATGAAAGGCAATGGTGTAGACTTAATCTATAGAGATCGATAAAAAAAATATTCCTTATATTGATCAACTAGAGGATTTTCCAATGGAGAAACAATCTGGGTTCAACTTTAGTCATGATCTAACCCTTAATGGGGCATACCTTATCCAATGATTTAACCTAAGGACCAAACCAAGATGGTCCATTTATCATGAAAACCCACAAACAAGATCCAAACACATGAAGGGAACCACTGTAAAGGCATCCCAAAACATTTCTCAGAAGAGACCACTAACGGGCCCTTAAACACAGCTTACCGACCAAACACAATCCCAAAACACAGTTCAAACAGGAGGGGTTCTTGGACACAAAACATCCCACAACATCAAAATTTTCAAAAACACAAAATACACACCATACCAAACTAGTCATGATGATATCATGTTTTCCCATTGAAAATCCTTTTTTTAAAATAGACAGTTCAACGGTTAGCATATCCACCAATGGTACCCCATGGGTCTCACACATGCATGTTTCTATTCCACACTAGGAACCCTCCACATATCCATCCCAAAACTCATCCAGTAATTCTATTAACCATCCATCATCCCATATAACCAAATGCATGTGGTCTCTCACGAGAATACCAAAGGTTAATAGAAAAACTCATTCCACTTTTCAAAACCAAAACAATCAACCAAAACATCCTTTTTCTCAGGACCAATAACCACAAAATCGAACCCAAATTACTGCATAAAATGTTTTTTTCTAATGGAGCAATCATTCCAATGAAAACTATATTCCGTGTTATTCACATCAATTTCAAAACATCTCATCCCATTAAAACTCCTTTCAATATTTTAGAAAACTTTATTGGAAACAATTTTTCAAAACCAACCTTGACATTGTTCAGGCTTTCAAAAGAGGTGAAAACACACCATTTTCCATTCCAATATAGATCTGAAAATTCATATCTAAATTTTAAAAAATCAATCCATTTCTACATTATTATATAATATTTTAACAAAAACATTATTCTTCTTAAAACTATGTGATTTTAAAACCAAAGTTCCAATATTTCAAAACTAAAGAACACAAGATAATGCGAGAGGAAAGTAGTTTTAGTGGGTTACTTAGACATGTGGTTGGAGGCCATATTATAATAACTTCACCATTATAGAGAGTATTATAGGGAAATATCCCTATCTCTACATAGTTTTCTAGACTCTGTGAGCTCACTGATATCATTATCCGAACTCTCTTTTATTTGGCACTAACCATCATCAAACCAAGAAAACCAAATGGCTCAGAAAAGTTTCAACTTCCACTAGCGAATTGAATCCCTTCATGAGGTGTGGTGATTAGACACACTACTCCAAACTAGAATTACATGTCCCAAAAATCCTAACTCCAGACTATCCCCACTGTTCCCCAAATTATATAACCCAAAGAGAGCGGACCAGCCTCTGTTAACATTTTTTCATGATCCGAATATGTTTGGCACTGAAACTGGTGCCAAAATCATACCGTGAAAAGGCCCGAAGGGTGTTTCCAATCCCCACTGGTAGTCACAAGTGCTCGGGTATCATGAAATAATAATTGTGAATTATTTACCTGAGTTTATAAACTTAAAACAACAAATGAATCCAATCAATCATATCCGGATTTTTCAAACCAAAAAATCATTTAAATAAATTTAGAACTCAATTACATAGTTTATAGAAACTCACCAAGAATATAAAAAATGTACAGAACTAAAAGAATACATCCCAAGAACCCTCATGGAAAGGGGCACCACCCTCAAGCCATCCCTATAAGAATTCATCACTACGAAGCTGCTAGAAACCCAAACCACTGGCACACAAATTGTACCAAACCTGCATCAAAAAAAATAACAATGTCTACTTACACACAAGGGTGTAATTAGGGTGTGATACAATTCTCATTAGGATACAACCAATATGAGATTCCATGTGATAAACATTCAAATATGAAAATCTTGGAAGTTTCCATAAACAGAAAATTCTAGTTTTAAGTTCTAAATGATGCCACTTAAAAATTAAAACAGTTTTCATGTGGGCTATCATTAAGAATCAACACATTTAAAAATAAGGTCAACACTACTGAATTTTAAATCCAACTAATGAGAACAAGCAATAGGAAATAACCCCTATGCATTTTCTCGTTGTGGGTCCCAAGTACCTCATATCTCGGTGACAGTAACCATCACAATATTCGTTATCATGCACGAGCCACTGGTATGGAATATACCCATAAACTATTGGTCCTTAATCATCATCATAATTGTTTTGATAGAGTTGTAAGTTTCCATATTTCTATGTGAAACTGAGGCCAAGCCCCATTGATTCACTAGTATACTAGTACACATCCACCCACCTTGATACCCGAGTTTTCCCTTTGTTCTCAAACAAGCTCAACAAGTCACAAAATATAATTTCCACATGAAAATATAATTTCTAGATCACAAATTTACAAAAAATGCCACATTTATACTACAAAAGGCACAAAATACCACTCTTTATTCAAATTGATTTTCAAATCCGACTCACACCAAAATAGCCCACAACACTTTTCAAATTTCATTAACACTTCCATTAATCCTTTCAAAAAAGTTTATAAACCATTTCAAGACATTCTAACTCACATAACAACCCACTAAAATATCACATAATACCTCTTTCATAAACCAATTTCATTTTTCACAACACACTTACACAAAAAATCCAACAACCATGTTTTACAGCACTCATTCCATTTTCTAAATCATTTTAGAACTTTATAAAACACTATATAATAAATATTTTACATCTTAAATAACCAACTTACATTTCAAAAACCCATATTTGGTAAAAATTCCAACCAAATAGTACATATACACCCTTTAACCCGCATTGTCTGACCAAACACAACATTCACAATTTTCTTAAAACAAACTCAAGTGGTGTAACTATGTCTGGCACACAAAACTCATTTCAAAACCCCCATTTAAGACCAAAACCATACTAATTAATATCCAAAATAGAATTTTAAGGTCTAGATACATTTATAAAACCTCATTCACGTTTTTTTAAATAACATTGAATAATACCAAAAAAGATACAAATGAAAACACACATTTTCATAAAATGCTCTCAAGAAGTATAACAATATTTTACACATAACACCTCTCCAAAAACCATTTTTAGGACCACATGACACTAATAAATTAACATACTAGAATTTTCATTCCAAACCAGATTTGTTAAACCAATTTCATACATTATAATATACAACCAAATAATACCCCATGAGTTACACATAAAAACACCAAATTTCAAATTAAAAGCAACTATAAAATTTTACACTTAACCAAAATCCATCATAAACAGTTTTCACGCCACAACCTACATATGAGGAAAATGGAAAATGAGTAAATCCAGCATGCTAAATTGCCAATAATTATTTACACATGGAACTACCTACATTTTGATTTAAAACCCTTGATTCTTGGTGTGAAACCTCTACTGCACCTCCGCTGCACCACAAGGATGCGAAAACGATCCCGAAACCATATGATTTCACCAAAAATACCCCAAATAAAACCCTAGGTATGACCCCTCACTTCTGGACACTATATAAATTAATGAAAGTGGGAGGAAACGCTAAGAAGGTGGAAAGAATTGAATAAAGAAACACTTACCCAAAACAATCTTGAAAAAAATGAACCTAAATCCACAAGAATCTGAATTTTAAAACAACTAAAAATTTAAGAGAGTTTTAAAAAGGATAAGGAGATCATGTTGGAAGTTTAATGGAGGAAAAATAGTAAAATGTTACGGATTTATGAAAATATCAATTTACCTATTCAAATCTGGGTGATTTGTGAAATCCAGAGAGATTTTTTTTTCAAATTTTGCAATACTATTTAACTCGAAATTGGGCAAGGATAGAATGGTAGCGCGCCTTAGGTAAGTGGTCTCGGGTGAGAGTTGGAATCACCGAAAAAAAAATAAAAATTGAATGAGTTATTAAATAATTAATAAATATTTTTAATGTAGGAAATGGGCTTTCGGGCTGTCCCAATCCATTAAATAAAAACTCAAATCCACCCTAATTATAGTTTTTTAAATGGGCTTAATTAATTTGGTAGTGTTTATAGGTCAGGTAATGCCTTGTAGGAATTTTATTGGATGTAAAATGTTGAAAAATTAAGATGTTATAAAAAAATAAAAATTTATATTTTTTATTTGCAATTGGGCTCACAGTTTGGCCCAAATCATGAAAACTCACCCATTCATTCAGAAATGCATGGGAAATCCCAAAAACAAAGAAATAATGGAAATTAAATTTAAAATAACTTTAAAATAAGTTATGTACTTTACAGTATATTATACATTGTTATTTTACCTATTCTCCCTCTATATTTTTTTTATTTGGGTGAGATGTTTGCGAAACCCCTTTATTTTCTATTGGATGTGTTTGCGTAACCTTATTTTTTTATAAGGTGTATGATGGAATGATATGATGAATTATTGTAGATCATATGACTCAAATATGTAATGTTCTCACTATGTGAGGGTTGGTCATATAATTATATATCCCTTCAATGAATTTTGTAATTCATTATATAACAAAAAATTATTAATAGATGAAACGTGAAGTGGATGATCCCTAATGGAAAACTAGTTGGTGTGCTTGATCCACTATGGGATACGAGTGTTAATAACCGATCCATTCTAATATGAGAAATATATTGAGATTCCCAATAAACTATTATTTTATGTTATAGAAATTCAAAACTGATATATGAAATGGTTTGTATACTTTCAATGGTACACCACATTTATGACAGGAACATATGGTATTTGATTGATTTATGATGATTTATCAATAGTATGATAGATTTCCTTTGAAATGATAGATATTAATTCCATGATTCATATTTATGATCATTTACATATTGGTTATAGAATTTTTTTCTTTTGGTCATGATATCATACAAATATTATTAACTTATAATTTCATATGATCATTGATTGATATCTCTCATGTTTACCGTTACTGAGCACCTAATATCACAATTTCATAATATTAATTTCCCAATATTATGAAGAATGGACTTAATTATTTTATTTTGATCACCTAAATGGTTTTTGATATTTTTTGTATAAATTCAGTTTCATCATTATCATTTATTACATGCAACACCGAGTTCTATCGAACCACAATATTTTATTAATCATAAAATTTCAACATGACCATTATAACCTAATCTATAAAAATATTAATGAGAATAATAATTAAAAAAATTTATAAATTTTTTATATTTATTTTTGATAATTTAAATATATTTATGAATAATTAATTACAATATAGTAATGTCTTCGTATAATTCAAATATATTTTTTAATTAAAAAATTATATTTATATAATTTTGAAAAATTAAAAAATTAATTGTTTCCAAATCTTGAAAATTTATTTTAAAAAATTTACTTCATTTTTTGAATCATTATTTGATGATATCTTTCCTTTTTTAAAATTCTTGATAATTTTCAAACATTAAGGAATACTGAATAAAAGTATTTTTTATAAAAAAATGTCCCTTTTCATTAATGAATTAAAATATATATATATATATATATATATATATATTTTAAAATGTATTAAATTAAAATTTAGTAAAATTATATTATAATTACTAAAATTCAGTTAACTATATTCAATATTTTATTAAATTTTGATATTATATGTTTTTAAACATATGAAAAAAATGTCATTTGAAAACACCATTTTCATCACATTTGTGGGATTAATTTTAAAATAAAATTTTTCAAAATCTTCAATTTAGTAAATTGAAATATATTATATATTTATAATAATACTAATTTTTATTAAATATAAATTTATTGTAATGTTTTGGAAATAAATATATATATATAATCAAAAAATAATAATTTCTCTAGTGATGCCTATAAATGGGTTTTCAAGTGACAAATTCATGTGTTAAAATCATTTCTAGCACCCATTTTATATTTAAATAAATACATAGTTTTTATAATTATAAATTTTTGGTTCATGTAATCTACTTAATGTTATTTTAATTTAACTATTAATGGTTAAATTTCATAGGAAAACAATAATAAATGAATTATAGTGGTGAAAAAAAACTGGAAAAAGAGAGAAAAGTTAGATACTACGGGAGAGTAATATATTAAACATGTGTATATTTTTGTGGTTATTGTTTTAATTGGAGATATAATCCATCCAATATATTATTTAAAAATATTTGAGGCAAGTGTCTTGAGAGTCACTACCAATTTTTGAGGGGTTTTTTGTATTTAAAAAAATGTTATGACTCCTTAATTATGAAATGTTATGTCATACCCATACATATTCAAATATCATATGACATTAACCTCAACCCAAACCTAAAATTTTTTATCCAAAATATCCTTATTCTTTTTATAGAGATTCTATTCATCCTGAATGACTAGTACAATTTTATTAATCTGACATTCAAATGAGGTTTCTCTACGTAAAGTTAATTTACCTCACTAGTCTCTTTAGTGTCGCTTATTATCTTAACACCATATTTAATGCGTTCAATATTATAATAAACTTACAATAGTATAAAAAATACATGGTTGTTTCATTATGTTTAGGGAATAACCGATATCCATATCCTCTTCCTTTAAATGAGAAGAAAACATTATCATCATGTGTATGATGAACTATCGCCACACAAACCAATATATTTGTTCCCATTACCTCCTAAAAAACAATATATTGATGGATTTAACATATTTTGATTTTTTTATTAATTAATATAATTATTTATTTATAATATTACATATACTTTCTTACTTTCAATTATGTGGAATAGGATCACTTCGCTCGTGTGTTCGGCAGACTACCACCTCGTGAAGAGATGTGATTCGATTTATAGTTAATCCTTTCAGGGATGTTATTAAGGGTAATTCTAAAAGATAAATATCATATATATGAACTAATTACAATTATCTATGTTTGATTTGTTATTTAAATTTCGATTATTCTTTTTTAAAAAATATGGAAATAACGTACATGCATACATAAGAGCTACCGTCTCCATAAACGATGTAATTCATTTTTTCAATTTATTATATTATGGATGAATATAAATATATATATAATTAATATTTATTATATTTATATCTTATCTAATTTAATTGAGATTATATTAAAATAATATATATATATGGGCCAAAACAACCGAACAAAATCATACGTGAAAGATGAAGTAGTTTTGACCTGAAATAGTGACTTCAATGAAGAATTGTTGTTTAATGGGTAATATAAGATTATAAAAAATAATATATGGTATGATATATATTAGATTTATGTGTAACAGATTTATCATAAATCTATACTAATTAAAAATAGAGTTCCAATGAGTATGAACGAAATTGAGACATGAGGTATGGGGTTTTTTCTCACTTTTATTTCTTTTGGACACATATGTTATCGACCAACTGATTATTTATAGTGTCCTATAAAAAACCCATGAAATACTTTTTTTATCATTATAATTAAATTATGAGATATATATATATATTATTTGGGTATTATAATTTAATAGTTTCCAATGTTGTAAAATTTTTAATGTTAACATATAATTGTTTATGAGGATTATTTATGATTATGTTTTTTATGATGAAATATTTTTATATAGGACCCATAAAACAAATTAATTTTCATATCCTTTAGTAATTTAATGATTATAAACGTTCTACATTAATTATCCTCTCTTTAATACATGCCTTGATTTTAAAAAATGGTTTATTTTTTTATTATTATCATATTACTATTTTATGTAATTTTTACCGAAATTTCACTTTTTACATAATTCATTAAAAGAAATCTTCCTATAATTTCCCAATGAGGGGTTTTTACATTTTCACAAAATTGTGAAATTAATATCTTTTTTTATGATTTATGAAATTAACAAAAATATCTTCCACTAAAAACAATAAATATTTTATGAATCCAATACATTTCTTCATGTTTTATTTCAATGAAATTATTTCCATTATTATTTGAGAATTTTTTTTATTTTAGATAAGTGACTCAAAATAAAAAGGATATTTTCACCAAGAATTAATAAATGAAATTTTGTAGATTTTATATACATCATTGAAAATAGCTCTACTGTTGCTTATGTTTTTAGAAGAATACGATCAAATAGAATCATCTTTATTCATTATTATGATGAATGTTTATGATAATGATAAATTTTTTATGATACCCAATTATTTTTCCATAGTTTTAGATGTGATGAATTGATAATTTTTTGAGGAACCCCGTTATGTTTCCTCATGTCATGATATGATGAAATTTCTCTGAAAAGAATCTCATTTTTCTTATGTTATAGCATGATAAATATTCTATGATCTTATGAAACATATTGGTATGGATTATTTGATGGGTGTTACCTATATATCTCTATAATGTATGGTGTAATTATTTATATCCCATAAAATAATGATTGAAATAAAGATAAAATGATTGATCAGTTATGGGATACATGATAATCGGATGGATCAATATGTGATATTAGTTATGATGATAGTTACATTATGAAATGGGAACCATGTGTTTATGAAAAATATATTATGATTTTATTATCTCAGTTTTTTACTATGTCATGTGAAATTGTTCCTATAACTATGATGCCCCCAATATTATAATACATGAAATTTTATTTCATGATTTATTTTTGAATATTTCTATGTCTTGTTGGTTATATATTTTTATGATATTATAACTTAATTCATGGCTCAAAATTACTATAAATAATAAATTAGGTGTGAATTTTTATGTTTTCTTTCATATTCTCATATCATCACACTCATCTTATTCGTTAATATGATCATTAATTGATATATTCCATGCGTACCCATCTGGAGCATCATTTCTGACCATTTGATTATTCATCATTCCCCAGGTTATAATTAAAGGATTAAGTATGGAATTTTTGTGATGTGTAATTAATTAGATTATCTATATGTGAGGTGTTAATGATATTTCATAAAATAAGGATATTTTGTATCTTATCCCCAAATATATGGAAATTTATCAATCCTAGAGTTTTTAAGTGTGAAACAGTAACTCCTCGACCCTAGTTACCCGGAGTAGGTGCATTATTAAATAACATTGGCATGATCACAAATGATCATGTCTCAAAAGAATGATTAGTCTACAATAATTGGAATTACTAGATACATTCATATGGTTTACATGACATCATAATGTGGAAAACAACAATAACATTACTTTCATAGATAACACTGTGATCCCATAGACTATCTCCATAGGTCATTCATAATATACTTCTTTGTATCCAGGGAAAAATAAAACACAGAAAGGGGTGAGATCCGATGCTCAGTAAGGATACCAATATAGCAAAAACATTCAAAAATAAGAATAAACATTTAATGCAAGGTATAGACTAAAAAAAGAATTTTAAACATAAAAATATGCATAATATGGAAAATATACAATTAAATAATTCCATTTAGTTATTCACATGGATTTTATAATAGTCAAATAATCACATGCAATATCAATACCCACTTTCGAAATAATGGAATGCATAATTCCATACATTCATGACCACATAGTCAAGGCCTTGTGCCAAGACTACAAATAAGATTTTGTCAAGGCCTTGGTCCAAGACACTAGTTTGTCTCCTGAGACCAACCGATGCATCAAAGAGATATATCGTGCCCCACCCATCACTTACTAAGTCCAACACATTCCTCATATGAAAAGGATTAACTGTCACGACCTGACCCTACCCAGGCTTGAGCCGCAACTACCCCAAGCCCGCCTCTATAGGAAAGGGGCTGGTGACCAGCGCCGAAGGCTCAATAACTCGGGGAGGCCTTTGCCTAAGTACCTGTACACACACACACATCAAACTCAATGCAACAGTGCAAAGTAAAAGTAAAGACAAGCAAAGTAAAGAGAAACTGCTATATATAAACCACAATGTGCATCGACCTCTAACAGTACAAAGTACAGTGCTGAAAAGGAAAAAAAGGGGAAAAACATGCGCCCAACTAGAAAAGGTGCCACAACCCGGAAAAAGGTAAACAAAAGGGAAACAGCTGACGGGTCTTCCACCTGGAACCCGACAACGACCACCGCACGCGGTCCAAGCTCCCAAGCTCCTACGCTCCACTGAAGTCAAGCTCCACTTGTCCGTCGTCTACAAGGGCACACCAAGTGTGGGAAAAGCCCAAGCAGCGGTGAGTATAAAAATACTCAGTAGGATACCCCGAAGTCTCGAGGGAGCAACAAAAGGAGGTACCGAAGGGTGAGTAGTAGAGAGAACAGGGTAAAGAAAAGGGAGTAAAATAGGGAGTGCAGTAAAGAGTCCATCTCCACCCAACCAGAGGAAGGAAGTAGACTCGTCCAGGAATAAGGAGGAAGAAACGGTGAGAAGATGAACTTCCTGTCAAGTCTTTTCTACCTTTAGCAGGATAGTAGACTCATCCAACCACGAGAAGCTGGACACGGAAAGCACGTGGCATACCCCACGCGTCTTCGCCTCTCCTGTAAGGAGAGTAACCAAACCCAAGAAGTGGGTACTTGAACAAGGTATATACATATCATTACGCTCAATCAAGAAGCACGAACAATGCCGTAAGGGGATCTCCATCTCGTAGCTCAGCCCAAGAAAAGTGAGTGGCCTACAGTCCCAGAAGTAAACCATCGATGCCCAACATCCCATACGTTTTCCCCGAACTACAAGTCAAGGGCTTAAACCACCACACATCGACACTATCCGCTTTGGGCGGCACTGACTCGCCCGCACGGTTTTAGGTCGCATCACAAGGACGCATCTCGATGGGGGAAAATCTCCTCGTACTTGATAGTTCTGGGGGAACTTCAAACCACACCACATCATTTCCCTACAGTTGAGAGGTCTTTTAAAAGTCAAAGTCATTCCATAACCGACCCGTACAACCAAGGGTCCCGTTCCGGTGGTCACGGAGGAAAGCCACAGATTAGCCTAGTAGTATGGACTGAGTCTGGAATGCCAACCGGTGTCCCACATCCAAGCCCTGCTAGAGGGTAATTCATAATACATCATACGGCGACCCACTGCCCAGCCCCGCTAGAGGGTAGACCATAATACATCATCCAGCGACCCACTGCCCAGCCCCGCTGGAGGGTAGACCATAATACATCATTCGATGACCCATTCCCCAGCCCCGCTGGAAGGTAGACCTTAATACATCATCAGACGACCCACTGCCCAGCCCCGATGGAGGGTAGACCTGGAATAAGTTGACAGGCGACCCACTACCCAGCCCTGCTGGAGGGTAGACCTGGAATAAGTCGATAGGCGACCCACTGCCCAACCGTGCTGGAGGGTAGACCTAGATCTAGAAGACGGGCGACCCACTTCCCAGCCCTACTAGAGGGTAGCCGCGAAGAGGTCGTCGGGTGACCCACTGGCCAGTCTCTGCTGGTGGGTAGACCCTAAGTGCATCGGGCGACTCACTGCCCAGTCTCTTCTGGAGGGTAGACCCTAAGTGCGTCGGGCAACCCACTGCCCAGTCTCTGCTAGAAGGTAAACCCTAGAAGTCATGGAGAAACCCCCTGCCCAGCCCTGCTGGAGGTTAAACCCTAGAAGTCAGCGAGCAACCCCCTGACCAGCCCTGCTGGAGGGTTAACCCGAAGAAGTCAGCGAGCAACCCCCTGCCCAGCCCTGCAGGAGGGAAAACCCGAAGAAGTCGATGAGTAATCCACTGCCTAGCCCCGCTAGAGTTTAAAAGATAGAACTGCTCTGGCCATATCTACTGGAGGGTACAACACTGTCCAACCAAACACGGAGTGGGTATCGTGTAACCACCCAACTCCAGAACAACTTTCTCGAAATAGGTTCAGCGCCTGTTCCATCACGGGGTGCCAGTAGCACTGCTATTGGCCGATCCATCGAGAACGAAACCAGGGGGAGACCACTCAACCCTGCTGGTCAACAAACGAGCACAGAGCCAGGGGAAAAACACCACCATGCTGGTCAAACAAACACACAGAGGGACCCTCTACGTCGTGAGAGGTCAATGTACGCAAAGTAGAACACGAAACGCACATGGGGCCCACACGACGTGTGGCCCCATGTCAACCCCAACTGAGCACACAAATGTTCTCAGGTACAAACCACACGTACCTCCAAGTGCTCCCGTATACTCCCAGATTATACCTCGTTCTAGCCCAAAGGCTATTGTGCACACGACACCCAGCGTCAACGTGAAGGCGTGACGTAACAACTCCACCTCAAAGGCCCAGGAACGGCCAACCACATCTCGTGAATCATTTATATCACACTCCCAAGAGTGCGCGATCATACACCAAGGGTCCTCTACAAAAACAGTAGAAGATCCGCCCCCGGGGCACCATCACATTTCCACAAGATCACACTAGAGGCTCCGCACAACCAAACGGATCGCACTGTTGTAATCCTCACGGAAAAACACGTGAGGTCGACTACTTACTCACCTACAACGGATATCCGATGAAAAGGTGCATTCCGGCACACCGCACATGAGCGGTGCATCGTGGGACCCGAAATCCGGTCTAGAAACCCAACGAATGGATCGCACCATTGCGATCCTCTCGAAAAAGTACACAAGGTGGGCTATTCACTTGTCCAAAACGGTTGTCTGGTGATTAAGATGGAAAATCATTGTCGATGCCCAAACGGCCCTCGAGGGCCCCGCACCATCATGCAGAATTAGAGTGGGCAGACTGTGCCAACACGATGCCTTCGAAAAAACAGCCATGATCGACTGCTCGCACGCCCCGAACGGACGTCTGGTGAAAAAGTTGCTAAAAGCTGGACGCAGCTCAAAAGACGGGCCATGGGGCCCATGCGTCAACTCCGGATTCAATGCCCGGAAACACCCTCGAAAGCTCCGCCTCAGTGCCAGGGTCCCAACGCCACTGACGGCGTTTAAATCGGACGTCGGACTCATCTGTTCCGTCCAAAACAAAATCCCCCGGAAAACGCCAATTCACTTAAGGGAGCGTCGCGCCTCTGAGACCCCTCGTTTTGGAAATTAAAAAGTCCTGAAACCATCCCCAAAAGTCCGTCTCATCGATACAGATCTACTTCCTCAGATGGAACATCAATTGGATGCGTCGTTTGGATGTTGCAGCATTTTTAAACGTCACCAGGCGTAAGAGGGGGTGGTCTGGACCGGTTCGACCGGTCCACACCCCCTAGACCGGCTCAAGCCGGCCGGCACGCGGCTCAGCCGGCTGGGCCGCCGCAGTCCGCGGATCACCCACGCGGACCGCGGTCCACCAAACTAGACTAGCCCGAAGTCCAGTCTCTCTTCCACGCGCATACCCCCAAAATTGGGGTCCGCAGTCTGTAGGTCGGGGTCAGCAACCCCGGTCTTCCGCAACCTCGCGCCCCGCCTAAAGCCGGTGCCGCCTGCTCGAAGCGCTGTGCCACTGCCCTCAAGTTGCGCCCCCGGCTGAGCCGGAGTCACCTCCCACGCCTGGACGAGAAGCCACCACCGCCGAAGGGGAACCGCCGCCGCCCTTTGCCCGCGCCGCCGCGCCTCGGACCGCCGGAGCACCCTGACCGGCCGGGATCAGTTCAAAACCCGCAAACTTCGGCGATCAACCCCGGCCTCCTCCGAGCTCGGATTTTGATTCTGAAAGATGCGTTGGAGAGATAAAAACGTATAATACACGTATATGGGATTTTTTCTAAGATAATATGACAACATTTCTCATATAATAGATCTCAAATTGAGGATTGAAAATTAAAACGCAAAACGCATAATCCTACCTCGATGGGCTTCGCCTGAAGCTTCACTGTTATCCATCGGAACCGCGCCTCGCCGGAGCTATCTCATCGGAGGAGGAGGGGGAGAGGGATAGGAGGGTCTGCCTTGAGGGGGTTGTTTCTCCATGGGAGAGCAAGGGAGGGGAGGAAGGAGGGTTTAAATAATAAAAATAAAAAGAAATTTTAATTAATTAAACCCATAATTTTCCTCGCATCCGAAACCTTTGGTGAGGTCAAAATTAAACCTTCCCTAGGGTAAAAACCACCTCCCGAGCACAACGGTGGTCTCAGAATTTGATTCTGAGCTTTTGTTTTAATTTTATAAAGCTGAACGCCCAAAGCCGCCAAATTACAAAAACGCCCATCGGGGCATTTTTCACAGACGGCCCGCACCCGTAGAACTTATACCCCTCCTAGGGTAAACAGTACGCTCTAAACTCAACGGTGCCCTCGGTTTTCATATCCGAGCCACCGTTTAAGAGTTACTCGAGTTTAACCATTAAACGAATAAATTAATTAATTAATTTATCCGTTCAACGTTCCGAAAGCGAGCAAGGGGTCCAAACATCCTGCACCAACACGTTTTATGTCGTTCCTAAGGTAAAAACCCCATTACGGACCCATCCGTACACTCGAATCTCTGATCCGGAACTCTGTTTAGGAGTTATATCATTTATTTGGCAGTTCTAGTGTGAACGCACTGAAAATTTAATTTTGGCCACTCCGGGGCTCGGAATCGCACGCCGTCTGAAGGCGCTGCTCTGGATTATCATCAAGAATATTCCAAAGTCTTTCACAGCAAAAACCGGGTTCTTACGTCATTCCCTCCTTCAAGATTTTCTTCCCCGAAATGCAAAACTAGGGAGCAACACAGGGTACTAAGCTCACACCTGGCTTTCCCATACCCATAAGAACCCACGTACAGCTCTGCGTCACCGAACACAGACCAAAGGATTGATCTGTTCACTCATGGTCAGCCCTTGCCGACGTCGTGCACCCACTCCAAACTTTGGGGTTTGGGAAAGGTGGTAGGGAACCTTTCCATCCCTTTGCACGGTCTCAAACGGCCCGAAGGCCCTCGTGGGTAGCTCACCTCCCCGGTCAAACCTCTACATCGCACACCGCGACAGGAATCACCGCTTGGGCATGAGATAAGGCCCTGTGATTCCCTCCTTCAGAATATCCATATGGTGAACCACCCAAGGTTATATAGTCACGCAAGATTTCACAGTCGATGTCTCTCAACCATGACTCTCTTACACGCTCGGAAGCGAAAGAGTCAACACCATCGACTAAAGGAAAAGGTCTCACGCCTTTTTCCATACCAACACAGGGTTACACCCAATGCCCTGCATCACCCTGGTAACACCTCAAACAAGGATTAGGGAGAAAAGACTTTCACAAGAAGAGCCTAACATTTATACTGCATGAATTAGAAGAGTCGCAAGGGTTACCTCTCACCATCCCATGCCCTGCAGGATCGTAGACATCCAAAGCTCGCGGCTGTCCGTGGCCACAATTGTCAGCTCTCGGAGCCTGACGTGGACCGCCTAGTGGTGATGGAAAGACCATGTAACGTTGTCCCCCACCTCCAGCTCCTCTGCTAGGCCCACCCCTCTAGGAACTACACCGATCACGGCGCTGCCTCTGCTGTATTGGTGTACCTGCTGCCTGCCCTAAGCTCTCTGTAACTCGGGTTGGGCAGTCTCGTGCCAAGTGACCTCATCCATCACAAGCATAACACCGCCACTCCCCGAGCTGTCCTGGTGCCCTCCGGCACCACTGTGATTTACAACCACGGCCCGAAGCCCACTCACAGAAGGGAACCCTCGGCTGAGGCCATGCACTTTTCTGCCATAGATGTATACAACCACATCTCTGAAACCGACTATGGAAAGGCCACCTGTGTCGAGGTCCTGTCCTCTGGCGCCTGCCAGCTATGGGAGACGTCCCGGCTCCGTCACACCCCCTGCTACTACCAACCACAAAACATGACAGGAATCTCTCTGTCACCAACGCCGGCTCTGGCCCCCCAACATATGTGGAAATTCCCAAGGGTTCTATGACAGCACAAATCTCTCAGCGGAGACTCTGCTCAAACATCCGTGCTTGGAGGATGTCGTCATGGTCCATGTCCAGGTAAAAGCGTGCAGGGTCTGCAAAACTAGCCGCGTACTCGGCCACCGTCATGCCTCCCTGCTGAAACTGCACGATGTCCTGAATCTGAACGGAGCACAAGCAGGAGGGGAAAAACTCCTCACGAAACAACAACTGGAAGTCTCCCCATGAAATCGATGACTCGTCAAGAAGCTGAGTCACCAGACTCCACCAACGCCAAGTTTCTCGACGAAAAAGGGTGGCTGCCAATGCCACTGTCTGATCTGTCGGCGTCTGCACAAGCCTGAAAAGGCTACCATCTCTCTCTAGCCAAACCTCTGCTGCCTGAGGGTATGGCTCACAACTGAACCTCAGCGGTCTCTGCCACTGGAACTCACGGAGCACGCTCAACCTGCACTCAAGCTCAGCCTGCTCTGCTGAAGCTACCTGCTACTCAATAGGTGGGGGTGCTGCTACCGGCCCACCCGGAGAAAGGGCTTCACATGATGGGTCCTGGACTGTGGCCTTGTATCTCACAGGGTCGTCTTCACGAACCTAAGCTGGTATCCTGGCTGGCTGTCTTCGCGAAGACATCCTTAATATTATCAAGCAGTGTCACGGTCAGGTGAGAATATATGTATATACCAATAACAATAATGGGGAGCTGACTCAAGAAGGATAGTCAAAGAGTCAATCCTATGTGATGCACAAACCAATTTTCCATGCAACAAGTGTCTCAGCATGCCGAGATGACAATCGGGTTATCAAGGTCCTGGTGAATGGATACGTCGGCCGCCACACCATCACTGGACTCCCTAGCCTGAGAGCCGCTCTCGAGACACGTTTACACTGTTTCCCTATACCCCAACCAATTCCCCTTCTAGGGACGTCCGCACAACATCCCAAGGAATGAACCACCTATGATACCACTTTGTCACGACCCAACCCTACCCAGGCTCGAGCCGCAACTACCCCAAGCCTGCCTCCATAGGCCAGGGGCTAGCGACCAGCGCTGAAGGCTCAATAACTCGAGGAGGCCTTTGCCTATGTACCTGTACACACACACGCCAAAAACTCAATGCAACAGTGCAGAGTAATAGTAAAGACATGAAAAGTAAAAGGAAACTGCTATATATAAACCACAATGTGCATCGCCCTCTAACAGTACAAAGTACAGTGCTGAAAATGCAAAAAAGTGGAAAAACACGCGCCCAACCAGAAAAGGTGCCACAACCCGGGAATAGGTAAACAAATAGGAAACAGCTGACGGGTCTCCCCCTGGCACCTGGCCACTACCACCACACGCGGTCCAAGTTCCCAAGCTCATACGCTCCACTAAAGTGATGCTCCACCTGTCTGTCGTCTGCAAGGGCACACCAAGTGCGGGCAAAGCCCAAGCATTGGTGAGTATAAAAATACTCAGTAGGATACCCCGAAGTCTCGAGGGAGCAACAAAAGGAGGAACCGAAGGGTGAGCAGTGGAGCGAACAGGGGAATGCAAAGGGAGTACAACAGAGAGTGGAGTAAAGAGTCCAGCTCAACCCAACAAGAGGAAGGAAGTAGACTCGTCCAGGCACAAGGAGCTGGAAATGGTGAGAAGATGAACTTCCCGTCGAGTCTTTTCTACCTATATCAGGAGAGTAGACTCATCCAACCATGAGAAGCTAGACACGGAAAGCATGTCGCATACCCCGCGCGTCTTCGCCTCTCCTGGAAAGAGAGTAACTAAACCCAAGAAGTGGGTACTAGAACAAGGTATATACATATATTTACTCTCAATAAAGAAGCCCGAACAATGCCATAAGGGTATCTCCATCCCGTAGCTCAGCACAAGCAAAGTGAGTCAGCTACAGTCCCAGAAGTAAACTACTGATGCCCAGCATCTCGCACGTCTGCCCAAACTACAAGTCAAGGGATTAAACCACCACACCTCGACACTATCCGCATTGGGCGGCACTGACTCACCCGCACGGTTTTAGGTCGCGTCACAAGGACGCGTCTCGTTGGGGGAAAATATCCTCGTACATGGGAGTTCTGGGGGAACATCAAACCACACCACATCACTGCCCTGCAGTCGAGAGGTCTTCTCAATGTCAAAATCGTTCCATCACTGACCCGTACAACCAGGGGTCCTGCTCCGGTG